>CM014735.1:71492416-72729916 GCA_004329165.1 Spatholobus suberectus
GCACAAAATGAAGTAAGCATATATTATACTCGAAGTACAGCCACAGAAGACAAACCAAGAACCAAAGTAGAGAAATTACTGTTGTAGACAAAACAAAATACCAAACTAGGGAAACAACCATTGTAGACAAACCCAAGCCAAACTAAGGCAAACCAAACTGGGAAACAACTATTGTAGACATACCAAAGCCAAACTAGGGAAAACCACAACCAAGGGCCAAAATAAAAGATAACCAAAGACCAAATGAGGTCAAAACACAACCTAGAGGATCCAATGAGCAGCAACAGACACCAAGACAAGGTTGGTTCAGCCTTTAGAGGGTCAAAATTACCATGGGTTGGCAAGAAAGAGAGCCAAACACTACCAAACAGGGGTTGAATGAGAGAGGAGATGGTCCAAAAGAGGTCAGATCAGCACATAGATGGCAGATCAAAGGAGAAGAGTGGGGCAAGTCATGTGGGGCCAATGAAAGCCGGAGACATAGGCAATCTTGGTATATGGGTTACTGGGCAGAAAAGAGAGGAACAATGCCAAAGTGACAACATGGAAGGAGAGACAACTAATTTGAAAGAAGAATCATGAAAATAAGGTAGAGCTCCGGATGTGAGTGAATTTTGTAGTGGAGTAGTGACAGGACAAGTCACAAAGGATGGTACCTCTTTGATACCACCTTGAAATTATTGGGTTTTAGGTATCGAGGGAGAAAATTGAGTAAAGATTTTGAATAATAATCTCTTCAGACTTCAATATTTGATGTGTTACAATATGATAATAAAACAAACAGCACTAATCCCTATTTAAATAAATATTATATTGTAATCATAATTGAAAAAAGAGAGAAATCATGAGATATAAGGAAATATAGAAACCAAGGATCTAAGATACTTTAAAATAGTCTAAGACATAATATTAATATTACGAGATATTTCTCATATATTCTAACTCTTACAATTTAGGGTCTGAGCCTAACTCAGCTCTACAAAATCAGCTCGGAAGGTAAGGATTCCCAGGATTTATAAGCACTACTTAAGCCATATCTCTAGTCGATGTGGGATCTCCAACACACACCCCGCACACTAAGGATTGGACATCTCAAGCGTAAAGTTTGTAGGACTGGACATCTACGAGTAGTCCAATAACGATACGATAATGGGTGGCCCGATAGATCTAACAACAATTGCTAGGATAGGCTCTAGTACCATCTTAGAATTTGTAAGTTTGGGACTAACTCAACCACACAACCGATTTGTGAGGTGAGAGTTGCCCCCACTTATATTCACTACTTAGGTCATATCACTAGTCAATGTGGAATCTCCAACACACACCCCTCATGCTGACAACTAGACATCTCAAGCGTGAAGTTTGCATGACTGGACATTTGCGAGTAATCCAACAACGGCCCGATAATGAATGGTCTAATAGGTCCAACAACAATCGCTAGGATAGGCTCTGATACCATCTTAGAATTTTAAGTTTTTCCCTATATCGATGTGGGATCTCAACCCACTAAGAGCCAACATCTTGGTGGCTCCACACTTTGGCATTTCACTCAGTCTTTCTAATTAGCCTCTCCATAGGTAGCCCTTTCTGCGACGCTACAACCTCAAGGTGATCGCAACTAAGGCAGCTTTTTAACAACAATCGCTAAGATAAGCTCTAATACCATCTTAGAATATGTGAGTTTGAGTCTAACTCAACCCCACAAAACCGGCTTGTGAGGTGAAGGTTGCCCCCTACTTATATACACTACTTAGGTCATATCACTAGTTGATGTGACATTTCCAACACACACCCCCTCACATCGAGGACTGAACATCTCGAGCGTGAAGTTTGCAGGATTGGACATCTAGGAGTGGTTCAATAACGGGTGGCCCGATAGGTTCAACAACAATTGCTAAGATAGGCTCTGATACCATCTTAGAATTTGGATTTAGGGCCTAACTCAACCCCACAAAACCGGCTTGTGAGGTGAGGGTTACCCCCCACTTATATACACCACTTTGGCCTTATCACTAGTCGATGTGGGATCTCCAACACTAACAATTACTTTAACAAACAGTTTCGGTTTCAAAAATTAAGAAACAAAAAAAAAATCTGTTTAGGTGTCCATTTTTTATCTCTGAAATCTTGTTCTCCTTAATCTGTTTTTGGAACAGAAAATTGAGAACACATTTAAATTGTTTTTGTCCTCTAACTTGTTTTCATGTGTTAAGAGTCAATGTCTCTCATATGCAACAAGTAGTTAATTCTGTTTCTACGATAGTTAATTGTCTTACTAAAATCTGTTACAACAGAGTAACAGCTAACTCTGTTACACTAGGCATGACAACTCTAGGTTCTGACTAATAACTGAATGTATAAATATGAGAACTCCGGTCAGTGTTCAGACAGAAAATCACTTACACAATTTACTGAAATACTTTCAAATTTTCTTTCTGCTTTGTTTCATTTTCTCACTCAAACTGCAACTCTATTGTGGATTCTCTACCCTCACTTCGAACCACCACTACAATTGCCACTGCCACTGTCGCCACTCCCACTAGAGGGCCCTCAAGCTTTCAGAACAATCTCAAAACAAAATCCATCACATAAGTTTAATACTTTTATTCTGTGAAATAATTTAAACATAAAAAGAATAGAATCAAACAGCCCCTTCATCCCTTTCTATATGTTTTCTACTCTGGTCCATTTTCTATACAAACTGAAGTGGGTGAATCTGAAGACATTAAAACATGTATTATATTGGGCTAGGATTGGCATATAGGCTGACTTGTGGATACAAGGGATCTATACTTATACTTATTACTATAAACGGAACAACACACATTAGTTGGAAGCCTAACAGTGTTAAGCTAGAGCACCCCCCTTGAGAATTCTGTGTCTCATCTTTTTCTTTCACAAAGGATAAAATCCAATGTATTACCCAGAGACTTCAATAATTGGAATTTGTAAATGTAAAGTTCAAAAGTGGTAGAGTAAAAAAAGCGCAAATTAAATTACACATATTTTCTTACAATAAAGTGGTTCTAGGGAATAAGTTATGAGATACTTAAAGAAAATTGAGATTTTATAAATAATCAACTTCATCCTGATCCTATTCTAGAAATTTAGTAAATCTTAGCAGACAGAAACAGGATAATCATTCACTAAAAAAATTTAAAAAGCAACACATTTCTTTAAATTCTTCAAATGTTTACAAAGCAAGAAATTAGGAGTTGTCAATCAATTGTATAAGAAATAGGTACAACACAATCAACTTGTATGAATTCACAAGTCTTAAAAAGTTCTTCAAAATTTCTGCATCACATTAAAGTCTTACCACATTGAGGGCTTCTTTCTTCTTGGAGAGAAATTGGAGAGTGTTCAAGCATGATCTAATATCACATTCTGTAGTGAAGGGGAAAAAAAGAAAGAGACCAAGAGAAGGATTAATGATTGGAAAGATGATTTGGAGAATGTAACATTGAGCAAAAAACAGCTTTAATTATACAAGGTGTCAAAACATCTAGCCACGCCACAAAATAAAGTATTAGATTTAGCATAGATCAAGCATTCAAGATGTGACAAACACTATTATCATATTAGATAAAGATTAATCCAAGATTTTGAACATGAAAGGAAGTGGTAGAGCAAGAAGAGGAAGTTCTCAATGCTGACATGGGAGTGGCTGAGAAGGTTAAAATGGTGACCCATTATTAGGTCAAGACAAGGCACATCAAAAGGAATTGTTGTACGCTGCAACATCAGCCTGCACAGACTTTTGGACAGCAGTCAGGTCAGAAATTTGCGTAAGCTGCTAAATAATATTGTTTTTACTACCTAGACACACAGCTTAAGGGAAGAGGTTAGGCAGTTAGCTCAGCAATACCAATTCCAAACCTTGTAGTGTTTATGGCCTGCCACTCCTATCTTCATTCAGTCTGATAAACCACAACCACTACCTGTCATGCCTTTTTCACAGAATTGGGTCATTGATTTGGGTTCCACAAATCATATGATTTGCAATATCCCTCATGTAGTCAATGACCCTGAAATTCTGCTTAACAAAAGCTTTCCTTTTACATTGATTACCTAAGTGTCAAACTCAATTAGTCAATAATCTACCTGTAACAAAATGATGTATTCAGAATTAGGTAGATTATTGGTTAAATAGTTTGATACTAGGTTAACCAATATATGAATTGAAAAGGAAGGCCTAGTCACTGGTCAACAATATTTGTATTTTTTATTAAATTGTTATTTTGGTTAAAGTTGTGCAAACTCAAATTGAAAACTACATGGTTAGCCACATCTAGCCTGAACTGAAGCAAATCTAGACCAAGGACTGGCCAAAAAGAAGGAGGCAAGATATTCAAAGAGAGTTTTTCACGTGCTCTTGTTACTTTGTTAGGATCCAATTGCAAGGCAAGGGACTGGAGTCCTAGTCCCACATTGGAAGTATGAGATTCTAGTGTGGGGTTCCTTAGACTCTCAAACTACAACGGCTAGCTTTGGAAGTGTGGTTCTCCCAAGGTTCTGATTAACTCTTAAATGCCAATGAGACATGGTTAAGATTCATGTGGCTGGCATGTCAAAGCTCTGTCAAAAGCAAGCTTTCAATGGTTGACCAATCTAGGGCACGAAAATATAATGGTGGAGTCAATTGAACCAAACAATCAGCCTGATGGGTGAGCCAAAGATCAATACACACAGCAGGAAAAAGAGAGAATACAAACACCCTCAAAAAGAAAAGAATAGTGTTAAAAATACTATTCTATTAGAAACGTAGCAGAAAAGAAAGAGTGAGATAGAGAAGCTTTCTGTAATATTGAATCAATAAGAGAAAATTACAATCTAATTGAAACGTAGAGTAAGGAACGTATTTATACTGCACTAAGCACTAACAGCTACCTTAGCTGTTAGTTACAAAGTGGTTACATTTGTAACTAACAGTAACTGACAAATATAAAGGAATATACAGAAGAATATTCTATTATCTCTAACATATTCTATCTTATGTAAATAGGGAAATATAGAAACTTGTACAGCTGAAAATTAGGGATCACATTAGTTATTCTTTCCCTTAATTGTATCATTTTTTTATTATAAATAATGAATCATATGTGTGGTCAATACACACACATTTTCAGTAATCTAATATGCTATTAGAAGTTTAGTTTTATTTTTTTTCCCTGTTCGCTGCAGCATTGCCTCTGTTTGGTTCGCGTAAACAGTACCGCGAACCGCTGCGGAGTTCTGTTGGCTGCCGCCCACCTTCCTTTCTCCAACACAATCACACCACCGCAGTCGCCACCTTCTAGTGACCACCGTGCCACCAGCCGTGCCGTTATCCGCCGCCGCGCACACCCACATGTGCCACCGCTCTCTAGAATGTGCGTTTCACATGCTCACCACAGATCAACGCGTGACGACTTTTCCAGGACACCCACTGTCCAGCGACCCCACCGCCACATTCCCCTACTTCTGACAACCTTGTCCAACGCTGTTTGGCTCACCTTTTTCATGGCCTCTCACTATTCCTCTTCCGATTACACCTCTACAGTGACATTTACCACTGTCTCGCTGATCTCTTGTGAAAAATTAATCAAGATAGCCAACTACTGCACTTGGGCCGCCGCTGTCCAATTATGGTTTCAAGGCCAGGGCCTTACCAACCACTTGACCACCCAAGCAAAGGATATTCCCACCCTAGATCAAGCCTGTTGGCAACAAATAAATGCCTCCCTCTACAGCATCCTATGGTTCTCCATTGCTCCTAACCTTCAACCCCAATACCAGGCTTTTCCCACCCGTTATAAGGTTTCGACAAGGCCCAAGAAAGTCTATTCCAACAATATCCATCATCTCTATAGTGTCATCACTGCTTTGCTGAATACAAAGTTAGAGAACATGGATATGCAAACTAATCTTGGAAAGCTCAACCATTTAATTGTTGATTATGCCACTCATGCCCTTTACTAGTGAGGCAAAGATGTTTTCCAAACAATATACTCGCCGGTCTCCCACCTAATCTTGACACCATTTGAAATCAGATTCTGTCAAGTTCCACGGTTTCTATATATGACATGGTCAGTGAATAGTTGTTACACCTTTCCACTCCACATACTTTTGGTCACTCCTCCACCCCTCCTTGCGATTCTTCCGCTCTTGGCTTCCACTCTTCTACTCGAGGTGGACAAGATGGGGGGTCATGAAGGTTACTGCCATCCTCGTTGCAATTACTGCAACCGCTTTAGCCATGTTGAAGCCAAATGTCGCACCAAGGCTAGAGAACAGTCGAAGCCAGTGAATGTGGCTCAGGTTGCCACCCCTGCCCCGACTATAGATGTTACTATTTTCACCGCTAAGTATAATGAACTTCTTCAGCTTCAAGCAGTTCATCCACCTACCTTGCTTGCTACTACTATGGCTCAGTCCGGTAATCCTATAGCCTTTCTCTCAGCCCTCTTCCCCTTGGACCCTGGATCATTGATTCCAATGCCTCTAATCATATGATTGGTAACCAAACTCTTTTCTCTCGTTTGTCTTTTTCAAATTCTCTACCCTCTATTACTCTAGCAAATGGCTCTTGCATCCCAATTTGTGGCATCTGACAAACACATCCACTTCCCAACCTTTCCTTAAATTCTATCTTATCTGTCCTTGGTTGTTCTTTTAATTTAATTTTGATTAGCAAGCTCACCCGCACCCTTGACTACTCTGTTTGTTTGTTAATAACTCTATTTTGTTTGTTAATAACTATGTTCTTATTCAAGATTGGTGTACTGGACAGATGATTAGAACAGGAGATGAGACTAGAGGATTGTACCAACTATCACCGCCGGTTGCCTATGCCTTACATGCCTCCCCAGCACTTGCTCATCAGTGTCTCGGCCACCCTAGTTTGGAAAAATTACACCTTTTGGGTCCTAGTCTTTCTACCATTACATTTCTTCAGTGTAAGTCGTGTTAGTTAGGCAAACATATTCATCATACTTATAGTCCTCATGTCAATAAACGTGCTGAGTCACCTTTTGCTTTAGTACACTTTGGTATTTGAGGTCCTAATCGAGTCCGTTCAACCTTAGGTTATTTCTATTTTGTCACTTTTATTGATGATTTTTCCTAATGTACCTAGGTATTTTTAATAAAAAACCGTTCTGATGTTTTCTCCATCTTTCAAGGTTTTGTAAATGAAATTCACAATCAATTTGGTGCTTCAATTAAAATTTTGCGCACTGATGATGCCCGCGAATACATGTCTTCCCAGTTTTAATCTTTCCTCAACTCGCAGGAAATTCTTCGTGAAACATCTTGTGCCCACACACCACAACAAAATGGTGTTGCCAAACGAAAAAATCGTTACTTAATTGAAACAGCTTGTACCTTCCTCCTTCACTATAATGTTCCTCTTCGCTTTTGAAGTGATGCACTTCTTACAGCATGTTATCTTATCAACCGCATGCCTTCGTCTATCCTTGACAATCAAGTTCCTTTTTCCATCTTGTACGCGCAAAAGGCCCTATACACTATTCCTTTCCCTGTCTTTGGTTGCACTTGCATCGTCCATGACCTCAATCCAAGTAAAGATAAACTTTCTGCCAAGTCTATCAAGTGTCTCTTTCTTAGTTACTCTCGCCTTCAAAAAGGTTGTCGTTGCTTTTCTCCTCAATTTCAACAGTACCTTGTCTCTACTGATGTTACCTTCTTCAAGCCCACCCTTTTCTTCTCCTGTTCCACTATTGTAGATGGTCCTCTGCATGTTCCGCTCGTAGCTCCAGCTCCAATAGTTGCCCCTTGCTCCACCACCATTACTCACCAACCACAGACGGATATAACCTCCACCTACAATCCCATCTACTGATCCTCCTTCATCATCTCCTGCTCCAAACACCCCTTTGCCAATGTTGCCTAAACCTGACCTTCCCATTGTCCTTTGAAAAGGTATTCGGTCCACTCGCAACCTTAATCCTTTATACGCTTTCTCTTAATTATGATCGTTTATCTCCCTTCTATTTCTCCTTTATCTCTTCTTTGGATTCTGTGTCTATTCCTAAGTCTACAAGTGAATCCATGGTTGATCCCAACTAGCAACATGCGATGTTGGAAGAGATGGATGTTTTACACGCCAATGATACTTGGGAACTTATCCCCTTACCTCCCAACAAGACCATTGTGGCCTGTTGCTAGGTCTATATGGTGGAGATCGGCCCAAATGGCAAGATTGATCGCTTTAAGGCTCATTTGGTCGCTAAAGAATACACTCAGATTTTTGGTCTCGACTATGGAGACACCTTTTCCCCCGTGGCCAAAATCACCTCTATTCGTCTTTTCCTTGCTATGGCTATCATTCGTCGTTGGCCTCTCCACCAGCTGGACATTAAAAATGCCCTCTTGCATGGTGAGTTGCAAGAAGAGGTTTATATGGATCAACCACCAAGTTTTACGATGTCAAGTGACTCTCGCCTTGGTTGCTGACTTCACCATTCTCTATATGGGTTGAAGCAGTCTCCTCATGCCTGGTTTGATCGTTTAGCTCTACCTTGCTTCAATTTGGCATTTCTCGCTGTGAGGTTGATCGCTCGGTGTTCTCCTTCCACTTTTTGTCTGGACTATGTATTTACCTGGTTGTCTATTGTCATTACTGGTGATGACTCAGACGGTATCCACAAACTCAAATCCCATCTTCAGAGTCAATTTTAGACAAAAGACTTGGGTCCGCTCAAATACTTCCTGGGAATTGAAGTTGCCCAATCCTCATCTGGTATTGCCCTTTCCCAATGGAAGTAAGCTCTGGAAATTTTCACCAAAACTAATAAGCTTGATTGTCGCCCTAGTGATGCTTCTATGGATCTCAATGTGAAGCTTCTTCCAGGTCAGGGGAAGCCACTGAAAGACCCGAGAAGACTTCTTCGTCTAGTAAGAAAACTTAATTACCTTACTATCACTAGACCAAACATCACATTTGCAGTCAGTATGGTTAGTCAATTTCTAAATGCCCCTTGTGATAGTCATTGGGATGTTGTAGTACGTATCCTTCGATACATCAAGAATGCACCAGGTCGTGGATTACTATATGAAAACAAAGGCAATTCCAAAATTGTTTGCTACTTTGATGCTGATTAAGCAGGATCACCATCAGATAGGAGGTTGATAGTACCAGAAATTGAATTACAATACTAAATGGAATTGGTATTGAAATGCTGTATGAATTCAGAGGAAGTGTCCTCAATACTAGGATTACATATAAGCCAAAGTAACAAAAACAGCAATCTAATGGATGGAGACTAGCTCCTTACAAGATGAACGAATTAAAAGAGAAGAAAATAAGAAAATAAGGGCTCTTCTCTACAGAGATAGGAATCTCTCCTATACTCAGTGTTCCCCACAACTCCCTTCAAAGAAAAATGATCCCCCCTCTCTCTAAAACCACCTTCCCCCTATATTCCCCCTCCCTTCATTTACATGATTCACACACCCTCCTCCTCCACTCCTTTGTTGCTAACTGGCAATTCTATTATTTTTCCTGCCCTTTTCTCTCTCTCTTTATCATCAATTGCCACGTGTCCCTATTTGTTCTCATCTCCTATCAATCCTTGCTTCCAGCCCATTCTCCACTACACGTTCCACTCCCCTCTTCCTTCTCCTTTCATACCTCTTAATTATGGGTCTATCAATACTTCCCCCCAAAAGTTTCACCTTGTCCTCAAGGTGAAATTCAGGGAATGCTTGGTCAATTACACAGCATCCTCCCATGTATTTTCACCATGGTTATCAAAATCGCGAGTTAACTCGTAAACTCGTCCGATTTTATGAGTCTGCTACCCCTAACCATATTAACTCACGAGTAGAATCGTTTCTGAGTAAACTCATGCGAACTCAAGCAAACTTGTGTAGACTCGCTCAAAATTGCAAATTTGCAGGCAAGACCACGAGTTCGTTGGGGGCAAAAAAAAGAGCAAAACGACGCTCGTTTTGGGCATTTTGCATCGATCTGAAGACGAGACCCTGTGACCTAGCTGGCTATCTCATTTTTGCTCTGCTCCTTTAGCGTTTGGCTCTGTTCTCCTCCGATCTAAAGTAGACGTTGACGACGCTAAGGTTCTTGGTCGCAATTTTTGTCGTGTCGTTCCTAATCGCGATTTGCTTGTTCCTGGTCGATGACACTAAGGTTTCTGGCTATCTCATTTTTGCTCTGCTCCTAATCACGATTTGCTTGTTCTTGGTCACGTTTGTGCCGCGCCATTCCCTTCCGATCTCAAGACAACGACGCTGAGGTTCACGTTGGTCGCGTTTCATTCATGCTAAGATTTGCTCTGTTTCACTTCTTCGTTGGTCGCATTTGGCGGCTCCATTTCAACTCTATGCTCTCTGTTGAAGCTCCGTTCAGATGAAGCATTGTCTTGCTCTGTACATTGTTTCTAGTTGGATCTTCCCTATTCCCCACAGTGATTTGTGACTGCTAAATTGCTCCTGTATGTTGATTTTGACCAAATTGATTCAACTAATTGTGGTGAACTCAATTTTGAGTATTTTGACAGATTGACTGTGCTGAACTCTGTTATATTGGATTTGTATGTTTATTTGTTAATGTTTGTTTTGTTATTGTGTTTGATATTAGTGTACAACCAATTATAATATGTTTGGAAATGGATCAAATTCATCTGATGGCAATACAACTATGGGTGCCTCCTCAGTTGCTAAAACTAGAAGTAAAAATGCTCCTGGGAATAGGTCAGATATTGGGTGGAAACATGGGTTTGATGTTCAGGGCAATGGTAGGAAAGTGAAATATAACTATTGTTCAAAGATTGTAGGTGGAGGAATTTTTAGATTCAAGCATCATCTTGTTGGGACTAAAGAAGATTCTGAGCCTTGTGCTACAGTGCCAATGAAATTAAAATACTAATGATGAAAGTTATTGCAGAGGCTAAAGAGGCATCATTGAAGAAAAGAAGATTGAATAGTATTGATGAAGGAGATGATGAGCAAAGTGAGGTGAGGGGGTGGAGACAAATAGCTCTCAAAGACCAGGGGGGTATGGATCAAAAGGAAAAGGAAAATTCACTAGTGGTGGGGGAGTTCAAGCAACTCTTAATCAAATGATGAAAAAAAGTTATGAAGAGAAAGTTGATGCTCAAGTTGCTAAAATTTTTTACACAAGTGTCATTCCATTCAATGCTATTAGAAATCCGGCATTTGCAAAAATGTGTGAGATGATTGGGAAATATGGAGTTGACTACAAACCTCCATCTTATCATGACATTAAAGAGAAGCTCTTGACACAAGCAATGGGGAAAACTGATGCAATGCTTCAAGAGTATAGGGAGGAGTGGAAGAGAACCGGTTGCTCAATCATGTCTGATGGGTGGACAAATAAAAAAAGGCGTTCAATTTGCAACTTCTTGGTGAATAGTCCAAAGGGGACAGTATTTTTGTATTCATTGGATACTTCTGACATCTCAAAAACAACTGATAAAGTTTTTAAGATGTTAGATAATGTTGTTACATTTGTTAGGGAGGAGAATGTTGTCTAGGTGGTTATTGATAATGCTACAAATTTCAAAGCAGTCGGAGAATTGTTGATTGAAACACGGCCAAATTTGTATTGGACCCCCTAATCTGCCCATTTCATTGATTTGATATTTGAGGATTTTGAGAAACATTTGAAGGTTCATGAAGTTACTATAAAGAAGGGAAAGAGGATTACCACCTACATATATGGTAGAACAATGCTCATTAGTATGCTAAAGAAGTTCACAAAAGGGAGAGACTTGATTAGGCCTGGTATGACTAGATTTGCCACGACTTATTTGACTTTAGCTTGTCTCCATGAAATGAAAGCGTAATTAATGAGCATGTTTAGTTCTGAAGAATGGAAAAATAGTAAGTTTGGAACTTCACAGGAGGGAAGAAAAATAGAAATTGCAGTTTTAGATAGTTGGTTTTGGAAGAATGTAACTATATGTCTTAAAGCTGCTGCCCCTCTTATGGTGGTCCTTCGACTGGTGGATTCTGATGTAAAACCCGCCATAGGTTTCATATATGAAGAGATGGATTGTGCAAAAGAAAAGATTAGTAGTAACTTTAATAATGTTAAGAAAAGGTAAAATTTTCAAACTTTGAGTCATTTAAAATTTAATTTACTTATCTATGTAACTAGTCTATTTCTAACGTAGCATATTTGGTATTTGTGTAGCTATGAACCTGTGTGGAAAATTATTGATGAGAGATGCGAGAACCATCTTCATAGGCCTTTACATGCAGCTGCATATTATCTTAATCCCCACTTGCACTATGAACCCAATTTTAGAAATGATGATTCTGAGGTGAAAGAAGGGTTGTATACTTGCATGAAAAGATTGGTAAAGGATGTTACAAAAAGGAATAAAATTAGTATGCAACTTCTTGATTTTCATTTTGCCAAAGGTCTATTTTCTATGGATAATGCAAAGGCCTATAAGAAAACTATGCAACCTGCAAAATGGTAGGAGATGTTTGGGGATGGATGTCCAGAATTGAAGAGGTTTGCTATTCGTGTTCTGAGCTTGACTTGTAGCTCTTCTGGATGTGAGCGTAATTGGAGCTCATTTGAAATGATAATTGAAGTTCATGACTTTATTTGTGTTTTATTGTTTTTTAAATTTTCTTTGTTTAATTTAGTCTTTAGATAATCATACAAATACAATTGTTTTTTATGTGCTATTTTCTAGGTTCATACAAAGAGGAGAAACTGCTTGCATCAGAAAAAGATGAATGATTTAGTTTATGTGATGTACAACTTGAAGTTGAAGAGTAGACAAATAAGAAAAACTGTTGCTCTTCCTTTAGATGATATTGAATCTGATGATGAATGGATAATGGAAGAGGGTGATAATGTTGATGAAGACAATGTTTCGATTGAGCAACCTCAAGCTAAACGTGATGGTACCAATGTTGAATTTGTTGGAGGAAGTTCAAGTGATCCAACTTTGATGCTTTTGATCTTGATAATTTGGTTTTGGATGCCAATGTTGCTGATGAGCATTCTTCATCTAAGGAAGAGCTTGATGATGATGGAGATGGAGATGGTGATGGTGATGGTAATTCTGAAGATGATGTTATTAAAGGACTACATATGGAGATTTAAAGACATCAGTCCTTTTTTAGTTTTTTAAATGCTCTCATTTTAAGACTTATGTTTGGTATGAATTTATGCATGATTTAGTGTAGTTTTTTTATGTTAGGTAGTAGTAATGTACTTCTAAACTTTGTTACATACTTACTTTATTATTATAGTTTGCCTATTCTACTTAATTATGGAATTGAAATGTTGAATTATTATGTTATTTATAGATGTTTCCGTGTTTGAATATATTTTTATATATTAAGTAAACTCGTAAGAGTTTACGAGTACAAGTCGAGTTTACAGAACCTTCACGAATTTATGTAAACTCTCGAGTTTGACAACCTTGATTTTCACAGTTTGGTAAGTCATGCCACTTGATCAACACTTGTTCTGTCCCATTTGGTAACCTCCTTCTGTCCAGCAATTCCAATGGTTCCACTTGCAATTCCCACTCGTCATTGAGAAATGGGGGTAACTGCTGGCCAAGGATATTAGTTGACACTGCTTTTTTTAACTGAGAAACATGAAAAACTAGATGTATCTTTGCAGTGGAAGGCAGTTCTAATCTATATGCAACATTTTCTACCCTTTCCTTGATCTTAAAAGGTCCATAGAACCTAGGACTCAACTTTTCATTTATGCAACTCGCCATAGACTTCAGTTTGTAAGGTTGAGCCTTCAAATAAACTAAATCACCTTGCTAGTACTCCACCTCTCTTCGTCTCTTGTCTGCTTGCAACTTCATGTGATTTTGGGCCTTGCACAAATTAGCTTTCAACTTCTCCAATATACCATCCCTCTCCAAAAGTAATTGATCAATCTCTTGGACCACTATTTCTCCTTTTTGGTACTTAATTATAGTTGGTGCCTCTCGGTCATAAAGGGCCTTACATGGACTCATTCCAATAAAAGAGTTGTAAGAAGCATTAAACCAGAATTCTACCCAAGCCAACCAGTAAAGCCACTACTTAGGCTTGCTATTAACAAAACACCTCAAGTAAGCTTCAAGGGTGCGATTCACTACTTCCGTTTGCCCATCTGTTTGGGGATGGTATGCCGTGCTATACTTCAATTTTGTCCCTGCCAATTTAAACAATTCACGCCAAAAGCCACTCATAAATACCCTGTCTCGATCTAAAATTATAGAGTTAGGGAACCCATGTAGGCATATAACCTTTGCTGTAAATGCACCAGCCACATCTTTAGCTGAGTAAGGATGTTTTAGGGGAATAAAGTGTGCTAATTTAGTTAATCTATCAACAACCACTAGTATAGTATCTTTCCTTTGGATTTTGGTAAGCCCCCTATGAAATCCATGGATAGCTCTTCCCAAACTTGCTTAAGGATGGGAATGAGCTGAAACAAACCTGTAGGTTTCGAAGTCTGGTATTTGTGTTGCTGACATATGCCATACTCCTTTACAAACTACTCAATATCCTTCTTCATACCCTTCCAATAATAAACATTAGCTATCCTTTTATAAGTCCTGAGCACTCCCGAGTGACCCCTCCATGCTAAAGCACAAAATTCTACTAGAAGAGAGGGTATCTTTGCTGATTTCATTGGTAAGACCAGCCTGCCCTTATACCACAAACAATTCCGAGACAGAGAAGAAAAAGGATGAGCATTAGGATCATTACTCAAGTCTTTAATTATGGAACTCAAACTAGGATCCTGCAGGGTTTCCTCTACCACTTCTTGTAATTCAGCATTGAATACCATTGATATAGCTTGCAATGACACTGCACGAGATAAAGCATCTGCCACCTTATTATATCTCCCTTCTTTATACTGGATCTCAAAGTCATACGCCATCAGTTTTGCCACCCATTTTTGCTGCTCCCCATCTAAAATTCTTTGTTGCATCAAATACTTGAGGCTCCTTTGATCCATCCGGATGATGAAGTGACGTCCTAATAAATAATGCCTCCACTTCTGTACTGCAAATACCATGGCCATTAGTTCTCTTTCATAAACCGATTTTAATCTTGCCTTGTCTGAAAGAGCTTGGCTATAAAAAGCCAAAGGTCGACCTTGTTGCATCAACACAGCCCCCAGCCCAACTCCTAATGCATTTGTTTCTATTTCAAACGACACCTGAAAATTGGGCATGCTCAGCATAGGTAATGCTATCATTGCCCTTTTCAATTCTTGAAAAGCTTGCATAGCACTTTCCCCCCATTAAAAATTATTCTTATTGAGTAATTGTGTCAAAGGTTTGGCAATCACTCCATAATTTTTAACAAACCTTCTGTAGTCAACCCCAAAAATCCTCTTAGCCCTTTTATATCTTTAGGTATTGGCCAATTTGCCATACTGTTCACCTTCTTTGGATCAACTTCAATTCCCTCACCTGAAATGATGTGACCCAAATATTCTAGCTTATCCCTCCCAAAACTGCATTTCTTCAAGTTCAATTTCAAGGAATTATTTTGCAAAACATCCAGCACTGTTCGAAGATGATCAATATGACTTTCGTTATTAGGGCTATAAATCAATGTCATCAAAAGACACCAACACGAATTTTTTGAGAAATGGCTTAAAGATGTCATTCATCAATGTTGAAAAGTAGAGGGGGCATTAGTCAACCCAAAAGCCATGACCATATACTCATAATGCCCTTCATGAGTTCTAAAGGCTGTTTTGGGAATATCTTCCTTCTTCATTCTAATTCGATGGTAACCCGACTTTAAATCCAGCTTAGAAAAAATAACTGCACCCCATAATTCATCTAATAGCTCATCAATGACAGGTATAGGAAACTTATTAGGTGTGGTGATGTTATTTAAAGCCCTATAGTCGGTGCAAAATCTCCAACTTCCATCTTCCTTCTTAACTACAATTAGAGGACTAGAGTATGGACTTACACTTGATCTGATAAGTCCAACAGCTAGCATATCCTTAACAAATGCTTCAATGGCTTCCTTTTAATGGTGTGGGTATCTATACAGTCTGATATTTGGGATCTGGGCTCCTTCTTTGATGACAATTGTATGATCACACCTCCTAGGAGGAGGTAATTCTTTGGCTTCCTTGAACAACTAAGAATATTCCTCCAACACCTCATCAATTCCCTCCACATGCCCCTACATCTCGTGAGAAAACAGTGTTATCACCCTCAACTCCAAATAATAAGCCTCTATTCCTCTTTTGAGCTCTTTCATCATGATTCTCAAAGACACCACTATTCGGGTTAATTTAGGATCACCCCTAACTTCCACCTCCTCTTCTCCAACCTTCAGCCTTAAAACATGTTCCTTGAAGTTAGCCCTTATATCACCCAACCCTTCCAACCACTCATATCCTAACACCACATCCACTCCCCCTAACTCGAACAAATAAAAATCTTGTCTCACTGTCAAATTAGGCAACTCCAGTTCCACATCCCTACACACCCCCTTGTTCTTGACCCTATGTCCATCTCCTACCTCCACTGCATATTCTCTTGTTTCTTCTAGTTTTATACCCAACAGTTTCACAATATCACTTGATAGAAAATTATGAGATGTGCCTGAATCAACTAACACAATCACCCGTTTTCCCTAAATCCTTCCCCATAGTTTTAGGGATTTTTTTGAGTTAATACCTGCCACACTGCTCATGTGCAGTTGCAAGGCTTGCTCCTCCACCTTCTCTTGCTCTTCTCCGATCCCCCCCTTCTTCTCCATCAGACTCTCCTCCCTCCCCCAGTATCAATACATGCAAGTGCTTGTTTTTGCACACATGTCCAAGTACAAATGGCTCATCACATCGAAAGCAGACCCTTCTCCTCCTCTTATCTTCATATTCTTCATTGCTCAACCTCCTGAATGCAAAGTTCCAACAAACCCTGTGCCAGACGTGTGTTTTGATCTAACCAAGTCGTTGACAGAGCTTCCCCATCCTTCTATCCCTCCTGACGAGTTGGGCCCTAACCCACGAAGCCCAATTCCCCTATTTTGCTCCATCCCAATCTCACCCCTTCCAAGTGAACCCGTAAGCCCATTTGTCCTGCTACTGAATGTGGGTCTATGGTTGACAGGCCAAATTCGCTTGCTAACTCCTCCTTCTCCTCACCCTAGTATCTGGTTCCTCTCTTCAACCCTTTGCGCCAGTATTATCAGCGTTCCCAAATCTCCAACACTATGTAGTTGCACCTCTGCTCGTATGTCCTCCCTCAACCCATTCATGAAAGCTGCCTTCAATAGTTCCTCTTCTGCATGTCATAATGGTGCCGATATCAACTCATACATTTCCCTATAATCTTCCACTGATCGAGTTTGTCGCAGACTCATAAGAACTTCATATGGGTTTTCCGAAAACGCATTTTGAAATCATTCTAGAAGTGCTCTACAAAATGTGGTCCACGAGATCCTTTCAGTCCTTGCTTCCCACCATTGAAACCAATTCAATGCTTTACCCTCAAGACAAATCAAAGCCGCCACAACCTTCTCCTCCTCAAGTATTTGGTTAATCGCGAAATACCTCTCAGCTCTATAGATCCACCCATGAAATAGGGCACCTCTAACCTCCGCATTCGCTCATCTCTTCTCTCCGCTATTTTCTCTATATTTTCTTTTCCTCCGTTACTTTCGACTTCTTCACCCCATTATGGCCTCCAATTCTAGTGCTCCGAGCTAATAGCTCGCTCAACTGTTGCACAATTACATCAATACTTCCATTCAAGGTTCGTCCCATTTCCTCAATCCTTTGTTCCAATGCCTCAACTCTTGCATCAATTTGGGTTGATACCATGAGCTCCCTGGATGAGCTCTGATACCAAATTGATACGTACCAAAAATGGAATTACAATACTGAATGGAACTGGTATTGAAATGCTGTGAATTTAGAGGAAGTATCCTCAATACTAGGATTACATATAAGCCAAAGTAACAAAAACAGCAATCTAATGGATGGAGACTAGCTCCTTACAGGATGAACGAATAAAAAGAGAAGAAAATAAGAAAATAATGGCTCCTCTCTGCAGAGATAGGAATCTCTCCTATACTCAGCGTTCCCCACAACTCCCTTCAAAGAAAAATGATCCCCCCTCTCTCCAAAACCACCTTCCCCCTATATTCCCCCTCCCTTCATTTGCATGATTCCCTTATGATTCACACACCCTCCTCCTCCACTCCTTTGCTGTTAGCTGGCAATTCTATTATTTTTCCCGCCCTTTTCTCTCTCTCTTTATCATTAGTTGCCACGTGTACCTATTTGTTCTCATCTCCTATCAATCCTTGCTTGCAGCCCATTCTCCACTACACATTCCACTCCCTTCTTCCTTCTCCTTTCATACCTCTTAATTATGGGTCTATCAGAGGTCCACTTATGGGTATTGCATTCTTATTGGAGGGAATTTGATCTCATGGAAGAGCAAGAAGCATAACACAATTGCTAGATCCAATGCCAAAGTTGAATACCGTGCTATGGCAGCAGCTGCATGGAAGATTACCTGGCTTAGGCAACTTCACCAACAGCTAAAATTTGGAGACACTCAAAATACTAGATTGATATGTGACAATCAAGCTGCTCTCCACATTGCATCAAATCCGATCCTCCATGAGTGCACTAAGCACAGATATTGACTGTCACTTTGTGAGAGAAAAGGTATTCTCAGGAGAAATCACCAATGACTTTGTTAGTTCCAATGACCAACTGGCACACATGTTCACTAAATCCCTCAAGGGCTCTCGTGTTGACAACATTTTTAACAAGCTTGGTTCATATGACATGTATGCTCCAACTTGAGGGGGAGTGTTAAAGATACAATTCTATCTTATGTAAATAGGAAAATATGGAAACTTGTATAGTTGAAAATTAGGAATCATATGTGTGATCAATACACACATTTTCAGTAATCTAATATAAAGCATAACAACAGTGAGTAGCAGGAAAAATTAGGTTTCCAATGGTTAGGATTGCTGCATGTCCAACAAGGAGAAAATCATGGGATAGAGACTGTGTGAGAAGAGTTCCAAATTTTCATGAACTAAATAACAAAGTAGTCACAAAATTATGTCATATAGGGTGATACTACTTTAATACTACATCAGAATTTTAGGGTTTAAGTGTTGAAAAGGATGCTTTCAACTATATTTTGAATATGATAGATGTGACTGGAGTGTCACCACTTTCTCCACCTCGAAAGTCTGGTTGTCAAAGCTGACAAATGAAACAGAGATGGGAAGGCCAAAATGTTGCAGGCCTAGTAAGGGACTAGCCAGACAAGGAGGTGAGCCAATTTGTGGAGGAGCCGGTTTCAATTACATCTAAAAGTATTAGTTTGGAGTGTGAATTGACAATTGGGAGTACTTTAAAGCCCATCCCTAGGAAGCAGCTAGCTAATATCTTTATTAATTTTTCACTTGTAGTCAAGTTTACTATATTTATGAAAGCTGAATGCTGACCATGGTAAATATTTATACTTCAACAAGGAATATGCATTAGTATATGCACAAATCTGTTTAGGTTGTATATCAGTTACACTTGTTTACATGACATTTGCATAACACTTCTACATTGATAAACCTGAATACATAAATATAATGGTTGTTAACTTAATATTTAGTGCATACTGTTTCAGCATGCATTCTCTCTCCCCTTTAAGATACATACACACTTTCAACAGCAGAAAAGTATTCCTAGTATAGATAAAGATAACACAGCAAGTGCAATGTTTAAAGCATCAGAGGAAGAAATAAACTGGTTGTTATTACATTAGCATGTGTAGGTAGTACATAGTTTATACTAAATATATATGCATGTATAAGGAGTGATATACAACTCTCAACACTTTTTAATTTTTCTCCCTCAACTTGAAGCCAAACACTAAAACATGCATAAATGCATGGGCAAAACCAAAATAATATTAACAATGTAATTATGTGCACAACTTGCAAATTACAAAATTCAAAAAGATAAGAAAAAATCACCTGTATATTCTGCTAGAGCAGTGAGAGCAATTGCACTAGCTTTCATACCCTCCTTGTTACATATATATGTCAACCTACAAATAAGGATGAATTTATGAAACTAAATGAACAGAGAAGGCACTGCTAAACAATAATCAAGTGTTCAAATATGCAATCTAGCAACAATGGGTACTAATCCATAGAGTTTACAATTCATTCAAAATTATAAATACAACCTTCCACATCTTATTATATGCAGCCTAGCAACTATGAGTAGCTAATTTGGTAAGTTTCCGAAAGTTGTGACTCCCTTGGCTCTGAGCTTAGTGTAATGTGCTATCATAAAAGTTCATCAATCCGAAAGTGCAAATGGATATGGGCTATGCTGAAGACTAGTTTCTTGCTTGTAACTGATGTCCACTAGAAAATAACAACAACAATCATAGGATAACTATTTAATTCTTTGATTTTGGCATGATTCACAAAATTAAGGATAAGTTCTCGTGCATGCCACTTCCACTTGATCTACAAAGCTACAACTACCAGCATTCTTCTTAAGGTTTGTTTGAATAGTTGAATCATAAATAGCTTAAGATTTGGGTATAATTTTGGTATTATTAAGATATAATATTTTATCAAGTTATTAGGGCATTGTTATGGTTAAGCAACTAGTTAATTGTAGTGCATCCAACATTAAGGGTACAAGAGTTAGTTTCAGTCTTCTAGACACTAGCCTGCCAATCTTAAGTTTCAGACCCTTTAGCCTTGTCTCCATCCCAAACCATCCTGTGTTTGTCATAGTGTTCTCTTTCCATCACTTATCATTCTAGTGACTTCTTTTCACTAATGAGTCAGACAGTGGTGATTAGTGATGAATTGGTTGTGATTCATAGCACCCTCCTATTGTGAAAGTGATTTCTTCTAACTCACTGATCATTCATACCAGTGATGAATCCTCCATGGCTGTCATGCACACCAGCCTCAGTTTTAGTTTCAATTTCAATTTTTTGGGCATCCTAAATTTTCTTATGGTTTAAAGCTTCCAAGTGTCATTCTTGATGAATTTGGAGAAGTTTTAGTTATTGCTATGTAAAATTTACTTGCTAGTAAATTTTCATTAATAATCACTCCAATGAATCTCTTCTTTGGTCAAGCAACATTCCAACCAGTTCTTCAAGCTATCAATCATTCCAACTACTTTGCTGAGTTGTCTTGTCTTTCCAACAACGCTTATCTCTCTGACACCTCAAGCATCCTCAGGATGCCTTTTCGATCATGATTTGTGGAGTTCGTATTATAATTTTCTTTATTTAAAAGGTTTATTTGTAAAAGGCTTAAAGCTTAGTAGGCTTTGGTTTGGGAGTGTTGGAAAATATGAAAAACATTTGATATTATATTGATTGTATCTAAGAGTAATTTAAAGTATCTTAAATTGTCTCTCAAAATTAATCCTATATTTCCTTATTATCTCTTAGAATTAACTTCCATGTTTTCTTAAATTCCATGATTTGTCTCTGTTGAGAATTAGAATAAAATATTCTACATCTATTATATAAAGGATTACAAGCAAGTAGTATTTGATTTAGAGGAAACAAAATATCCTCTAATTACGTACATTTAATGTAATAAGCCTATATAATCAAATCTTCATTGTATCTTCGAACACACAGTTTTCAAGCAACATATCTCTGTTTCTTTCCCTTTGAACATGGTATCAAGGGCCAAACAGAGGCTCCCTCGAAACCATGCCTAACTCGGTGGACCCACTATCCCTGGTGACTTTTTTCTCTAGCAACTTCTTCCGGTAACCATCGCTATCCGCCACCCTACCTCCAACATCGTTTTCGGCAACCAACCACACCCCAAGTTCGTCGTTCGTCGTTCGTCGATCTGTCTATCGCTACAAACAGCGGCACGTTTGGCCCACTCACGCACCTTCACACGCGTTTCTCATCTGCACCAAACAACTTTTGTTGTCGGCACATGACACCCCATCTCAGGCTAGTTTTTCCGACATGGTGATCACCCCTCCCTACGCAACAAAACCCGACCTATCCCACCTAGCTTTGTGCCCTTCGTGGCCATCTTGTTGTGACCTTTTTTTTCAAGCATTTTTTTTCAGTGATGCATCTGTTTTTTTTATTGACCATGGCTGCTTCTAGTCATACAGATCCCCCAAAGATAGATGCTCCCCTTCTCTCCAATTTCACCCTCTTTACTGATAAATTGGATGGGTCCAATATGCTACCTAGGCCTCTGACATAACATTATGGATTAGTGGTCAAGGCTACAAAGACCAACTCACTACTACCGCTGATTCCGTGGCAACAGCGGATTGTGCCAAATGGGACAAGATTGATGCCCAACTCTGTAATGTCATCAAGTCCACCCTCCATCCGTCCATCAAGCCAATTTTTTGCCCCCATATTACTTGTGAATCAGTATGGTTTGAGGCCTATGCACTCTACACAAATGATACTCAGCGTCTCTTTGCAGTATGTTGGAATTTAATGACCCTCGTAGCACAACAATGGTTTGATGGCCCTATGGCAGTATATCTTGGTCGTATCCATGCTGCCTTTCATGATTTCAATGAGCTCTTACCTCCCGCTGCCACTAATCCAGCAAAAGCTAAAAAGGAACTGGAAGACCGCAGCACCTTCTTCATGACCTTTACCCTTATGGCTTGCCTTTGGAGTACTTTGCCACCCATGATCAAATCTTGGGGTCACCCATGGCTCCCACTATGACGATAACGTCCTTCGCTTTTCTCTGACTCCCACCAAAGGCAACTACTAAGGCCCCTACTACGGCTCCTCCCATTAGTGACACCTCTGCTCTTGCCTCACAGAGCAGCAATCAAGGACGATTTCGAGGTGGCACATCCCACTCCAAGAATCATCATAAGTGTGAACATTGCCATTGTACTAGTCATACCATTGATCATTGCTAGAAATTGCACGACAAACCTCCACACCCTGTAAATGTTGCCCAAATGCCACATTCTGACATACCACAACCAACCGATCAACTTCGAGCTACCCTTACTACATACGAAGATTTTGTCCAATGGTTTAAGAGTCGCCAGAACCTCAGCACCACTGCTTCAGTTGCAAACATTGATAATTCATTTGCTTGCCTCTCACAGTCTCCTTCCCTGGGCCACTGGATCCTTGACTCCAGTGCCTCTGACCACATTTCTGGTAATCGTTCTCTTTTCTCTTCCCTTTCTACATCTAGCTACCTCCCTAGTATCACTTCTGCTAATGGTTCCCAAACCCAATCCCAAGGAATTGGCACAACCCATCCCCTCCCTTCCCTAACAATCAAGTCTGTTCTTTATGTACCCGATTGTCCTTTTAATCTTCTGGCTATTCATCGTCTCACCCACTCCCACAATTGTTCCCTTACTTTTACTAAAGACACTGTTACCTTACAGGAACAAAGTTCAAGACAAAGGATTGGCGTCAGATGTGAGTCCCATGGCCTCTACTATCTCTCAGCACCACTGCAAGTGTGCCCTGCCACAGCATCTCCATTTACCATACATGCTCAGTTGGGACATCCTAGCCTTTTGAAACTTCAAAAGTTGGTTCCCAGCCTCTCCAAGTTGTCTAGTTTACATTGTGAGTAATGTCAGTTAAGGAAACACACTCATAATTCATTTCCTAATCGTGTCAATAAATGGGCTACATCCCTTTTTGCTTTAGTACATTCAGATGTTTGGGGGCCTTCCCGTATTGTTACCCCACACAGTTGTACATGGTTATGTTTAATGAAAAGCATATCTAAAGGGTTTTCTCCCTTTGAGAAATTTTATAACGAAATAAAAACTCAGTTTAGTGTCCCTATTCACTCTCTGGGTAGCAACAATGCTCGTGAAAACTTATCTATTTCAGCAGTTTATGTCATCTAAGGGCATTTTTCACCAAACATCCTGTGTCCATACCCCTCAATAGAACAATGTTGCCAAACGCAAAAATCAGCCTCTCAATGAGACCACTCGAATTCTACTTCTCCATGGCAATGTTCCACCTCACTTCTGGGGTGATGCTGTCCTCACTGCATGCTATCTCATCAATTGCATGCCATCCTCTGTCCTCATCGATCAAGTTCTCCACTTGATCCTTTTTCCTCATTCACCACTTCATCAAGTTCCTCCTCGCGTCTTTGGATCTACATGCTTTGTTCACAATCTATCATTGACCCTTGATAAACTATCAACCCGCTCCCTCAAGTGTCTTCTTGGGTTATCTGCATATGTTACTTTCTTTGAGTCTGTTCCTTATTGAATCTACTTCGTCCACTACCAATCTGTGGTCTCCTGTTATTCCTTGTATCGCTTCTCCTGTCCCTTTGCCCTATGTCTCACAGGATGTTTCAACGGAGGATCCACCAGTTGTGCGACCACTTCAGACATATCAACATCACCAATGCCCTGCCAAAGTGCCTGCCCCGGCTCATAATTCCATTAGTATAGCCATGCCAGAATCCTCCCCTGTGCCAACTCCTTTACCAAATCCAAACCTGCATTCTGGCCTTAATTTGCCCATTGCTCTACGAAAAGGTACTCGTTCTATTCGTAATCCATCCCTTCATTACGTTACTTTGAATTATCATTGTCTTTCCCTTCTGCATTATACGTGCCTCTCTTCTTTGTCTTCTGTGTCTATTCCTAACTCTCCAGGTAAAGCTTTATCCCACCTCGAGTGGTGGCAAGCAATGATTGACGAGATGTGTGCTCTCCAAAATAGTGGAACCTAGGAACTAGTGTCTCTTCCCCCAGGGAAATCTGTCGTGGGGTGTCATTGGCTTTACAACCTCAAAGTTGGCCTTGATGGAAAGATTGATCGTTTTAAGGCTCATCTGGTGGCAAAAGGTTACACTCAAGTTTTTGGGCAAGGCTACACTGTTCCTTTCTCTCCTGTCGCCAAAATTGCGTCTGTCAGACTCCTACTCTCCATTGCGGCCATTCGACACTAATCCTGGTTTCAGCTAAATATTAAAAATGCTTTCCTGCATGGCTATCTTGAGGAGGAAGTATACATAGAGCAACCAACTGTGTTTGTTGCTCAAGGGAGAGTCCTCTACCATGGTTTGTCGGCTTCGCAGCTCCCTGAACAAACTGAAACAGTCTCCCTGAGCCTGGTTTGGCCGATTTCGTACTATAGTAGAGCAGTTTGGTATGATCCACAATAAAGCAAACCACTCTGTATTGTATCACCATTCACCTCAAGGATACATCTACCTCATTGTGTATATGGACAACATTGTTATTACAGGCAGTGATCAGCATGGCATACTCCATCTGAAGCAATACCTCTCACGTCAGTTCCAGACTAAAGACCTTGGCACACTTTGATATTTCTTAGCTATCGAGGTAGCTCACTCCAAGGATGTCTAGTAATCTCTCGGAAGAAATATGCTCTGGACATCATTGAAGAAACTGACCTATTGAATGCCAAACCTATAGACACTTCTATGGATCCTAATGTCGAATTGATACCCAATCAAGAGGAACCCCTATCAGATCTAGGGAGATATAGGAGGTTGGTTGGAACTTAACTATAGCACAGTCACTCGTCCAGACATCACCTTTACAATCAGTGTGGTAAGCTAGTTCTTGAACTCTCCCTGCCAAGATCATTGGGATGTAATAATACAGACCCTGAAATATGTTAAAAATGCCCCTAGCAAAGGACTCATTAATGAAGACAGAGGACATACTCAGATAGTTGGTTACCCAGATGCCGATTGGGCTGGTTCACCCAATGATAGGCTGTCCACTTCTAGGTATTGTGTACTAGTTGGAGGAAACTTGATATCTTGGAAGAGTAAGAAACAAAATGTCGTAGCAAGATCCATTGTTGAAGCAAAATATAGGGGCATGGCTTTAGTCACATGTGAGCTCATATGGTTGAAGCAACTTCTCAGAAAGCTCCAATTTGAAGAGTCTATGTAGATGATGTTGATCTGTGATAATCAAGCGACTTTGCATATTGCATCTAATCCAATTTTTCATGAGAGGACCAAACACATTAAGGTAGACTGCCATTTCATCATGGAGAAGATCGAGTTAGGAGACATCACCATTGGCTTCGTCAACTCAAGTGACCAGTTGGTAGATGTCGTCACCAAATCCTTGAGAGGTCCGAGAATTAGCTACATATGTAACAAGCTTGGTGCATTTGATTTATATGCTCCAACTTAAGGGGCACTGCTGAGAATCATAATAAAATATTCTATATTTATCGTATAGAGGATTATAGGCAAGTAGTATCTGATTTAGAGGAAACATAACATCCACTAATTATGTAGATTTAATGTAATAAGCCTATATAATCAAATCTCGGTTGTGTGTTCAAGCACATAGTTTTAAGGCAACATGTCTCTTTCTTTCCCTTTGAACAGTCTCCTTATTTAATTAGAATTTTGACAAAGTATTAATATAAATAAGGGTTAATGCTTTATGTTTCAAAAGTTGAAACAGATCATATCATATTAGATCAGTATCAATCTCAACATATTTAGTTTCTTTTATCCCCTCTTCCTCTCTCCAAATCTAAACAATAGTAAACTTCTGGCAGATGTTTCTGGTGAAGATTGAGATATTAGTGTGAATTTCTAAGAAGTTTCATATTTTGGATTTATGATGTGTGCATTGTTAGGTGGTGTGTGACCAAGGTAGTGAGGGCCAATTGGGACTTGGGAAAAGGTGAAAGACTTCTTGGAGCTATTATGTAAGTTGTCAACATGTGCCACAAAGGAGTTGAGAGAAGATGAAGGGATACACTAAGGAAAAAGGTCAGAGACTTTAAGAAGAAAAATAGTTAAGAACATTGTGAACCATTTTATTCTTTAAGCAACATGCTAATGTACTAAGCTATAGGTTCATGATTTGTGTTTTTTTATTAGTTAAGAGTTCATTTTGTAAGTTTGGGTTTCCTTTATCTGACACAAACTGAAAGCTTGTGCAAGCTTCAACAAGAGAGGAAATGTTACAGAGTGACTTGGAAAATCATAATGGTTTCATGTGCATCCAAAATAAAATGGAGTACCTAGACTTGCCCCCAATATAATTGGAACCAAAGAGTAATCAAGTATGTCAACTACTAGAAAATAAATTAAGTAGGCACAGATACTATAAGTAAACTTGAACCCATTCTAGATATGTATGAACTATTTCAAGCTAATGATCACCTGTTTACCACACGATTAACTATTGGTTGAACAAATATATGAACCCTGTCAAGGAGCAAAAGTTTGTTGTTAAGAAATCAAATTATATATAAATTCAAATATACAAATAACAGATGAATTGATGCAAACAGGAAAGGCAGGAATACTAGCTTGAGATAAAATTAGCATTAAGGGATAAGGGATCAAAGTTGTAACATAAAGAAACTTCTTATATCTGAAATTCACTATATTAAAAGTAAAATCAATCAAATAATATTCAAAAGAGAAAAACAATCCTTTTACACATGGAAGCGCTACTTATGGGCAAAAGAGAAACTTGACTAACAAATAAGCAATCTTCTAGCACTTTCCTAAACCATGTAGTAACCTAAATAACAAGGTAGCCAAAGAAGGAAGTCACCCTTTAGGCAGTAAAGTTCCAGCATCTTGTGGGCAAGAGACCCCGGAAAAACACACATCCAAGTGATGTAAGGAACTAAAATCGGAGGGAAAGGGGGAAAAAGAATGAAATAGAGACAAAATAACTAATGCATTACAAATTAAGGTAGTATAGAATATTTAGTACCTGAAAAAATAAGGAAAGTTCAGATATAAAACATTAATTTCATGCATTAGTTATCTGAATTAGAAACTTACTTGGCTACCTGACGTAATGGTCTTAAGGCAGGTGCATATAGGTCATTACAAATGCAAATCACCTACATTGACAACCAATATCACCATTACTGCAAATGATTTGTCTAGTGAACAATACTGACAATATGAACATCAAAACATCCAAAACTCACAGGTCTTGACAATGAAGGTGTTTTTGAACCCTTTTTTGATGACTTCCTTTCCAGTTGTCCTTTGCCCAAACTTTGTTTCCCTACATTAGGCGTCCTTTCGGCAGAAATCTACATGATTTGGTTTGAATAGAGCTTTATGATTTCCCATAACAAACTTGCATTAAAGTTCCCTTGTAACTATTATTAATACTTTTTTCCAGAAAAAAGGAGGCATTAATCCCAACTTCCCTTACCCTATACCAGCATAATTTTATTTGGTTGGAAAAAATTATACATGGTTTTTTATGTTTATTAAAGGTTCTCTAGTCAATTACCAATGACAAATAGACAAGGAACCTCAGTCCTCTCAACCTAGGAAAATTCAATAAAAATATACAATTCTATAATAATAATAATAATAATAATATATATATATATATATATATATATTCAGATAGTCATGCCGTTCAGAGCCCAAAAATATAACTCTACCCTCTCAAAAGTGTATTGAATCTACTTAAAAAACTAAATTCACTTGCATACAAATGTTATCAAGCCCATCATAACGTGTCTAGTAAGATAACCTATGCTTTTGTATTGTACTCATAATGATGAATGCATGAATAGTGAACACAACTAATAAATGAATTATAGTGGAACCACAACAAAAATCAAGGTACAAACTTGTTTGATGAAATTGAAACCTTTGACAATGTGAAAAGAATCTTCAATATGACTACAATTAAGAAGGTCTGCATAGACAATTCATTTTAGAAGACAAACTGACATTGGCATCTAGCACTAACCATCTTTAAAAGAACCTCCACAGCACCCTTGCCATCACCAAGAGCTCCATCAATTTCATCCACCACCTGAAAAGAAAAATGCAACAGATAACCATTTTCACCCCCATACAACGATAGTAAGATACAAAATGAAAATACTGAAAGGAAGAAAAAATACCAGACACTTTGGCCTTGAATCAGACAAGACGGAGTTCATCTGAACCACATCAAGAATTTTGGATTCAATTGTTGATGTAGAACGATCATCACTAGCATTAACCTACAAAATTTAAAACTCTAGTTTGGTATATGTCGAAATTATAGGGATTTAGGTAGAGAAGGAGGAAAGAGCGAGTAAGCTAATTAATAATTAGAAATTGATATTGATGTGATGCGCTAAGAAAGACAAGTACTGCCACTAACCCCCATTTATAAGAATACTAGACATCTAGACCCCTTGGCCTAATTAAATTAAATAAGGAAACAAAGCATGAAATATAATGATGGAAGCAACTCCTAAGAGATCATTTATGATACCTTAAAATATTCTAACATACAATAATAATGATATGAGAATATTTTCTAGATATTATAACATTCCCCTTCAAGTTAAATCTTACAAAGCTTTAAGCATGTTATAATTAAACAACTAAAAGAAAATAAACTAAAAATATAACACAGTGGCAATCAACAACTCGGACTAGAACCAAGGCACACAGGATCGGAGACAAGGCCAAATTGAATCTGGGACAAAAACAGAAAATGTTGAGTCATAGCCAACATAAGCCATTAGTAGTATGATTCATCATCAGAAATAAGTCACTGTTTTTTTTTTTTTTAATTTTCCCACTGGTATCTTCCTTTAGAAGCAATCCTGTTTGAGTGGGGATTCGAACATTGGTTCATCACATTGTGGGAGACTAGCCCCTTCCACTAAAGCCAACCCCCATCAGTAGTCACCACTGTTAAATAGCATGTTTTACACATGATTATATTAGAATAGGCACATGGTAATATTTGCAAGATAGTCATTACTGTAATTAAGGATTTGATTTGTATTTATGATTGATTCCTTTTGAACTCTAATATCTAATAATAAATAGTACACATATGTGAACCTATAAGACACAACATTCAAATATCCTTCTTTTCTATATGGTATCAATAGTTTAGGTTCAGATCTACCTTGGCTGACCCTAATTTTCTCTTTTCGCTGCTGCCTTAAACCTCCATAAACAGTACCCGTAGCCCTCCATGGTCCGGATCTCTGCCACTGCTACCCCCTTTATCAGTGTGCCATCTCAACTAGAGGCATACTCCATTAACAAGCTTGCCACTATTGCCACCAACCATGCACTCTCACACACATTCTTCCCATCAGCGCATCCTCTTCACACACCGCCCCTTTTGCACTAGCAACAACCCCAGTTACCTACCAACCCCAAGCACACCTAAGTGCTTTTCTAGCCTGATTCAGTGTAGCCTCTGCCAACTCCGCCTCTGACTTTGCTACTATTGTTACTTTCACTGTCGTGCCCCTAATCCTGTGTGAAAAGTTAATCGGGGTTGCCAACTACAACACCTAGGCTACGGCTGACCAATTGTGGTTTCAAGGCAAAGGCTGTGAAGAACGCATGACGTTTTATGCCAAGGATATTCCAACCAAGGATCAAGCTCGTTTGAAACAAATTGATGCTTCCTTGTGCAGTATTTTGTGGTTCTCCATTGATCCCAAACTACAACCTCAATACCAGGCCTTTAAGACCTGTTATGATGTCTAGACGCGTCTATTCAAACGATGTTCATCACTCTATAATGTTGTTTCCAACCTTATTTCAGTGAAGTTAGAAATCATGCACACGCAAACATATCTCAATAAGCTTGATAGTTTAATTGTTGATTTTGGTACTCTCATGCCTTTCACTAATAATGCAAAGCAACATGACGAACAACACAGCAAATTTTTCATGGTCCTTGCACTTGTTGCTCTTCCACCTAAGCTTAATTCAGTTCATTATCTAATACTATCTGATTCCTTTGTTCCCTCCTGCGATATTGTGAATAGTTGTTCCACTCCACTCCTCACACATTGGTGCATTCTTCATATGACATGTTACTTAATCAATAGCATGCCCTCCTCTATTCTCCAAAACCAAGTTCCCTACTCTATATTGTTTCCCCAACAAGATCTCTATTTTGTTCCTCTTTGAATCTTCGGCTGCACATGTTTTGTCCATGACCTCACTATAGGTAAAGATAAAACTCTACCAAATCTCTCAAATGTGTTTCTCTTGGTTATTTACGCCTATAGAAAGGTTATCATAGCTACTATCCACTATTTCAATGATATATTGTCTCCGTTGACTTTACCTGTTCAAAACCAGCCCCTTCTCTCTTTTAGCCAAGAACAATGCCACCCTAATTGCTGAACTCACACCCCCTAGTTGTCTCCTTTATTCCTTCTATTATACTGGCTCTAGCCATTTCTCCCACTTCACCTCCTTTAATCACTTACCAGCAACAGTCTCAACCCCAACTTGTGTCTCCTTCCTCCAATCATTTAGACTCATCACCTACTCCAACTGACCCTCTAAGTATGTCACCTACACTTGAGCTTCCCATTATGTTACGTAGAAGTATTCGATCCTCTCGCAAGTTGCTATCATAATCCATTATTTCCTTGTATTATAAATGAGGGACCAAAAAAAGACAATTTTTTAGGAACTAAAAGCGAACATTGCCTTGTTTATAGGGACTAAAAATATATTTAACCCATTTTTTTTCACTCAAACCTAACGTAATCCCGCCTGTGACTACCCCTAATTAGAAGTGTCACAAAGTGGAATTAAAATTTAACTTCGAATTATAACACTACGCTTCAATTCTTTGTATAACCCAAATCTAGGAATTATGATTCTTAACCACTGCCAATTCTAACAAAATTGAAATTGGAATAGCAATTATAATTCTAAACTACAATTTCAATTCCATGCCCCAAACAGAACCTAATAAATGATTTTGAAATTGATATTGATTTCATGTGAAGCAAAAGACAAAACAGTAGCACCAACATTTATTCATACTAATACTTGACTCCATATCTCAATTAAACAGGGAAACAAATCATTAAATATAACTAAATATAAAACCCATTCCTAAAAGATCATCTAAGATACTTTAAATATTCTAAAATACAATAATTATATTATGAGGAATTTTCTAGATATTCTAACAATATATTAAAGAGAATGTGTGTGTGTGTGTGAGAGAGAGAGAGAGAGAGTAGAGAAGCAAGGGAGGAGAGAAAGATACAGTGACCGCAACTGCAACCAAACTAAAGCGAACAGATTTATGATAATATTATAGATGACAAATATTGTTCAACACCATCAAGTAGTTCCACTAGTTCTCTTTGGCCTCATGCACCAACAACTAACAAGGGCATACAAGAAAGAATCCCTTTTAACAAATGAATACATAATTTATAGTAAGTGAAAATAGTTTTTACATAATTCATAAAATCACAAACAAATTTAGGCAACCAAATGATACTAAATGCATAAAACACCAGCAAAAATATAAATTTCGTCATTTAATAAATAAAAAGTAAAAGAGGTTACAGCTTGAAGACTCATGATTCTATATGTAAAATAATACAGAAAAATACCTCCACCACATGATATCCACAGTGCCTAGCAGCTACATGTGCAAGTGTTGTTTTTCCAAGACCTGGTGGTCCACAGAGCAGAAGGATCTGTAATCATTATAAAAATTAAGTTACCAATGGGATTCAACACTCAATATCTAACAACAGGGTTGATATCATAAAACATTTATATAAATCAAATGGCTGCATCTTATGCCATGTACAAACAACACGATGAGCATAGTGCAATTGCATGATTAGAAGGATCAGAAGGATAATATTATCAAGAATCAATGCATTAATATATCTGCTGTTTTATTAAAATGCTATTGCTTTAAATATTAAGAGTCCAAAAAGAGTTCAAAATTAAAAGATTTTTTGGTAGAATCCATTAAAAAAAATATAAGACGGGAATTTGGTCCACTTGGATATGGAGTGACAGTCCATTAACAAATATTCTAGAGAGCACTGCAGCATGTGGCAATTCACGCTCTACATCAGAATTTTAGATTATGATTTGGAGGGAAGATAAGTATTTTTCTCCAGAAACTATCAAATAATCAGAAAACACAAGTGAAAAATGCTCGGGTGGAAGCTGAAAGAATAGACCTGTTTCCAATATATCAAATATCATCAAAAGTAAAAAATGTGTACATTTGAAGAAAAAAGCCAACTGTTTTGCAAAACTATCTATCAAAAAAAGAGTCAATACGTTCATTGTTACATGCCCAACCATTTGTGTGTGCGCATGTGAAGGGACAGGTAAGTACAAGTATAGTGAAAGTGTTGTGCACACAAACAATCAAAATACCAATCATAACCCAAATAGATTGTAAATATATATGATGTAAATAGGGAAATATATAATGTAGATATATTCTATAAATAGAGAAGTATGGCAATATCCCATAGCCAAAATCTAGGGATTTCCTCTTTATTGTACCCTTAATTTTCTACCTATTTTTCATTACAATTACGGTATCATATGTGTGCCCAAGACACATTTTAATAAAATCCTTTATGGTATCAAAGTCTATCCTAGATCTATTAGGGGTTCACCTACCATATTAGCCCAATAGTGCTGGGCGTGAAGGGGTGTATTGGGAAAAATCCAAGTCTCACATCGACTAGAGATAGTGCCAAGATAAAATATATAAGTGGGGGGCAAACCCTCACCCTATAGCTAGCTTTTGGAGTTGAGTTAGAGCCAAACTCATATTCTAAGATGGTATAATCCCAAATACTAATACATATTCTAACCCCACCCTGGCCTGGTGGCCCCAGCAGAAACATATTGTTAAATTGTAATTATGCCCAACACGTTACAATTCTGACAAAAAGGGTCTCCAATCTTCACAAAATCGACACAAATAATAGCACAATTCTACCAATTTGACACTTGCATATTTACTTCCCAAAAATCACAAATGCATGAATGGCTGTGTAAGAGTAACCATTTGGCTACAAAGCAGATTAACCAGATGATTCTCAAGGAAAATGCAATCAGGCAATTCTTATAGATACCTTTTGTTCTGATGGACTAATATTCCTTGACTTCGTATTCCATACTTCTTGAATACTCTTTGAACTACCACTCTCATCCATACTTCTAGAATTTATATAGCTCCTCCCATTACTCCATCTGGGCCCTCCATTCATCCTTGGAAACTTTGAATTCAAAGGTTTCTGATTGTGCACAATAGAAGAATGTCGTTTCAAAGCAGACAAAATGTCATCTGATGTGCTTCGAATTTCAGATCCAAACACAATAGAATCCCATTGTTTCAACCACAAGAGTACCTGTCCTAGACAACCAATCAAATCAATCAATGACAACAGAAGCCAAGCCAAGAAAGTCAAAGAATAATGTCTTTAACAATAGCAGTTTTAGTAGATGATTTTCATAGCTAAATGTTATGGCAAATGTGTACCTCACGATTTGTCTGTTCATCACTGAGAAGCTCGGTAAATGATTTTGGAGCATATTTATCAACCCAAAGTCGCTCATGAACCGTTTGTGCTTCAGGAACATCTAGAACACTTTGGCCTTCAGAACTAGCTTCCAAGGCCTTCAGCATCACAAGAACAAGAATAAGCAATCAGAAACATCACAAGTCATGTTCAATAAGACAATAAACAATTTTAGATGTTTCCCAAGTAACAAACAACTACAATGCAAAAATCCCTGAAATTTTCATTCAAGTTTCAGGCACTCTGAAGCTCAGAAAACACATTCTTAAGGCCAAACCTTAGCGAAAGCCTCTTGCTCCAACCTCTCAAGTATAACATTAATTGGTTCTGAACTAAGCTCTGCAAGCAAATACAATTCAAGCAAATAAGCTCGGTATCAAACAAAACTCATTATCAAAATATCAGCAAAACCTCACACGTTAAAACAATCATATTTCTAACAAAATTGGAATTCTAAGTTTCCGTTCGGGAGTGGGATTTTGGACTAAAAGAAAAAGGAATATTTTCATTTCTAATAAATATTCTCTCTCTAATTTGATAATCTTTTAAAATAAAACAAATAAAAATAGCAAAAAATAAATAAAACAAATAAAACAAATAAAATGATAAACTGCCATTAACCTAATGTCCTAGTGTTTATTTACTTTTACAAATATTATATAACTCTCTTAATTCAGAAGTTACCCTCCCTTCTCTTTTGTTCCAAAACCTTTCCTCCAAACATACCCTAAGGATCTGAAATTGTGAAAATGCAAATAATCTTCGTGCAAATTCAGTTCAGTTTTCTTTTTTCTTTCTTAAAAAAGCATTCACTTATTTTTTTCACCGTTTTATCCCAAACTTGAGCTTAATTAGCTAGGCTAGGCATATGAAAAAAAATAAATGAGTAAACCACCAATTTCATTATTGAAGTATTACCCCCTCTCCTATGTGATCTTTAAAGTAAAAAAATTACTTAAATAGTCTTAGAAATATTAAAAGTAATGCAAAGTAATCCACCAAGTATTCAAAAATCCTTTAAATTGGTCCCTAAAGTAAACTTTACTGAAATACATTATCTTAGGGACTAAAGTTGTGAAACAATTACTTAAATAGTTTTATTACAAGTAAACTTCTATTTTAGTCCCTGAATTTGTGAGACACTATTATGATAGTCTCTAAAATTAGAAAAATATCAAATAAATTTTTGAAATTGAAATTACTGTCATTTTGGTCCTTGAAATATACAACTTATCATCATTATAGTCCCTAAATTTTATAACTTACTATCATTATAGTCTCTAACGTAGCTAACAGCAGTCCTAACATGACTAACAAATGTCAATTTCAGGTATTTATTTAACATTTTTCTAATTTCAGAGACTATTATGACAGCACTTCACAAATTCAACAACAAAAATGGGGGTTTACTTGTTTTATTACTCTAGGAATGGACGAAATTGGTGGTTTATTAAAAGCAAAAATGGTACCAGCAGAATATCCATTGCAATCGAGCTTCGTGACGCGCTCCTCTCCTTGGAACCGGTTCAGCTTCGCGTAAACCCTGTCACCGTTGGGCGCGGTGATCGGCATGCACTCGCCGTCGATCTCCGAGGCGAACCTCGACAGCGTCTTCTCCTTCGCGAATGCCGTTACCTCCGCCGTTTCCGCCGGCGGAGGAGAGTACCGGAGCCAGTCCTCGTCGGCGGCGGCGGAGGAGGAATCCTCCTCGACGGCAACCCTAACCTTCGCTCTCTTCTCCTCTTCGGGAGAATTCGGACGCGATCGCTTGCGACCGTTGGATTCGGTCTCGGACGGAACCGCGAGATCTGAAGGCGGTGGTGGAGAGCGGGGCTCGGTGGCGGGGTCGAGGTCGGGGAAGTAATTGTGATGGTCTTCTTCTTGGTGTCGGTCTTGTTCGGGGAAGTGAGAATTTGATTCCAGGAATTCGAGTTCTTCGGGGAGGGGAATGTCCATGTCCATGTCCATTGTCGGTGTGTTTGGTGGTAGTGAGAAATCGAGAATGTGTGTGTGTGTGAGAGAGAGAGAGAGAGGTTTCAATTTGCGTGAGGTGAAGCGAAGGGTTTGTGTTGTGTGTAGGCTAAATTGCGGTAACTGGGACTGCTTTTGGCGGGAAGGTGAGGAAAGGTTCCTGGTCTTGGTCTTGGAGGCAGTGTTGTGTGTACGGGCGTCCATGACCCGATTCCATTAACCCGGTTCGACCTGAAGACAGATTCGAATTTAAAAATTAGATTCAATATATTTTTGAGATGAGATTGAGTTATACTTTGGGCCATCTTAACATGGTCTAACGTATATATTCTTTTAAAAAAATCTAATTTTTTTAAAAATTATGTATTAAGAATATAATTTTTTAATTTAATAAATAATATTATATTTATATTGATATTATTTATTTTAAAATATATTTTAATTGTAGTTAAATATTACTTTAATTTTATGATTTAATTATATATAATGTTAACATTAATATATTTTAGATTAACTCAATCTTGTTCCATAATTTGTCAGGTTTTAATCGCTTTGAAGTCTGATTTGAAAATTTAATCCTATCAAGATTTCGGACAGGGTTGGGACACAGGTCCCATTGCTATTGATCGTGTGTCGAGGCTTGTGAACTGTTGACCAAGTGGAAAAAGATGTTAACGGTGCTTGTTTAATGGAAAAGGAATAAAATTAGCTTTGCATAATCTATAGTGTACTTGTGTAAAACAGTTGGAGATAAATGTCACATGTAAACAAGGCAAGTTTTTTTTTTACTTTTTTAAAAAGTAATTTTAAAATTGTTTGAAAAAGTGTTTTTTTTTTAAAAAAATTATGGTAAATTCCACAGTGCATGTATATTTTAAAGGTACTAATACCTTTTTTGAGTAAACCAATAAATAATAAATACATAATAACATAGAATTGATAATATACCTTATAGTTTAGAATCTTATTATTTTGGCTCATTGATCAAAGTGGTGCACTTTTAAAAACTATTTACCAATATGGGATTGTTTTGAAACATATTATCAAAATGGAGTGGTCAACGGTGAAAAATGCTAGTCAAACTAACGTTTTTCATTCCACGTCAGCATTTTTAATTATTTTTTTTAATTTAATTACGAAAAATGTCAGGTGGGCTACCACATAGGATACGCTAGTAGTACTAGCGTTTTCAAAACGCTAGTAGTACTAGCATATCCTGCATGACACCCAGCATGACAAAAAAGGAACAGAAGGTGACGGACACGTGTACAAAACACTATTAGAAATAGCGTTTTTCGTTTATTTTATTTTTTAAAACGGAAAAAAATAAGTATTTAAATTTTTCATTATTAAAAATTAGAAAACGCTATTTCTAATAGCCTTTTCGGTTTAATTTACTTTTTAAAAACAAAAAAAAAGTATTTAATTTTTAATTAATATAATGTACAAAACGCTATAAGAAATAGTGTTTCCAATTTTTAATTATTTTTTTTCAGTTGATTTATTTTTAAAAACAGAAAAAAAAAGTATTTAATTTTTAATTAATAAAATGTACAAATAATAGCGTTTTCAATTTTTAATTATTTTTTTTCAGTCTATTAATTTTTAAAACGGAAAAAAAGTATTTAATTTATAATTATTAAAATATAGAAAACGCTATTAGTAATAGCGTTTTCAATATTTTTAATTTTTATTAAAATGTTATAAAAGTTTAATTTTATTAAAAATTTATTTATTAAAATATAGAAAACGCTATTATTAATAGCGTTTTCTATATAATTTTATTTTAAAAATATTAATTATTAAAAGTATTAATAGTGTTTTCAATCTATTTATTTTTAAAACGGAAAAAAAGTATAAAAAAATAATATAAATATAAAAAATTACGTTTTCTTAATTTTAAAAAAAAAAACCATTATGTTTTTAATTTTTAAATTCAAAAAATTAAAAATGAGCCGTGATTTCTCAAATACTATTAAGTATTTCAATTTTTAATTATATAAAAAATTCAAAACACTATTAAAAGTAGCATTTTTAGTACCGTTTTCTGTTTTTAATAGTATTTAATTATTTAAATACTAAATATTTTTAAAAAATTAATATTTAAAAAATACTAAATAATAGCGTTTTTAATATTTTAATAAAAATTATATATATAGAAAACGCTATTAACAATAGCATTTTTAGTTTTAATAATTAAAATATTTTTAAATATTTTAATACAAAACGGTATTATTATAAATATTTTTAAATATTTTAATAATTACAATATTTTAATAAAAATTATATATATAGAAAACGCTATTAATAATAGCATTTTCAGTTTTAATAATTAAAATATTTTTAAATATTTTAATACAAAATGGTATTATTTTAAAATATTTTAATAATTATAATATTTTAATAAAAATTTAAAATATCGAAAATGCTATCATTAATAGTGTTTTCCATATATTTAATTTTTATGAAAATATTTTAATAAAAATTAATATTTTTTATATTTTAATAATTAAATTTTTTAATAAAAATTAAATTGAAAACGCTATTAGAAATAGCATTTTCTACATTTTGACAATTAAAAATTTTAATACTTCTTTTTTTTCGTTTTAAAAAAAATTAAATTAAAAACGCTACTGATAATAGCATTTTGTACATGTCTCCGTCACCTTCTTTTACTTTTTGGTCATGCTAGATATGCTAGTAGTACTAGCGTTTTCTGAAAACGCTAGTACTATTAGCGTATCCTATATGGTACCCAGCGTGGCATTTTTTGCAACTAAATTAAAAAAAAAATAAAAAATGTTGATGTGGAATTTTGGTCTATGAGCCTATTATTTTTTAATTGCTAAATGACTCTTAAAATTACTTTTGTTGCCCATTTCATTTACACTTGTATATTTTTCATGTTTAATATTGAATTTTAAAAAATTGAAATAAATCTCAATCAATTGAATTTTTTTCAATTATAAAATTTAAAACACTAATAAAATTAACTTTTAACTCATTTATCATGTGATTTTAATCTATACACAATTGTTTTTTTATTATTTTAATATGAAAAGGTACATGTACCCTCTTAAAATAAAAGGTACCAAATCAATCACCGATAATTATATACTTGTTTTGGACTCACGAAATAGTAGGCTACTTCGACACAAAGAGCATTGCATGGGTCCAAATCGTAGTAGTTGACTAAAGTCAACACCTAGACACAAGATTTGTATAATGCACTCATGAACAAAAGATAGTACCACGATTCAGAGTAAAATTCACAGTATCTCAATCATAATGAAGAGTTCCACCATTGTCAAAACTCAAATCTTGATCCAAATGAAAACACACTTCAAACAGTAGTCCTACATCAGAGATATCATTCCAGTAGTTAAAAGAGTGATTTATTTCTATATGAAAAACGTGAAATAAACGAATTAATCTGATCATATACAATGACTTTTTTGTAATATTTTAGGAAAATATTAACATCTATTTTAAAAGGAGTGCTATTGTTTTCTTTTCTCATTCAAATGCATTGTAACTAGTTAAAACCCAAAGAACAAACAATTGAGTTTTTTTTATTTTAATCCTTTATCTCTGATTTTTGTCATTCTTTTTCTCCTTTAGTTCCCTTTTTTTCTTCTGAATCGTTTTCTAATTAGAACTATTTTCTATCACTAATCAATATTTATTACAATTATTTTCAACCACTTTTATTTTTATTTTCTTAAACATCCTTAGTTAAAAAGTTGTGTTAATGACTTATACAAGGTTATTGCTCTTTGGATCCTCCTTTTTCTATTCATACCCACCCCAATTTTATTTTATTTTTTGTAAATCTTTATCTTTATCTTTATACCAATAATTCTCTTACATATATTTTGGTTTTATTGATTCAAAATTTAAATTATGGAACTATGAAAAAAAAATTCTAAAATTTAAATTTTGAAACTTGATTTTCTTACATTCCAAAAATAGAAGGAATTCACCAAACTTGGCTTTTTATTCAACATATATATCTCTCTCTCATTCCTTATCATGAATTTCCAATCGGACTAACAAATCAACTTAAAAATACAAACAAAATAAATAAATATTTAGAAGAAAGGGATATGAAGCAAAGTTCACGAAATCAGAAGAAGTGGGTCAAATAATGAGAAGAGGAAGATGAAGTTGGAAGAAAATGTATGAGGAAGATTTTCATGTTTGTAGGCGCAAAAGCGAAACGGGCTATGCTCTTCATTTTTCTTGTGTGATGTTCTTCTTTTTGTTCCATTATTCATTTTGGAAAATTTTCCCCTTTTCGAAAATTTATTTCCATAATGTTAATTCATTCGATCATTGTATCCTTCCGGAAACATATTTACAGAAAATAATCTCGAGTATTCCTAGAATTATATTTTCAAAAATATTTTATTCATAATTTTGGAATTTAAATTCTGAAACAACAAAACCAAAATAGTGTATAAGGATGTTGTTGAAATAAAATTTGACAAAAAAAATTGTGAATAAAAAAAATAAAAGTGCAAAAAGTTATAACTTTTATACAATTGACTATACAAATTAGTTGAGTCCAATCTACTTCAATTTACTCACTACTATAGAAATCACTTTTTAAATCGGTTCTTGAACTAATTTAGATACAGACAATATAAAAAAATTGGTGATTTCATAACAGATTTTAAATCGATTTAAAAAGTCTTCTTTTTTAACTTAGTTATGACCAAAACCGAATTAAAAATTAGACTTTTTAACTCAGTTCATTAAAGAACCAATTTAAAAAATCTTATTTTTTATTCGGTTATAATCATAACCGAGTTAAAAAATGCTTTTGTACATAGTTATAACAATAAGAAACATCAACTGCCTACTGTAGAGAATTGCAATCTTGCCATGACAACAGATGGCTGCAGAATGATTTGATGAAATTTCAAAGATTTTGTCAACAATAAATGCGCATGTGCATCCTCATTGCGACACTCCTTCATAACTATTTGCATATTATTAACAAAATCACTTTTAGCTATATAAATAGTAAAATCACAATTAAACATAACTTCTCAAAACAGCACACAACAAGATGTAACCTTGGATCTAGAAGAGTTATCAGTAAGAACATTCTTCAACTAACATTGCTTGGAATTATTTTGAATAAGAGAAGATGCAGCCTTAATGATGCAACATGTGGATCGATAGTTTTAGTTAAGCCAAATTTGAACCAAAAAAGCTATGTAAATATCCAAATGAAGACATTTAATAAGGATATAATATATGCATTCTTCTATCAATATATATGGGTGTAGCATAACCAATTAACAGTTAAGTCTGTAGCATAAAATCATAATCAGTCAAGAACAAGAGAAACGTCTTTGTAGTTTGGAAAATCATTGTGAAAGAAAATAAATCTAGAAATGTTAGTTCCGTTGAATCTATAAATAGATAGTAAGAAATAAGGCATTAGACCAATGATTACAAGGATGATTTTTTAAGTGCACAGAGAGAAACAAAACAATACAAATATCTAACCATAGACTTGTCAAACTTTAGGGATTAAGAAGAAAGTTTAAAATGAAGCTTCGAAGGGGGCACAAAATGGTGTTGGGGCGCAAGATGGAGTTTCGAACTGAGCTTCGAGATGTTTGGAAGGGGGGACAAAAGGGAGATTCGAAATGGAGAGGTTTTTGCGAAGGTTAAATGAGTTGAAAGTTTAAAATGTTGCAATTTTTTTAACTCGGTTTAGGAATAACTGATTTAAAAACCAATTTTTTAAATTGATTACAAGAACAACCGATTTAAAAAACGGGTTTTAAAATCGATTCATGTCTACTCAATTTAATAAGTGTTGGTCAAAATAACAAAAATGTCACTACCTCATTAACTTAAATCGGTTAAGGGAGAACCAATTTAAATTCTTGTTTTAAAAACATGTTTTTGCACTAGTGACTTGGACTTATGTTTGAATAAAATAAGGGCTCTATTGTTGTATATCTCAACAAAAATGCCTTTGACGAAAAAGTATTTTCATTGTATATCTCAACAAGATTTTGTTGAGATACATAATGGAAATATATTTTTATTATATATCTTGACAAGATTTCATCAAAATAAGCAACGAAAACGTATTTTCATATAAAATCTTGTCAAGATACACAACGAAAACTAGTTTCCATCAATGAGTAGGGTGAGAGAATGCCTAGAGAGTGGGGGGAAGTTTCCATCAAGGAGTGCCTAGAGGGTAGGGATGCCTGGAGAGTGGGGGGAGGGTAGAAAAGGAATTTCACAAAAAACAAAAAAAAAATGGGTGTGAGAATCACATGGGCGATAGAATAACCCATATAAATGTTGTATAAGCCCATAGTTAAGTATGGATTAATCCATATACCTTTTTCTGTCAAAATGTTTGATCTCTTTCAACATAATTGTTGAATTATTGATACATGAATTATATAAACTGAAGTGAATCATCAAATTAGTTCTTGAAATTGTAATAGTAGGTTAAATTAGTCTCTGAAATTAACAAAATAGTAAAATACTCCTTAAAATTGTAAATCATCAATCAACTAGGCACTATGTGGTTGTCACGTCACAGGAAAAAAAATGGCAAAAATATTGGTACCATATTTTTAATTTTTTAAAAAAAATTTTACTTTTCATTGGTAAATATGTTAGTTCACAAACTCAAAAATTGAACTTTTTTAACTTATGAATTATTTAGACTAACTTGCATAGACCAACAACGAAATAAATCAATATTTTGTGATCCCTAACTTGAGTAGGTGATGTGTGTAAAATATGCATATTATTTTTATTTTATTTAAGTCAAATATCATTAAGACTTTATATTTTTATTTAGATTTTTAGGATTCTACTTTGTGTTTTTGATAACTACTTTTTTGCTTATTTGGGCATTTGTAGTTGAAATTTAATAGGTTTGAGCATAAATAATTATGTTTTCACCCATTGGGTTTAGAAACAAATAAACAAGCAACCCAAAATATTAAAAAGGAAACTAAGGCAAGTTAAGAAAATAGACTCATTTTTTGCATAGAGTCGTCTTCTGCTTAAAGACCAAGAACAGAAGTTAAGGAAGGAGACTCATTTTTGGGCAAGAAAAACTTTGTTGGGAAGCCCTCCTTGGATGATGCTCCAAAGAAAAAATTTATGTCGATGATGGACTTTCGATCTCCAAAAGATTTTCTAATTGAAGTTGGTGGGTTGGGAGAGAGCACTAACAATTATGTGATAAGCATATTTCATGGTGAATTTTCCATCTTGAGATAGGTTCCAAAAAAACCTATTAGGGCCAATATCCTCTTTGGGGGGAACAACATTGATTTCCATAATTACCCATTGTGGGAGTAAGATTGAAATGGTAGTGAAGTCATATGTACCATGAGGGTTCACAAAGTCTTTAACTTTCATATCAAGAAAATTGGGAGGAGGTTCCTAGAGGGAAATATCAATAATAATGATGTTGAAGGTAACCATCTATGCACCCAAAACTTAGTTTCTTCACCATTCAAGATCACCCACCTACCTTCTTTCAAAATCTACTCCTAAGTGCTTCAGATAACTCTCCAAACTTGTTGACAATTTTTCTTGTGGGTAATCTTAGGCATAATATGATGACCACAACTATACTTATCCTTATAGCTTTTACCCAAAGGGTATTTAGGCTATTTATAAGGCCCTACCCAAGTTTGAGGACCATGGCTTTATTAAAATTGTGCAGATTCCTAAAGCCCAATCCATCTTTCATTTTGGGTTACCAAAATTTACACCAAGCAATAGTATGGCATTTTATATTGACTCCTAAGTCACCCCAAATAAAATTCCTATTTAGTTGCTCCAATTTACCATAAACACCTTGGGGAGGGGAGAACTGTTTAAATTGTGTAAGTTGGAAGGGCAACCATCACCATCTAGGCAAAAGCATTCCTGCCTGCAAAGGATACAGAATTAGCACACCACCCACTAAGTATTGCTTAAATCTTTTCAAGAAGATAATGGTAAGACCTCTTGCTTTTTCTACCATGGAGAACAAGAATGCCTACATATTTTCATAAGTCATTGGCAAGTCTAAAACCTAATTGTTTGCTCAACTACATAACTCTTTTATAATGCACATTTTTAGACATGAACAACATAGTTTTGTAGGATAATGTCCATTTGGGTAGTGGATGCTTCCCTAAAAAGGAGGTCATCTACAAATAACAAATGAGAAATAGAAGGGCCTCACGATTTAGCCTCATAAGAGTCCATTTATTGTTCTTAATAACCAAGTTAATTTAGGTGAGCAAGCCTTTCAAAGCATAGCACAAAAAGATATGGGGCCAATGGATCACCGTGTCTAATACCCTTTTTCGAAGTAATAGGATCAGTTTGGGTTCCATTAAATAGAACCCTTATATTGACTAAGGAGATGAAAGCTTTAATGATTTCGATAAAACCATGATCAAGGCCAATACCATTTAATGTATCCAACACAAACTGTCACTTAATCTTGTCACAGGTCTTCTCTAAATCTAGTTTGATAGCAATCTAGCCTTTCTCACCACCCTTCTTCATCCTCATTGAATGGAAAATCTCATTGGCTATATTAATATTATTCGAGCTTTGCCTCCCCAAAACAAAACTATGTTGATTAGGAGCAATAAGATCGGTAAGATAGCCTTTAACCTTTTGGCAATAACTTTACTAATAGCTTTGCATATGACATTACAAAGACTTATTAGCCTAAATGTAAGAAAATAGCATGTATAAAACAAATCAAGTGGAAGAAAATGTACCTTTAGTAGCAATTGATCCATTAGTCATTGTTATTAATTGCAAACCTCAATTTACTCCTAAAGTCACTTAAAATAAAAATAGAAAATGAATGAGAGAAGAATTGAAAGAGAGTGTTCTTTTAGCCTTAGCATTTTCTGAAGTGTGTGAATCAATGGCACATCACACAAAATCATATCCAACCCTATATTGGCTCCTCCATTAAGAGTCAATAATACAAAATTGTCACAGCAACTCCTTAATCAAAATTTGATTATTAACAATAATTGAGCCACTTTAATTTTTACACTTATGGTATTCTAACACTAAAATCATTCACAGTGGTAGAAGCTTTAACTTTGGGGACAAGCGTGATATAAGTATCTTTAATGCCCTTGATCTTGTGAGGTAGACAAAGACACTCCCAAATCATGTTGCAAATAAAAATTCTCACTAACTCCTAATTAAATTGAAAGAAGATGGGTTGTAGCCCATCGAGACCTAGCCTTTGAAACTCCCTATGTTAGTTAACTATTACATTAGATGAGATCTTAAATTTGCCATATTTATACACGACATTGTGTGAGTTATTTTGTAGTTTTTCAAAATCCAAGAAATTATGGATGACGAGTTCTACAAAAAATTAAGAAGAATCCTTGTCAGGTAAACAACTATTTAACTTTATTATTTTTCATTTCATCGGAATGTTTTCTTAATGGTTAACAAAACATAATGACAAATTACACATCTTTTTGATAAATTGTAGGGAAACTAAAAATGGTCCTGAAATGCCATCACTGTTTGGTCTCCTACTTAAGGAAGATTTTTTATATTACAAAACAATAATAATTATAGACAAATAATATCTTTTATTTTATTTTTATGTATGTCAACACTTACTTATAACATACTATTTCTAACATATTTATATGTATACTTATATAATAATCAATATTCTTTATATTACTAGAGTGGACTTTGTGCAACGCACAAAAATTAATTTATTAGATTACCACAAATAGTAGAGGCACAAAAAGTAAAAATATGTATATAGATAAACATGTGTTGAGAAAAAAATAAATTATTAAACTAAAAATAACACATAACAAAAAAAACATAAATATAAACATGTATTAAGCAAAATTTAAATTAACAAATCAAAATTAATATATACATCAATGTATAATAAAAAAAATTGTTATAATATTCCAAAGTGTCTTATCCAAAAAATTAAAAACGTGAACAAAATATATCACGCCAATGCATAATAAAAGAAAATGTTACAATATATCAAATTTAGTGCAATAAAAAATGTGAACATGCAAGCATGGCAATAATTGATTTTACATGTACGTTAATTAATTTTTATTAATTCATCCTATTATGTAGTTATCCTATCATATACACGTCAATGCATAATAGAAGAAATTGTTATAATATGTCAAATTTAGCACAATAAAAATGCGAACACGCAAGCACAACACTGCCTATGTTTTCGCTAGTAAGTGATAATGTAATTAAAAGATATTGAATAGTAGATTTGATAATTTTTTAAAACAAAGAAAACAATAAAGACTAAAATAAAAGTCTTCCAATATAAGTTAGACTTATATTAAAAGTTTGCAATTTTATAAAAACTAAAAGAGTATTGTAAAACCTAAAATCAAACAAAAAAAACCTTAACAGGTATCAAAATAAACAAAAAATAAAATAAAATTCTAGATGACCAAAACAAAAAGGACTAAATTTTTTTAAGCCTTTTTAAAAATTAAAAACTAAAAACACAGTCAATTACACCTAGGGATAGCAATATGGGTACAACTCGACAAGTTAACCTGTATAACCCGATAAAACGGGTTAGGTTGGGTTATGTAGTTCAACTCTCCAACTCACATAACCCAACCCACATAACCCACTAACTTGACGGGGAAAATGACGAGTTGGGTTGAGTTGGGCTGTTGGGTTTTTTTTTAGCTTGAGCATTTGAGTTGAGATTGTATTATAGTTCATGTAATATTTGAGATTATAGCTTCTTTTAATTTAAATATGTCATATGTGAAGTTCCAAGACAAAAAAACAAATGTTGGTGGTCATTAGAATTTAGGACAAATAAAAATTGTTATTTAAAGTTTAAGATAAATTGATCATTCTTAAGTATTAAGTAAGTTTTTTTATTTACTAATTTTATAACATTTGTTCTCTTTTTTTTATTTTATATTTGATTATAAAATTTGAAAAAAAAATTAAATAATTTATAATTTTTTTAATGGGTTGACAAGGCCAATCCAACCCAACTCGCCAACCCACCACAAGTTGGGTTCACAATCAAAAAACGGGTTCAACCCAAACCAACCCATTTTTCGACGGATTGAGGGTGGGTTGGATTGACCTGTTTTGACACCCTTTACACCCGAAGTTTTTCCCCTTCCTCTACAGACTGTAGGTAGCTATGTCAAGTAAAATGATGTGGGCGTTGGGGGAGTTTATCCAACGCAATGTGGTTACATTACCTATCGAATTTGATAATAACTACTTTAAAAGTCATATAAAAATGATTTTTAATTAGTTAAAAATATAAAAACTTTTACACTTAAGGTGCGTACCTATTAAATTCTTTGTTTTAGAGAAAATAAGATATGTATTGACAATGTAAAACTTTTTTACACTAAAATTCAATCACAAACTATTATGTATGATAAATTTGTTAACTTTGATAATAATTATCTTAAAAGTCATATCAAAAATAATTTCTAATTGATTGATAATATAAAAGTTTTAAAATTGAGTGTATATATTTATTTTAACTCTTTGTTTTATTGTTAAGGAGTAATTTGACCACGCCTTTGTTTCTTGCCAAACGAGTGGGAGAAGAGTTCTCCCCTTATTTTGCTTGTTTCCTTTACTCTTTTTTTTTTCCTAATTGAATGATAATAACCGGCTAAACACTTTAATTTTAACTAGAGAAAAAATAGGAGATGTGGCAGAATGTGATTCGAAATGTTTGCAAAACGCTATTAATAGCCTCTCGGTAGCTGTTTTTCCGGGGGTTACAAACATTGGAGTGATATCCAAACCAAAACTCCTTTAATCCAAATCAACCATTTCCTTCTATATTCCAAGCAATTTTCTCTCTTGTTCATTCTGCCCCTCTCTTCATTCTCTGAGCATTTTGAGATTCATAATTTGTTTTATAGTTTTTGAAGATGGGGCAACAATCTTTGATCTATAGCTTTGTGGCTCGCGGCACCATGATTCTTGCTGAGTACACTGAATTTTCTGGAAACTTTACCTCCATTGCCTCTCAATGCCTCCAAAAGCTTCCTTCTTCCAACAACAGATTCACCTACAATTGTGATGGCCACACTTTCAATTATCTTGTTGAAAGTGGATTCAGTACGTCATGCATATTTGGATTTTGCATCATATTAATTTGATCATATATAGCTTTATCATGATTGAATCTATTTAATTTGATCATGTAGATCTTGATACTTCTCTCTCTCTCTCTTTTTTGTACTCATTATTTCTTTTCAGTTTGAGTGATTACATGTTTGATAACCATAACATGAATTATGAAAATAATTGTCTCTTTCCCGATCCCTTTCTCTAGATTAAGCTGATTATTTTTCTCATGGTTTTTAAATCTCAAACATAAAAGTGGAAAAACAATTTTCCTGTTTTTTATTTTTACCCTTTTTCTATTAGAAAAAAAAAAACAAATAAGAGATTAATGTATCTGGTAACGAGGCAACTCAATACTTTCAGAATCATTTAAAGGATATGTTTTTGCCGTGTGCTACCTAAACATGCAAGATGGTTCATATGTACTCTTTTGAAGTGTTTGAAGGGAAATGGTATTCGTATTATGGTGCCTTTTGTTTGTCCAAAGAAATAAGAATTGTTCGATCAGAAATTGATTGCATGTGTTTCTCTTTCAAAAAAAATGAAAATGATTATGTGAATAATTTTAAAGGGAATGAAAATTGAATCAAGTTCTAGTCAGATCAATATTTCACAACTTCTACCGATTTTGTTATAAAATATTTGGTTTATTTTGGATGTTGTAGCCTACTGTGTGGTCGCTGTTGAATCTGCTGGTAGACAGATTCCTATTGCTTTTCTAGAGCGTGTCAAGGATGAATTCAGCAAAAAATATGGTGGAGGCAAAGCTGCAACTGCTTCAGCTAAAAGCCTAAACAGAGAATTTGGGTACCCCATTTTATATCCAAATTTCTATGATGAATGTATATGTGCTTGCTTTACAAAATCTTATAACAGTAAACTAAATTAAACACTTTAATTTTGAGCTACTGTCATTCAATTACTTATTTTCAGGTTAATTACAAGAGTTTAATTAACTTTTTATATTATTATTATACATTGTCATTCAATTACAAACGACTATTATATGATAAGTCTGTTAACTTTTACAATAAAAAATCATTGTAATGATGATTTCTCATTGAATAACAGTTAAAAAATTTTACACCGTGCATAGAAATTAAACTATATTATTATTATTATTATTAAATATTGAGTTATGTACTGAAAAATAAGTTTAATTTATATGTGTAAAATTTTTTTATACAAGCATCAAATAGAAATTTACTCTGCTGCCATATCATATTCATGATAGGATGATGTACTAATGGAATGAAATTTTATTAGATGTCATTGCAAAAAAAGTTACATTGGCCGTGTATATAAATTAAATTCTAAAAAATTACAATGACTGCTGATGAAAAAACATTCTAAATGTATTGTTTATGAAATCTGCAGACCAAAATTGAAGCAGCAAATGCAATATTGTGTTGATCATCCTGAAGAGATCAACAAGCTTGCCAAAGTGAAGGCTCAAGTTTCTGAAGTCAAGGGTGTTATGATGGAAAACATTGAGAAGGCAAGACCTATACACAAATGACATTGTTTAGAGTTCTTTAACAGAGTTTCTGCCACCATTCATCAAGTATATAGTATTAATTTGTATTGAAATATCACGTTTTGTCGTAGGTTCTTGATCGTGGAGAAAAGATTGAGATGCTTGTGGATAAGACTGACAATCTTCGCTCACAGGTTTCATCTTGTTCTTTATTTTTCACTTTATGTTATACATGATTTTTTATTCTAGTCTTCTTAAAATTGTCTCTTTAAAATAATCCCTATAACATTTAATTTTTTGACATTAATTCCTGCCAACACTGTTAGTTGTTACTTAGTTGATGTCAATTATTATTTTAACCTGTCGTGTAATGACACATTATTTTATAAGTTTAATGGTCATGCACTGATAATGTAAAGTAATTTTATACTGTACAATAAATTGTCATTCAATCACAAACTACCATTTATTGTAAATTTATTGACTTTTATAATAGATACGTTAAAAGTCATATTAATGATAATTTCTGATTGGATGACAGTGTAAAACTTTTTACACTGACAGTACATGACCATTAAACTCTTATTTTATACAATTTATAATGTAGTCTTTATAAATATATTCTATTTTTATTTGAGTTTAATGGTCATCCACTGTCAATGTAAAAAGTTTTACACTGTCAATCAATCAGAAATTTGTGATTGGATGACTGTAAAACTACTTTACACTGTCAGTGCATAGCCTGTTTTTTCTTTTTATTTTAGCGTCTCTAAAATATATATTTTTTATTTTAATCTCTGATTCTTTAATTACCTCAACAATTAGCGGTGACTAAATAATAGCACGTACTAATGTAAAAGAATTAAATATTACAAGAATTATACGAATAAAATAATTTAAAAAGAACTAAAATAAAAATATATTTTAAAATAACTAAAATAAAAAGAATAAAAATAATACAAAGACTAAAAACATATTTAAAACTTTTTTTTTTTTTGTTAACATAGCACATGATCCAACTCTGTTTAATAAACGACTTGACGTATCTGTGTCACTGGTTGCAGGCACAGGACTTTAGAACACAGGGCACAAAGGTGAAAAGAAAGATGTGGGTTCAAAATATGAAGATCAAATTGATTGTTTTCGGTATCGCCGTAGCATTAATTTTGATCATGTTTATGTCGATATGTCGTGGCTTCAGCTGCTTACATTAGTTTTTTTTTTGTTCTTCTCTTTGATCAATTTTGCAAGATTTCATCTGTTACATTTGTGCCTATTCTTAATCTGATTAACTATTTTCAGTTAATTACATAATTCACTATGGGTGGGCTGTATAGTATATTTGTCTAATATTTGCTAAATACAATATGTACATGTCACAATATTATCTTTAAGAATAGGAAAACTTCTCTAGGTTTTCATTGTACGTATATCAAATGTCTATATAGTAAATGCACAACGCACAAATATCATTCAATATATTTTGGTTCACGCACTATCATCTCAATATTTTTGACACACGTGTTACCTTAAAAACCTCAAATTTTACAAGTGTGAAATTTCGACACATAGTATTGAACCCAATCTATCGATAATAACAATGAAACTCATTTCAATTTTGATAATAAATTCATCACTTCAAAAGTCACTGTAATAAATCTACTTTAAAAAAAAATAAGTATATATAAATAAAAGTTTTCGTTAAAGGTATTAGTTAAATAATATTAAACAAGCATTGTTTAAATTTTTTAATTATTTTAAAAATAAGTGTTAAATAAATTTTATATTTTTAATATAATAAATGTTCCACTATATTTTTTATTATTTTATTTTATTTATTTAATACTTGTCATAAAATATGTATAAAATGGTATGAAACCTAAATGGAACAAATCGATCATTAATTGTTGTGATTTTTTTAATTAATCAAACAATAATAAAACAATATGTGTCTTAAGAATATTGGTTAAAAAAACATAAATAAAAAATATTAAAAAATAAAAGTATCTATCACGTTAAAATCACAAAGTCCACTTAACATTTGCTTTTTAAATAATTAAAAGAATTTAATAAAATAACTTTAATTTGTTATAAGAAAGAAAGAAAATGAATAATTTGTTTTTTTATATAGTAAATATTTTAATCTCTAATTTAAGGACTGATATCAACACAATCGGACGGAGAAAAAAAAAAAAACTTGCTGCCAATATTTTGAGAAAAAATAGATATTAGTGTCCACGTTTCTTTTTTTTATTAAGGTTCAAACTTTTAAATTGTTAATTTTCAAAAAAATTCATTAAGAATTATATTGTCATGTAATTATAAATTATCATGTATAGTAAGATTGTTGACTTTTGTAACAATTATTTTAAAAGTTATATCTAAAGTGATTTCCAATTTGTTAACAACGTAAAAAATTCTTACACTGACAATGTATGAAAGTTAAACTTATATTAATATTCTTCTGCCCTAGTGCTAACATGGCTCTATCCAAGATTAGACGAGGATGTGATCGTCATTGTAGTGGTAGGGTAGCATGCAAAGATGGTGGCTACCTATAGAGACTTTAACACCTAAGTTAGAATTCAGTTGAATAACAATACTATAGAGAGAGCATACCTAGGAAAGAGGGAGCACTGGTGTATACATAGGATCATGAGAGATAGCGTGTTAGGTTATCCATGCACATTAGCAATGTGTATGTTGTCAAAGGGGTCATGTCGTGGGTTGAAAGTTTGCGATTAGTTCACATCACATCAACTGCCAATTACATACAAGACCCATGCCTATGTTAGAGAAGTACTCAAGTAGTTTGACGTCAGGGTGTGAGGCCGAATGCTAGTTGAGAGTTGAAGTTTATAAGGTGAAAATGACCTTAAATTTGAAGAAGAGAGAAGTAAAAGTTGTAGTTTTTGCCTTGGAGCAGTCAAGGGTCGAATTAAGGGACTTAAAGTAAAAATTGGATCAAGTTGAATCCATTGAAGCCAAACTATGAGATGAAATGACCAGTTCAAAAGCTTGATATTTCAAGGTGAAGGTTTGAGAGGTTGCCCTTGGTGTAGGCTTGTAGGAAGTCCCCTAAGAGAATGTGAGCTTGAAGGAATCAATTGCCTCCTAAAAGGTGGAGCTAAAGCATACAGTCGATGTGACATCCTCTCTTTTTTATTTTTTTTATTTTAAAAATAAATAAATTAGTGTCTTGGTGCCTATTAATAGTTTGAACAATATTTTATTTGTTTTGCTTGCAATTATTTATGAAATTATAACTCTAACTAACTAAAAACATTGAAAGAATTTTATTTAATTAGTCTTTAGAGAAAATATTATGAAATTTAATGAATTGAAAATTTGTATATAACAAATTAAATTTTAGTGGTACCTAATATTAAAAAAGCTATTTAATAAAAAATTTAGGATTTAATATATTGTGTATTAAAAGTATTTATGTGAGTGTTAGAGTTAATTAATTAGATTAATAGATTAATATTTAGGTTAGATGGATTATTAGGAAATCAGTTGGGTTAAAATATGTTTTCCTCCTTCGGCCTTCAAAACCACATAGTCTATTCCATGTTGTAATTGAGAAGGAAAAAAAGGGATTTGCTATTTGCACCCCTTTTTTACTCTTCACACCAACCAATTTTTTTATTTTTTATAATTCCTAAATTACCCTTCTAATCACACCTTTCTTTCTTCCTTTTAAAAACCTTCCCTTTCTCTCCCACCCCTACTCTCTCCCACTCAGATTTCACCCCCTCGCCCTCTTATATTATTTTTCCTCCTCACCCTCATTGCTCTTTATCCCATCATTTTTTCTTTTTTCTCCCCCTTTATCCTTCATTGCTCTTCACTCCTCCATGTGAGCTATCTCTCTCGCACATTCCTTTCTTCTCCGACAACGTTTCATTGCTATTTTTTTTCACGTGTTGCCAATTCAACACAAACTAATTTCTATTGTGTATCTGGTCTAGACACACGATGGAAACTAGTTTTCGTTTGTATATTGTCCAAACACACAACGAACACTAGTTTTTGTTGTTTATACAAGACTTTTATGTGTAATTACTTATGTAGTTAACTTTTATTTATGTAACGCATATACGATATAGCATGTACACGGGGTAGTAGATATATCGATGGAGCTACTTCTAGGGCATGTACATCCAGAGCTAGTGGAATTGAGTGCACACGACCCATGACTTTAGCTCACATAAAAAGAGCGATAAAAACACAATAAAAGGTGGAAGTGGTGGCCCTTACTGATGCACTATAGGAGTCAATTGTCACTCCTTAGTCCTAAGGTACTAGCTCTTAAGCCCTAAGGTACTAATAATAAAGCCATATGTGTTTGGCCCCCTTTTCCTATAAGTCTTAAGGACTTTTCTATGTTGAGGTTCTTTGAGGACCATATTGCCCCATGATTAGGGGTGGCAAAGCAGGTTGAGCCGCTAAGTCAACTCGCCTACCCACTAAAAATAGTGGGTCAAGTTAGGTGATTCAACCTATTAACCAACCTTAACCCGCTAACCCAACAAGTTGAAGGTGACACAAGGCAGGTTGACTTGCCTAACCCACTAATATTTAAGGTACATATAAATAAATTTATATTTTTATATAATTAAAAAGGGATAATATGTATATATATATATATATATATTATATATATATATATAATAATAATAAAATGTGTGATGTGTCAAAAAAATGAATTAGTATTTTTAAATATTTTCCCTATTTTTCTTTTTTTATTTTGAATTTTTTGGCGAGTCAACCCGCCAACCCACCTCTAAACTGGGTGACTATTTTCTATTGACGAGTTAACCCCGCCTCGCATCGCTTTAAGCGAATTGGCCCGCTTTGCCAACCCTACCCATGGTTGTGGATAGGACAAGACCGTCACGAGCTAAAGGTGGTCAACCATGCAATTTTGAGTAATAGAAATAAGAATATGATTAATGGTTAAGAATGCCTTTAGGTGTTATTAATTATAGTTGCCTTTATATTAGGAATTTATAGGAATGAGATAACAAGACCCAAATGAGACTCAGATGCCTAAAATGAGCCGAAGGCCCATCGAACATGTAACACCCGGAGTTACATTGACTCTTGACCTAATACTTGTAAGTATTTATATTCAATTGATCGATTTTATGTTGAATTTTAAATCTCATTTCATTTAAATTTCAGAGAAAAGATAAAAGACATTCGTCGTACATTCATATCTCATGCATCAATAAAGAATGTATATCACTGTTGTCAATATGAGTATAATCATTTGAAGCAAGAATATGGTATGTGTATGTGTGTAACATACATATTTTAAAAAGATCCTAACTACCCACCATAGTCCTAAATCAGAGCAGCGACTATATACAAATCTTTACCTATTCTAATTAAAATATAAATGTCTTCCATAACCATGTCGAACCTTTTGTAATGTCATCCTTGTTGTTTGTCATCTTCTCTTGTGTATCATGGCTTTTCTCTAGGTCTCTTTCAATCTTGACGTTCTCATCCTCCATCTTTAAGTATTATTAGCAATAATTTCATACCATACACATGCACAAACAATGAAAACAAAGTTGAATTAATGAGGTGATTTGTTCTCAAAATCATATTCACAAAGATAGGTAAGAAGTTCTACCATCAAGCATAGAGATAAAACACAATTGATTATAAAAAATAAAATAAAAAGCTATGATTTTTTCTAAGTTGTACTAGTCTACCCAAGACATTGTATGGATCCATACTCCCTAATGATGAGCAACATTCACGTTAGAATTAGAAAGTGATTGGGAGTACATATACCTCTCTCACACTAAGGTACAATCCTCCTCATCATCGAGGAAACGAGCAATCTTTTAGCCTAGGACTATCACAGTCCAAACAGAGGTATACTCTTTACCAATCCTAGGATGCTGAGCAAGTGTTAGAGTTATCAAGTTGGATATATGATTGCCCCGGCTCAAGAACATTACCTTCGTCATTACAATGCTTACCACTTAATACCATACTCCCTAGATCTGAATCATATAGCCCCTGCCTTTTATCCCATAGTGTACCAAATTGTGACTTCCCCAACACAAGGATTCATGCTCACAACATGACACTTACATCTTACTTGCTCATTTAACATCAGTTCATCACAACATAAACTGATCTCTTCAGTAGAGATATATATGGTCTTAAAACTTGAGTACAAGTACATCATCACCATTGTCTTTGCTTCATCATACAGAGACTCACTTTAATCAATTCATTAATAATTAATTACTTTTTAACAAATTAGAAATTTTATAAACCAACCACTAATTCATAAACCTTTAAATATTTATGGAAAAGAAATTTCAGTTAAGGAATTCATTAGGACTTAATAGCCCATAGATTTAATTACCAAAATTTTCTAATTAAAATCTTTAATAATTTAGGAAATACCTAAAATCATCTTTTTAAGACAAAATAGAATTTAATTAACACAATAGTTTCAAATTTTAACACAAAATGACTGTGGGTCAAATTTAGAGAAAAACAAGAAAAAAATTATTTTAAACTTCCTAAATTACTTATCTTCCAAATTAATAGTTTTATTTAATTCAAAATAATATTATTTCCTCAAAACCTTTCCATGGACACAAAAATTTTAGTGAAAGAGGTTGAAAACTTTGTTGAAAATAGTAAGTAGAATTTCTTTCTTTTTCCAAATTTAGTGGCTTAGTTTGATCCTCAAGGTTGAACAGCTAAACGATTTTTATAAAATATGATTCATAGCTTGTTGAAAATATAATTTTGTTTTTTTTAAACATCCAGGATCACATTAAACAAAAATCTACAAAAAAAAAAAGATACAAAAATAGCAAGCTAGTAAGGTTAGACTGAACCACTAGATGACTAGCAAATCTGTTTTTCGTTCTTCTTGATCATCTTAGAAAATTTAGTAGCAAAGTAAAAAAATTTCCAAAAGTACATTCAATAAGCTTTTTAGATTGACGAAGATCATCAAAAACAAAGCTCTATATAATTTATAATGATTTTTGAAAGATGACAATTCTAGAAAATGTTTTTGGTCAGAATCAATGCATAACCATCATTTTTCAAAAAGTGGTAAAAATAGTAAACGAGCTTAAAAATAGGCATACCATATATCACTAGAAATCTTAAGAAGTGTAGTTTTTACTCATTTGAGTAGTTTGATCAAATAACCAACTAGAAATTCTAGAATCATGAAAAGACACACACGGCCAAATCTGCTTTTTTAAACAGCCATTTCAACTTCCACCAAGCATAATTTTTTCATTTCTTAACTTTTTGCAAGTGATTCTTGAGCCTATTATGAATCATATTAAGTCTAGTTTCATAAAAAAGCACTCAAAAATAATGACTACAACTCGAGTTATAAGCAAAACAACAAGTGTCGGATCTAGAAATCAAGACAACAACATACCCACAAAGACATGCTTCACAAAAATAAAACATCATAGATGGTAGGTGAGTTTTGGGAGCCAAAACCTCATCCTACTATCTTTGTGGAAGAAAAAGAATCAAGAACCACACCCCCTCCTCCCTATACCTCTAGAGAAGGTGAAAAGAAATGAAAGGATGAGAGCTTCTTAAGTGAATGGAGATGGTGTTTTCTTAGTCTCCAAAGACAAGCTTACTTCGAGTGTGGTGAGGTATACTAGTTTAGGACTTTTGGAAAATAAAAATTTTGAGAGAGTAGGGTGGGGGACTCTTGGTTGTAGCTCACAAAAGTAAGGGGGAAAGAAAAATTTTCAATTTAGATAGATAGAGGATGATGTCAAATGGATGACATCATGGTGAGTGATGTCATTAATTGAGTTTTTCTTTTATTTTTTAATTGATACATGTTAAAGAAGTTTAATTCAATTTGGTTCCTGAAAGTGAAGAGCTAGTTGTGCAGCTCATGTTTCTCTCACATTGTATTTTATTCAATTTTTATCTGTTAAAATTAACTAGTATCGACAAATCCTATTTTACCGATTTAATTAATTCACGTGCTAAACTAATGAAATTTGTCTTGAAACATCATAAACATATAAAATTAAGGTCCAGATCATTTCTAAAAATCAAAATAATATTATATATTTTCTCCTAATTTTTATTGATTAAATTGTATTTTTAAGTCAAAAATCACTACTAAATCCATTTTAACTTAAATAAATCTAAAAATGGCAAAATAATTATAAAAATAAATTCCTCAGATGAAAATATGACTAAAAAAATTTTCTCACTATTTTTGAACATCAAACAGACATTGGTTTGGCTTTGTAGTTAACTAAGGACATTTTGGTCATTTTGCATAGAAATTTCAGAAATTTCCATAAAATTTCAAAATTATATTTTAGTATATGGCCTATTTTCAGGCTCAAAATGACTTTTTTTTTATCATTATTTGAATCTTTTTGGCATGTTAGCCCTTTTTGCCAAGAAATTGAGACATGATCATCTTTTTTTTTTTCATTTCTCCAGGTCCTGGCTCAAAAAATTTATCAAAAATTACGATTGAATGATTCTCAAAATTCTAAACACAACCGTGGGGATCAGAATTTTGATATTCCTACCTGATTGTTCAGAAGAAAAATCAAAAGAAAATAGAAAAACAGTTATGATGGAAAGTAAAGGTGTTATAAGACAAACACACACACACGACTATATAAGGGATGGAAGAGAGAAAAATAAAGAATGTAAGAAGGAAGAGAGAAGGAGGAGAAGAGCAAAGAGGAGGAAAGGACCAAAGACTAAGACTAAGCCCCAAAGCTTAAATTCGGATAACCCCCAAAGGTGAGTACTTCTTCTTTGCCCTCTACCCTTTGATTGTATATTGTCTGCTTTTGAACCCTAGGAAGAAGATTTATGGATTTTGAGGGATTCGCATGATTGAGGGGTTTATATGGTAGATTATTTGGTAAAGCAACTAGAATGATTTGGTATGCTTTGGACTGATTAATGCAGATTTGCAAAGGGTTGCGAATTGCAGAATCCTAGCTCTCGCGAAGCAAGCACTAGGCTTGCTTAGAGAACTATGAGTTTCTTAGTTTTGGATGAGTGGTCGCTAAGTGAGAAGCATAAGTTTTTGGGTTTATTGCCTAGTAGTCTCTCGCTAAGCAAGGTTAGGTCCTCGCTATGCAAGAATGGAGACAGACAGGGAGTTAAGTTATCGCTAAGCGAGGATTATGCTCGCTAAGTAGAAGTCTGCCCTAAGAGTAGTATAAGGACTCGCAAAGCAAGACCTTAGGCTCATTAAGCAAGAGAGCTTCTAGAGAGTGCTAATTGAGGCAGGGTTGAGGTTCGCTAAGTGAGGCCTTGGGCTCAGTGAGCGAGAGTGCTTCCAGAAAGCTATCTAGTAAGCATGGTGGAGTGGTGCTAAGCGACCAAGGGCTCTCGTTGAGTGAGAACCTCTAGGCAACAGATAGCTATTCTAGCTCTAAGGAAAGGCTATGTTTGTGTATTGCTTTCTTGCTTGTTTTCCTTGTATACTGGATATTGTTTGATGTGCTGTTATGTCCATATGGTTAGTTGTAATGGTTGCATGCATGTGATTATACATCTGCCTGTGATTGTGTATGCAAATGATGAACCACATATAAGAAAACACTTAAGACTTTAAAAAATACTAAAGGATACCTTCTTAGCAAAAGTAGGGATGTTCCTTGAGAGTAATGTAAATGATATGTTTTATGAAAGGAAAATAATATGTTTTCAAAGAAAAGGAAAAATGTTTTAGAAAATGATATCCCTCTTAGTAATTATAGGTAGATCCTCCTTAGTCATAAGAAAGTCTGGACTGTGTCACCATGGCTAAGTTTTAGTGTACACCTGCTAAGAGAATCCCTTATAGTTACTAAGGTATGAAGAGTTTTATGATTGAAAGTTAAGCAACTCAAGATGAGTTGAAAGAAAAGAAAGGGCAAGAAGGCCCCCTTGGCCAAATGGGGAGTGACCGTCACCTCTTGACCAAGGGTAAAGGTAGCATTCTTCAGAAAGGAAGAAGTGTTAAAGAGAACTACATTGATAACGAAGTTGGTTCAACTACTTGGACTAGTGGTAGTAAGAGGTCGAGCCAGAGGACGCTTCTTGATGGCTAAAGCTTAGCCAAGAAAAGACAAAAAAAGGCAAGAAAAAGATAATAATAAAGCTAACTAAAACCACACAAAAATGGAAACAAAACCATGAGATGTATGATGTAAATGCCTACATGAGGCATGTTTGATGCCCCGCTAGGTAGTTTATGATGTGTATGCCTAGTTGATAGGTAAGTTAAGTTGAGTAAGCCTATAGCATTAGGTGAAGACATAGTAAATGTATATTATTACCCCATGGGTGTGTGAAGGGTTTGTCCCAAAAAAATTTATGTATGAGTCCTGAAAGGGTATAGATAGTATAAGGAAAAGGAAAGGTAAGTCCTCACTTCATGTCATAAGAAAGTGAGAAGCCTAGGGAAAGTAATAGAAAAGGGTGAGGTTCTCACTTAAGTGATGGGGAGACAATTGCTCAGTGTGAAGGACTAGTATGGGTCAAAAGACTCGAGGTTTAGGCCCATTTAAGAGTTGTAAGCCTTAAGTTGGGTACAGTTGTGAGAATGAGTACTAAGGGGTAAAGGGTTGGAGTTTGAGTGAGAGTTAAAACCTTATGACAAAAGGAAGGATTCTAGGATAGAAGAGTCCACCTACCCTAAAGTCTCATAGCACCCACTAAGATATTATGTCTCATTTCTTTAAGTTTATATGTTTTATAGGTGGAGTAGGAGGATATCCTTAAGAAGGAACTTGGAGTCACTTACATAAGAGAAGATGTTTGAGTTCTGTATCAACCAAGGCCATAGAAGTTTGTTTAGTTTCATGTATGTTCTTTTTTATGTGATGTACGACACTTTGTGCCAAAGTTTGTATTAGGTTAATGTATTCATGTTTTAGTTTTTCGCTTGATCTCTAATGTTTTATATTCAAAGTTTTCATGCCCTAACAATCTAGGCATAGTTAAGGTAACACCCTCTAGGGTGTTATAACTTTTATGTGTAATTACTAATGTAGCTAACTTTTATTTATGTGATGCATATACGATATGACATGTACACGAGGTAGGTAGATATATCAGTGAAGCTACTTCTAAGGCATGTACATCCATAGTTATTGGAGTTGAGTGAACAAGATCCATAACAAGGCAGAGACGAGGGCTCTTGCTAACACTGCCATAGTAGTTGATTGTCACTCTTGAGCCCAAGATATCAACTCTTGAGCCCTAGGTACTAGTAATAGAGCCATATGCTGCTGACCCCTTTTTATAAGATGTCCTAAGGACTTTTCTATGATTAAGGTCCTTTGAGGACCATATTGCCCCACGGTTAAGGGTGGTAAAGTGAGGATTAAACCTGCCTAACCCGCTAAAAATGGCAAGGTAGGTTAAGTGTGTAACATCTTGTTTTTCTTAAATGCATGGTTAAGTGTTTTAATAACTAAAAAGTGGAAACTAAATATACAATCTAGGTGATTAAAAGAAAGAAATGAATGGTTGTTATGTATAGTTTGTTGTATATGATGTTGGTTGTGTGTTGTTTGTTTGAAATTCGAGTTTGAATTTAGGAAACTTGAGATATGTGTTTGAGCCAATGTGGGTATGCTGTGAGAGTGTGATGTTGGATTTTGAGAGAAAAATAATTGAGTTAAACTAGTTTCGAGATTTGAGGAGTGGTTTGGCGAGATTTGAGCCTCAATTGGCCAAAAGTTCGTGTGAGAGTGTCGAGGGAGTCAAGTATATAAGGAGAGGGAGGGGGTTCCTTCCTCATTTTTCCTTTCTCTTTCTCTCTCTACGCTCATTTTCTCTCTCTATCTCTCTAAGATTTCTTGAGTTTGTGAGGTTGTAAAAGGAGTAGTGAGCTTAGTTTAGCAGTTGTGGTAAGAGGAGGAATAAATCTGTAGAAGATTTAGCTCAAGAACATCGGATTCTCAAGGAACCTAAATTCGAATTCGGAAACTTTTAGAGGTAAAGGAAGCTTACTCATGGTTGATTTGGTGTTTGTGTATGTTGATATGTTGATTAAATACTTTGGAATTGGTATGAATTTTGATGAAGATTGTCATTGGTTGGTTTTTGGTAAAAATGGGTTTGAAAATGTAATTTGAGATTTGTGGATAAAGTTTTTAAATAATCGGTTAGAAAGGTATTAGAAGTGATTAAAAATATTTTGTGATGTTTGTTGTTGATTGATTTGGTCAAAAATAGGTGTTGGTGAGTGATTTGAAAAGAAAAAGATCGAAAAATTACATATAGCAATTGTGCTCTTACTCAGCGACAGAAATGTTCGCTCAGCAACGGATCTTGCAACGAATCGCTCACTCATCGCGAAAATGCTCGCTAAGCAAGAGGAAAACAGCGTTTTCTCTTCTTTCTTATTATTTTTGTTGGTTGTTGATGACTTTATTGATTTCCATGAATGTCAAATGTATATTTTAAGTTAAATGGATGTTCAAATGATTTTCTAAACTAGTTTTTGGGTTTTTCTTTATCATTATTATTGAGGGATTGTGTGATAAGTTGTAAGTGTCTCACTGAACGAAACATGTGTTCGTTGAGCGAGAATTCTTCCTGAGACTTGGTTGCTCTTTGGAATTGATCTAGCTGAGCGAGACTTATACTCACTGAGCGAGAACCTTCGAAGAGAGATTGTACTCTCTGTATGAAAGGTACTCGCTGAGCGAGCGTGTAATTCTGCTTTGTTGTATAAGAATTTTCAAAAAATATGTGTTGTTTGGATATTGTCTTATTTGTTGACCATGCAAAAGGCCGATTTGGGCGTGCATGGGGTTGATTTGTGGTTGATGGTGATTGTTGGACCACAAGTGGTGCTGAGTAGGCCACGTGGTGATATGTTGATACATATATACATGATATGATGACTGTTGTGGTTGAGTTGATGGTTGTGGTGATATGTTGATACATATATACATGATATGATTGTCGTGGTTGAGTTAACTATTGTGGTAACTCTTGCATTTGCATGCATATGTTGTTGGCTGAGGTTGTGTGAGCCTCATGCCATGTGCGAGTAGGCATGGAAGTTGGAAGGTTGATAGGAGCTGCGGCTCAGACAGGCCTCTAACCTAGTGTCTGGATAAGAAGTGGGGTCTAAAAACTGGGACCTAGGGATAAGTGGATGGGTAATTCTGCAGGGGGCCAAGGCAGTGTAGGCCTTGTGTTGCGGTATACCACCACCCACATACACTTATCCTGACAACCATAAGATTATCCAATAGATCAGAGTTTTGGCAATCCTTGAATAGTGCTAGATGGCCATGGTAGGGGATAAGACCTGGTTGGTCGCTCGAAATATTGAAATCTCTCGAGAGTTATGTCATTCATACATTGACATATGAGATTGATAGCATGGTGTGTGATGTTGTGTGTGCTATACTGTAATGTATGTGAACCCATTTCTGGGCAAATTTGGTTTCTATGTTGGTGTTATTGATGATTTTGATTATGTTGGATTTTATACTATACATTAGTTTTCTTTATGTAAGCTTATCATTGCTTTGTCTTGTTTTGTTGTTGGTTGGATGTCTTGTGGTTGTTGTTGCGTTGCTGTGACTGTGATGATCATGTCATTTTGGCGTGGGAGCAGAGGGAAAGGCGTCCGTAGATCTAGCTTCTCAGAGCTGATGGAGGAGGTCTCAGATGGAGACTTTTGGAGGCCCTTTTTGGGTGGAGCTTTTCTGGAAGCTCTTTTTGTTTCTTTTTGGATTTGATGTCTCTGTTGTATAGTTGACCATGAGTAAGCTTCCCTTACCTCTAAAAGTCTCCAAATCCGGATTTAGGTTCCTTGAGAATCCGATGTTCTTGAGCTAAATCTTTACAGATTTGTTCCTCCTCTCACCACAATTGCTAAACTAAGCTCACTACTCCTTTTACAACCTCACAAACTCAAGAAATCTTAGAGAGATAGAGAGAGAAAATGAGCGTAGAAGGAGAAAGAGAAAGGAAAAATGAGGAAGGAACCCCCTCCTTCTCCTTACATACTTGACTTCCCCGACATTCTCACACGAACTTTTGACCAATTGAGGCTTAAATCTCGCCAAACCACTCCTCAAATCTCGAAACTGGTTTAACTCAACTATTTTTCTCTCAAAATCCAACATCACACTCTCACAGCATACCCACATTGGTTCAAACACATATCTCAAGTTTCCTAAATTCAAACTCGAATTTCAAACAAACAACACACAACCAACATCATATACAACAAACTATACATAACAACCATTCATTTCTTTCTTTTAATCATCTAGATTACATATTTAGTTTCCATTTTTAGTTATTAAAACACTTAACCACACATTTAAGAAAAACAAGACATTACAAGGTGATTCAACCCACCAACCCGCCTTAACCTGCTAATCGGTAGGTTGAAGGTGGCGCAAGGGGGTTGACCTACCTAACCCACCAATATTTAAGATTATATTTTTATATAATTAAAAAAGGATACATACATACATACATACATATATATATATATATATATATATATATATATATATATAAATAAAATGAGTGATGTATTAAAAAGTGAATTAATATTTTTCCTATTTTTTCTTTTTATTTTGAGTTTTTTTGGCATGTCAACCTGTCATTTTATAACCTGCCAACCCACCTTTTATCTTTTGGTAGGACAACCCGCCAACCCACTTCTAAACGGGGTGAGTTGTATTTTTCAACTTACTTTCCATCAGCGGGTCAACCCGCCTCGTCCCGCTTTAGGCAGGTTTGATGGCGAGTTGGCCCGCTTTGCCACCTTACCCATAATTGTGGATAGGACAAGATTGCCACGAGTTGGAGGTGATCAACCATGGTAACAAGGTGTTACCTATGCTTGAGCACAAGCAGGTGAAGGAATACATGAAAAGGTTTAGGCTGGCGCCTCTTCTATAAGCATGCTACTACATGGTGGATAAGGGCATCTTGTCTGTTTTTGTTGAATGGTGGCACAAGGACACAAGCTCCTTCCATCTTCTAGCAAGAGAGGTGACCATTACTCTAGATGATGTGTCATATCTCCTACATTTATTTATAGCTAGGAGGCAATGTTCCTCCCAGTACTACAAAAAGATAAGGCACGTGATTTCCTTCTCTTTCATTACTACCAAACACATAAACTATCTTTTTCTCTCTCTTTCTAAATAATTTTATTTAAATATTTTTTTTGCTTTTTAAATACTCATTTAGTATAAGGTAATTTTGTCACCCATAATGGTCCTATCTAATTCGAACAGGATTATCTCCTGTACTTATCACATGTGTCTCGTACCAAAAAAAATAGTCCTTTCTACTATTTATCTTCCACTTTTCCTTAGTGTTACCTCTTCTATTTTTTATATTCTCTAGAAATTATTTTTTATTTCTCTTATCTCTTCTCTTAATCATTTATGCCTTGTTTGGATAAAGAAAGAAATAGAGAAGAGAGAAGTAGGAAAGAAGAAAGAATAAGTAGATTTTTAAGGGATTTGAATTAAAAAAAGTAGGAAAGAAGTAGAAGAGAAAGAAAAGTGAGTGTGTAATGTAAAAACATATTTACATAGTTCAAAATTAAAAGGTAGATAAGTTATTTTAATTTTCAATGGGTCTCACAATTTTTTTTTTCACTTTTTCTTCAAATCTTGTCACCCATGGAGAGATTATTTTTGTGTGTGGATCCCACATTTTTTTTTCACTCTTCTCCCACTTCTTTTCTTTCCCAAACAACCAAAAAGTTTATTTTCTCTTCTATTTCTTTCTCACATACTTCTCTCTCTTCAAAATCTACCTAAACAAATACAGTGTTAGTTCTTCTTTTCTCAGAGACATTCTTCCTTTGTTTTGTTATTTTATTTTTTTAGATAAAAAAACAAAAATGGTCAAATTAACAGTCTTGATAGTAAAAAAAAAAAGTAAATATTACAAGAATACTAAAATTTTGCTCCTATTTGTAAAAGATTTCACAAGATCTGATCATTGACTACATGTTCGTCCAATGCTACGGGTAATCAGTCGGGTGGGTTTGTGAGAAAAACAGGTCAGAGAATTATTCAGGTTGAATTGACTTGGATTTCACTACTGCTTTGTTTGGTTAAATAGAGAGAGGAAGGAAAGAGAATAAAATTTTTAAAATTATGTAGTTTAGTTGAGTGAAAATAAGTGATAAATTTTTAAATTTTTTGGTGGGTTTCATTGGATCTCACTATTTATTTATATTTTTTTTATTTACTTTTATTTACCTCTTTATTTCTCTCTTATTTCTCATTTTTTTTTATTAAACAACCTAAATTTCAAATTATTTTTATCTATTTCTTACTTCTTAACTTATTTTTTACATATTTTTTTCCTCTTTACCAAACAAAGGCTACAGTTTTCTCGTGACAAGCAAAAGAATCAGAAAAAAAATACTGGAAAATTTCCAAATATATGATAAAATAAAATTAAACGGGGCTTGTTTCAATTTTCAAAGTAATTCGGTGAAGACAGCGAATTATTCACGACGAGGAATCATTCAAAGAGCACAATAATACTCAAAACCCCCCGTAATAACATCATGCACTTACTCTTTGTCATAAGGTCTTTAAATAAATAACTAAATTTATTTTCTTTTAACAGCATACATTCATCGTGCTTGTCCTAGTGATGAACATCATGATTTCGATTTTTTACTAGCTCACCGACATATTTTATATCGAAATTTAGAGATTAATCTCTTAAGATATTAATGTTTATTTAAGAGGTTATTTTTTCTGTTTCTTTTTACTTGTCGGTTTTTTAGAATTTTTTGTTTTTATTTATCTATTGTTTTCAAAGTTCAAAATAATATTAATTACTTCTTTGCTAATTATATTCTTATTTTTTATCTAATTTTTAATTAATTTACACATTTACAACTAGTATGTATTTTTTGTGGAGTAGAAATGAGAAAGAGTATAGTAGGAGCCTTCAAAACTATTTGTTGAAAAACAAGAAAATTTATTGTATTTCTTGGTTTGTGTATAAAAACTTTAAACGACAAATAAAAAGAAATGTAGGTAGTAATGTTTTCTAATAAATATTATTCTATACACACAAACTTAGAAATTAAATTCTTAACCACATATTAAATTCTTAAAGTATCTCTCTCCTAAATAATCCTTAAACTAATTAAATTATATAAATATTCCTTAAAGTATTATAAATCATGCTATATAGTCTCCAAAATATTGATAAATTCTTCAAATTAGTCCCTCACTAGATACTAAATTGATGGATATTCAATACTTTAAGGACTACTTATATAATTTCTTTACTTCAAGGACTATTTAGGAGAGGAGTAATACTATAGACTAAATTGATGGTTTATTCACGATTATTTCCTAACATACCATACCATGTAACTCATCTAGATCTATCTATATCTATCTTATATATTCTCTATGTATATATATATGTAAAGGAGACTTGAACAAATTTCTACCTGTAGATTGAAGTGTGAATATGATAATAGCCATTGGATCTAATCAAATTTAACAGATATAAATGTATTTAATGAAGAATTTAATTGCTCCCATTAATACTATTTATTATTTTATTATACAATTTTGATAATTTTACATTAACAATATCTATAGTATATACAAAAGAAAATAATCTCAAATAGGAAAGGTACACGTGTCAATTTTTAGAGTAATTTCACACAAAATCTTATCTCACTTGGCTTCTTGACAATACTTCCCTCTATTTTTTGCTTAGGTGTTGAACTCATATTCATTTTCACATAAATCAGTTTATGGATATTTATGACACAATAATTAATTTGATGATATAATTTAAAATTATTCACGAAATCAATTATTGTTTGAGTGTGAATAGCATTGTACAATTTAACAATTAGAATTAATTGTTTTTGCACAAGTTATGTAATCTGTACAATTGCCTTTTTTTTTATCAAATTTCAAATTCAAAATATAATAATTATTATTGTAATAGTAATTTTGAAATAGTATTGGCCTTAATTTCCCTTTTTATGAAACTTCAATTTCAAAATGTAATAATTATTATTACAAAGGTAATTTTGAAACAGTGATTTTTGCCTTTTGGTTGTTCAATGAGGGAATAAAAACACCAAACACCTTTCTACAATGTCAATTGTTACAAATGGGCATCGTGATTTTTTTTTTCTTCAACCTTCATTCTACATTACTTTTTTCAAAGAAAGAGAAACATCATGTGAAAAATTAAAAGGTAGAGCGTTTGGTTTGAGAATCCCTTCCTTATAGGTAAGCAGAGGTACAACTTTTCTAATAATAAATATTGTTTATACATTATTTTTCCTCTTTTTTTTTTTCTACAAATCATTACAAATTTACTGATTGTCTTTCTTCTACCTTTCTTTAATTGAAAAATGACTTCTTTCTTTGCACTACTTTGTTTTTTTTTCTTCCATTGAAAATCGGTACAAATTTACTAATTGTTTTTTTTATGTAGCCATGATTTGAGTATCCAAAGCAAGCTCTTGAGAAGAAAGCTTAGCATTTGTTTTACATATTATTTATATTTATATTTTATAATTTTATGATTCTTGTTTTCTAATTTTCTCCCATTTTGTAGATACCATTTTGCTAAATAATAAGTTAAGGAAGATCAATATTTATAATTTACTTTTAATATATTATTTTGATGTTATTTTTACGTTTTAATTCATTAATTTTGACTGATTGCAATATAATTTATTTATTTTTAATACATCACAAGCAATGATATGGTCTCTAAAGATAAAAGTAACATACTAAAAATAAATTATAAACATCTAAGTAAATTATAATTTTTTTTTAAAAAAGTACAATGCTAAAAGTAAATTAGTAGATTGAAAAGTAAGAACAATATTAAAAGTAATAAAAATTACTATTTATAATATATTAAAAATTATAAATAAATTATAAAAGTAAATTATATATAATTACCTTATCTATATAAAATAATAAATGCACTACTTAATTGAATTACCCACCTAAAATATTATAATTATCTGTTAAAATATTCTTCATTATCTTAATTAATATTATTTATTTTGTTAGCTATATCAGTACTAAATTAACTTGAGTTAATGATAATGACTAAAAAAAAATTAAGAAAATGTTAGGGATTTAAAACTAACAATTTTTTTACAAGAACTAAAACTAAGCAAAGCTCTATTTGTAGAGACTTAAAACATATTTAAGCCTATATTATATGATTATTATATATAATTATATTGATTATGATAATTACGACTGTTATATATTGTGATTTCAATTAATTAAGAAAATTATGGCAATATATATTTTAATTATGATAATAAAATTATTTTTAACAAAGGTAACTAGATTTTTTTAGTTGTATAATTAAAGTAAGTAATATAATTATCAATTATATACAGTTAAGGTAATTATCAAAAATTATTATATATATATTTGAATTGAAATTTTTTGTTTTAATTAAACCAAATAAAATTTTAAGGTAATTACATGTAATTATTATATATAATTTAATTTTTATTGATTGTAATTATTAAATGTTGTTAAAATTTTCAATTTTTATTGATAAAAACATATAATTATATTAATTATGGAAATTACGGTTCACACAACACATATTATAATTTGAAATAATTAATATAATTATGATCAATATATATTTTTAATTATGGTAATAAAAATTATTTTAAACAAAGGTAATTATATTTTTTGAAATTTGTATAATTAAAGTAATTAATGTAATTATTAATTATATATAATTAAGGTAGTTACCTATAATTATTACATATATTTTAATTAAAAAGATTTAGTATTGATTAGAACAATTTAAAAAATAAAAGAGTAAGGTAATTACATATAGTTATTATCTAAAATTTATTTTTTACTGAATGTAATTGTAAATGTTGCTAAAAATTTATATTTTTATTGATAAAATTATATAATTATATTAATTATGGTAATTACAACTGATACACACACACACACACACACACACATAATATATATTATTAATTAACATAATTATAACAAATATATATTTTAATTATGGTAATAAAAATTGTTTTAAACAAAAGTAATTAGATTTTTTTAAAATTGTATAATTAAAGTAATTAATGTAGTTATCAATCATATACAATTAAACTAATTACCTAAAATAATTATATATATTTGAATTACATAATTAAAGTAATTAAAATAATTATGAATTATATATAAATAAGATAAATATTTTGATTATATATAATTCATTTTTCTTAACGTGATTTTTTTTATTTTTTATTGATAAAATTACATAATTATATTAATTAAGGAAATTACAACTAATACATATTCTTAATTGAATTAATTAAAGTTTTATTATATAAGTTTTAATTAAGATATTAAAGATTATTTTAAGTTAGGTTATATATGTGTGTGTGTGTGTTGTAATTATTATAACAAATTTAATATTATATATATATATATATATATTGTAATTATTAAAATAATTGCATGTGTTAGATGTTATTTCAAAATGTCAATGAAAAATATAAAGTTTAAGTCAACAACATCATATCTATTTTTTCTCAAGTCACAAGGTCACATTTATTTTTTTTCTATCAAAATGTTGTTGCCTTTTTTTTTTACAACCTATATATATTTAATTTGAGCTAATATAGATAATTAATGTAATTATCATCTACATATAATTAAGGTAATTATCTGTAATATATATATATATATATATATATATATATATATATTGCATAATATATTAGTTAAGGTAATTACGATCAATATATATTCTAAAATGAATTAATTAAGGTAATTTTTCACCTACAATCAATTGTGCGTTCCATTATTTAGATCAAAATCAAGAAAATGTATCAAATTTTAAATATTTAATGATGATCAAAGAGTATATACATCTACCAAAAACATTATGTATCAAGAAATATTTGATAATGTTTAACATGATAAAAAACATTAACATGAGTTTTATTCCAATTTTCCTTTTTTTTTCAATTGGAGTGTTGTGTTTTTTTTTTAGTATTTTGCATTTTTTTAATCTTTTTTGCAATTGACACTTATCTTTCATACATAAAGTCAATGGTCATAATTATGTCAAAAGTGTTCAATTAATTTCACTCAGTTATCAAATCTTTCATATTAAAACACTATTTTTTTTTCAATGGAAGCAATGGAACCTCTTTTAATTTCAAACAAAGATACAAAAAAACTATAAAACCCTTTGTGATCTCTTAGATTTTATTTTTGCCACATTCATCTTTTTATTGGACTGTAAGTATAATGATTAGAGATGACAAAAAAAAATCGTACTTATGGGTAAACACATACTATAACTTGAAAATGGATACCTTAATGGTGTACTCGTTGATAAAATAAATGAATTTTTCTCTATCTACTTATTAATGGAACAGGGGCAAGGTACCTAAACATGTGAGTACCCGCAATTTAGGAATTACTTAAATAACTTTAATTATATATAAATAAGTTGTTCTAATTTATTTTTAGTATAAATATATATTTCAAAATTATTTATTTTAGTACAAATATATATTTTAAAATTATTTATTTTTAGCATAAATATATGTTTTAAAATTGTTTGTTTTTAATTTAATTTATTTATTATTTTATATTTTCATAAATATCCATGGATACCCCGAAATACCAATGGATATTTATAAAATTCATTGATACCCACTGAGTAGATACTCATGTAGGTACGAGGTAGACACGAGGTGTACTTTTATTCAACAAGGGCAGTGACGAGAGGTTATTACCCATGCCCACCTTTTCACATTGTCATCCCTAATAACAATTTAGCCCGCATAATATCAAATCATATTTATAAAAATCATATTAATATTTTATACAGTATTTACATTTAAGAATTATCATCTAAACTATCTATTTATATATACATATATATTTAAAATACAAAAATATCACTACAATATTAACATTAAACAAGCATCATCATACTTAATTTCACTAATAATATTAAAACTTATGGTCTTTATTTTATTTTATAATAAGCATTAAAATAAATACATTTAGAAATTTACATATTAATAAACATTATATATACCTTACAAGTAATTAATATTGCATATCAATCAAAATAATAATCAAACGCTAATTTCCCGTGCATTGTACGGGTCCACATACTAGTATATGCATACTGCATAGTAAAGGAGACTTGAACTTATGTAAACCGTTGATACAAACTTAAACTTTATAATAATTGTTGGATCTAATCAAATTTAACAAAATTAGTTTTATTTATTGAAGAATTAAATTGTTCACATTAATGATATTTATTACATAGGTATTATTATGACACTTAATGTTTTAATGTAGTATTTTATAAATATATAAATAAATATTTTATTTAAATAGTATTAAATATTGTATTTATTAAATATAATATATTTATTAAATTTAATAATTAAAATATAAATTTATTAAATGTCTAACTTTTTATCAGAATCTATATATTAAAAAAATTGTTCAATAAAAAGTAATTATTACAAAGTTAATACCTATATATATATATATATATTAATAATACATATTTTAAAACAAAAAGATGATAGAAAAAGTTTATAAATACTATAATAATAAATTTAAATATTATATTAATATCTATGCCCAAATTTTATTTTTTAAATTAGTTTCTTTAAAATATATTTAATAAATAATTTATATTATGTATTTTTTGTTACACAATTTTTAATATTGTATTAAATAATAATGCATTAACATTAAATATTGTAATAAGTTAAATATTATAATATTAAGAAAAGTTACATGTATTTCAAAACTAATGATTTTATAAATATGTAGTTAAATTTAAAACGATTCATAATATTTTATTTTAATTAATAATTAAGGATAGAAATTTAAAAATAAATTATTATGTATATGTGTAAGTATATTTTATTCTTTACTTTAGTTACTTTAAAATATATTTATGAACAATAATAATTAAAAATAATGATTTTAATGATATTAAATTTAAAAAAATTACGTATAAAACTTAATATAAAAATTAATATATATATATATCTTATATATATATCTATATAATAAAATAGACTCATATATGCAATTTATTTCTTAATTTCTATTCTATTATTATTTAAAATATTTAATTTTAATTTTGATTTTATTTGTTTTAATCTTTACTTTACATCTTATTATTTATAAAACATGTTTTAAAGCAACCCATTCATAAAAAAAAAAAGCTAAAATAAATTTGAGCATAAGTATTAAATAATCTTTACTTTATATAGATATTAAAAAAAGATTGTTAGAACAATTCGACCTAAACTAGAGATATATAAGTCATTTATAATTTTTGCATTTAATTGGGTTATATTAGTTTTCAAACTGTACTAAATCATCTATAGAAATTAGAATAACTATATTGAACGAGAGTGTTTTTAAGAACCATTCTTCAACAAAAGGATTTAGCCATTTTTCTTCAACGAGAGTGTTTGTAGGGATTTTTTAACCTCTTATCTCTTTTAATCTATCATCCTTATTTTTATTTCTAAATTGAATTTCAATATTTTTTTAAAAGAAGTTATCAATAGTTAAAAATAACTTTGTATCACAATATAAATTATTTATCATAAATTTAAATTCTAATTTATATGATCCAAAATTTTATTTATTATAAATTTTAATTGTAATATAATTTATATATTTAAAACTATTTATTTATTATAAATTTTAGTTAAAATAAAAATTTATCCTATGCATTGCATAAGCTAAAATACTAGTTAAATTATAAAAAATCTTTTTTTCAATAGGTGGGTTTTGAAAAGTTAAAAAATAGATTGAAAGGTCATCATTGTTAACATAGTTTTGCTCTTTTGATAGGATAATTAATTTTTCATTACCTTTGTAAAGTTCAATGTACTATTTTTAGATCTAATTAATTCTTTGAGAAAGGAAGTCTCACTTACAGATTTTTTATTAATTATTAGTAAAATAAATACAATATCAAATAATCTTATAAATGAATAAAAAATTGAAATAAATAAAAAATTTGAAATATTTATTTTGATATGCCAAAAAGTACACTTTGTATTTTTTTTTTTAATTTGAAAGAAAGAAAGTACAAAGAAAACAATATAAGAAAAAAAATATAAAATAGAAATAAGAAATTTATAAAATATATGATCCTATAGTAGTTTTGTAGACATAGAAAATATAAGTAAGATTTTTTTTCACAAATAAGATTCAAAAATAAGATCATTAAAATATAAACTGAAATAATTTGAAAGGTCACTATTGTTAACATAATGTTTCTTCTTTGATAGATGATTAATTTTCTATTATCTTTGTACAGTTCAATGCATCGTTTTTAAATCTAATCAATTCTCTTATTTAATTTCGTAAAACTTAATAAACACTTGAATCATCATCGTATTTTTATTCTCCTATATATTCTTCTACTGAGATTTAGGGCCAATTAACATGTGTATTTCTTTATTCTCTATCTTTTCATTTGTTATCCATTTCTTTCTTGATTAGCACCTTTCCCCCCCTCATCTTGCTCTTGTGATATGAGAAAAAGGAAATCTCACTTAACATGTCTTAATTAACTTGCAAAGCAATAACACTTTGTGTAGATAAGAGAGGAAAGTTTTTACAACAATGTATCTGTCAATGAATTTGGTGACAGATGAGAAGTGGGGATTGAGAACCAATGCACTGCTTTAACATTATTTATATAACAATTGATTAAGTATAGAGTAAATTATACTGACACCCTTAAGTTTTTTTTAGATTGCATAAACCCCCTTACTTTTTTAACGTTTACAACAATCACCTTTATAAGAGTACACAATGTAATATTTTTTAAACAATCAGGGAGGGTTTAATATAATATATAAGGGGTGTCAGTGTAATGTTTTGCAAACAATTAAGGAAGATTAATATAAGGATAAAAAAAAGAGGGGTATCGGGTGAAATTCGATGAAACCTTAGGAGTTTCAGTGTAATTTACTCTTAAGTATATTACCTTACTCTGTATCTTTTACTGTTTCCTTTAGTTTCTTTGTAGGTATCATGTCTGTGCATTTTTTTTTGTTTCTCTTTTGTTTGTTATTTATGTTTTGTTTATTATTGTTCAAGTTTTTCATACATGTCCTTATATTTTTCCTTTTACTACAATATTATGAATAATTTATGTATTTTTAGCCTTTCTTATTTTGAGCAACAAAAAATCAATAATTTGACTTTTTTTTATATCTTCAACTTACAATATATATATATATATAATTAATTATTTTTATAAAATAAATTTCCCACGGGTTTACGAACGAATAGTTACATATACCGAGGTGTTTATACCCATGTAATTCATGAGTTATACATTTATTTTTAAATAATTAATTGATAGTAAATAAATATAATTAAATATAGTACATACGTAGCATAAAATATAATATTATTTTATAATTTAAACATTAATATTTTTAATTCATGCACTGTAAATATTTATTTAAGTAGATTAGATATTAATATATTTTTATGTATTTTTATTTATTTATGTGTGGTATACATATTTGTTCGTATAATGTGTATATTAAATATTAATATGCTTGTATAAATTGATTTTATTTTCTGCGATACAAAAATGTATCTAATGATTATGTATTAATACAATTTTATGAATTATTTTTTATTTTTCATTATGTAAATATTTATTATTATAATTTATATATTAAAAATTTTTATGTAAAATTTTCATCATGAGTAATGCAAATATTTACTTCTGTAATTTAAATGAAAATGTGCTTTTAATATAAAATTTCGATAATTATGTGATATAAATATTTTATTATGTAAATATTTGACTAAATTGACTTAGTTAGACCAAAAAAGATAATTTTTTTTGGGTCACTATATTATTGGTGTGAACTATTCACTGACTTTACTAATTACTAACTGCTTTATTAAAAAAAATCTTTAAAATTGTTCTAAAATAACACGAAGAGGGCATCACTTTTGAACCAATAGCCTTGACAGAAACCTTTCTCGCACAGGTACGTGCATTAGATTGGAATCAATTTGATAATCTAAATTAAACTCATTAAATTATTTTAGCTTGATTTGTTTAATTAATTTATTTTGCTTTAACCACGAACTAAATGTTCGATTTCGAACTAATCTAATACCTTGATTGGTTTTTTAACTTTTAAATATATATTTTAAATTTTAGTATTTAGATATTTCCTCTGTTTTTACCTTTTTTATTTGTTTAATTTTTTATTTAATATTATTAAATATCTTTGATTGTGTTCACTATTAAATTTTTTACGATATTCAAAGTATAGAAATTAATAGGATATATAGAATTATAATTATAGAGAAAGTTATACATTAATTAAAAATAATATTAACACTTAGAATTGATTTAGCTGTTGTTTAAAATTATTGAAGAATAACAAATATTTTTTAATTTATGACAATATTAAATTTAAAAATTCAAATAATAAATAACATATGAAAATAAAATTTTAAAAAAATATAATAATTATTATTTCAATCTAATTCAATAACCTGAGTCAAACTAATCTAATTTTATTAGTTTAGTGGTCTTACTCAACTTAAATAGAATTGCTTCATATGGAGGATACCCATAATCTTTCAAAAAAAGTTGATCTAGTTTTAATTGAATTAATTTAATTAGGATTAACTAAAAAATTTGAAAAATAAAATAAAACTAAACTAATTCAATTAAAATTGATCTGTTTAAATTTTATTTTATTTTATTTTGGTATATGTTTAAATTTTATTTTATTTAACTTTAATGTCAAACTATCTCTCTAACCTGTAAACATCGCTGCCTAGTATTCTTTTGCGACATAGGCATATTGACACGTCGTTGACACTGTTGACGTACTGTAGAGCAACGAAAAGTACGTGGCCATAGTAGCACGCCAAACCTAAATCCTATGATAGGGAACCACAGCATCACACAACATGTGAGGCCGGTAGGCCAACAAGTATCATGCCTAAAAGCCCTTCATAAAATAGTTTTTCAGGTAAGAGAATTTCCCCTTCCAATTTAATTTTTATGGCTTTGGTTAGTTAATTTCTTAAGAATATTGATTAAAAATTAATACATAATTTTTTAATTAAAAAAAGGAAAATAGACTATGTACTGATAGTGTAAAACAGTTTTACACTGTCATTCAATTACAACTCACCATGTATGGTAAGTTTGTTAACTTTTATAATAATTATCTTAAAAGTCATATTAATAATAATTTTTGATTAGTTAATAGTGTAATTTTTTTACACTTACAATACATAACTGTTAAATTCATGGAAAAAATATGATAAGATTTTATTAAAAATTACGGTAAGAATATTTTGGTCCCTTGTTATCAATTAATCTTTTAACTTTATTAATATATTTTTAACATAAAATGTTTTATAGTTAGGTTTAATAATTTATTAATTAGTATATTATATATATTTAATAAACATAATATTTGTTATTTTTATCAATATATTAAAACTTAATAAATGAGTTATAAATATAAAATTAAATGATAACATGTATATTAAAAACACATTAATATTAATATTTACTATTATATTTATTTTTCAAGATCAAAATGTAATAAGCATGCATTAACGGAAAGTTAGCTTACTGTCTGATAAGTTGTTTTGCTCCTGTGAAGTTGGGATATTGGTTCGATTACCGGCCAACGCTGGCATGAAAGTGATTTTATCTTTAATCTATTCTTTTACTAAAAAAAAAAAAAGAGTTGCTATAAAGGTCTGACTCTAAAACGGGTAGATTGAGGTTGAAAAAAGAAAAAAATAGAAAAAAAAAGATAAAGGAAAAAATGACACATGTGAGAAAAATGAGTAATGTATATATTTTATTTTTTGGTGTAGGAGTAAAAAGAAAGATAAAAAAATAAAGAGTAAAAAATGACAAATGTAATAAATAATGTGACAAAAAATAAAAAAATGAGAAGAAAAATGATATGAAAGAAAAAATAAATATAGTAGTATATAGATAATAAATTTAAATGTAATAAACAATGTAATAAAAGAAGAAGAAGAAGAAAATGGAATAAGAATGAAATAGATAAAATTGTAAATATACATTTATAGTTTTTTTTTTTTTTAAATGTATGAAGCATGATTTTAACATGATTGACTTGTGGACAGAGAGATAAAATCAGTCAATGTACACGCAAGTGGGACCAACATTTCTTCAAAATAAATAAAATAACACTTTTTTTTAGAGTTTAATTATTATATGCTGTTAGTGTAAAATTTTTACATTATTAACTAATTAAAAATTATTATTGATATAATTTTTAAAATATTTATTATAAAAATTAATAAATTTATTATATATAAAAGTTTGTGATTAAATAATAATATAAAATTATTTTATGTTGATGTATATTTTATTTTATTTTTCTTTTATCTCAAATAATTTTTAATTGATGATTGATTTCAACCGTTAAATATATACATTTATCACTTTCATTATAACAGGTAGGTATCGGTATCACTACTTTTTTCTAAGCTACATCTTTTAAAGCCAACCAAAATTAGACAACACTTTAAAAATTCAACATATCTCAAAAGCCAAAGAAATTCTCACACACGCCAGAACGTGAATTACGTGGCTCATATATAGCTAATAAAATAAAATTTTCAAAAAAAAAAAAAAAAAAACACCCTCTCCACCTTGGCTCCTTCTGCAAACACGCACTACCTTCAAACATCACAGTTTCACAGTTAGTATTCTTACCACAACCACAAACACAACCACCACCACTACCTCGAGTTTCTCTCCCTCTCTCTCTCTAACTTTCTCTCTCTAGAACCGAAGCGAAGAGACACGGTTCTGCCATGGACGCAGCATCGCAGCTCGTCTACTGCGGAATCGACCGCTTCCCTCACGCCTCTTCTTCCCCGCGCCGCCGCTCCAGCCGCGTCTTCGCCGTCTCCGCCAAGCCGAAACCCTCGCCGGCGAGAACTGTCAACGGAGTAAAATCGAGGTCGTCGCCGCCGCCGGGCCGAGCCGTCAACGGCGTCTCCACGGTAACTTCTCCGATCCTGATTTCGCCAAATGTAGCGTGGAATTCGTTTTTTCAATCGGTTATTGTTTAATCGACAGAACACAATCTCGCGTGTTGTTGTTTGTGATGGCAGAAAATTGGAGATGTTTCGAAGGAGATTAAGAGAGTGAGGGCGCAAATGGAAGAGGACGAACAGTTGGCGACGCTCATGAGAGGTCTCCGAGGGCAGAATTTGAGGGACTCGCTCTTCGCTGAGGACGATGTTGAACTTCGTCTTGTTGAGGTGTTGAATTGAAATTTTCCCGAATAAATATTCTGATTTTTATTTTTCTGACGATTCCGTGAATTGAATTTCATGAGATATTTTTATTTCATGTGAGGTTTACTTATGAGTTTAATTTCTATTTACGGTAAGTTTTAAAAAATTATGTTGTAAATCAATTAAAAATTATGATACGTATCTTTTAAGGTGGTTATTGTTAAACTCAATAAAAGTGCATTGTACCATCACACTTTTAATTTATCATGCATGAAGAATATTCATTAAGTTTAAGTATATTTTTAATTGCCAAAAATATGGTATTTTTCTTTTTCTTTTATTTTTTATAAAAAATTATTCATTTTTATTTTTGCATATAATAAAAATGATATAATTTTAATTCTTTACCTTAGACTAAAACCACGTCATTTTTACAATTTTTAGAAATGAATTATATTTTTTTTATAAGAACTAAAATAAAAAGAAAATTGCTTAGTAGTTTGAATTTGTTTTGCGTGAAAATTGACAAAAACTGTGAATCATTGATATGGTATGACTCCCTCCCCCCCACCCCCCGGCCCCTATTAATTTTCAACCAATAAGAAATAGAGTTTAATAGTCACTTTTGATGAAAAAGTTTTTACAATCTGTGAATCATTGATATGGTATGATCCCCCTACCCTTATTCATTTTCAACCAATAAGAAGTAGAGTTTAATAGGCACTTTCGATGAAAAGTTTTTACACAATCATTCAATTAAAAATCATCTTTGATATAATTTGTAAGGTAATTATTATAAAAATCAACAAACTTAGTGTATATGGTGGTTTGTGATTACATGATTGTGTAAAAAACTTTCATATTGTCAATCTATTTACTATTTTCTTTAAGAAGTAAACTTGTTTGAACTTCGTTTTGTAAAACATTTTTCCGTAACATATAGCATTCCTGTGGAGAATAGTCATATTTTTAGGGAACAAAATTATTATTAGTAGTAGTATTATTCAGGGTGGTTGTTAATTTTCAATGGGGAAATAACTAGATTAGGACTGTAACAGAGATTGGTGTTTTGTAATCGTGTAGGTAGATGAGAGTAGTGAGTTTTTGCCTTTGGCGTATGATCCTGCCAGCATTTCTGCGTATTGGGGAAAACGTCCACGTGCCGTTGCAACTCGCATTGTGCAGTTGTTATCTGTTGCAGGAGGTTTTCTTTCGCGCATTGCCTGGGATGTGATTAACAAGAAGGTTAAAGAGGTAATTCTCCAATGCCCCGAGGGACTAAAATAGCTTACCTGCATTCTTAAGCTGGTGGTTGCTGTTGCCTTTTCCCCCTTTTTTGGCATTCTGATTCTGATTCTTGTGTTTTCTTAGTTCCTCTGCTTTGGAGGAATTCTTATAATAAGTTTTAAAAATAAACAAATCATAATATAGTTTTTTAGAACTTTTTTTCCCTGTGGAATCTACTATTTTTAGCTTCTAAGAAAGCATTAAAATAATTTTTTATGTTTTTTTTGAAGAATTTATGTAATTATTATAAGAGAAAATAGACTATGTTTTGATAGTATAAAACTTTTTATATTGACAAGGCATAGTCATCAAACTCTTTTTTTAATTAAAAGCATTTGTTATTTTAAAAAAAATATAAACAAACTAGCCCTAAATCAAGCACACTGGTGAATTAGGTTTTATTTTTTGACAGAAAGAAAAGTTTTATTATAAGAAATCCTCCAAAGTAAAGGATCTAAAAACAAGAAACAGAAAAGAAAAAAAAAAGTGTAAATATATGTAGGAATTTTCTAGTTTTCGAATAGGTGATAATCTCTAATAAAAGTATTTTATTTTGTATACAAAAAATATACAGTAACAACAGTGAAAACCTTTTCCTATTTGGTTGGCTACATGGATCAAACAATGACATAATGTCTTATCATAGATCATGTCTAATGACTTTGTATACAGTAAATATATAAATAAACTATATTACAATATTATTTATAAGTTATGTAAGTATTACTGTAAATCTTTGTTATATATCTAAATAATGAATAAATAGGGCTGTATACAGAAGTGTTCTAGTTCTGTATTGAAGAGCTTATGGCTTGAGCTTGTGTTATGTATTGATAAATATTTAATCTTCTTTGTAATAGTACCAGTTTCTTTATATTTCATAGTCTTTGTTCAAAAATGCAATTTTTGATATTACATTTTGGTTATTATTTTTGTTCTCTTCCCATAACCAGAATGAGGTTGCTAGGGCCATTGAATTACGTGAAATTGTGACATCTTTGGGTCCAGCGTACGTAAAACTTGGACAAGCATTGAGCATTCGACCTGATATACTGTCACCTATAGCAATGACGGAGCTGCAGAAGCTTTGTGATAAAGTAAGCTTGTTGCTCCTTAAACTTTTTCTTTTTCTCTTCTGCACTTGTCGTTGTTTCTATTTTAAAATAAATCTAAATTGTCATACATAGCTTATCACTGGGAGGGAAGAATAGTGAGCCAGAGATTATTATTATTTTTTTAACAATTTGATTTGTTAGACAACTATGATTTATTTCTACAGTCAGTTTGAGCAGCTTAAAAACAAAATACGTATTCTTCATTCAGAAAAATGAAACATAGTTGGACTGGTAGCATATTTAATATTTATGTTCTAATTTCTGAAATAACATGCCATATTACTTCTGTTAGCTTATTTAATTAGCTAGAACCAAGATCCTTGCTGCATATAAGAATTATAGTCTGAGTACTGTAAATATTGAAAATTATTAGCAATCACACAATCACATTTTGATTTCTGATATTGTAAGTTATTCCTTTTGCTGAGATTCTTTGTTCTTGATGGGGGTGGGGATACCAAAAAATGTGAAGGTTCCTTCATTTGCAGATGATGTGGCTATGGCTCTAATTGAGGAGGAGCTTGGTCAGCCATGGCAAAACATCTATTCTGAACTATCATCTTCTCCCATTGCTGCTGGTAGCTCTCCAGTCAACCAGTTAGATATATTACTTTCTTAGTAGAAAAGTACAGTCTCTCGGAGCTGGTTTTTTAAGTTAATTAATCAACAGGTATTTATCTTTCTGTGAAACCTATGCAGCATCTCTTGGACAGGTATATAAGGGTCGCCTAAAGGAAAATGGAGATTTGGTGGCTGTTAAAGTGCAAAGGCCTTTTGTTCTTGAGACAGTTACAATTGATTTATTCATTATTAGGAACCTGGGTTTGGCTCTTCGAAAGTTTCCTCAGGCAAGTTAAATTCTTGTGGGCAGATACTTAAACTCCTGTTTGTTTATTTCATAGCAATGACACTTGGTAGCAGAAAATTGGTGATACTAAATTAATTAATCATTATAAATGTCCTTTTCTCAACCCAACCACTTTTTACCTAATATTTTGCAGGTCTCCATTGATGTGGTTGGGTTGGTTGATGAGTGGGCTGCTCGATTTTTTGAAGAGTTAGACTATGTGAATGAAGGTGAAAATGGAAACCGCTTTGCTGAAATGATGAGGAAAGACCTACCACAGGCAAGTGTGTTAATTTTTAATTTTTTTTTTTTTTTACCACTTTAAATTTTAATCACGTATAAATTATGCTTGGTTTTATTCAACCTCAATATATGGTGAATCAGATAGTGGTAGTGGTAGGAGATGCAACCATTCTCTTTGCTTGGCTTGTGCATTACAACAAACATCTTAATTCACTGGATCATCTTCCTTACTATAACCTGCTGCAGTCCAAGGGAAATTTCATGTAATTATTTGACGTCCCCAAGCTACTCCTGCTTAAGCTCAGAAAAGTGAGAATAAAGAGATGTAATTTAGATGGATGACATTTAATACAATTAATTTGACTTAATGGCTGAATAAAAAAGACCCTTATAATCATCTAAAATTTCTAGTAAGTTTCTTACACCGGAGAAAAAACTAGAAGCCAGTTGTCTCTAACAATAGGACCTAAGAGCACAAGAAGTATATTCAAAATCTTAACTTCTCAATTTGGCAAAACTAGACTGCATGAGCAGAATATTCATACTGCCTCTTCTAAAATCTTTTGCTTTTGATTTGACTATTTCTTGGTTAAGTTGTGACATTAACGAAAAAACAAAAAGTTGTATGGTGTCTATGAATGCTTGATATGGTGGATAGTTATTTATTGTCATTTTTTCTTTAGCATTTTTGGACTGGTTATGGATGTAGATGTAGCAACTTGAAGGTATAATGGAATAATGATTTGTGGGTTTGTGGTTTGTAGGAGGTAGAAAATACTGATAATTTCATTCAAACTGTATGTGCAGTCTAAATGAAGTGGTGTTTTTATTTGATGGCAGAAAAATTAAAAGCAATGAAACAAGGCTGAGTTTTATTATATTGCTTTTTATGGGGCTTGATATCTATTAACGGCCAAGGCATTGGTTGTATATGCCTAATGACTATATGTTCAGACTGAGAATATTAGGCTATATTTTCTGGCCATCAAGTTATAAATTTATTGTAACTAATAGATGTTTAACTCATAAACAATTGTTAATGTGTTATATCTTTTCACCAATCATCAGCATCTTTTGAACAAACAAGTTAATTAAAAATTGTCAGGACAACATGCTTGTCAAAACTTTGTTTATTATCTCTTAGAATTGTTCCCAAATAATAAGAGTGGTCTTGAAGAAAATTTTCTTGCATCTTCTGACAGTTTTAGTTTCAGGTTGTCATACCAAGAACCTACCATAAATATACATCAAGGAGGGTTCTTACGACAGAATGGATTGAAGGAGAGAAGCTGTCACAGAGCACAGAAAGTGATGTTGGAGAACTGGTTAATGTTGGAGTGATCTGCTATCTAAAACAGGTAGTTTTGGTTCTTTCAGCTGGCATTATGCATTAGAATCACCGAGCTTTCAGCTAATTCTTTTTAATGCAGTCATTGTGGATAATCCATCTTATTTATGTGAGTGTTTTTCCTGACAATAGGTTGTTTACTAAAATTTCTACATATTTAGTAGACAATTGTATAGTTTAATGTAACACGAGATGGTATACCCAAACTTTGGTCCATGTGCATATTGTATTGATTATGGTCATTGCAATTTGTAAGTTTGTCAGACAGTATTGTATTCCAAGAAAATATTGATATATAATAAGTAAATTCTGGCTAAACTATTCTATTTTTGTATTGATTTATTTTCATTTTATTTCAGCTTCTAGATACTGGATTTTTTCATGCTGATCCACACCCGGGGAATTTGATCCGCACTCCTGATGGAAAACTTGCCATACTTGACTTTGGTAAAAATCATTTTTGTTATAGTTGGTAGTGAAATATTGTATATTAGTAGATTCTTTCTTTTTCCTTGTGATTAGGAGAGACATAGATGCAGCTTCTTCTTTCAATCTTAGGTTTACTGTCCTAAGTCTGATAATATTTGTTAGCAAATGAATTATTCCAAGAAACTATATCTTTTCTTCATATATCAATATATAATGAGGAGGATATTTTAATAGCACCATTTATCTTCATGGTTTTCTTAATTTTCCATTTTTTATCCTGAAATTAAAATATCCACTCTGTTGTTTCCACCTAAGAAAAAGGAAATATCCATTCCAGACTAGACAACGAATGCAAAAAGTATCTGGTTGAACTGGTTAAACCATTAATTAGATAAGATTTAGAGTAATATTTAAAAAACTATTTACATGAGATTAAATCTTGAAAGATTCTTTGTATGGGATAAAGCACAATATCTTCTTATTTATTGATAAAATATATGTTAAATTATAAATTTATTATAATTCTAATAAAATTAATGTATAAATGTATATATTTTGCTGCAAGCTTTTCAACCTAAAAAGAAAATAAAAACTGAAAGCATCACATATTCGGTAAATAAATTTGAATATATTTCTTTTGGTATTTTATGAATTATTTACTATATAATTTAAAGGAGTAATGTTATATCTTCCTACAAATCTTCTTAATTCTTTATAACGAAAGTATTAAATGAAAAGGTAAACATATTTAATGTATTAGAAACATAAAAAACATTCAATACTTTCTTTTTTTAGCAAGTAAGAGGAAGACTAGGAAGATATTGTTGGAGAATTTAGAATTGTTCAATTTAAAGATGGGAATAGTGAGAATTATTTCTTTTTTCACCATACACTCCAAATATAAAACAAAATTGCTTTAATTAGTCAATGATGCAATTTAACTCATGTTGTGGTTCACCCAAAACAATTTATTTTATGGGAAGTTGAATTTTAATTTACAAGAATATAGTAGCCATATTGGAATTGGAATCATGTCAAAATTTTCAGATGTTTGTGGGTTAGATTTAAACAATTAGACAAGTGTGCTTTATTTGCCACTGTGCCTGGATATTGTTCTTCAGAGTAGTCCTGTTGACATGAACAACTATATTGCTTAGTTTAAATACTTTTGTTCCAAGATCCTAATCATTGTGTTAAGTGATGGAAGTTTTATGTTGCACCCAGGGCTTGTTACAAAACTGACTGATGATCAAAAGTATGGAATGATTGAAGCAATTGCTCATCTCATCCATCGGGATTATCCAGCCATAGTAAAAGACTTTGTTATACTTGATTTCATTCCAGATGGTGTCAATTTGGAGCCTATCTTGCCAGTTCTTGCCAAGGTTTTTGATCAGGCCTTAGAAGGCGGAGGGGCAAAAAACATCAATTTTCAGGAGCTGGCATCAGATTTGGCCCAAATTACCTTTGATTATCCTTTTAGGATACCCCCATACTTTGCACTTATAATTAGAGCTATTGGGGTTCTGGAAGGGATAGCTTTAGTAGGAAATCCTGATTTTGCTATCGTTGATGAGGCCTATCCATATATTGCACAGGTATAATAGTCTGGAATTTTTGGTTACCTGTTTCATTCTTTAGATTTAGGCTTAAATTCTTTACCAGTGGGCACATGCTATTGTTAATTTTTCTGTATAATTCATCAGTGTGTATTTGCTTGAAAAATTGAGTTTTACTTGAAGCAGATAAGATTATCCATTGGTTTTGATTTCAATGAACATAATCATGAACTGCACAAAAGGGATAATCAGCAAGATTTTATCAGGCTATCATGGTTAGATTGTATCAGTCAATGGAAAAAAGAATGAATCCAATGGCGTGGGGATTGGATGGAAAATTTTCTGTCTAGCATCTGGAAATAAAGGGTGAACATTGTTTAAATTTTAAGTTTTCCTGGTTTAGAGGAAGGCATGCAAGGTAGGATACCGGAATAACAATTTTGTACAGAATGCGTTGGAGGAAAAATACTTTTGAATTTTGAACACAATAAGTCTCAGTTTTGTGAAATATGACTCTTCATTGAAAATTTCTACAACTATCATTCTTGACTAGTTTTGAATTGTTTTCACTTGACACATGAATGGATTTTCACTGTCTGATTAATTGCTTTGAACACTGAACCAATATGATTTTGTATGGCCACACTGGTAACTAACTTCTGCTATTATATTACACTTTTGATTCTTCTGAGTAATCTGAATTGATATTCATCATGTGCACTTTTAGAGGCTCCTCACGGATGAATCTCCTCGGCTAAGAGATGCTCTACGTTACACTATATATGGGAAGTCTGGAGTTTTTGATGCTGAAAGATTTATTGATGTCATGCAAGCCTTTGAGAATTTTATTACTGCTGCCAAAAGTGGTGGTGGAGAGAATCTGAATGGGAATATGGCTGAGCTTGGGATTCTTACTACTAGTCAGTCCGAATATTTGTTGCCAGGATTCCAATCTGTTATGCCTCAGCCACAGCAGCCAGTGCAAACAAGGGCAGCTTTAGCGTTTTTGCTGTCTGATAGGGGGAATTTTTTCCGAGAATTTCTTTTGGACGAGGTACTTTCTAGAATCATTGAAGAAACTTTTATATTGTGAATATCTTATCATATCTGCTAAGATTAGTTACCATATTTCCTTATCTTATCACAATTTGTTTCTTTAATTAGTTAGGATATCATTAGTATAAACAAGGGCTAGTGCTCTAGGTTTTATAAACATATCAAGTACATCATCACATCGTAATACATTTCAATTAATAATGATTCTGTGTTTTTCATTCTATTTCACATTGTAATTTTTACACTGACAGTACATAGTAATTAAACTCTTCCTAAAGAGAAAATAGGTTATGCACTGACAGTGTAAAATAGTTTTATACTGTCATCTAATCACAACCCACCATGTATGGCAAATTTGTTGACTTTGATAATAACCACCGTAAAAATCACACTAGAGCTGATTTTTAATTGGTTGACAGTATAAAAATTTTCACATTGATAAGTGCATAGCAATTAAATTTATATACCTAAAAACACATTTTCATCTGATAATTATCAATGTTTTTAAATAGAGCTTCCTATCTTGTTTACTTCGAGTTTTTCTAAATTCAAAGGAATTTAGTTATTCTACTCTTTCTAGAAGAAGTACTGATTTTCACCTCCTTCTCCTTGTCTTTTTTGTTTTATTGTTTGTTTAACTGATCCCACAAGGAGGTATAGAAATATGAATCTTTAGAAGTTTTTTAATTCATCCTTTCAGTATGTTTATCTGCTAACTTGCTTGTGAGAAAGAGATGAATGAGTTTATTCTTATATATCCTAGTTGAAGGATATGACTATCAAGAGCAAAGACATTTATTTACCCTAATTGGTGTTCTCTGTTCTGTATCTTACTCTTTCAATAATTGGTAAAAGTAAGATTGGCTCCCCTTTGACACTGGAGGTAATCATTCTGGGTGGGTTGAATCCAGCTTGGTAAAATAATTATTATTGATGACTTTATTTGTTATTGTGCTTTAAACATTGTTTTTAATTTTTATAATGATCTTCCAATTAGGTTGCTTTCAAAATGTGCTTTGTTTTTCATTTTGTTTTGTGGTGAATCAACTGCAAATTCTTCTGTATGGCTGCTGCTAAGCTATACAAGGCGCCAAGGTTGTTTTTGATCTTGAGGCAGTGGCCGCCATACACTGCTGTCTTGAAAACACCAATATACATATATTGTCCATAAGAGTCGTCCTGGATTGTCAATGGTCCTTACCTTGACAGCCTCAAATTTTTGTCCCAAAACAATATTATGTTTTCATTTAATTTATGTTTGCTTTTCTTTTCATATGTATTGTCTTTTGGACTCGTAGTGTATATTATAATATTACTGTCATAAATCATAATGATGTGATGCTGTTTGTGAGAAATTTGTTGCGGTGAAGTTACTGAAATTTGAATGAACGCTAATTCCTCACTTCTGTGCATTTGTGGAGTTTATGGTTTCTAAATATTTGACCAACATTATTGCTGGTGGAACGCAGATTGTTAAGGGCATTGACGCAGTAACAAGGGAACAACTGGTAAGAATAATGTCCTTACTAGGAATTCAGAATGCAACCCCTGTTTTCAGTATGGTACCTACTGTGGGGCCCTTTAAGCCTGCGGCTCTTATACCCACCATAACTGAAGAGGATGAAGTTATATTGAACAATGTCCAGATGGTGGTGGAGTTCTTGACTGCAGGAAGTTCGTTATCAAGGACATCTGGTCAGGTAATGAAGAATCCACTGGTGAAAGTCATTATTTTTGTTTTGTTGCAGCAGTTCTTTTCAACAAATAAGTACATGTTTATTTTTGTCAGCTAAAAAGATTCCACATATTTATTTATCTATCTATTTGTTTGTTTGTGGGTTGCCATAGGCACTGAATATTCCTCAGATTATTCAAGAGCTTCTCCCAGTGTTACCGGGCCTTTCTGTTAAAGTGCTTCCTGACGTTCTTAGCAGATTATCTTCTCGGGTTTTAGCACGATTAATACGTGATACATTTTTGTAAGAGAATTCTGTCTACCTTACTGCCTTAGGTCCCACAATTGTGTATATTTTGACAGAATGGTCAAAACTACAATACAAGTATATATAACCAATATTTTACCTATTTTCATGGTTGCAGAAAAATTCTTAACCATGCCGTAAAACACTCACTTTACTACTTAGTAAACGCCAAGTCAATTATGTGGGCTATTATTCTCTTATATTATCCAAAAGAAATTATTTTTAATGTTAATAGTTGTGAAGTGTATACTTGGAGGAAGATAATCGCATTCCACATGGTTGTCATGGATGTTACTTAGTGATATAGAGTGAGAAAATTGTCTTATATGCAGTGTATCTAAGGATGCCTCCATGGCTGCACTATTTTCAATCCCTTGGTACCACATTTTGCACCCGCCATGATGAATATGTTACAGAATTTCATACCAGGGTGGAGAGCACAGCTATAAGATCACAGATTGAAAGAGTTTTTATCTCTCTCTTTAACCCTCTCCCCCCTCCCTCTTTATTCAATCTTAACTACAAAATGTTTCAACCATAATTGTACGGATGTGTCTGTTGGATTAAGCCCTTTTTGGTTTAGCTGTATTTTTAATCCTCTAGTTTGAATTGTGTGATTTTAGTCTTTCTACTATTAACTAATTAAGTAATTTTAAAATTAAACAAGTCTGGTCTCATTGTCGATTTTTCTTCTATTTAACATTTTTAAATTTATTATTTTCTATCTAGATTATTACGTACTTATATTTTAATGTGGATTTTGATATTGTGATTGATGAGTTGAGTAAAAGATAATTTAATTGATTCAATATGTAAAAAATTTTGAGTAGAAAATGAGAATTTAAGGATTTTGGGTGGAAGAAAATTGATGAAAGAACTTAATTTGTTTAATTTAAAAAATGTAGGAAAATAAATTTGGGAAATTAAAGTCATACGCACTGTAAATTAGAAAATACAAAATACAATTAACTTATTTTTGTCAGTAGATAATGATTAAAAAAAGGTAAAAGCCCAAAGGCCCCGATTAAACCAAGGGACACTACTAAGGGCCTGGAGCACTAAGCAATACAAGTAAGGTGTTGTATTTTAAAATATTTTTTTTTACTTATTCATTTCCTTGCGTTTTTGTAACTATTTTTTGTCAAATACACCCCTTTTCATGCAATAATTTCTGGAATTATTGTTTGGTTATGAACTTACTATTGATGTTATGGAATTTAATTTCTGAAATCTTAAAATTGCATTCTGGTAATTAATTTCTGAAATATTTATTCATTACCAAAATACACTCTAAAACTTAATTTCTGGAAAGAAATTATTTGCGAAATTTCTTTTACAAAAAACACAATAGTGGTGTATAAATAAAAAGGATGTAAATTACTTAAATAATCTTAATTTTTATGTTTTAAATATTATTTCTTGTATGTTTAACCACACTACCCCTTCTAGTTTCAATGTATTTTCCTTTGGTAGTTTCATCACACTTCTCTTAGTTTCATTGTACTCTCTTACATTTAGTTTTACCACACTCCCGTCTATCAGATTTCTTCTCAGCATTTTTCAGCAATTTTATTTTTAGCTAATAGAAATTGTTTCCAAATTAAAAAGTCAAATAATAATAGTTAAGAAAAGAGCGGGGGGGGGGGGGGGGGGGGGTGTTGAGGTGAAACTACAAGTGAAGGAGTATGATGAAATCAAAGGAGGAGATGGGGTAAAACCACATGAAGGAATACGGTGAAACTAGAGATAGGAGTGTGGTGAAACAAGATAAGTGGGGAATGATGTTTGAAAGAAATAACAAATAAGGTTATTTTAGTGATTTTATATAAAAAATTTAGAAAAGGAGAGTGTATTTAGTAAATAGGAAGTGTGTAAATAATTAAAGCTTGTAAAAAGTAGAGTTGTCAATTCAGGTTAATCCAGTCCATTCGAGTTGGCCCATCATGGGATTTAATTGTTATCTCCCAAAGGAGTTAATTAGCAAAGACAACTTATCAACTTTTGATTTTTAAAGAGGGACATATGAATTGTGACAAATTGATGAACTTGACTTTATTTTAAACTAACTTTTTATTTTATGCTAAAAGGGTTAATTTATGTATTATGCTTTATCAATATTGTAATTTAATTTGGGACATTTGAGTTATGATAGTTTGATGATCCCAAATTTATCTTAAATAAAATATCTTTTTAATTAATTTATTTTATGCTAAAATGATATTATTTAGGCATAACACCTTATTACTCCCGTAATTTAATTTGGGATGTTAGAGTTGTGATAGATTGGTAATATGTTTTATCTAAAAGGTAAAATAGATATTTTCTAAGTATATGGACCAAAAGGCAAAGATGATGCAAGTATAACGACCAAATGAGTAATTAAATTTAGAAGTAATTTATTTTATGCTAAAAGGGTTAATTTAGGCATGATGTCTTATTAAAAAAAATTCATTTTGTATTTTTTTAAAAATTTCCTTATTTCATTTAATTTCTAATTTTATTTGGGGTTAAGAGAAATTTTTTAAAAGTTATTAATAATTACACATTTAATTATAAGACTACCATTTTTAATCGATGTATTAGGAATTTCTTATGATTAAGTTTCTGCCCTTTCATTTGCATAACCAACTTTTTAACCTAATCTGGTTTTCATATACTATTTTCTTTTGATGAAACAATTTTTTTTTCCCAATTTAATAAACTTTGTTTGCAACTCCAAAACACAATTATGAAAAATAATTTCTTTATTTCTTTTCACCGTTTCTCCATCACGATTCTGTTCCGATCTCGATAATTATACTTAACATTTTTAAATTTTATCTAATTTAAAAAAAAACTTGTATAATGTACGGAATTTTGTTAAATTAATTTTAAACTCATGTGATAGATTTGCACATCATTTATTGTCGACTGGTATAACATGCTAGGTGATTAAGTGAGGAATAAAACACAGGGACTTCACCTTCAAAGTTTCTGCATTGTTTTGTACTGGTTGAAGAACGAAGTACAATTTTTATTTTTATTTTTTCAGTATAAAAAATTTAGTGAGAAGGAATGATATTCAAGTCTAAGGCAGGAAAAGTTTCTGAATTCAAAGAACGTTTACAAAGATATTTACATTTATCTCACCTCAAAGAGGCGAATGGAATAATTGACTCTACTAATTATATTTAATGAAAATAAGTAGACGAATAGAAACCCAATAATATAATATAGCTTAGATTTTGACTTCTATCCCTATTTTCGTATAAGATAATACTGGTAATGGAATTAAGGGTAAAGACAATGAAACTTCTAAATTGTAATTATGCTATATTTCATCTTAATTTAAAAAATTCTAGAAAATGGATATTAAAGTCCTCATCACAAAACATTTCTGAAGTTAAAATAATTATTAAAAATACTAAGTTGAGAAATTAGGGGTGTTACAAAGTTTCTTCCATTAAGGCTAAAATTAATATTTTATTTTTCAATTTGATTCTCTTTGTAAATAATTTTGATTCGGGTTAATTTATTTCTATTATATTTTTATGTTGTTAGACATGAAATAATTTTTTTAAAAAATTTATTAATAATTGCACAATTGACTTTAAGGCTTTCATTTTTTAGAATGGATGTCTCGTGTGCTGGATTATGCTTCAATCTTTTTCTATATATAATCAAACTTTTAAATTTGATATCAATTTTTAAAGGTTACTCTTCAAAATAAAAATATTTTTTCAATGGTTTTTCTAAAATAAAAAGCGATGACCACTTAACTTATTTTATATGTTTTAATAAATTTTTTTATATCTCATCATGACACTCTGAATATGTTGTGAGGTGTATAAAGGCAAGATATAAAATAAAAAGGGAAATACAATTTCTAAAATAAGAGAGATATAAATCTTAGAAGGAACTAATGTAAGTGATTTAATTATTTTTTAATTTAAGTCAAATGAACATTATTTATTTTTGACAATGTAAGATTTGATTATTTTACTTTTAAATTCAAATTATTTTGAATATTTTGTCTAATAATTTATATGTTTTAATAATTTTTTAATATCTCATCATCACACTCTCAGAATATGTTGTGAGGTGCATAAAATGCAAAATATAAAATAAAAAGGGAAACAAAATTTCTAAAATAAGAGAGATATAAATCTTAGAAGCTTTAGAAATTAATTGTAAGTGATTTAATTATTTTTTTTAAGTCAAATGAACATTATTTATTTTTGATAATGTAAGATTTGATTATTTTACTTTTAAATTCAAATTATTTTGAATATTTTGTCTAATAATTTATATGTTTTAATAATTTTTTAATATCTCATAATGACCCTCTCTGAATATGTTGTGAGGTGTATAAAATGCAAGATATAAAATAAAAAGGGAAACAAAATTTCTAAAATAAGAGAGATATAAATCTTAGAAGCTTTAGAAATTAATGTAAGTGATTTAATTATTTTTTTATTAAGTCAAATGAACATTATTTATTTTTGATAATGTAAGATTTGATTATTTAACTTTTAAATTCAAATTATTTTGAATATTTTGTCTAATACTTTTTATGTTTTAATCTATGATGTTAAGTTTTACTTAAATTAACTTTGTATACTTTCTACAAATTTAAATATTATTTTATTAAGAATTTTAATTTCTATTTTTTAATTTTACTTGAATTTAAAAATACTCATGCTATACACAAGATAATTGCTAATATATGAAGAATATATTGGAATTTTCTATACTACAACTTACTTAAATTGGGTTACATTTAAAATTAATATTTTGAGTTATTTATAATTAAAATAGCATAGTTCCAGTTCAACTTGTTCAGCCTTTAATTCCGAGTTAGTTTAATCAATTTGATTGTTGTTTTATTTTTTAAAACATTTCAAACTATTATTTTTATTTACGGTGTTTCCTTGAAAATTCATAAACATTATTAAAATAAAAGTTTAATTGTACTTTTTACCTCTAAAGTTTCATAATCTCGCAAATTTTGTTTTCAAGATTTTTTTTTTTGGAAATTTTGCCTCCTCAATTTACAAAATATTGCAAATTTTTCTCCCACATAGAAAATTGTGTCAATTTAAACACGAAATTATCTTAATTGTGATATTTTTTATGTGGGGACAAAATTTGCGATATTTTATTTTGTAAATTGGAGAACAAAGTCTGCAAAAAAATAAAATAAAATTTGTGGAGACAATATTTGCGAAATTATAAAATTTTGAGAACAAAAAGTACAATTAACCTTACTTATTTGTTAAAGCAACTTAAACAATTACGTTAGAGATACTCCGAGTTTATTACTTGGTGGCCATAAAGAAATATTGCTTGCTGAAATTTTTCAAAAGGAGCAAGCATAACTTGATTTCCAAACTGGTTATTAGCAGTATATACACCCATTTGACTGATAATTATAGTCAGGCACAAATAAGTGCTAGTATTATTTTGTAGCGTGATAAAGACATTGTTAATTAGGGTGTATCAGAAAATGTACGTGACTATGTAATTTATAGCGTAATGAAACTACAAAAGTTGCATGTATTGATGACTATAATATAAATTTAATTAAAATTTAAGAAAGAAAAAGTGGCAACTGTGCATTAGAATTGATTTCATAGCAATATCTGTGGCATATTCACTCAAATAAAATGGGGACATATTTAATCAATGATTAAATAATCTGGCTAGAGTAAAACCCCATATAGCAATTAACAGTAAAAATGAAAATGAAAAGGAAATCGGAAAGCAGGTTCCTTCTTTTGTGGCTCCCATGCATCATGCCTTTTCCCATCATTTTTATCCAATGGACCCTTTCCTTCTCTAACCGACCTTTCCCCTTTCTACTCTTCCAAAATCAAATTTTCACGAAACTTCATCAAGAAAAGTTACAAACCCCTTTTCCTTTTCCTTTCATCATTTCCCCTCAATCTATAAAAGAAATGCTATGTACTCTAAAAATAATAATATCCATTAAATTGAAATATAATAAGCAGAATTAAATTTATAAGGCACCCTAATTCCACAATATCTTTTCTTTTTTAGTCTTTGAAGGAGTTTATTTTCAATATGAATAAATAATATATGTATTGATTTTACATTGTCATTCAATTACACAAGTTATCATATATGGTGAGTTGATTGACTTTTATAATAATTACATTAAAAATCATACTAAAAATAATATTTGATTTGTTAACATTGTAAAAACTTTTACATTGACAATGCATGTTTATTAAACTCATAATATATTGTTAATTTAAAGATTTTATACTCTCAATTAATTAAAAATATCCTAAATATGTATTTAAAATAAGAGTTTAATTTGCATTGTCAGTATAAAGATTTTTATATTGTCAAACAATTTAAATTCATCTCTGATATGACTTTTAAAATAGTTATTATAAAAGTCAACAAACTTATCATAAATTACAACCCATGATTATATGACAATAAAAAAAACTTTTACATTATTAAGTTTATTCTAATTAAATTCTTAAAATAATTATTATAAAATCAACAATAATATTTAAATGTGTAAAGCACAAAGATAATACAAGAAAGGGGGGTTGAATTGTGTTATAGTAAATTTTTCGCAAAACCTTTGTTAATGACGTATCATCTAAAAGATATGATCAAAGAAATTTTCAAAAATGTTTTATAGGACAGACAAAAGCTTAAAGACACACTGGAAATCACACAATTTATACTAGTTCGTCTCACCCCAGAGACTACGTTTAGTTCTTGGCAACAATCAAGTTCCACTAACTTTTTCAAGTTACAAGTATTCTTTCCACAAGCCTCTTGAGGCTCAACCCAAGTAGTCTTTCACTTGCCTTTCTAAGTAAAAACCTAAGTATTTTTTGAATCAAAACCTCTTCAGGCTTCCACTAATCTCGTTAAGAAAAAGGTTTACGCATAAGTTACCTCACTGGGTTTAACGTCTTAACAAACGAATATACAATGAAGTACAAAAAGGAATTTCACAATTAGAGTATACAAGAGCTTTTTCTTTTCTTTAAAGATGTTATGATTTTTCAGAAACAATAGCCACTATGACAACAATAGCAATTCGAAAGAGGTCTCTTCTTCTATTTATAGGTTTCTCCAAAAGTATCCGTTGAGTGCTTTGCAGAAGACGACCTTCGTTTGATGAAGAGAGTCATTGGAGCATTAAATGCAACATTTAATGCCTTTCACCAACTTGTCATATGATAAGATAAAGTAGTCTGCTTATCTTTTCTATTCTTGTACTCAATCTTATAGCAGTTGTCATGTTTACTTTCCCATTCTGACATTCGCACACATATTCCTTCTTTTTCGCTGACTTTCCTCGAGAGTAGGTATATAGGCTTTATAAGTTTCAAGGTAGCTTTCGCTTTGATTGATGTACAGATCATTTTTAGAACGCTGTCATCGTCTTGTAAGATCTATTACGAATTTAATCAAAGGATAAAGACAATATATATATTTTTAAAGATATCAGATGATTGTTTATAAATCTGTTACGAATGACCAGACGATTACGTAAAAACATATATTTTAACTGTTTGTTATTATCAAAATATTTGAGGGTTATAAATTAGTCTTTTGTCCTAACAAAATGCATCATGATTTATAATTAATTAAAATATAAAAAAATTATATTATCCGTATATTTCAATTTAATTCTTAAAAAAATGTCAATTATATTATTCTTGAAAAAGAACTATTTATTCTTCTCTAATTTGGTGGGCTAGAAATTTCTTCTATCTAGTCTCACAAACTCATGACACCCCATCTTTGAGATGTAAGCTAACATGGATAGGAGCCTCATATGGTCTATGGTGGGCAAATAAGTCATGACCATTGGATTTATTGATTTAATATATTGAATGGTCAAGATAAATTATTGGTAACCCTTTCTATCATTTTTTTACTTGTTAAAATTATTTTGCACAATAACCCTTTTTCATCCTTTTAAATATTGCTAATTAATCCTTCTTCTCCAATCCCTTATTCTCCTTCCTTTCCCAAATCCTCCAATCCCTATTCTCGAAACAAGCATCCACATCCACACCTAACACGATCATCCTTCCTTTATTCACCATTCTTGGCTAGGGGTTGCATTACACACATTTACACAAAGCCACATAGCATGACTCTTTGCTGATCACATAAAGAAGAAAAAGGTTTGAGGTTGGGTGTGAGAGGTGAATATAGAGGTGGATACGAGGTTAAGTCCTTGATCCACCCAAAATGCGGAAGCACGAGAAGCTACAAAGCTACACATACTTCATATGCCAAACACAAAACATTTGATTTTGGCAAAGAGGAAGCTATTCTCCAAATCTGATGAGATCCTTGAAGGTGTGGTTTGGAGTCTAAAAATGGTGACCTGCGAGGTTGATGATGGTGGCTTAGGTCACAATACCAAAAAAGCCCCACAATTGTTGGAAATCAAAAAAATAGGTGACATAGAGAATTAGGGGAAATTAGAAAAATAGGTGAAGTAGAGAAGGAGTAGAAATAAAAAAAAGAAAAAATAACATATTTTCCTACCTCCGTTAATCACCATGATCTTCATCGCGCTTTATCGCTAAAGGTGTTTTTTGGCAATAGCATTTCTTTTTTGTTTTTTTCATTTTTTTTTCCTTTCTTCAACTCTTTATGCTCCTCTTTCTCTCTCCCTTTCTTCAACTTTGACCACTGTGAGCAGTTGCCATAAGCGTTTTTTGGCGGCTCTTCTTCTCTTGTTTTTCTTTCTTCTCCATTCTTTCCTCCTATCCTTCTATCCATATTTTCTTTCCCTACTACGTTCGTCTTCCCTTTTAGATTTCCTCCCTCTCTATGGCCAAGAATGGCATCTACAACAGTGCTACCATGCATCGTCACCACCTCACTCCCTCGACCTCCTTGTCCAAGTCTCTTGAGGTCCATTTTGCTATATTTTTAAAAATATTTAATGATGTGTAAAAAGAAAAAAAAATGATTGTGACATCTAGTAACCGGTAAAAAATATTGGTCCATTATAGATCGTATGAGCCACTAGTCCACCGTAGAAGTTGTCCATCTTTGAAACCTTGACTCTACGATATTCTTTTCTTTCAACCGCTGGTATTTTTCTTTCCTAGCTGTCCCTCACTTTTGGTCTTCTATTCGTTTTAAGCTAAACCTTTGTAGCATAAACAAGTTCCCCTTTCATTGCTTGTGTGGTGGGGATTTTTCTTTTTTTTTTTTTATCTCTAGCTTTGTTATTCCTTCCTTCACTTTTTCTCTCATCAATTTCCCCCTCTTCTTCCACCTTCTTTTCCTCTTTTCTTGTGTTTTGTAATTTTTCATTTTTTTTAAAAAGGGAAAAATTAAATTTAATATTTATAGTTTATTTTTTTATTCTAAAATTTTTGGTTCACACAGCCATAAACTATTCACTTCATGCTTAGTTAAATACATATTAATCCTAAAATAACAATTAGATAAAATCAATAATAAAAATGGTCACCTAGTAGCACATACTATATAACTAGCTTTTTTGGACATTAATGGCAGCTTGTAAAATATATTGAGTGCAAGTACTATTAGAGGACGTATGACTATTCTAAGTGAAAATCATAATATATAAGGGATCTTGTTTACGATAATATATATAATTTGCAATTAATTGCTACATTTCTTGCTGACAATGTTTAAAAAGTATAGGCATGATATATATATCCATAAAAAAAGGACAAAACTTAGATGGAATACCTTAAGTACTGTTGATACTATTCTCCAATTAGACTTGAAGATTCACCTCGGTAATTTAAGAAATCCTTTAATACATGCTTTTGTTATACAGATCACCAAGGTGAATCTCTAATTCTAATTGAAAAACAACACCAACAACACCTAAGATACTATATCTAAGTTTTGTCCATAAAAAAAAGTAGCCGACATTGAAGATCTTAGCTACCCCTGGCGAGGGATATCAACTCTTAGCTAGTGTTATGGTTCAGAAGGGATATCAGTTACATATGTAAACCATCTTTCTGAAGTAACAGAAAAAAGACCAAGTGAAATCTTTTAGAGAAATACTAAATGTTTAATTTGCAACATGCTTGTTAAACTAAAGAGTTCAATAGACAACATTGAAACTATCCATTGGAAAATTATGAAGCACTGATAAAGCAGTTACCCGTAATTTAACTAATTACACAATTTCACTTATCATCCAAATATATCTCATGTGTCAAAATTCTCACTCCAAGTAATAGTTGAGTCCCCAATAAATTTAAAGATAAACTAATTAATTGGTTTACACATAAAAATCTAGTCATGAAAAGCCAAAAAATAGTTTGCATATCTCTATCAACTTAGACTTAATAAGAGATAGGATATGAAATAATGATGATTCATTTTCATAGGCAAAGCCATTTTATTATATATATATATATATATATATATATATATATATATATATATATATATATGTATGTATGTATGTACGTATATAGTAGCAACAAGGGAAGGGGAAATTTGGCACTAGTCCCCCACAAATTTCAGCCAGACCATCGAGAGTCACAAGCACCAGATTGCAATTTCAAATTCACTTATTGCAACAATTGCCGGTGTTAAATCTCAATCTTTAATTATAATATGCATCAAGGTTGTCAAACTCTCGAGTTAATTCTTAGAATTTTATGTTTATATGATTACAAGTAGATAAAACGAATTAACTCGTCAAACTTTTTTCTGGATAAACTCAGGTAACCTCATTAAACTCAGGTAAAATTGTATAACTCTATTGTTGATGTTTTACCAGGCTTAAATGTTTTGAAAAAATTAACTCCTATTTGAAATGTTTTCACTTTAGTAACATATGTTTTTATGAATTTATATATGATTTGGTTAATTATGTGGTTTGATCTTATATACTAATGTACTATCACACTTTATGGTTATGGTTTGCTATTTTGTTTTATTATGAAGTTGAAATGTTAAATTATTGTTGTGTTAATAGAGTATTATGTTATGCATATATGTGATTAATTGGTTTTTTAATATTATTTTTTATATTAGGTAAACTTTGATGAGTTTATGAGTTGAGTGTAAGAAAGTTCCATGAATTTACGTAGACTCTACTTTGACAACCTTGATATGCATATATCTAACTGTCAATGTGATTCATGGGTATGCCACATTCGACAAACTTCATCATAGCCTGAACCATCTATCATTTGTTGCATGAGAACGTTATAAAGGTAATCATAAAACAAGGTAAAAATTGAATAGTTTGTAAAACATCTCCACCTAAAGAGTTTAAGCATTGATATTACTAACCATGTCAAAACAATAAAAAAAATTGTATGTTTCAGACACATTTGCCATATTGATAGTTTCTTAAAAAAAAAAAATATATCTATCAAAGCTAAATAAGAAAACATCTGCAATAAATCATATAAACAAGGCAATCACAATCTAACACCCTATAATTTGTTGTAAGAAGAAAGCATCAGCAAGAAAAGGAAACATAAATGAAGTAAAAATTGAATAAATTGTAAAAATATTTACCTAAATAGTTAAGCAAGGAACTATTGATATAAATTTTAGCAATTTATGACAGCAACTCTAGTTAGCGGAGAGTTCTAAAGTAAGTACTCCATTGTCCTATTTACATCTTCATCACATATTTATTCTAATGGTCCATTTTCACTTTTAATGTCTCCAATCTAACAAATAGAGTGAATTGAAGACATATTTTAATGGATATTGTGAAATGTAAGATTGAGTATAGGCATAAAATTTGACATAAGGATGTAGACATCATATGAGAGCATTATGAAAATAAAAAGAGGAGGAAAAAAAACACTAAAGTAACTTACATTTAGTATTATCTTAAGGGTACCTAAAGAAAATGTCAATATATCTTTAAATTAGGAGCAGTGATGGATTCAAAAATTTTATTTTGTGGAGCAATACTCACATATATAAATTTGTGGGAGTAATATTCATAGTATAAATTGACTTTTTTATATTGCATTTCAAATTATGGGGGCTGTGTGTGGTGTGTGGATATATATATATATATATATATATATATATATATATATATATATATATATATCCACACACACACATATACATATACATTAACACACACATATATATACATGTATGTATATGTGTGTGTATATATATATATACACACACATACACACACATATACATATACATGTATGTATTATGTGTGTATATATGTGTGTGTGTGTAGGGTGAGGATCAAGTTACTCTAAGTGTAATTTTAGCTAGAGTTATTCAACTCAATAACTCTTGATATATGTTAAATTTCAACGGTCCAATTGTTAAACGCTTTGATATTATGCTAATGATCATATACACCAAATTTTAGGTAAATTAGACATTTGTAGTTAGTTAATCTTATAGGCAACATTTACTTATAATTTAGAAAAGTATATTATACGTTAATTTGAATTTATTTAATGAAGTATCAAAAGATTTTCAAACTTTATAAAAATTTGTGGACTTAATCTATTCAATAAGAACTTTTAATTCAACAGTTGGATCATTGAAATTTAATATGCATCAATACCTATTTCTATCTTGTAGTTTTACAAGTAAGATTTGGGATTGGCTAAGTAGGAAAATTAACTGTCCCATTAATCTCTCCTCCTTTAAAGTTGTTTTATCCTTATACAATAAAAATGGAGCTCACAACTTAAAGACGTCTTGCTCACTGCTATTTTGAATGTAACTTAAGTCATTTGGCATTGCCAAAACCAATTAAGATTTAATAATTTTGTGGTGCCTTATAGCCATGCCATTAGTCTTATTGTTGCTAGGATCTCTCTCACAGGCGCACTCAATTCTGGTTCAATATCTTCCTTAATCTTTGAATTTTAGATTTTAAAAGCTTTCACCATTTCTGGTCATGCTCCTTGGGCACCCTCCATCAAGCAAATGACTTGGTACCTTTAATCTACTATTAGATCAAATGCAACACTGGCGGCGCTGCTAGAGGCTCTCTAGGAAGGTCGGCCTATGAAGGCATATTCTGTGATTACAAAGGTGTTACTCTTGGTTGTTTTGCTACCAATCTTGGCATTTCTCTCTGCTTACATGTTGAGCTTACTGGTGCAATGATGGCTATTGAATTAGCTCATAAGAAAGGCTAACACAATTTATGGTTGGAATACGACTCCTAACTAGTTGTTTTTGCTTTTGCCTCTCATCACCTTGTCCCATGGAAGCTTCAAAATAGATGGAAAGTGTGTATATCTCTTACTAAACATATGAATTTTTTCTGTTTCTCACATTTATAGGGAAGGCAACACTTTTGTAGATTAATTAGCCTTCCATGGACTTTCAATACAGGATTTTTTTTTGGTGGGATCTTATCCCTAGTTTTATTAGTCAGGATTTCATACGGAATAGATTAGAACTCCTTAACCATAGGTTCAGTTAGTTAGCATCTCTTCTCATGGTTTTGGTTTATGCCCCCCATGATTTCTTTGTCATTCTTTTTCACTATTTTTAATAATATTTGGGTGTGCTGCAGATGATTAATGGAGGCAAGGGCACCAACCTTGTTAGGATGTTTGTCTTTATAGTGATGCCTTTGCATGCATTTTTGCTTAAAAAAATAGTTATTGAGTGGAATAACTTACCTCACTGGGTTTAACATCTTAACAAACGAATATACAATGAAGTATAAAAAGAATTTTACAACCAAAGTTTACACAAGCTTTTTCTTTTCTTAAGGTAATTTATGATCAACAGCAATAGCAACAGCAACGACAACAACAACAACTTTCAAAAGAGGTCTATTCTTCTATTTATAGGCTTCAGAAAATAATTCGTTGAGTGCTTTGCAGAAGACGGCCTTCATCTAATGAAAAGAGTCTTTGGAGCATTAAATGCAGCATTTAATGCCTTTCACCAACTTGTCATATGATAAGATAAAACAGTCTGCTTATCTTTTCTCTTTTTGTACTCAATCTTGTAACAGTTGTCATGTCCGCTTTTCCGTTCTAACATACGCACATATATTTCTTCTTTTTTGCTGACTATCTTCGAAAGTAGGTATGTAGGCTTTATACGTTTCGAGATAGCTTACGCTCTGATTGATGTGCAGATCATTTTAGAACATTGTTATCGTCTGTAAGATTTGTTAGTTATGAAGTTTATCTAATCAAAAGATAAGACGATATTTATTTTAAAAACATCAGACGATTATATACGAACGTATGATCGAATGATTATGTAAGGACATGTATAATTTTAACTGTTTGTTATTATCAAAATATTTGAGGGTTATAAATTCGTCCTTTGTCTTAACACTCTTACGAGAGGATCAAATAAGAATAGGGTTACGTTTGTTATTCAAAGCCCTATAAAAAATATGAGATGAAGAAAAAAAAAAGATGTAGAAAAATAAAAGAAAATAAAAGCACAGTTCCTCAAAGGATAACAATACAGTGGTTAAGAATAATCCAAACAAAACTACAAAAGAGACATTGAAAGGCTTAATTCCCTATATTTTGTGCATGATGGCTTGTCAAAGGCAAAAGCAAAGTGAAACATACTCCTCTACTTTGTGTGTACCTATATGAAAAAGCTTAATGAATAAATGTTTAAAACCCCACACTACGCACATTGCATCAATTGCACTTAAACTAAAGATGATGTGCATCAATATCTTGACATTGCAATAGACTTATTGCATATACCCTTTCGTCTGCACTCTAGTAGCAAATATCATTGCACGCAACTAAATGTGTAACACCTGGCCACTTCCAGGATCGACTATTGTCCCCACAAACCAACGTAAGACTTTTTAGTGTGCTTTTGTCCTCACTCACACGTTTCCTAGGAAACTTCCAAATTCCAAGAAGTCACCCATCCCAGAATTGCTCTAATGTCAAGCATGCTTAACTGTGGAGTTCTTAAGTGATAGGCTATCGAAAAGTAGATGCATCTTGTTGGTATAGGTAGCACTTATTAATTCCTTTAAGCTATCCTCAACTGTACAATCCCATACCTGCACAGCCTCTAGATCCTTCTCATTCTGGTGTGTATTCAATTCGTTCATGTACCCCTCCCGTTGGAAGCTTGCTAGGAGTTGCTCCTTATCCGTGTTTTATCTCTTTTTGCACCAGTGATCACTCTCTGCCCTCGTCAACGCCCGGGATGTTACAAAATGCACATTCATGATGCTAAACCCGTTGGAGATGCTTTCGTTTGGGGAATCAGTTCTGAAAAATCAGTTCTAAAATACGGCATTGCAGATTTTTTGAAATGAGTTATGATACAATAATTCTTATAATAATTTGTAAAACATTATTTTGTTTCTATTTTTTTCATTACATCATTTATTATATTTCAAAATTTTCTCTCTTTTTTTTTCTTTCTCTCTCTTAATTGTAAAATATGTTGGATAGTTTGTTGTACAAGTGTCATTTCTCTTTTGAAATAGAAGAAGTTAAGGAAAAAGGAATAGGTCAAAGGGTTGTGCACATGTGGTCTCACCTAACTGACGTGGCAAGGTGACTTGATTTTTTGTTAGCAATCTCAACATGAAATACACATATACTAATGACAGTGACTAAAAAAAAAGTCATTCTAAAAATGTTAGGGACTAATTAGGGAGAAATTTTTTTTGTACTTGTACAACAAAATGTATAACAAATTTTATAACTAAGAGAGAGAAAGAAAGAAAAGAGAATGAAGTTTGAAATATAATAAATGAAAGAGAAATGCTATTTGTACAATAATTCATACAATAATTTGTATAACAAAACTTTTTTGTATCTCTCTTCTATGCATCATATATTATGTCTCATAATGATGTAGAGAGATAGACACTTAAAATGTTATTATACAAATTGTTGTATAAATTATTGTACATGTAGCATATCTCTAAATGAAGTGATAGAGAGAGATAGATACAAAAATAATATTGTACAAATTGTTGTAAGAATTGTTGTATATATATCATATTTCAAAATTTACTGTGACTAAAATAAGAAACCCCTATATTTGTAGGAACTAAAAATATATTTAAGTTTAAATTTTTTTACACAATAAGTACATTATAATTAAATTCAAGTAATTAATATTTATATAAGTAATTCTCCCTTACAACTGACACCTTGTCTAGCTAGTTTCAATTATGCAAACCAATTTAGTGTGTTTAGAAGTGATTTGGGAATGTGAAAGAAACAATTACCAGCTTCAATTAAGACGTGATTTTCATCTCAAGTATTTCTTCGAAATCGTTTCCAAACACGCTGTTACTGTCTTTACTTATTTGTTAAAGCAACTTAAACAATTACGTTAGAGATACTCTAAATTTATTATTTGGTGGCCATATAAAAAAAAAAAATTCTTGCTGAAAAATTTCAGAAGGAGCAAGGATAACTTGATTTCCCCCAAAAGCTTAGTAACCAGGTATACAAACCAGTTGACTGATAACGATAGTAAAGGGCAAATAAGTGCTATCTTTTTAGCATAATAAAGACACCGCTAGTGTGTATAATAAAAAAATGTACATGGCTTATGTTAAAAAAAGAGAGTACATGGCTACATAATTTATATCATAATGAAACAATGACTACAAAAGTTGCATGTAGTGATTACTGAATTATAATTGTAAACATAATATAAATTTAATTAGAATTTAAATTTAAGAAAGAAAAAGTGGCAACTGTGCCTATAATTGGTTTCACAGCAATATCCGTAGAATATTCTGTCAAAAGAACGGGATACATATTTAATCAATGATTAAATAATCTGGCTAGAGTAAAATCCCATATAGCAATTAACAGTAAAAATGAAAATGTAAAGGAAATAGGAAAGCAGGTTCCTTCTTTTGTGGCTCACATGCATGCTGCCTTTTCCCATCATTTCTATCCAATGGACCCTTTCCTTCTCTGACCGACCTTTCCCTTTCTTCTCTTCCAAAATCATTTTTCACGAAACTTCATCAAGAAAAGTTACAAATCCCTTTTCCTTTTCTTTTCATCATTTCTCCTCGATCCATAAAATTGAAATGTAATAATTTGCACTAAAATTAAATTTATGAGTCAATCTTTTCTTCTTTTTTTTCTTTGGAAAAAGAGTAGATTTTGATATTCTTACGCATTTAATTTTTTTCGTTCGAGACCACAAATATCCTAAACTATTCCGTGTGAGTAAGATAGGATTGTAAAGTGCGACAAAACTCTTCCTTTAAATATTTAATGGAATTGCATATTTAAAATTGAATTTGATGCGGTGGATATTTAATTTAAGATTTATATTTATGATATTTTTAATTAATGGTGTAAACATTTTTACATTAATAATACATAAAAATTAAACTTTATTTTTAATATATATTTTTACATAGTTACTTAATCAAAAATCACTCTAAATATATTTTAAATAATTATTACAAAAATTAATATATTTTAATTATATAATAACCAATAACTAATTGATAATATAAAAATATCATTATACTAGCAATACATTTTAATTAAATTCAGTAAGAAAAGGTCAATGATAGTATTATTCATGAAAAAGAAGTGCTTGTTCTTTTCTAATTTGGTGTGTTAGAAATTTCTGTTACCTGGTCTCACAAAAACACGGCACACCCATCTTGGAAACCTTGACTCTACGATATTCTTTGCTTTTCACTCGCAAGTAATTTTCTTTTCTAACTGTCCCTCACTTTTGGTCGAATATCCGTTTTTAGCTAAACCTTTGCAACACAAACAAGTTCCCCTTTTCTTTGCTTGTGTGGTGGGGTTTTTCTTTTCTCTTTTTCTTGATCCATAGCTTTGTTATTCCTTCCTTCACTTATTCTCTCACCAATCTGCCCCTCTTCTCACACCTTCTTTTCCTCTTTTCCCTTGTGTTTTGTAGTTTTTCATTTTTGTTTAAAAAAGCAAAATTGAATTTAATATTCAGAGTTTATTATTTTATTCTAGAATTTTTGGTTCACGCCACCTCATGCATGTTCTCTTCATGCCTGTCTGATCTGGATTGGATCACTAGGATCTTTGCCATCTGCTCTTTTTGTTTGGTACTTGAGGGGTAGTGAGTGGTGTGGTGGGGTTTGTTTGAGTAGAGCACATGATATGAATCCCTGGACTCTTGGACAATTATATTCATAGGACAAAGCAAAACACAGAAGAAAGGAACAAGGTTAGTGTGATGGCATCTTCCACCCCTCTTTTGAAATATGCTTGATCTGGGACCCCACTTGATGCTTTTCTTTGATTTTTGATTTTCTGTTGTGCTTTATGGTTCTGATTGAAAATGGGTATTTTTTTAATTTCTGATTGATAGGAACCTTTTTGCTGTGTTGTAGAGGGGAATTGTGAACAAGGGTCTGTTTCATTTGTTCCATCCAACATTGTGGTTGGTTGGTTGGATTGGGCAAGTGGTGGGTGGGGTACCCAACTGGGGAAAGTTTTGATTTTTGATGGTGGCATGTGTTTATGCTTGTGATTGATAGTGTGGGTTGGTGGTGTTTTGTCCCTTGTGCTGTTGAGGTATGGCGGGGATTGATGTTACAAAGTATGGTCACAGTCCTGTGCACAAGGTCATAGTTTTGAAGGATTATGCTGAGCTTAGGAGAATACTTGCTGGCCTCCCTCGGCTGCGTAACACGGCCGAGATTCGCACTGAAGCGGTTTCGATTTTAGAGGAAGAGAAGGCTGATGCCATCTCTGCTGTGATTGATAGGCGCGACGTGCCGAACCGTGATACCCCTCTCCACTTGGCTGTGAAATTCGGGGATGAAGTGGCCACTGAGATGCTTATGTTTGCCGGGGCAGATTGGAGTTTGCAGAATGAGCGAGGGTGGAGTGCTCTTCAGGAAGCTATTTGTAATAGAGAAGAGGGTATTGCCAAGATAATAATTAAGCATTACCAGCCTCTGGCTTGGGCAAAATGGTGCAGACGGTTGCCTCGCTTGGTAGGGACCATGCGGAGGATGAGAGACTTCTACATGGAGATCACATTCCATTTTGAGAGTTCCGTGATTCCTTTCATCTCAAGGATCGCGCCTTCAGACACCTACAAAATTTGGAAGAGGGGTGCAAATCTAAGGGCAGACATGACCTTGGCTGGTTTTGATGGTTTTAGAATTCAGAGATCGGATCAGAGCATTCTTTTCCTTGGTGATGGTTCAGAGGATGGGAAAGTCCCACCTGGGTCATTCTGCATGATCTCGCACAAGGAAAAGGAGGTACTTAATGCTCTAGATGATGCCAGCTTTCCCACAAATGATGAGGAGGTTCAGCAAGAAGTGGCTGCAATGTCTAAAACAAATATATTTAGACCTGGGATTGATGTTACACAGGCAGTTCTTTTGCCTCAGTTGACTTGGAGGCGACAGGAGAGAACAGAAATGGTAGGGCCTTGGAAAGCTAAGGTGTATGATATGCACAATGTAGTTGTGAGCATAAAATCTAGAGGAGTTCCTGGAGCTATGTCAGATGATGAGCTCTTCTCATCTTGCAATGAAAATGAAACAGGGAGTGAAGAGCTCAATGATATTTTGACTGAGGATGAAAGAAGGCAATTGGAAGATGCGCTTAGGTTGGATTTGTCTGACTTAAACCATGAGAGTGATGAGGTGATCATTGGGCATCGTCACAGCTGTTATGAACATAGAGATATTCCTATTGAAGACGTAAATTGTAACAAAAGTGGAGAGACTAAGCAGGAAAAGAAAGGATGGTTTGGTGGATGGAGGAAAAAGGATTCTAAACAAGAAGTGCCAAAGAAGATTGCTCCACCAAGAAGTTCTCTCTGCGTAGAAGAAAAGGTCAGTGATTTATTAGGGGATTCTCCTTCAAGAAATCAGAGTAAGCCAGGACGACATTCTGTTGAGATAGCTGTGAAGAGTGATGAGCTGCGGAGGAAAAAAGATGCTAAAGCTTCTTCTGCAAATTCTGATAGCAGAAGTCGTCACAAGGATGGAAATCGTGAAAATGAATATAAGAAAGGGTTGAGACCTGTTCTTTGGCTTTCCCCAAACTTTCCACTAAAAACTGAAGAACTCTTGCCATTGCTTGACATTGTTGCAAACAAAGTTAAAGCAATTCGACGTTTAAGAGAACTCCTTACAACGAAACTTCCAACGGGAACTTTTCCTGTTAAGGTCTGTGCTCATCATCTTTAATTCAATTTAATACCTGTTACTAGAAATATGAATATTCTGGGCATAAGTTAAATTCTTCATATGCTTCCATTTTATTTTCTTCTGTATCACTCACTAGGATGAATTACACACTTGCTTGTTTACTATTCTTATGCTGTAGTGTGCTGCACATCATGTGTTGGTCTATGGATGTGGAACATGTAGGGAAAAGGGAAAGAAGGGAGGAAATTGAGGGGTAAATGTTTAAGGCAGAAAAATCAGAGTAGCAGTGAACGGAGTGGCAGAATAGGATCAGGAATAGATCTGACATCTGAGCTAGAAACAGAATATTGGTGCTCAATTCAACCACAAACTAAGTATATAAATCATCGATATTCACTATATAGCTATATTTAAAGGAAAACCCAACATGATAACCAAGCAACCCTAAATGACTCAAAAGTTAAATTCTTAAATAGCCCTAATTTACTAAAAAAACAAAATACCCTATGACCTATGTGATGAAAGTATGAGATAGTGATTCTTTGTAAATTGATAGGTGCCAATGATGATGTCTGCATCAATTATAGCTTAAAATGTCACTGTTAAGTATCATTATTGTTATAAAGTGTAAAAAATGTTTGTGCTAGCTAATTAGATACCTATTGTCTTTCTGACAATTAGTAATGCTTTACAATTGAATTTTGAACCAGTGAGCTTGAATGTTCAAGTACCTTGACTGCATTGTGGTACTGTTTTTCTTGGGAATTAGGATTAGGTTGGAACACAAACAAACTATTGCACTTTACTGTTTATGGTGGTATGCTTACAACTCCTTTCATGGCATTTCTTTTTTTCTCTCTCTCTCTCTCTCTTTTGGGTACAAGGGAAATCATGTTTTTACTTAATTCCAGACTTTCCAGTGCCCACATGTCTTTGGCTGTAGATTAATTGGATGTCTGTCTGATCTGCGGAGAGATTAGAAGGTTTCAATGTTTTAAATTTAATATAGATACCCTGCTGAGTTATTCTTTTGTCTTGCTGTTTTTGTTTTGCTTTGATGCCTTATCTTCTATCCATGTATTTACCTTTCTTTTTTCTTCTTTTTAAGACAACTTTTTTTTTAATTTTTTTTTAAAACATTAGTGTAATTAGTCAACTCAGATGACATTTATATTGTTCTTCCTGTAAGTTGCTTTTTTCACAGATACCAGTGTGCTTGAGAGTTAAATACTTTATCTCTAGCAGTGATTAAAATTTCTTTCTTGTAATGAAAGAAATTCTCATTTTGAGAAACTGTTTCAGAAAAACCTAAGAAAAGCTTGAATGGGTGGAAAAGGTAAGAGCTTATTCTCTGAGTCTTGAAGAATCTAGTTGTCATAGACCAACTACTCAAAAGCTTAACCTGTCAAGTGAAGATTCATGAATGGTTTTATATTACATCTTTAACATGCCCCCTCATGCAAGAGCCCTTGGGGCTTGAAGTACGGGCAATATACAGGCTCATCCTACCTTGTGCTAAAGTTCAAATTTTAATTAGAAGAGTGGGGGCAGTGAGGATTGAACTCTAGACTATTTGGTAATAGAGGCTTTGATATCATGTCGTTAACCAACTATTCCACAAGCTTAAGCTGTTTGTTAGGTGAACACATATGAATGGGTTTTATATTGCATCTCATCTCTAACTGTCTAACGCAAGTTTTTATTTTATTTTCTCCAAAATAATTGGATTTCAAAGTCTTGATGTCGCTATGATTTGGAGGAATAAATTAAAGTTTGCGCTCCTAGGACCTGGGTATAATACTAAAACCCTTCTAGAATACAAGCATAGTCTTGTCACAGTATACAATTTTGGTGGTGGTGAAAATAGTTTCTGTTACCTTCTGATACATCTAATTTCTTTTCTTTGATTTTATAGCTTCTTGCTCTGTTGCTGATTGCAGGATAATTAGTGAGCTCCTAATGATTTGTACATTGAAGATAGCTTTCCTTCATTCAGTTAATACTAGTGCCTCATATTTTATGGTTCATGATTTTAAGGCAAAAATGTACTTTCTGTCTCGAGTTTTGGGTCAGTGAGTATTTTTTATTAGAATATTTCTTTTTATCATTTCCCTACTAAGCATCTTTTGGAGTATTGTTAATTTTGTCCCAAAAGCCATAACTTTGTTGTAATAATTGACAGAAATTTCCTTCATGCTAACTTTTTGTTATCATATTTGGGAAAAAAACAAAAAGTGACCAAATTAGTTATGGAGCCATCAAATTTTTTTTGGGGTGGGGGAGTGTGGGGGAGCTGTTTGAAATTTTAGTGCCTCAGGCTTAGATCATTAGTTCAATTGGTCAACCAAGTGGTCCCTAATTGCAGCTGGTTTTACCAATTACCATTATTACGTCTGGCTTCTGTTTGCTGGAAATTATCCTAAAGGTGAAGCATCAAAGATTTACAGTATATCACTTATAATGTAAGTCAAAAACTTTCAGATCAAGATTTAAAGTCATCATTAAATTGAAGAAATAGCAATATTCTAAGATTGAGCTTGACAAAACTATGGGACTAAGGTAGTGTTTGGCCCAACTTTTTGAGCTTCTCCTCTTAAAAGGAGAAGCTGAGCCAAATACATTTTTTGAAAACTTACTGATAGACTAAGAGTGTGTTGGTATCACCCTTTGCACACTGTTCGAGACACTTAAACATGACTGAGGGAAATTGTAGGATTGGCGTTCAACATGATTTTGAACGGAAATACAAACATGCTATAAGCAGTTTAATTTTTATAAAAGAAAAGGCAAGTAGCTATTTAGAAAAAGAGCTGGCAGAAGGAGCTTTTAGAAAGAAAAAGCTGGCATGTCTTCTCTCTCTCTCCCCACTCTCTTGGGTAATCTCTTTTAAGCTAAATGAAATGAAAGCTTCCAAACAACTTCTATTTTACTTTTAAAGGTCTTATTATGAGCTTTGACTTTAAGGTAACTTTTAAGCCTAGAAAAATGTTGGGCCAAATTGCTTTAGAAGCTATGTATCTAATCTATGGTGCTATTCTTTAGAGATTACTTCATTAAAATACCATGTAATTCATCTTAGTATTTTGGGGTTGGGCTAACTTAACCCCAAAAGCTAGCTCAAGAGGTGTGGGTTGCCTCTCATTTATATACTCGATTTTGACCATATCACTAGTCGATATAAAACTTGGGTTTTTCCTAATACACTCCCTCACGCCTAGTACTGTTGGGCTTGATGTGTGGATAATATGGTAGGTGGCCTATTAATGAATCTAGGATAGACTTTGATACCGTCTTAGTATTTTGGGGTTGGACTTAACTCAACCCCAAAGCTAACTCAAGAGGTGAGGGTTGCCTCCCACTTATATACTCTATTTTGACCATATCAATAATCGATGTGAAACTTGGGTTTTTCCCAATAATTCAGAACTAATATGGGTTAAATCATAATTGATTGGATATGGAGCCAACATTCAATGTAATGTAACTCATGAAACACCCTGGAATGGATACATCGTTTAAGACCACTGATTTCTTTATGTTTGGGTGATGGTACTAATATCTGCTTTTGGGAGGGTATTTGGGTTGTGAATATTGCTTTCTTAGAGGTGTTTCCTTGCCTTTATCATCTTATCATAATTACCCTTCTAGTTTTGCTAGATTCTACTCAGTTTTCCACCAATCAAGATAGAAAAACTTGGACTTTGTACTCTAGTGTGTTCTGTAAATCCTATTCGAAAGTCCAAAGCTACCTTGAGTCCCTTGTTTGGATTGCTGTAGTTAACAGGATTTATGCAAACAACTTGTTTCTTGTTCATAGACCTCACTGCTATTTTTCCCAACATGGAAATTAAATGCAGTTATAGTTTAGTAACAGTTGGATAGTTGTTTTGGCATTATAATATCGCTTCTTTCTTTGGGAATATTTGCTTTGGGTTTTTGTTGGGAATATGGGAATATTTGCTTTGATCCTACTTTTAAGCAATTTATGATTTTTGATGATTAGATACTGGATTTAATGCATATATAAAATACAAGGAAGCTAAAATAGTGTGGCAATGTAGAGTTTATGCTTTCCCTAATTCCCTTAATGCTTGCATATGGGCATGTCTATATTGCCCATGTGATTGGATTTTGTTTGGGGATGGCAATGGGTAGGGTTTGGGTAGGGTACTATAATACCCGTCCTCATACCCGCGTTTGAAAAAAATTCCCGTATCCAGCTCCATAATCATACAGGTAACAACTTTAATCCCCATCTCCATACCCACTGAGTATCTATATGCCCATATCCGCAATTTACTTAAATGTAGAGCTATGAAAAAAAATTTGAAGCCTTAGGCGAAATTTATATTCAAAATTTAATTTAATATAGTTTGTCAAATCTTATTTTATTTTTTTATCAATTACAAAGTTATGGATCAAATTCTTATAATTAAGTTTTTCTAATATTTCACTTTCAATATATAAAGGCAAATTCATTTAATTTATCTTTCAACATAGTTAAAATCAAATAAAATTTAAATAATTTTAATTTTAAAAAATCTATGTTCAACAATAATAATAAATAAGTAGTGTAACTAATATTTTAAAAACAATGCATGCATTTGAAAAAGAATATAATCTTTTTATATAATTTATTTTTAATTAAGTATAAATTATTTTTAGAATGTAATTTATATATAATGATAGTGCAAAACTTTTTTACACAAACGTCTAATAAAATTTGATTATTTCATCATATCACCTCGTTCATTAATATAATGCGATAGTATGATGAATTCCTTGTATATATGTAAAAAAGGTTTTACACTAGTCATGTATATAAATTAAACTTTTATTATTGTTTGTATTTCTTATAATGTCTTTTTTCTTTAAAAAATGAATAAAGATTTTTAATATTGTAATACTCACCAGAACTTTTTTTTTAATATATATATATATATATATATATATATATATATATATATAGGTGCAAGTATGGGGTGGGTTAGGTACTATACTACCCATACCTGCATCCACCCCCATTAAATTTTGCGGGTAAACCCCAGTTCCAGTCCCATTCCCATTGAGTGGGTATTTACCATACTCATTGCGGATATTTTTTGAAGGTACCCATAGGGTTTGAGTAGAACTGCCATCCCTAATTTTGTTTATTGCCACCCTTTAGTTTTGTGTGCATATTATTATGATTATTTCAATCAAGTTGTCATTTCAAACATGCATATAGATTGGACAACTTTACTGCATTCTTCATTTTTTATTTTTCATTTTTTTTTTATTTATTTTTCTCTTTATGTTTCTGAGGAGTTTTTATGCTTCTTATAGCTGTACTCTCCATCCTTTTTCTCTTACTATCATTGTTATTAAACTCAGCCTGGTCATTGAGTTGAGTGGGAGAAATGCAAACATCAAATAATGAAAAATGGGAATTTAAAGAAAGCGAAAACGAATTAAAAAAAAGGGGAAATTGGGGAGGTAATATCGTTTTTTTAGTGTTTTTGCGTCTTTGCGATTAGAAAAAGTGAAAAAACCACGTGCATGCACATTACTGATTCTTGTTAGTGCTCTTTTATGAAAAGTGCTCAATGCTTACAACAAAAAGGCTACGTACTGATGAAGTGCTCTCTTGTGAGGTGCTACTATCGGCATGGAAAATGAGTGGTAAGGAAATGACCGGCAACAGTGTATGAAGGTTGGTGAGGAACCTCTCATTTATTGCTGGGCCAGTGAGGGACTGAACACTGATCTTGGACAGGTGGGTTTGTCTTGGGCTGTCTCTTACCTGCAACCTTCTTTTTTCTTTTTCATTGACTCATCTGGTTTTGCATAACCGGGAAGACACCACTTCTTTCAAAATGTGGCCAACTCATACCAGTTCATACTGATTTGTTAGCACATCTGATCCAACATGTTAATTGGAGCTGTTATTTGGTCAATTCACTAGATCATCAGTTGAACCAGCCAGTCTGGTTCCAGTTTTCTAAAATTGCTTAGTATAAAAGAAATACTATAGTGGACAAGTTCAAACTTGTTTTATGTCAATGATCAGAATACTTGTTGGAAATTTTTGTCCAGGTCCTCTAAACATTCTGAATTTGACCTACTGTGGCAGCAAACATAGTCCCTTCTCTCTAGACTTATGTCCTAGTATGATCCTTGGGAACAGAATTCTCATTCAGTTTCATGGGTTTGATTAATCTGGATGGGTTGGCCTGAACTGATTCATTATCCTCATCTGGTGCTTTACTATCTTTCAATTTTTTTTATTTAAATTTAATTAATAAAAATTGAACAATGTTTATCTAGCTTCTTCAGAAAAGGAAATTTTAATCCCTCTTCTAATATGATGTTGAACCCGTTACTGAAGTCGAGTTGTCAATTCTTTGACTAGAAAAATCCAGCTGCAGAACTTGGATTGGATATGGATCATTGCATATTTTTGTTGTTACGACCATGGATCTTTTTATTAACCTTTTCTTCACTTGTAGTTAGTTTAGATTTTAGAAGCACTAGTAATGAATTCCTGCCTTAAGGTTTGTTATTCAACTCTTGAAATTAGTATTGACTGATATGATTAAGAATCTTGTATGTCTCCAGATTCTTTACACGCGTCTTTGTGGGTAGGTTCTTTGATCCTTCAAGCTAGCCTGGTCATATTGTTTCGCATAAGTTTATGTGGTCCAAAAGATGGGTTAGCCATGTAAAAGGTCAGTGCTTAAGTGGTGCAGATGCCTTGATGGCCTAGAACTGGATACTATACCTAGCACTTCCTGAACATTCTTGAGATGTGGCTTTAATTTTTGTCAATTATATAGCCTTAATATTGAAGGTTGTTCCTTCGGAGTTCGGACTGAAACCCTATCATGTTAATCCAAGTTTGTATCATTATTGTACATCAGAGGGTTACTGTCTTTGTTGGCTTTTTTTTCCACCCCCCCTCCTCCACCTTACATTTTTTCTTTCTCTTTCTTTGTGAATGATGTTAAATCTATTTCCCATTGCATATTCAGGTTGCCATCCCTGTGGTTCCCACCATCAGAGTATTGGTTACTTTTACAAAGTTTGAAGAACTAGAGCCGGAAGACGAATTTGCAACGCCACCATCGAGTCCATCCGCAACTGGCCAAGAGAGCCCTGCAGTGTCACACTTCTCGGCATCGTCTTGGTTTCAATGGATAAAGGCCCCTTATCGCTCTAGTTCATCTGCTGCAGGATCCAGCAGGAGGATAGAAAATATTCAAGATCCGTTTGCAATTCCAGCTGACTATACTTGGGTTACTGCTGAAGCAAAGAAAAAGAAGATGCAAGAGAAGAACAGGTCAAAGAAAGGGAAAAGTCATAACTAATGATGCCACTTCATAAATAAGCTCCACTCTTGGAAGTACTTTGGTTGTTTAGAGAACTTGGGCCATTATTTCTGGAAAATTGATTTTGAAGCGATCTTTCATGTAGGAGTAGGAGTGATCCTCCAAGGAGTTGTGCATTTACCATTTGGGGCATGTGGCATAAAGGAATGGAACATTGTGATTCTTGCAATAATTGCTGGAGTTTTCAAGTTTACACCAATGAATTTGTTGATTGTGTTTCAATATATGTGGAAAACCATTAACTCAGGATAGTTGCAATCACAGTGAGCAACTTTCATCTTCATGTTTGCAGTTTAAATTCACATGTTTGGTTATAATTCTTTCCCATGATTTTATTCATGTAAATAAACTGAAGAATTTGTTTACTAGCTTTGGGCTTTATCATAGTACGTTTTATTATATTTCAGCATTGACATTGAAGAAATTTGTGCAATTGGGCTTGTGCGAAAAAGAGGCATGCCAATCCACCTTGGATGTTTAAGGTATATTTGGGCTTCACTCTTTTTTTGATCGGGTTTGGGCTTCATACTTGAACAACCGAACGGGGAACAATTATTTATATTTCATATCTAAGCGAGTGATCATCAAACCAAGGGAACTATTATTTTCACCCTTATTAATGTTAAGTCCACACCTTACTTTTTTTTTTTTTGACGAAAATGTCCTATGATGGAAGCACGTTTCTGTTATGTATACGTGTACAACACAATGAAAAATTGTTTTTGTTAGGTGTCAATAATAGATATACAACATAAACATGTTTTCGTTATATTATTTTTTTTAAAATATAATATAATAGAAATATGTTTATGTTATGTTAATTAATTTGCAATGTAAGTTACATCTTTTTTTAAAAGTTGCCTTTTAATATCAAATTAATTATGATGTAATTTTTTTTAATTAAAATTAAATTAATTATGATATAATTTATCATTTTTGATATTAATATAATTTATTATGGTACAAATTACCCTTTTTAATTGAAATTAAATTAATTATGATACAAATTATCATTTTTAATAGTAATCGAATTAATTATAATGCAAATTATCTTTTTTAATTTAATCAAATTAATTATGATATAATTTTGAAAAAGTTACCATACAAGTTACTATTTTTAATAGTGATTAAATTAATTATGATGTGAATTATCCTTTTTAATAGTATCATAAATTGTGTCGTAACTAATTCAATTACTATTAAAAAGGATAATTTGCATTATAATTAATTTGATTATTATTAAAAATGGTAACTTGTATTATATTTTTTAAAAATTGTATCATAATTAATTTAATTACTATTAAAAATGATAACTTGTATCATAATTAATTTAATTTCTATTAGAAAGATAATTTGTATCATAATTAATTTGATTACTATTAAAAAAGGGCAAATTTTATCGTAATTAATTTAATTTCAACTAAAAAAGGTAATTTGTATCATAATTAATTAGATTAATATTAAAAAGGGTAATTTATATTATAATTACTAATTCAATTAAATTTTTTCTCAAAAAAATTAATACAACGGAAACATGTTTCTTTTGTGTTAATTTTTTTTGAAAAAATTTAGCATAACGAAAACATGTTTTCATTGTGTTTATTTTTTTTTCAAAAAAAAAAACTATTCCCTTGTGTATGAATTCACATTACATAACAAAAATATGTTTTCGTTGTGTTAAGAGCTCAAGGGAAATGTGTTTTTGTCAAGGGCATTTTCATCTAAAAAATAAAAAAAATTAGAGGGGTGAAATTAATAGTAACGAGGGTGAAAATAACATTCCCCCAAACCAAATGCTTGATAGTAACTTTGTGGAATTTTATGTATGTTTTGTGGTTGTTAGGGGTGCTCATGAATCTAGGTAGACGTGTAAAGTTGATGAACTTGATCTAACATAATAATGAATTAAGCAAATTATATTGACACCTCCTATGGTTTCTTGAGATTGTATACGGTATTCCTACTTTTTTAATCCTTCTTGTAGTTTTTCTTAATTGTTTAAAATATATTATACTTATAATATCCTCCATTACTAAAGAAGTATATTACATCGTGTACTTCTCTGTGTAAGGGTGGTTATAGTAAATGTTAAAAAGATAAGTATCGTGTGCAATCTCAAAAAATTATATGAAAGTGTCAGTGTAAAGGACTTCATATCTCTATCTTCCTCTCTCTAGTTTACTTCACGTGTCAATTGTGCTTGTGTAATTTCTTGATTTATATATAACCATACCCCACAACTCAAATTATGCAAGGTGATGCAATCATGTTTGAATAATGATATTTTGTTGCCAATACATTGATTAAAGAGGAGTGTTAGAAACATGCTCTCTAACACACTTCTCCTAACACACACTCTATTATTAATTAAAATTTACTAAAAATTATAAAATCACGAGAGAGAGTCATTTAATAAGATGTAGGACCCACAATTTTTTGTAATTTTCAAGAAATTTCAACTAATAAGAGAGGATGTGTTCAAAAAAGTGTCTCAATAGAGTGTGTTGCTAGCATTTCTTTTGATTAAATGAAGGAATATACCTCTACTTGTTACTTCACCTTTTAGACAAAGCATGACAGTGGTAGACAGAATAAAATTTCAAGTGAAACTATATGGCTTTGTAAATAGTATGGCAAGTGGAGATTAAATTAAGGGATATATTAATTAGTTCATTTTTCGCATTGTACTGAATGGTGCTATTCTCTTATTTAGTTGATACACCAGTAGAGAATGAATGGAAGCATTGCAAGAAAGAATTGATGGAGAGGAACAATGATGTCAAAGATTTTGACTTGCATCTATTAGAAGGGAGTAATGACACAAGGATTATAAAAAATGAGTAAATGGTCAATTTAGCTCCTAAATTGTCACTTGCTGTCACTTTAATTCTTATATTTAACAAAATGTCAAAAAAGGTTTCTGAAACTGTAATTCATTTCATCCAAGTTTTTAAATTTAACAACTTACCGTCATTTTAATTCTTGAACATATGCTAATATTATCATTTAAGTCACACGTGTTGGATTAATGTAAGTGTTATATTATAGTTTCGAGGACATTTTGAGAGTTTTTTTTGATCTAGAGACTAATGTGACAGAGCTCACCAACTTCAAAGACAAAAGTAGCTGTTTATTCACGGAAAATAACATACACAGAGAAACTAAGTCTCTGCCTCTCCATATGAAAAAGAAAAAAAAAAGTTTCAGATGAGAAAGCTTAACAATGTTCAATTTAGTGCTTCATGAAAAGATTACAACATTAATACATAGTTTGAAGGAATCCCCACCATTTCTAATGTAGGCACCCTATGGAAAATCATCTTTTTTTAACATATGTATATTATACAGTATATAAAATGCTCAAAAAGTGTACTAAAAATTTTAAGACATGGACAAAGGCAATAAGAGCTGAAAACATTGGCCAGCTCACAGCTTGTTATTTAGAGACATAAAACATAAGGGTAGTCTTACTATTAAGCTCACCCAACCATTGGAAGAGCTACAGGCAAGTACAATGCTTGTTTTTGCCATTGATACTGAAAATTTGAGGATCGAACCGTACAATGTAACATGTTGACTGCTAGAAAGCCACAATTAAGAAACTTAGAAGCAAGCACTTACCATATTATGATGGAGCATCATAGGAGATCTATGAAATGTAAGAAAATATCTGGCGTTGAAAGAAGCTGCAGGAGTTCTAATCAAAACCTCCAAACCTTCTTAGCCTAAAGTGAAATGGCTATTAAACTACAACGACAAATAAAGTTACTAACCTATAGACCGATGATAACACTAATTAAACAACAAACCTAAGTTATTAAGCATGAAGATAAGTGTTAACTAATGACCAGTAAAACTTTTCTAAAATACTTTGCTGATGTGATTATGTTTGCTTATTTTATTAGGTAATGTTCTGTTAAGTAGGTTTGTTTTGATTTTGGAGAAATTTGTACACCTAATGACAGTGGGTACATGTCCTTTTGCTATCAACAAGTATGCATATAATGTGTGGCTATTATTTCTTTTATATTTCATTAAAATATGAATGAAAGTATGGAGAATAGTATGGTTATGCAACAAAAAATGAAAATAACTCTGTCTCTCTTCTCTTTTCACGCTTTTCTCATTGTTATGGTCCTGTTTCATGTTTTTATGGGATAGGATGTCTTCATTTAACTGTGATATTAGTGTTCTGGTAGGCGATGGGTCTTAAAAAATTGAGGGGAGAGATTCAACATTGGTGAGCAATCAAATGGCTTCAGGGAGCAATGCTACTTTGCTATTCCTCAATTTTATGTAGAAAAATTATCACATATGGGTTGTTAAAATGAGATCATGTTTAAAGTTTTTTGACCTTTTGGAGTATGAAGATCAATATAAGCAAGTTCTACCATTGAGAGCTAATCCTACAATAGCTCAAATCAAGCAACATGAGGAAGAGACTATGAAGAAGGAGAAAGTTGTTTCATGTCTACATTCAGCTTTGGTAGATGATGCGTTTACAAGCATTATGCATATGAAAACAACCAAGCAAATATGGGATAAACTAAATGAAAGGTATGCAGGTGGTGAAAGGGTAAGGTCTATCAAGCTACTGACTCTTCAAAGAGAGTTTGAAATGATAAAGATGAAGGAAAATGAGTTTGTCAAGGAGTACACTTTAAAGTTGTCCCACTTGGTGAACCAAATGAGATTGTATGGTGAGGTTGTGCAAGACGACAAGGTAGTAGAAACTATGCTAATCAACCTACTCGAAAAAATTGAAGCAAAAGTTATAGCATTGAAGAATCGTGTGATCTTAGGAAGCTAACTATTTATGAGATGGTGAGTAAACTGCAAGCTCAAGAACAAATATTTTTTATGAGAATGGATGATGTAACTAAAGGTGCATTTCAAGCTAGACATAAAGGGAAACAATTTGGTCCAAAGAATCAAAAGAAGCAAAATTATTTTTAAAAAAAGGTGATCAAAAGTGAAAAGGAAAGCTGGATGGGACTTCAACTGAATCTGCAATAAAAGACAATTTCCCTCCTTATTCTACATGCAAAAGAACAAATCACTTGTCAAAAGATTGTTGGTATAAATAGAAGCCTCAAATTCAATGTAACAATTGCAAGAAGTGGGGGCATGGAGAAAGGTACTACAAATTTAAGCAGAACCAATCTCAACCACAACCTACACATCACGTTAACTTCATTGATGAGCAACCCCAGGCTAAAGATCACTTGTTTACGGCTACTCAAACATGTAGTTCATGTTCAAAGGATGTATGGTATGTAGATAGTTGGTGCACAAACAACATGGCAAGGGACTCAAGTCCCTTCACCTTTTTAAACAGGGTTGTTAGAACCAAAGTCAAGCTTGGAATGGAGATATTGTACAAGATGAATGTAATATCCTGAGTTTTGATTCTAGGAATTAAACCCGTCTAAGTACCTTGTACCTTAGTTAAGGACAAGTACTTAGTGCCATGAGAGCTTGTTATAGTATGAGCTTGTGTAGGTGTATACGCATGTATGTTTCAACTAAGCTATGTGTGTGTGTATTTTGAGAAAAATGAGAAGTTTCTAAATTATTATATTTGCGGGGAAAATGTTGTCCTTTGAGGATTATATTATATTATTTTGGGTTTGTGAAATATTTAAAACCGAATTTTAACAATATATATGGCTAGATATTTTAAAGAGAAAATATTTAATTATGAGATATTTTATTAAATAAAAAATATTAGCACAATGAATTATATTTATTTATGGCTTATTAACTGAGTTTTGTTGAATAAATAAATAATGACATGTTTATGAAAATCAGAAATATTGCTATAGTGTTTTAATTCACGAAATTAATGTACGAAACCTTTTAAAACAAATTCTTGCATATTATATGAGTTGCTATAAAGATTTAAAAAAAAGCTTTTATAATAAGAAGCATTTAAATTATAAATATGAACCTTTAAGTATAAATATATGTTGCTATATCACTTGGTTTATAAGTTTTATATATATATATATATATATATATATATATATATATATATATATATATGTATATGTATATATATATTCAAACATCGCTATAGCAATTGTTTTGTGAGTTTAATTATGCAAGAAAGCTTTTGATATAATTACATATCGCAATAACAACAAATTTATGAGTTTAAAATATATTAAAGCTCTTAAATGGATTTCTAAATTGTATTACGATGCTACAAGATTTTAATTAATTAAGTTCTACTTGAAAGGGTATTTTAATTATGAATATGAGTTTTATTAGAAGGTTATTATAAAGATTTTAATTACCAAGTTTTGATTTAAAAAGAGTTTTACAAAACAAAAGTTGTTATAAATATTTTAATTGCCATTTATGCACATTCATATGGCTTAGGTGGATCATTCACTAACTACATGTATGCAAGAAGGACTGAACACTTTAGAACTCGTTTAGAGCCAAGATGGTCAATTAGAGAGCACACGTTATATTTTGTTGACTCTTCCAAAATTATCAAATAGCTATATATATTGAGATTATTGTTCGATCTCAATAATCCTAGAATTAATTTTAGTTCCCACAAATCATCCAAATTAATTTTTAGGCCATAAATTGTTGCTATAGCAATCCTTATAGCTTGTTCTATAGACCTTATTTCTTAAAATCAATTGATATAGCTACTTCTAATCTTTTACATTGATATCCTTGCATCCTAAATATTTTGTTGATGTCTTTGATCAATTCTATGTCTACCCTTAAGTCCCTCATATTTTCCTAGTTACACCTATGTAGTTAGATTTTATTATTGATCATTGTTATAAAACACATTATACCACCTTATATCTCCATTCCAAAACCGTAACAACCCTCATTCCTTAATACACATTGCAAATTTCTCCAAACTTCCCATATCCTTCTCGCGCTGCCACCTCCACGTGTATGACTTCTCCAGCAAATTGAATTTTATTTCCTAACTCCTACTACAAGTCGAGACGACCACACCCCCCCCACTCTTCAGCTTTCATTTCTACGTTGCCATCCTTCACCTTATAACTTTATGACTCTTCAGCTTTCATTTCTACGTTGCCATCCTTCCACCTTATAACTTTGTGATTGAGTCGAAAACCCCGACCCCCCTGACTCCTTCTCCCGTTTCTTAAGTTATTTTCAATTCTACAAACCCACCCATTCAATTTTAAAACCTTTCTCCCACGTAACCCACCCCTACTACTTCCGAAGAAAGCCGAACCTCCCAAAATCTTATTCTTAATTTTTCTTCCTAAGCACGTGAGGCAAATCTCTTCTCTCGGCGTCTCTCATTCACCCCTCCTTCGACTTCTCATCCACGTAGCCACCCTCACCCCTAAACTCTCACCTTTTCTTCGCGCTTCTAAGGCCAAACCCCCCACCGAGACCCCTTCATCTCAATCTCTCTCGGGGTCCTATCCTTATTCTCCACCTCCACCAAGCAGAACCACCACGACCTCCTTCTTCTCCTCGTGACCACACAACACCAAGCCATCCTTGGCTTCTCCCTCTCCTACGTGTGCTATGCTCAGGCCACGGTGGCCTTGTCCTCTTGCTTGGTGCAACCACTATGAGCTATGAAACTCAAACCGCACCCACTTCTTGCTTGATCACCTCGGGCTTGAGCATGCTAAGCTAAAACTCGACTTCTATTTGGTGCAAAGTTCTCTAGACGAGCTCGTGAACGAGCTTACGGTCTCAAATTGGTGCAAAGTACTTCCGTGGGAAGTAAGATGTTTCTTTTATGTTGAGTATGTGGTTGTTGTTTGGTTGGACAATATTTGTGTTGTATTGTTTTAAGGCATGTGAGTATTCTAGTTGAAATTCAGTCAAACCCCTTTGCTGGGCATGTAGCCCTATATGTCTTCTTTCCAACCCTTGTGGTTTAGGAATTCTTAGAGTTTTGTGAAATATTTGGTGAATATTCTTGGGAGGTAAGTCAACCTGTTTTAGGCAAGACGTGAAATTGTTGTTAGTGGCTTTTGACTTGTTAGGAAGTGTTGTGATGAAGTCTGTGAAAGGGAACCTTTTCCCTGCCTTCCTACATTTAAAGGGTGGACAGAATGGACCTTGCCCAAATACGTATCCGTGTACAAGTTAAGGGAATTAGGAAAGTTGTAAAGAGGTTCTTGAGGCCTCATTATGCATGGGGCTTGTTTGCCTTCTAACTGATGTTGTTGTGGGCAAAATGGCCAAAGCCAATTAGATAGGCCTGAAGCCTCTTACTTTAGTGGTCTTGTCAAAGTGGTGCTACCTCACATAGAGGTTTGTGAAAGTTGTATATATATATATATATATATATATATATTTCTTAATGTTATGTAGTTTGTGATAAATTCATTGCTGGGCTGCTTGTGTTTAATGATTATGGATTATGCGAATACCTTGATTGTACTCAGTGATGTTTACTTATCTTGTGATGGTGATGATTGACGTGTGGCATAAATGTATGAGATTAAATGATGATGTTATATGATCTGTTCTGTTTGAACTCTAAAAAAGGATGTGTATGTGATGTGATATTAATGATGTACATACATTGTAACTCTTTCCCTGTGATGGTGGTTTATGAGAGACACCGTGTTGTGTGTGGACAAGTTGGTTTTACCCCAACAGCGTAATATGATAATGATGATGAAAAACACTCGAGGATGATGAGAGAGATGGTATGTTTTATGAGTTGTGGACCAGAGATGTCCTTAAATGTGATGGATGCCAATTTTTGGCTATGTTGATGTTGTTGAGAAATTATCTAATGAGTTGTGTGATAAAGTCCTTTTTATATATGTTGTTGCATTTAATGAGATGAGTTGCTATTGGATGCTTTCCTCACCAAATAGTTATTTGAAAAGTTATTTGATGAATTCTTTTGAAACCATGAGTTTCTGAAATTATAATTTATTTTGGGGGCATAGGATTAACAAGGTTGATACCTAGACTTGTACACAAAGTCTGGGCAACCCTTGTATTCCTGATGCATGAGTTTTGTGATAAACATCTTTTAAGGGAGTTTTGAGGAATTTGAGTTTTCCTCTAAGTCACCCATGGCGACTGAGTGAATTTCTAAATGATTTTGAAACTTTTTTCAAGAAAAGTTGTGTTTTATAATTGAGGATGGTATTAGGGTTAAGGAAAGGAAATTTGTTGGAAGGTTGTGGGCTTTTCTCTATAAATCCATCTTTGTTGCTCTCATCCCGACATGAATAAGAAGGAAAGACTTAATAACATTCATCATGCATCATGACATAGTCAGATTTGTTAGCAGCCCTATATGGATTTGTAAGCCCAAAAAGGGTAAAATGGCTTGTACTCAGGTGGTTTGTCTTATAGAGACAAATTTTGTCGATATTATGATGGATATTGTCAGAAACACCTATAAGGTGAAAATGCTTCGTACAGAGTGATAAAATGCTTGGTATAGGGTGGTTGGTGCCACCCATCATGCATCATAAGCACTAATGAAAGAGTAGGGAAGGATTGACTAGTTAGCCATGCATTGCATGTATTTGATGGAATAATCTATGAGTTTTGATGTGCATATGATGCTATCTATGGTATGTGATTGAGTGATGTTTATATGATGATAAGATACATGCTATTGAACTATGTTTATGATATGAGTTATATGTGGTTGAGTATGATGGATGATCTACAATGAGATAATGTTGTGCTAGCATGTACCCATGTTTACTTATGACGAGTGTGATGGAATGATGGCAGTGCTGCCCAATTTCTCTTATATTGCATAATGTATAGTTGTGGATGGTCATTGCTAAAGAGTGGTATACCTTTTTGTTGTTGTAATTATGTGCGTATGTGTGGGTCCTTGCCAACGAGTGGCATACCTTGAGCTTGAATGTTTCCTAATGTAGTTGTCTTCGCCTGTGGCATACCCTAAGCTTGGTTGTAGCCTTGCTTGTCACTAAGCAACAGAAGGATGGAGGCAGACATACGTGGAGCATCCTTGAAGATAGGGGGTGGATGGAGTATGAGGAACAACTTAGATGGGCAAAGACAGAGCTGGTAGTGGGGATGGTAAGGATTCTCCTAGTGTCTCCCTCAGTGATAATAACCGTAGTTTTTCCTATCACGTGGGTTAAGGTGGGTAAACCCTAGCTAGTAGAGCTAGTTACGAGGTTAGAAACCTCAGCTTGTGGAGATTGTCTGTGGTGTCTGAGTTTACGGAATGAGTGGTGGTAGTTGGGGATTAGTAGTCCTAATTTCATTTAGAAGTTTTGCACTTATTTTATGATGCATTTTAATTGGGTTGTAAACCTATTCTATTCATTTATTGTTTTGAGACCGGCATGGAACCTTTCAATCATAGTTTTAAGAATTTTGTTTATACTTTCCTAATCCCATTACTCCGTATACTCTGCCATCAAGTACTGATAGACAGAAGTATTTCTTTAAAGTTTTATTCATTGTTTTTGACTTCGAAAATTGTACTTGCCTACTTGTCCATGTTGATTTATATTTAGAATTTAAATGTGTATATAAACTGTCTATCAGGTATTTGCCGACACGGTCACCTTGAGCGGCCATCTTATTTTATTTTCTCTATATGAGGGCATTGCTTGGTGTTTGTTTTGAAATAAGTTCTATGTTTTATAAACCGCTTATACATGTTTACTTTAAAAAGTGAAAAAACTTCCTCGCATTTTCACAAAATTTTTATTAAACAAGGTTGAATTTAACAATGACAAATAATTATTAGCTAAACTCTAATCCCAACTAGCTAGGCCCCTACATTGAAGGGACAGGTATAATTTCTATTTACACTAGCAAAGGCCCTAAATTTATTCATGATGTTTTGTTGATTCTTAACTTGGATCAGAATTTGTTACGTGTTGCTCAATTAATGAAAAGAGGATATTCACTTTCATTTAAGAAAAATGATTGTATTATACTGATTCAAATGATTATGAAGTTATTAAGGTTGAAATGTGTGACAATAGCTTTCTGATTAGTTTGAATCAAGTGAATTAATCAATGCTTGTTTTCAAACATGATGATTCTGCACTATAGAACAAAAGATATGGTTACTTTAATATGGGTGCATTGAAATTTCTGCAAACTCATGATATGGTAAAAGACATGCCTGTGATAAGTAGTATTGATGATTTATGTGATGTCTGTCAATTGAGGAAAATGCATAGAAAGTCCTTTTCTTCAGCAAATGTCACATAGGCAAAGAATAAATTAGAGCTTGTTCACACCAACTTGTTTGTTCTTATAAGTGTACCTTTTCTAAGACAGAACAAATACTCCATTTTGCTTATTGATGATCTGACCAGAATGACATAGGTGTATTTTTTTTTTTTTTATCAAGCAAAGCTTAAATTTTTGATGTCTTCAAAAAGCAGCATAGCCCAAAAATGAAAATAGCTCTGTTTATCTTCTCCACTCTTCCATTTTCATGCTTTTCTCATTGTTATGGTTTTATTTCATATTTTTATTGTATAAGATGTCTTTATTTAACAAGATGTTCAAAAAAAAAAATTCATGCCAGTCCATCTAAAAATATAAAACAAAAATTAGGAAGATATGGTTTTAATGGTGACAATTAATAAAAATAAAACAAAGGTCATGTAAAGTTCTACTTGATAAGCTTGCATGGATCTTCATATATTGGGCTATTGAAAAATCTAATAATCAGATTTGCATGTGTGTGTGTATGTGTATAATACAAAGTGGTATCAGAGCAAACTTTTCCTATGCTTGGAGGATGAAATAGGCAGAAGCTAATGGGCACTTTGTAACGTTGGGTTGCTTCAGGACTGAAGATTGTCCCCACAAACCAACACATGTCTTTTCAGCATGTTTTTTCCTCACTCCATTCCTAAGAAACTTTTTAGGAGGTCACCCATCTCAAAGTTGCTCTTAGTCTAGCATGCTTAACTATGGAGTTTTAAAGTGATAGGATATCAAAAAATAGATGCATCTTGTTAGTATAGGTAGTACTAATCAATTGTTTTAAGTTATCACCAACTCTACAATCTTTGAATCTTTCATTATAGTGTGTATTTGATTTATTCATGTGTCCCTCCCACTAGAAACTTGTCAAGAGTCATTTTTTGTCTGTGCCTCATCTCCTTTTGCACATGATCACTTCTTGCACTTATTAATGCCTGAAATGTCACATGCATAATGGTTGATTCTTCATATTAAAGTTGGTATCGGTTAAAGATGTGGAATTATTGTTGTTTGTTGAGTGAAACAATAATGACACCTACAATTGGCGAATCATGAAATTACTGTTGAGAATTTTATATTCTTAGCAAAATTCTTAAGTGATACTAACTCTAATTAGATAAACTATGATCATACCACATTGTCTATTGAACTTGGGGCCTTAGATTTAGCAACACCCACTACTAGTGATGGGGTGTGAACTTTGTACTCAAGGCCAAAGAGACCTTAAGGACACTCAACAGACAATATCTCACATGTGTCCAGAGGATTATGACTTTGTATTGTGGTCAAAGAAGCTTTGTTCTAGTGTTACTAACGAATCACTACAATTTATCCACGACCAATTTAGCGTATTGCCATGTACCTGATATCACTTGAGACTAGTGAGTCTTGATTGCATGCTTAGGTTGGGGGAGTACGAGCTCATGATCATGCTATTCCATTGTTGAACTATTCTTTATGGAGATGTCTCATATGACATGCGTTTCAGGCATTCAATTGCATAATGTGTTGGTTGGCCCTGTGTCATTTGATTATGATTTATAGTGTTTGGATTGTTTTACCTGTTGTATTCTCATGTTTAGGATTGATTGTTATTGTTATGTAATCTTACCATTATTTGTCTTTTTCAAGCATTAAGATTCTTACCTCCTATGCATTTTTATTTTTGTTCTTTTTTCCTTTTTCCTTCTTTCGACGTGACTTTTGTTGAAGTAGTTAGCAACAACTGTTCATGCTCAGCAACAGTGAAGAATCATTTTCCTTTGTAATGATTAAGATTATAGTGGAGCAGCAGAAGCTTTGTTCATTCACATTCTTTTCTATGGCAACACTTGCTACTCCACCTTTCTTACAAGTAAAGACATTCTTTCATTAGATATGGTTAGCTTTAGGAAATTTGTAAATTTATTTTAGATATTTATGTATCTATTGTTCACGATGTATTTAAGAAAAAAAATCACTCTATATTTTTGCCTTATAAGACAAATGTTGTGTAAGTTCTGCACGTTATTATTATTATTAGGGGTGTTTCAGGATGAATTTCGCACACTTGTTAAAGAATAGAGAGGATGAAGAAAAGATGCATGACACAATATTGAAATACTATACAATTTTGAATCAAGTGAGAAAACACTAAGGTCTGTGTTATATTGCCATAGAGGAACTGAGGTTGATATTTGTTGAGTTTACAAGCTAACAATTGAAGATAAGCTTCCTCTAAGTAAGAAGATTGAAGTATAAATCAATAGAAGCTAATGTTCAAATCTTGTACCTTCACCTACAATATCAGATTCTTCTAGGGGTACGACATTAGGCATTATTGGAGTTCTCCATCCACCCCAATTGATAGTAGCCTTTCATTTTCCTACATAGTCCATAAACACATAACTTTGCATCATTTCAGGGATTATAATCATGGTTTATGAAATTATAGAGTTGTGTGGTACAAATAAAATATTAATGTGAAATTGCCTTATTCCATTTACTAGCTATTAAAATTAATATTGTTTACCTCATCCAAATGACATTGATAAAGTGTAGTTAAACCAATTTGAATTTTTTGTGAAATAGATTTCTTGTTAACATTCATATATGTAGAAGCTACAAAAACTTTATTTAGAGACTAGAAAGAAATAGTACATGAAACCTTGGCTTGCCATTCTACAATTTGATTAGGCTTGATTTTATCTTCTATGTATGTGAAGTATTGAAAGCCTTGACAAGGATAATATCATCAATTCTTATACTAGAAAGCTAGCAGGTTGGCCTTCCAAAAATAAAAAAAGAAAAGAAAAAAAAGAATTCAAATTCAATAATTTTTTTTAATACAATTATAATTCTTGATTAATTAATTAAAATATTATATATGTTTTAATGTTAACTTTTTGAAAGTAGAAGTATACATTTGACTATACTGGGTGTATTTAATTCTTAATGTTGGTTGCTAATTTAGTCATTCTTTTTCTTATTTTTAACTAGCAAGGGATCAAGGAAAAATAGCAAGTTGCTTTACTTGATTGATGTTTACACTTCTTTGGATTTTAAATACTATCAAGCTTTAAAAAAATTCCTTTAAAAAAAATAATGGCTCAGTTGACCAATTCACTTTGGCCAACCGATGGCCTATCAAGTTGGGTAAGGCGAGCTGGTGAGTTGAGCCACCTAGCCCACCCTATCAATTTTCGGTGGGCTGTGTAACATCCTGAGTTTTAATGTTAGGAAGTAAACCTAGGCCAAGTATCTTCTATCCTGATGAAGGGCAAGTATTTGTTGCCACAATGGCTTGTATCATTATGAGCTCATGTAAGTGCATGCTCATATGTATTGGTTTGCATGCCTTTACAAACATGGTTTATATATATATATATATATATATATATATATATATATATATATATATCATGATTTTGGAGCACATGTCATTCAAGAAAAAAGAAAACTTAAAATACAACAAAATAAAAGTACATCAAAAGATAGACACTACCTAACCTAATATATACATCAAAAAGGTCCTACATACATATATATATATATATCTCTTTTATTTATACTACCATTTCTAAATTCTATTAAGTTTAGAATCTTTCCATTATATTAATCGAAAAAATTTATAATTAAATAAATAAATTAATATGGACTATAATTAAATGAATAGGTGTTACACATTATACCTCTCCATCTATATATATACATCAAAACCAGCCTCCACCCACGTTATTTTCTTATGTGCAAGCCCCCTTTATCTCCATTTCACAAGAATGTCCTCCTTTTCCCTTATATCTTTTTCACAAAGCCCTCCTTCTTATTTCACTTTCTCCTCATGCTAACCCCCTTGTGCTTCCCCTTCATGCCCTACCTCTTTTCTAGGTCTTGTCTTCTCTTCTAAACCTCCCATGGCCTCCTCCCTCCACCAATAGGAAAGAACCACCACCAACTTGCCACCACCTCTAGAAGCTCATCACCATTGTCCTCAGACTGCCATCACCCCTGCACCCACACTACACAAGACCATCACCACACCCTTACCTTCTTTTCGTGCCATCCACCGCCACCAACTGAGGTCATCCCTTCCATGCACCACCCTCAAGTACCCACAAAACCCACTTGCATGTGGGATTCCTCTTCTCCCTTCTCAAAACTAAGTCTGACCTAAGCCTAGGGAAGTGCTCAAAGCTTGCCTACAAAGCCTGCATTGCATTGGAGAAGCCATTTCGCAGCATAGAAAACCGAGGTGAGTTGTCGTTACGAAACCCTTTTGTTTTTCCTCTACTTTGGGCGAGTTTGTGAGCCTTGCATGTGGGCCTTCGAACCTCTGAATGCCACATGCAATGGAATTTTCATGATTTATGCTTCACAAGCTTCGATTTGGCAGGTCTTGATTGTCGATTAAATCACCGAGGAAGAAACGACACCAATCGCAAGATCGAGCAGCGTGAAGGAGCAAGATATATGAGCACGCATTAGACTGTGAGCAGAGGTCTTCTCACACCTGAGGTAAGGGGGTAGTGAGATGGTCTATTAGTGGTAGACGAGTAGAGTCAGTTAGCAACACACTGCTTCCAACGACTTATAGCTCCGAGTCTGTGGTTTTATGTTTATTGCATTTGTATGTCTTGTGAGATATTTTAGTGGTTATGGATTGATGTATATGATTGTGTTGTGGTGAATGTAAGTTGAGCCTTGGGGATTCAAAAGGAAACCTCAAAGGGCTTCGGAGCTATAAGGTCAACTTACTCTACAGGCCACACTTAGAGTCAAGAAACTATATGTAGGTATATGTATGCTTGTTGAATTTTATGCCTGAATTTGTCATGTTTTGTGAAAATTTGTGTGACTTGTTCTTAAGGAACCAGTATTTGATTTTTGGTGGTGTTATAGTTTTTTAATGTCTTTTTTTAAACCCAACTGGTCTCATATTTTTCTTTGGCTCTTAGAATATTTGTGGAAAGGTTCAGTCAGTTTTAGTGTAGGACAATTTCATGTTTATGGACTTTTTGAGTCCAATTGATTGGCTAAAGTGCCAAATCTATGGTGGGAGTGATTCCTCTGTGTCTGTACTATGTAAGATGGGTCTAGATGTGTCCCTAGTCATGTGCCAAGCCTTACTTAAGGCTATGAGAAGTTGGATGTTTGAAAGTATGTTGTGTATGTTGGTTGAAATTGTTGGACAGCACCTATCTTGTTTTGATTTAAGTCGCGTGAATTGTCTGGTTAGAGTTAATTAAAATCCTTTAGTGGGCATGTAGCCTTAGGTGTTTTCTTTCCAACCGCAATGGTTTCATAATTTTTGAAGTTTTCTAGAATATTTGATGAATTTTCTCATGAAGGATGTCAAATCTATTTTTAGGCAAGACGACTTGAGAGTTAGTTGTGGTTTTCACTCAGTTGTGGAGTGTTGTGGTAGAATTTTGTATTGAGGAAAATTCCTCTAGTTTTCTACACTTAAAAGGTGAATGGAATTGGCCTTGCCTAAGTTCAAATCTGTGTCTAAGTCTAGGACAAACTAGAACATTAAAGTAAGTCGTTAAAAGATTGATGAAATCTCACTTTGCATGAGGCTTATCTTATTTTCAAAACTAGCATTATCATGGGCAGAGTTGTCCAAAGCCCTTGGGTAGGCCTGTAGCCTTATGTGTTAACTTTCAAATGAAAGTGGTCCCACTTCGATTGGAGGTTTGTGTGCGTATTGGTGATTTTCTGAGTCATGTGGGTTTTTGTGGCATTTTTTGTTAAGCATCTTGTGTATTTGATGTTAATTTCTTGGGTATGGTTTGAATATGATTGATAATGCCTTCCATGTGGTGTTTCTAATGGTTGATTCATGATGTGGATGTGTGGATGTTGACATTACATGTATGATTTGTTTTGCTTGCACTTCAATGATGGGTGTATATGTTGTGAAGCATTACTAAAGTGTATTTGGCATGTTGTTAGTCATAATGAATCGGTAGCTGCAACATGTTTGAATATGTGAATGTGGATATAAATTCTCTGATTTTATGATGGTATGGATGGATTGTAAATGTTGTAGCTTTTTCCATGTTGTTATGGTTTATTAGGGACACTAGATTGTGTGTTGGTTTCATCTAACAGCATAATAGAAGGTAATAATGAATGAAACACTCAAGGATGATGAGGGAGATGGTATTGTTTTCTGAGACTTATGCTAGAATGATTTCTAGTGGGGTTAGAATGCTAAGTTGGCTATATCTTGTGGGACAGACAATTTAGTGGGATGAGAAAGCCCTTTTTCTGTATTAGCCAAAACTACTACGTTGAAATTTATCTAAATGCTTTCATCACCCAATTAGCTATTTCAAAAACTCATTTCTAGTGGTTTTCCTTAAAGTCGATAAATCTTGAATGGTATTTCACAAAGCATGGTTTTGGAAAGGTTGATGTCTAAACTTGTGCACGAAGTCTAGACATCCCTCATGGTTACTGATTCCCTTGAGTTTTATGGATTAAGTCTTTTGAAAAGGTTTTGAGAACTAAAACTTTTCCTTGAGTCAGCTAAGGTGATCAAGTGATTTATTGACATCTTTTGAAAGTTTCATAAGTTGAAAGTGAATTTACAAAGTATGGGTGATTTCAGGGTAAAGGAATGTGATTTTGAATGGTGGTGGGCTTTTCTCTTTAAATTCATCTTCACTCCTCTCATCTTGGTTTTGAAAAGGGAAAGACGTACTAAATTCATCATGCATCATGATATTCATGAAAGGTTGCTACCCTACGGGAAGCATGAATCTTGTATAGATTCCTAAGCCCAAAGGGCAAATTGCCTTGTATGTAGGTGGTTGTCGCATAAGGAGTATTATATTGTGCACACTTTGATTAGTAGGTTTAAACAACTATAGGGTGAAAATGCTTCGTACAGAGTGGTGAAATGGCTGGTGCGAGGTGGATGGCGCCAAATTATTGTGGGATTATGGGTACCCTCATGCATCGTGTGCATTAATGAAAGAGTAGAAACTGACTGGATAGTTGGCTATGCATTGCATGCATCTTGATTGACTCACCTATGTTGAGACTTGGTTGTGATGTAGTTGTGCTCGTGATGCCATTTGTTTGTCTAATGATTTGATTAATGTATTGTTGTAATGTGGATATTTTATGCACTGTGATATAACTGTTTTTTCTGTTGGATTGGATGAATGGTTGAGTTGTGGGATAATGTGTATTTTGTGTTAGCATGTGATCTTTCTCACTCATTGGTGAATTTTTGTAGTTGTAGTGCTACCCTAGGTTATGTTGTACTTATGCATCTGTGTGGGTCACTACCGATGATGAGTGGCATACCCTTGAGCTTGTTTGCTCCCTTGTTGTGCTTTCTATGTGTTGGTTACCTCACCCCTTTGCTTTTACTTTTGTTTCTTGGTTGTGGCCTTACTTGTCACCAAGTAGTGGATGGAAGGATGACAAGGTATGAGGATTACCTCGGGAGATGGATGGGAAGTAGAATATGGAGAACGAGAAGATGGAGTTGCTACCTAGCATGTTTCATCCAGTGGGGTCATCCCCAGCCAAGAAGCCATAGGGTTGTGGAGTTTTTGGGATTGTTTTGTTTATAATGAAGGGTGTGGGTCCCTTAGTGCCTAATGACTATAGTGTGTACTAGCTTAGGGGTCTAATTAGTAGTCATAGAGTAGCATTGTCTTTTGTGGTTGCTGCAGTTGTGACTGCACCTGTGTCGGGTCTTATTCCTTAGGAACCTAAGTATTTCTAAACGTTAGACCTAAGGAACCTAGGATGAGAATGACTGCTAGGAAATCAACCATTTCTCATGGGTTTACCTCCTCTAAGATTGCTAGCTCTAAAGGAGTATTTAGAGACACCGATGAGACTGTAACTTGAATGAAAGCTGGTATGGATGGAAGTATGAGTGATGGGGATTCCTTGAGTGGTTTCCTTAATGTTAATGACATTGGTATGATTTGTTATGTGGGTCATGGTGGTTATCCTCTTAGCTAGTAAGGCTAATGACAGAGTTAGGGGTCTTAGTTAGTTGAGTAGGTCAGCGGTGTCAAAGGGTTTGGTTGTGTTGTGAGCCATTGGGATAAGCGTACTAGTTTCATTTGGATTAATGTGTCTTTTAATTTCAAATTCTTACATTTGGTCCTGTAAACCTGATATATATTAATCGCACTTAATTATGTATAGAACCTTTTCATTGATAGTATTTATAATTTTAGTAATTCCCTTTCCCAATACCCCAATACAACTGCTATCAGGTATTAACAGATAGGAGTATTTTATTTAATGTATTTATTTTATGTTTTGATTATTGAGATTTGTACTCACCTACATGTTCAGGCTAATTGATAATTATATATGTATATGAACTGTCTATCAGGTACCTCCAGACACGATCACTCTAAGTAACCAAATTATTTTATACTTTCCCTATATGAGGGTATTATGTGATGTTCTTTTATTTTAGGTTTCATATTTTATAAAGTATTTACACAAGTTTACATTTAAAAGCAAAAAATTTACTCAATTTTTATCAATTTAAAGGAAAGAAGGTTTTGTTTTCGTGGATTCAAATGATTATTTGCATTCCAAGATCTAGACAGGGAATTTTGCTACTCAATGTGGTAAGGACCATTATCAAAATATACCAATCCACCAATTGGACGAGACATATTATTTGGCAGGTTCAACTGCAATATCTCATGTGCTTGATGCGTTTCATGTAGCATTGCAAGTGGGGGTGAACAAGGGTCGGTTCGGGTTGGGTTTGACGTAAAATAACACTGGAATTGGTAAAAGCATCTTGGTTTGGTTTGGTATGGGTCCTTAAAGTTTCTTAGTTTAGACCCAGATTGATCCAACCCTGGTTAAATTTAGGTTTCCTCAAATTGGGTCTTGGGTACCAGGTAAAGAGGGAAAGTAGAAAATTGAGAAAAAAACTAAAAAAATGGGGGCGAATCAGAACTGGAAAAAGCTAAAAATCGATTGGATTCATAAATGTTGTATATAATTTCATACTATAAATTTAGGCACTAATCTCATGTTATTTTGATTCCTATAACTCAATATATACTCAAAATACCACACCTACGTCAAGATATCAAACCAAAACAACATCTCCAACTTTAAGTCCAAATTATCCATAATTCAAGTTGAATCAGCTCACGATTTCTTAATGAGAAATGTAGATATTTCTATAAGGTTTCCATAGACACCAAGATCACCTCAATCGTAGTTTTGAAGCCTACGTTATGGCCTTGCTTATGAACACTACTACTAATGACATCCCAAAATGCTTTTTCTTGGTACTTTCTGCTAGTTCATTGCATCTTAATGCTTCTAGTTTCTTTTCAGTGCTAACTCATAAACTCTAAATGCTCTCCAATGACTCTAAGCTTAGGCTCAACGTTCCCAAATCTGAGGGATATATGCTCCTAAAACCAAAACAAACCTAACATTATAACAAGTCCTAAGAATGGGAAACCAGCAAAAATAAAAAGTTAAGCTATATTAAGTAGAAAATTGAAAAATATCCTAATTTAAATGCTATGCAAATATGACATAGAATGCAATGCATCAAATTCTCAAAATCCTTTCTCAAATTCACATGAAAAAAGAAATAAACATTGAAAAGGATGAAGGAAAATGAGATTGAAGGATTGGGAAGTTAGTGTTGTGCGTCAGAGAACTCAAAAGAAGTGGTGTGTTATGCAATAGAGTTAGTGGCACGAAGTTATGGTGTTGGTACCACCTTCATTATCCCTTCTCCATTGATCTTCTTCTCATCATCCTCAATGGCATGTGTCTAAATGTTGAAAAGGCCATAAAGCTTTGAGCTTTACACAAATGGTGTGGAAAATGGTGTGGTTGATCTTTCAATGGTTAAATGAAATAGGAACAAAAAAGTGAAAATGATTAGAGGTTCACCATCCAGTATTGATAATATGAAATAAAATAAATATTAAAGTATTGTTACTCAGGTTGTGTCGAGTCTTGTTATCCGAGTTGACTTGTTCTAGTTACTTCTTTTGTAATCTGAATTGACTTGATGGTTTAGTTAAACCAAGTTATTTGAGTTCGGGTTAAGTTGTGTTGGTCGGGTTTGTCTAATCCATGTTCACCCCTAATTACAAGGCCTAGATAAGGAGTTGAATTCTGTTGGTCAATGTGGTGAGGGCATTATCAAAATATCCATATCCACCCATTTGATAAGGCATATTATTTGGTAGGTTGAATTGCAACATATCTTGTGCTCACTACATTTGTTATGACTACTACATTGCAAAATCTAGAGTAGGAACTCAGTTTTGTTGATCAATATGGTGGGGGACCATCATATCTATGTCTTGATAGGTTGTGTCATGGATTCTTCTTCTTTTCCTATCTTTCTTTGGCGCATTTTGATGAAAGAAGTTTTTTTTGGCATGGCTAGAAACTTAAGTTAGAGTTATTGATAGAACAACATATCTTGAAATGCTTTTCTAATCTCTTTTGCCATATTTGTTAAGGCCAAGAAGAAATAACCTATGACTAATAAAACAAAAGCGATGTGAAACTACGGAAATATTAAAAATTAAATTAAATAAATTTCAAAGTCTTTTTAATAGGACACCTCACTTGTGTTTTTCTTCATTCCATATGGCTTCTATTTCCTACATTAAATTGACACCAACAAGTTATACAAGTCTCTCGATATCTTGACCTTATACGACTTAGCGTGGGTGATGTCTTGGAAGAATGCTTCACCACTATCTCCATTTGGCACCAAACCAACATCAATAAGCCATTATTCTATGGCGATGAGTGATCTAGGTAGCACGACACATTGATCCAATTTGACTCAATTTGGGGTATGTCGTTGAGCAATGTATGGTAGTGTTAATGTTGGCTCATTGCCCATCTATATCCTTCAACCAGTCGTCTATGTCCTCTAACAAGCGACCATTTTGCCATAGCCACTACCATCACCAAACAAATGTCTAGTAGTGTTCGATGTTCACTCATTGCTTATTATACGTCCAACTACTCATTGAAGGCACTATAATTATCAAATTAGGTGTTATTCCCACCATTCTCATTCTAATTTTTTCGCTAAGGTAACTTACACATTATTCTTCCTTTGTCATTCTCAAACTTTAATGTTAACACCCTTTCTGTTCTTTTCCGTTCTTCACACACTGTGCTTCCTTTTGTAAAGATTTATTTGATTTGGTTTCTTTTCAAAAAAAAATGGTGCAAAATAAGAGTTGTTTAAACATTGGGGATGATATAATTACGTGTAGCCCTAAGCTATTAGAATCACTCCTAAGTTTTACCATTGACAGATTCTATGGTGGGGGGCCTAAACATGTCTTCCACTGTGGGAAAGCAATTTTGAACCCTTAGATATATCAATTTTTAAATAAATGACTGAGAATTTTCCTTTTTATTTTTAACTTTCTTTCCCAATTTACCATTCATTCTTGTTGTTGCTCCCCCTTTATCTCCTTTCTAGAAGTCGACACCTAACCACCGTGCCCTTCTCCCCTTCCTCATTTTCCTTCTCTGTTTTGTTTACCATTTATCATTTATGCACATCTTTTTCTCTATTGCATTCCCATTCACTTTTCTCCTTCCAAATAAGGATGCTGATGTTGTCAATGGCTTGGCCAATAGACTCAAGTGACTTTTGAGCCACAAATACCCTGATGTTGAGCAAATTTGTAGCCACCCGTGGTCGCCGCACCTAATAGATTTGCAACCACACATTGTTGTTGTTGCAACTACAGGTCTAGAAAGCAGACAAAGGCACCATATTGAAGCAGACGATGGTGTCAATTAGGGATTCATGGAACCTAAGCATAAGCCTTGAGAATCTAATTAAAACATTGCAATCTCTAGATGTTCCTTTTGAAGTTACTCCTCAAGTTCAGCTTACTCAAAATACTGGGACAAATCAAATCTTCCAGTGTGATAAAATAGGTAGATTCTCTTATTTGAGGAAGAGGCTGATATGGTAATAGAGGTGGTTTTGGAGGCAAAATGAAAATCCAATGTCAAATATGTTACAAGTATGGACATATTGGGGCTTCAAGGATCTAAAGGTGTTGATGGATTGAGGCTTCAAAGAGAGGAAAAGAAACGAGAAAGAGAGGACGAAGGAGGGGTATGATCAAGAAAAAGAAAGATAAAAATAAAATTCAATCATCAATTTTAAAATAAGTATATCTAACGGTCAAAAATTGAGTCCCACGGTAGACATGTTTAGGTCGTCCATTTGTCTCTACTATTCTGTCTTATCACTTTGTTTTTGTTTTTAAAAAAAAAAAGCCAATAGAGTCCTTTCTATGCATAATCCTCATTCTCGAACTTCTCTTTAACCCTCCTAATTTATGTTTGTGCCCCTAAGCTGTTAGTTATGATGGAAATTTAAGGACAAATGATGCATAGTTATAGCATGTTAAAAACATAAAATAACAATTATAAGAAGGTTAAAAAAGTGTGTACCTGAAGAGAGATGAGATCCATGCATTTTACCTTAATTGAATCACGAACATTGAGCGAGGGAGATATTCTTCTCTACTTGGTGGCTAAGGTTTCTTACATAATATTGTGTTAGTCTAAAATTGTCTAATGGGAAGATAATTTTATAACCACTAGACAAGAGTAGGGACCTCTCATTTGGGAACCAAGTGAGGGCCCAACCCATCATAAGCATACTCACATAATAAGCCCAAACAACTAATATCCATTAATTAAAATATTATAAATTTTATTTTCATAATTGATATTAATAATATAAAATTTAATCCAATAATTAAACAATGTTAATCCACAAAATTCCAATAATCTCCCACTTGGATAGCATTAGTTTAATTATTGGAGACAAAAGATTATTAAAACAAAATAACAATTATGTCCAAAGAAATAATGAGTTATTAACAACGTAAAAAATTATATCCGATAGGGACAAACATCATACATGTCAATAACACACATTTCATACACAAGATGGATAAAGGAAAGAATAATTAGATAAGACAAATATGCAATTCCAACAAAATGGTCCAAGCATCTTAATGATGCCCTAAGAGATATGTTAATATAAGTGATGTCATCAAATTTCATATCTTATTAATAAACAAATAAGCAATTTCAAACTCTCACTAACCCAAAACATCAAAAGACTTAATCAAACACAAATAACCTACAAAATTCTTAAAAGCTCCAAAAGTTAAGTCTTTGGTTAGTGGATTTACCAATATGCACTCTATAGCAATGTGCTCAATTTGAGTCCGAGACTCTAGAATTTTCTCTCCAATAAAATAAAGTGCGTTGTACAAAAAAAGCTCTTATAATTTCGAGAGAAAAGCACAATAGTAGCATTGTTGAGATATATCACAAATGGCCTTGATATGCTTTCAACAATACGAAAGCCACATAATCAGACAAGTAGCCTCACAGAAAGTGACATTATTTTTCTATGGTAGGAGTAGCTGTAAGTGTCTACTTGACACTCCTTTAAGAAACAAGTTCTCCTACCATCATAAAATTAAAGTCAAAAGAAGATTTTTAGTTGTTAAGGTAGTCTGCAAAAATAATGACCTGAAGTTGATTAAACTTCATATAGGTGAGCACATAATTCGTTGTGCCCTACAAGTCTTAAGTCCTAAATGACCCAAAACTGGGTGCTAAAGTATTTTCCCAAGGTATTAATACCAAAAGTAATATTGGGGTAAATACAAACTTTAGCATAAAATGGCTGAAAGCACATGGAACATTATTTATTTAAATTCTCTCCTTATCATTATGAGGACATTTGAACTTAGAGGATTTTTCTCCCTTCTAAATAGGCACAATACAAGTGGAACCAGAATACAAATTAAATCATATGATTTCTCTTTGAGATCTTCCAAGAATGTCATGTGCATCACTTAGGTCCTTCATATCAAAGTAACTACTCAACATACACTTAATCTCAGTCAAAAGCTTAATCATTTGCTAATAAGGAATGCATCACCAACAAGTCAAATGAGAATTATGAATTTGCTCCCATTATCCCTAGATAAATTTCCATTTAGAAAAATTAACTCAACTTCTATATGGTTTAATTTCAAATCAGAGTGACCCAGCAATCCACACCATTTGTTCTGCACTTAGTCTTGGAGAACTTTATAAGACCACACACATTTATCTTCTTACTTGTTTTCAGTTCAACAACACCATTAAAGGATTCAAAGGCATCATAAGAAGATCAATTAAACCATAACTAGAAAAGTCATCTACGACAATGATAAAAAAAACTTATATTGATGTTTCTTACAATACTTGTAATTCTCCTTAAAGATCTTCTTATTGGTCCATAGATACTAAGTTGTACTCCTTGCCTTCATTTTGCCATAATTGATTTTTATTATTATTATTATTATAATCCTTCTTCATATCCTTAGTACAAGATCGTTCTTCATAAACTCCCCTCTTGAGTAACAATAGCAATGGTCTCATTAATGGCCTATTCATGATTCTAAGTGTTATAAAAGGTCTGTAGAACATCAAACTAAGAAGATAGTGACCCCAGAATAGAATCTTTCAAATCGGGTTACTATCATCAATTTTCAATTTCATGGACCTCATTTTGTTACAATAATGCACCATCTTCAACATATGCTCACAAACACCACTAATGCTATCATACATGACGTTACTGGATAAGGAGAAATAATGACTTTTTCAGGCTTTATCAAGAGTGCTAAACTTTTCACTAACGAACATTAGAAAAAAGTCTTAGCACTATAGTCTCTAACATGCTCTATCTAAAAGACTTTTCCATGGTGCACTTTGTCACTATTAGACACTATTTGAATGCTCTCATCTCTCATGAAAACATCCTTTGAGTAATAGTAGACTCAACAATAAAAGCTAGGGGTCTTTATCCCTTCAAAGCTAAGTCGATATTGGCAATAATCAAATACCAATCTAGAGATTTCTTCCAAATCTTATAATTGGTCTCATTGAAAGTTATAACAAAGTAGGCATAGTAATTAGTGGGAAAATAACAACGTTATTTTAATATGCACAACACAATATGCCTAACATACAAAATTTTGCATCCATCATGATCCTGCCTAAGGGTCCCGAATCACAATGAATAATAAATATAACAAAAGACACACTGTACAAACTCATGTCACAAAAAATACCAAGACCAATAGGATACCAAACGAAATTGACACAAGCAAAACCAAAATACATCATATCAATACAAATCACATTAATAACAATATACTAATGGGATATAATTATTATTAATGGAATATTAAACACAAATAAATCAAATAAGTTACACAAATGTTGTATAATTGTTCCCATGATAGGTGAGATGATAATTATTCAAAATATGAACAATTACGCTTGTAGAAAAATAAAACAAAAACATTAATTGTGAAACGTGTTCAAAATAAAAAAAATTATTTAAATCAAAAAATTATCAAAAAAACTAATTTATCAAACAATACTTTAACATAAAGTGTCTAATAACATAAAAAACACCCACAAAATATTATTCAGGACCAAATACTGAGAGTACAATATTAAATCACACAAAATGCTCTCAAATAAATCAATATAAGATATTTCAAGTGTTAATCAATTTTTTAATAAAAATTTTTTAAAATTATTTGACCTAAAAATTGTTTAAAGTGAGCTCAAATTGAACCCACATGTGCTTGCACACACCATAAGAGCATGGAGCCCATTTACATGATGCAAATCTTTCAAAGAGGTTTGACTAAGATATTTAGCAAACAAGAGAGAAAAAATGTGTAATATTTCACTTGACAGTGTTACCACCTTTTTGTTTGAACTATCCATGACAGTATATAAGCTTTTACAAATTTAAGTAATCTAAAACAATACACCATTCACACAAATTCAAAATATCTCAAATATACCAAAATAATAACATGAACAAGCCAGAAAAACAAAAAAAAAATTATGAGACGAGGCAATCTAATTAGGAGATATCAAATATATGTTACAGTGAAAAGCTTTGGTACTATTCAAAGTGAGAAGAAAAAAAATACAATAGAAACAAAAAAAGATACCAATCAAGGTCTTATATATATTGGAAGCCTTTATATATATATATATATATATATATGTATGTATGTATGTATGTATGTATGTATATAAAAGCATTCAAGTTGTTAAATGGACATCCAAGATGGTGAACAACATTTGATGGCATTTGACTTTATGTATCTATATTCTCTATCATTGTTAAAACATCTGAAATAGTAAAGTAATACCTAAAGACAATGTTTTTAAAACTGGATTGGTCATTGAATCAGTCAAGGCATTGGTTCAAGGTTTAATGGTTCAACTGTGGTCGAACCGGTATTAATAAAATAATAATAATAATTAAATAATATGTAAAATAATATTAAAGACACATAATATCATAACTTTATAATACTAAAAACTAAAAATAAAACATATTTTTATAGGTTCTTTACATTTACAATACTTACAAAAGTGCAAATCAAATATGTCATGATACTTAAGTATAAGTTTTAACTATACACATCAATATTTATTAATAAAAACAAGTTTATATTTAAAATAAAAAAGAAAATAATAAATACTTTAGGTTGGTTTTTATTTTTTAAAGAAAAAATCAAAATAATGTTGTATTAAGCATCTTTCATTGACTCACTGTGAACCAGTTTTTTGCTAATTTTTGACAGGTTTGGATTGACTTTATTGATTTTTGATCGATTTTTTTGTGCTTTGACTGGTTTTTCTTTAGGCCGATTTTGTGGTTTATTTGAACCAGTCAGGAGACTAGTTAGCTGGTTTTTTGATCCGACTAGCCAATTCGGTTTTTAAAACATAGTTGAAAGGCCTTGATTTCTTGAATTTATGAAGTAGAAGCAATAAGAAAACAAAATAAAGGAAAATTTCTACAAAGCAAAATCATCTAACAAAGAAATGCAATTCAAGCAAAACATAAAATTTCTACAAAGTAAAAGAAGTGAACGATCACATTATTTTTACCTTTTTTTATCAAGCAATTGGTGATAATGATGTCATTGTCTCTATGATTTTCAATTCATAAATGCATCTTGTGTGACTGAACAAGCACAATAGAACATTTAAGGTACACACAATTTTACAAATATCTTATGATCAAAAATCCTAAATTACTTTGCTTAATTTTGGCTAAAAAAGAAAAAAGATTAGGGTTTGATATGATCCAAAATTTTATGTTATTATAACACATAAAAATTTAAGGACAAATGATACATAGTTATAGCATGTTTGATGACATAAAATAACAATTATAAAAGGGTTAAAAAAACACATGTGCCTGAAGAGGAGATGAGTTCTATGCCTATTACCTTAATTGAATCACGAACACCGATGAGGGAAATACTCTTCTCTGCTTGGTGGCTAGGGTTGCCTACACAATGTTGTGTCGCTCTAAAATTGTCTAATGGGACAACAATTTTATACTCACTAGACAAGAGCAGGGACCACTTATTTGGACACCAAATGAGGGCCCAACCATCATAAGCACGCTTATATAACAAGCCTAGACAACTAATATCAATCAATTACAATATCATAAATTTTATTTTCATAATTAATATTAATAATATAAAATTTAATCCAATAATTAAAGAATGTTTATCTACAAAATTCCAACAAGTTACACCCCTACGTAATTTCTCTATTTTGATTTTGCCTTCTTTTGTAAAACTGTGTGAACAGAGTTCTTTCTAGTTTCTACACTTTTTTTTTGTGTGCAATGGTCGCACTGAGGTTAGAACGTATGACCTTATGCATACTATCCCACCCTCCCACCATTAGGCCAACCCTAGTGGGTACTACTTTGACCCATTCTTTTACAAGCTACTGCTACAAAAATTTAAACATTTCTAATTAATTTTAAAACACATGTAACTAAATTAAAAGAGTATTTTAAAAATAGAGAATATCGGAAGAGAGTATGGTTAGCATTCGATTTTATTTTATTATTTAAATTGAGATGAACTAAATTTAATTTTTTAAAATAAATCTTTCCAATTTGATATGGTGTATCAAGATTTAAAATTTAAGTTTGAATCAGTTAAATTTACGTAATAGTATTTGGGAAGAATTAAAAATATAAAAATATATAAAAGTTAAGGAAAAATAATATACATTTTTGAGTAAATTATACTCTCCTTGACAAAAGATGCGAATATTACATTATCTTTCCCTCTTATGTTAAAATATACACTCTTTTTCCCGAACATATTCAAGTATATGACACTTTACTCTATTTTTTAATTTTTTGTTAAAGTTTCGTTAACTTCTGTTAAAAAAATTATTATCAAAATATCTTTTACACTATTAACCCTTTTGAGATGCAAGTGTTACATCTCTTAATTTATACCATTAATTATTATTTTAAATAAATTATTACAAATTATGCTAATTTTAATTATATATCTAAAAAATATTTATTTTTAATTATTATTTTCATAAAACATATTTTGACATAATCAAATTAAAAATTAAAATAATATATATCTATATTTATATTTATATATAAGAAAATAGAATTAAACACAAGTATTAAGATAGTGTTAATTAATGTTATTAATGTAGTATTTAAATAAATATATAAATAAATTGATATTTTCTTATTTATAATTAATTGGTATATTTATTAATATAATATTTAATTAATTTAATAATATTATCAAACATTATATTATAAATATAATATATTTATTGAAGTTAATAAATGTAGTGATAATAAATGTATAATAAACATATTTTTAAATAAAAGATAATTATTACAAAATTTATTACTTATATGTGTGTGTAATTAATTTTAATAATATCATCAAATATTATATTTATTCAATATAATATATTTATTGAATTTAATAAATGTATAATAAACATATTATTAAATAAAATGTAATTATTACAAAATTTATAATACTTATCTGTGTGAGTGTTGTCAAATATTATATTTATTAAATATAATATATTTATTGAATTTAATAAATATAGTGATAGTAAATGTATAATAAACGTATTATTAAATAAAATATAACTATTACAAAATTTAATACTTATCTTTGTGTGTGTTTAAAAATTTAATACTCTAATTCAGCATGCTAGTATGTAAGATTTGTGTGCCATTGTATGTCCTTATTTAAACGGGTTGAACTTCAACAACTCCCTCTTCCTATATACTCACAATAGAAAGCTCTTAGAAAATATTTTCTGAAAATTAGCATAAATATGAAAAGTAAAAATTATGCCCTCAATTTCTATGGCTTAATTTGGGAGAATTGAATTTTTTTTCTCTATCGCTCTTAGATCCACACACGTGCTGGTCTAAAATAATCTTGTCTATTTTAAGACTTTTGCTTCTAAGTATGTGTATCTACTCCTCACTTATAGTTCCCATTATAAGTAATTATTTCTTTTCTTTTCCTTTTTTTGCAAATTTCTCAATGAAACCTCCCTTCTTTATGGTTTTTCCCATACTCCTATCTTGACTTTCCCATTACAAATGTATGCCTCATCAAATGCTTGGTTTGACCATTGTCTTTTTTTGCTTCAAATGATTCCTCAGCTATATTGATTCTGTTGTTTGATTGTGATCAAAATAGGGTTGATTTCATTTATGATTTTCATCAAATTTTTCGTATATTGTTAATGGATTTGTTTCATTTTTTCAGTTCCTCCTGATATCATGAAAACCATACGGTTTTATGAAATCATGTGCTAATGCTCGAATATGGGGCCGATCCTATTTCTGATAAGAGCAGTTGACAATTGAATCTAATTTTTCCCATAATTTTTGTATCCATAATAGTGTGAATAGAAAGCCCGTTTTGGATTATTGGAATCCGTGTGTGGTTGTGATTATTGACTAGTGTGGGTTGGTACCCTCGAATTTGTGAGCCATGGCAGACATTAATGTCTTAGCATATGCTCATAGTTCTGTGCACAAGGCCATAATATTGAAGGATCATAGTGGTCTTAAGGAGATACTTTCAGGTCTCCCAAAACTTGGTAACCCTTTGAGATTAAAACTGAGGTTGCTTCAATAGCTGAGGAAGAGAAGGCTGAAGCCATCTCTGTTGTGGTGGATAGGAGGGATGTGCCAAATGGTGACACCCCTCTGCACTTGGCTGCAAAACTTGGTGATTTGGTAGCAAGTGAAATGCTCATGAATGCCGGGGCAAATGGTAGGTTGAAGAACAAGGAAGGATGGACTGCTCTCAGAGAAGCTGTCATTAACAAGCAAGACAAAATGGCAATGGTTATGATTAAGTACTATTGGAATGACTATGATAAAAAATATTTTAGAAGGTTGCCACGTTATATAGGGATTATGAGAAGGATGAAGGACTTTTACATGGAGATCACATTCCATTTTGAGAGTTCTGTGATACCTTTCATCTCAAGGATTGCACCTTCAGATACTTACAAGATTTGGAAAAAGGGTGGGAATATGAGGGCAGATATGACTTTGGCTGGCTTTGATGGTTTGAAAATCAAGAGGTCTAATCAGAGCATTCTTTTCCTTGGTGATGGTACAAATGATGAGAGGAAAGTCCCTGGATCACTATTCAAAGTCTCACACAAAGAGAAGGAAGTGGTTGTATTTTCACCTAATAGAGTTACCCCCACTGATAGACAACTTAAGAGCACATTGGCTAAAAAGTCCAGGTCTGAATCAATAAGGGTTGGGATTGATGTGAGTCAGGCACTTCTTGTTCCCCAATTAACATGGAGGAGAAAGGAGAGAAAAGAAATGGTGGGGCCATGGAAAGCTAAGGTGTATGACATGCAAAATGTGGTCCTTAGTGTGAAATCCAAAAAGGTCCCTGGAGCTCCACCACCTGAGGCTAAGCCAACTCCCAAGGAAAGTAAGAAGAAGGACAATGAAAAAATTGAAGACATTTTGACAGATGATGAAAGGAAGCAATTGGAAGCTGCATTGAATTCAACAGAAGAAAATGGCCAGAGTCACAAAAGTAATAATAATGTAAAGAAAGAAAAGAAAGGAAGGTCTGGTGGACATAGAGACCACAAAGGGAAAAACACCAACGCATCTTTTGAGAATTCTACTAGCCAGAAGGATGAAAGCCAGTTTAAGAGAGGGATGATGCCTTCTCTTTGGCTTTCCCAAAACTTTCCACTAAAAATTGAAGAATTGCTACCTATGCTTGACATTCTTGCCGAAAAACTTAAAGCGGTTCGAAGGTTAAGAGAACTCATTACAACAAAACTTCCAAAGGAAACCTTTCCAGTCAAGGTATGTCCTCTTTTTGTTCTTTAATTTAAGCATTTCACTAGACATCTAAAATGGAATCTAAAAATTCCATGTAATTACATGTTTACTTAGTTTTTTCTCTCTTGTTTTCCTTGATGTAGTATCTATTAGGGAGAATTATTATTATTATTATTATTATTTATGATGTCTCATCATGTGTTGGTTATGGTATAAATTATGTTTTTCTATACTAAAAAGGTGCATTATACAATGTTTGTTGCATATGTTCGATCTTGAATTAATGCTTTTGAAAGCAACTGATCTAAACTCATCTATGATTGTTGGCTAGTTGTCTCTTCAAGAGAGTATTTCATGAAAATTATCAAAAAAATCTAGAGTTCAATCATAAATAATGAAGATTATTTTAGCCTGTATGTGGAAATGTTTTTTCACAATTGAATTGTGAAATATATATATATATATATATATATATATATATATATTGTAATTTAGACATTAAATAGAAGTTGGTTAAATCAAGTGCATTTCTTTTGTAGCTACCAGTGTCTTTATACAAATAACACACTTTGTTATGTCGAAGACTAATGATTGGTAGGATGAAAATTAAAATATTGAAGAGTGAAGGAGTGAATTTTAAGAATGTATCCAAACATACATCATAATTTGGAGCATTCCTTCCTTTCTTATCTTCCTATTTCACATCTATCAATCAAGCCTTAAAATTTTGTGGAAAAAGAAGCACAAAACTCATTTTTAGGACCTTCTCAAGAAAAACTAAAAGGTTATAATTTCTAATTAGGTGGAAAATTAGAACTCCATTTTCTTGGTTTTCTTTATAAATTGAATGAAAGGATAATAAACTTGTTCACACATGACCTGAAGTTTAAGAAAGAAGAATTCAACTAAACCAAGAGTTTGCTTAGGACTTAAGAACATAGATTTTAGCATGAATTTGGCTTAAGAAATTTGGACTGAGTTGCTGAATGGGTAGCATTGTCTTAACCATCTTCACCGAGAATAACATTAGTATGAGAACAATTAATTATTATGTATTATGATAGAATGTGCATGTAGATGGATTATTTTCACATTTATCATTATTTAGGTATATATTTCTGCAATTGATAGTTAGTGGAATGTATGATCACCACTAAAAGTTGAAAAAGGTGTTATATCTAATTTAGTCACCAAATTGAGTTATTTAAACCTTGGCATCATTCTTTGCTAGTATTTGCACATAACCTATAATTTTATCAAGCTTTAGTCTTATCTTCCGAAACAAATTGGATCTTAATGGTTTTGGTATTGCGTAGACTTTGCACAATAGAATTCTTAAGTTCATAGTCTAATGGTAAAGCTATATCCCTGCTAGAGTACTGGTTCAATAGTCTAATCTTGGTACTATATATATGAATACAAGAGAGATCAACTTACACTAATATGAGTTATATGAATTTTGACATTATCAATAACTTTATATAGAATGTAATTTTTGTCAATCCAACTGTTAAATTATAACTATATATTACTTTAATTATTTGTGTCAAATTTTGTCAAAATTAAACAATTATAAGAACGTAATCAAAGAGTTCTTATTTCTTTATATTTTTAAAAGTAATACATCAATTTTAATGTATAAAATAAGATATTAAATAATTTTAGATTAGTATTGTATTTTGTAAATATGGTTTATATGATTAAAAAACTGTTAATTTAATGGTCGATTTTGAAATAAAATTATCTAACAAAAAACTATCAAATAGAGCATGAATTGGTGTAAGTAACTTATAGTCGTACAAATTAGTCCCTCCTCGTACTCCTATTACACACACACATATATATGAGGAGGGTTGGTACTTGATAGGATTAAGGATGTGTTTGGTAGAGATAAAGGAAATAGAGGAAAGGAAGGGAAGAGGTGAGAAAAGAATAGAAAAGAAATATGCAAGAAATAGAGTGAAAGTTAAGGTTGTCTAGTTAAAGAAAAATAGAGTGAAAGTTAACTTTTTGAAATTATTATTGTTTTAATTATTTTAATTATTATTTATTTTAATTATTAATATTATTACTATGATTATTATTAATATTATTTTTATTATAATAATAATAATATTATTATTATTATTATAGGAGGTGGTATTTTTCAAAAGAAAGCAAACTGTTTGTCAAAAAAAAAAAAAAGCAAACTGATTAATAGGACAACAAAACCGATTTTAGGGGGCCTTTTGTTATATAGGAGCCAGTTGTTATAATTGCAACAAAATTGATTTAGTGAAACAACAATTCAATTTTCTTGCAGTGGATGAGTGATTTTTGTGCAAAGGTTTTTTTTCTTGTAGGTCTCACTAATTTTTGTAAACATTTCCTCACACTTCCACTTTATCGAACAATTAACATTCTTTCCACTTCCACTCTCTTCCTTCATTTCCCTCCCAATTTCCAAGATACTAAATAGAATGTAAAAGGGAAAAATTGAAACTATATATGATTTCTTTTCTATATTTGTCATGCTTGTCTTTGATCCTTCCTTTTTTCTTCATACTTTTTGGTTAATATATATGACTATATACCCATTTGATTGACTTTGCAAATTTAGGTTGCCATCCCTGTGGTGTCCACAGTTAAAGTATTGGTAACTTTTACAAAGTTTGAAGAAATACAACAAAATGTGGAAGAATTTGAATCAGCCCCATCAAGTCCTACTGCTGGCCAAGAGAACTCAGAAAAAGTGGAACAATCCGCATCATCATCATGGTTTCAGTGGATAAAGACCCCTTCTAGATCTAGTTCATCAACTGCAGAATCTAGTAGTAGGATATATGATGACCAAGACCTGTTTGCTATTCCCTCTGACTATAAATGGGTTCCTATTGAAGAGAAGTTAAAACAAAGAGGAATAGAATAGGCAAAATACACTGAAAGTAATAACAAGGTTGAAACATTAGCAAGCATAGACGATACACAAAAGATTTCAAATAGGAATTTTATAATGGTGAACCAAAAGTTGAGGTAATCTTTTCACTTAAAGGTAAGGTGTTTCTGGGGCAAGGAAAGGTGAGAAATCAAGGAAAAATTAAGTAATAGTTAGACTCACTTCCTTCACATGTGATCAACACCAACCATTATTTGTAAGTATTGACCTTATTTTGATCATATCCTTCGTAGTTTTTATATGTTGTTTACTTATTTTTATTCGATAGAAGTAGAGACAAGGATCAAAACACAATTATAATTGCAATTTAAAACATTGATTAGGAGAATCGACACTTAAACCACAAAATAACAAATATAAAAGTTACACACTATTTTAAAGGTTAATTTTGTATGATCTGTTCATCAATTCATAGCCTAGCATGTTTTCGCAACAACTAGCAAGTACAGTAGCAAAAAGGCAACAAAGTACATAACTTATTTACCCCAAATAGAAAGTGGACAACTTATTAACAAAGGGCTTATAAATGAAAACATAACACCTTAAGATCCTAAGAAAGGTTGTGGTTATGTTCATAAAAGAACATCAAAACAAAACCATGAAGGCTTATAGTTAATGAAAGAATGTTTAAAATCCCTTAAACAAACTACACACTTCTTTTAAATGAATTCCATAACTTCTGCTATATGTATCTGTCCTAATTGGCATAAAGAACAAAGAAATTGAGGTGATTGTTATATGAATCCTAGTGAAGACCAATCTCATCTTCCTTCGAGCCCTTCCTCTTTGCAATATCTTGAGCCCACAAATGAAAATGTAACATCTTGAAAACATCTATCTCTTGAAAACAAGAAAGTGCAACGGTGTTGTTCCCACATCCCAAATCTTAACACCAACTCCTATGTCAATGTTAGCATCACCATTCACCACCCAATACAGACAACACAAAGTTCTCTACCAAATATTTTTCTAGCATGAGTTTACTCATGTTGCCAACATCACCCTCTTTTAGTACTTTTTTTTTATCTTCCAAGGGTCATCATTTAGCACCAAGTCAGTTAAGTAGTCCCTTTTTCTCTCTGCATCGTTGCATGTCTTGTTTGTTGCAACAATGGGGGCTTTGTTGCAAAGTTTCCTCTTTTTGGTTGAACAACTAGAGGCATATGTCTTGATTGTGGTACAAAGGCACACATCAAGTGTTAAATGTGTACAAAGGTTGGTGTTGGCATAAGCCATTAGATAGAGACGTGGCTTTATTGTGGTACAAGGACACCTACCCAATGTTAAATGGGGTATAAACATTAGTGTTGATGCAAGCCATAGCATAAGGCTTTTTCTTGTTGAGATTCAAAGGAATAAACACTTTCTTTGAAAATAAATGCTTTTTTATGATCAACAATGTTATTTAACATATTTATATTGAGTTACAATTATATATATGTATATATATATATTACACCATTTAATAAATTTTAATTGGATAATTTTATCTTAAAATCCAATATTGGATTGAAAGTTCCTTTAACCTAGATCATATGTACAAATGTTTACATTAATCCAAAATTATTTGATACCTTATTCATATCAATCAAAATGGATGTAATATATATTTTTCAAAATATACAAAAATGTGTATCGTTTGCTTACCTTCTTATTGTTATTCAAGTTTGATAAAATTTGACATAACCAATCTTGGTAATATGTAATTATAATTCAATGGTTTGATCGATAAAAAACACATTCTATATCAAGTTATTGATGGTATAATAATTGGTACAAGTTATACTGTAACACCCATTCATATTAAATACAATTCGTATTAATTTAGTTATTAAGTTTAAGTAAATGAAAATGCGTGTAAATTTTTTTATTTATTTTAAAAGAAATTCCAAACTTAACAGAATTTGGAAATGGTAGCAAAAGATGAAAGATAAGATTGTATATACATATATATCATAAAACTGTACATCATCGTTTGATAAACTAAAATACATCAAAAGATCCTATACAGAGCAGTGTTCATCTACCCTATCCTTCATAAAAAGAAAAAAAATACTATAAGTCTTTAGGTCCTCTCCCGTTGAGATGTCCTCTAGCTCGTACTTCGCATCACAGGTGTTAATGTCGTCTTCAATAATCACGATCAATCATATACAAAAGAAAATAATGGAGTGAGATGTTTTTTTTTTCTAAAATCACTTTTACATGTATGGTAGGAAATCTACCATAAAACAAAGATAAAACACAGTTGACAATACGAAGGATCCTAAGGTTCATTCTAAGTTGTATCCGACTACTCTTGACTAAGTATGGATCCATACTTCCCATTAGTGGGTAATAGTTCTCAATAGAACCTGGGAAGTGACTGGGAGTACATATACCTCTCTTAACATCATCATGTGGTATAGTCCTTGTCATCATTGACGAACAAAATAACAATTTAGGATATCCATTTATAAAGGTATACTCTCAAACCAATCCTGGAGTGCTGAGTAGTTATCGGGGTTATTGAGTTTGGTCAGGCGAATATCCCGGCTCAAGGGTGCTACCCTGGCCATTGAGACTTTCACCACTCGATGCCTACCCCCAAGACTTTTGCAAGTAGGGTCCCTGCTTTTCATTCCTTAGTGTACCAAACTGTGGCTTCCCTAGCAAGGTGCCATGCCATTGCATGTCACTTGCTTTACATTATTCACTAAACTATCAATTCCTAACTTCTCAGGCAGAGGTTTCCCTGGTCTCATTTAATTTGAGTACCAGTACAATCAACATTTCTGCCTTGTAGAAATTGTATAATACCAAAATTTTAACAGAATAACAATTTGGTAATCATATAAAATTTTAGCAGAATAATAATATAGTAATTATGATTTAATTACTAAAATTTTGGCAGAATAACAACTAAATAAATGCATTTTGATTTTTTAAATTTGAGTAGAGTAACAGCTTAGCAAATACATTTTTATTTTCCAAAATTGAACAGAGTAACAGCTTAACAAGTAAAATTTAATAATTTAAATTTAAGCAGAGTAACAATTTAATAATTATGATTTAATAATCTAAATTTGGGCAGAGTAACAACTTAGAAAAAAATTAAAGTTTAACATTAAACAATAATAACAATAATAAAACTTAAGTCTAAATGGGTTTAGGGGAAAACCCTTCCTACCAACATGCAAAGTGACAGTAATTTAGAACCAACCCCACTCCCCCCATTACCTCTAAGATAATTGATGGAGAGAATGAAACTGTTGATGCAGAGCTCCTAGAAAGAGAACTTTACTAGTTGTTGGAAAACTAGTAAAATTTTAACATAAAAACAAAATAAAAAAAATTCTAGAGAGAGAAGCTCTCTAGGAATTTGGTAGCTTGAGAGAGGGAGAGGTGCTGAAAATGGTCCAAGACCATGGGTATTTATAGAGGGGGAGAAGAAGGTTAGGTGTCCCTTGGATGATGTAAGTGATGATGCAATAAAACTTATTTTTAATTAATTTTAGGGACACATCCCAAATAGGTGGTGAATCACCTATTTTAGGGTTGAGGACGTGCTCCAACAGCTGTCCCAAGCATCCATGTGTCAAATTTTATCTGTAGGTGAATTAACCGATACCGATAAAAAAGCCTAAACTTGAAAAATTAGCTTTTAATATCAAAATAATGCATTTTAATGCAAAACTGAACAAATACATTATTTTTCATCAAAAATAAATTTTAATTTTTATTAATTTATTTCAAATTATATGTGTTTATTTTGTATTTTGAAGCTAGAAAATTCATAGAAAATCCAGTTTAATTCAATAAATACCTAAATTTTTATAAAAAATTTTAAAATTAAATATTTTACCCCTGAAAAGCTAAAATTATCATTTTCACCCTTTTTAGATGTCAAACCAATATTGGCTGGCTTATTAGACACCCAAGGAATTTTGGTCATTTTCCACAGGAATTCCAGAAAATTCCCAGAAAATTTTCAAAATTATATTTTAATATATATGACATGATTTCAAGCTCAAATTAACATTCTAATGTCAATTGAATCTTTTTCTCATGTCAACCCTTAATATTGAGTAACAGGGACAAAATTGTCATTTTTTAATTTCTCTAGGCTTCGACTCAGAAATATTATTAAAAATCATGGTTAAATAGTTCTTAAAATTTTGAGCAAAATGGTAGGAGTCAAAATTTTGAAATTCCATCTTGATTTTCCAAAATTGCATTGTCAAATATTAAAAAAATAGTTAAAGAATTGAAATAGGATTGTTGTATTTTTCATTACTTTTCTTCCAAAACAAAGTTTTTATAATGAGAGATACTTAATATAAAATTCTTAAAATATTTTGAGATGAAAAAGTCTCTGGTTGGTTCCCACAGTCAACCAAGAGTATTTTTGTCATTTTACAAAAAAATATCTCAATAAATTCTAGAAAGATTTCTAAAATTATTATTAATTATTCTAAATATATTGATGAGATAAAAACAATTTTAAACATATAGAATAATTTAATATACAAAAGTAGGGGTGTTACATATACCGGTGCAATTTGATCCTCCTCAATATATATATATATGGGCCACATGCCTAATCGATTTGCAACATCTTAAGCTGACATCATCTCATGAAGATGATATCGACATGCACAAAAAAAGTAACTTGTTGAATGACCAAAATTGTGTCAATCTCAATTAAGGATTGAATAAACACATGTAAACATATGAGATTATTAATTGATTTGGGGAATGACTAATATCAATGGTAATTTGATTTGGTGGAATCATGTTAACTATTGATAGCATATGAAATTAAAAATGGATAATGGCAAATCAATCTTTGCATTTCATGATCTAATTTGAAAACATATTAACAATACTTTATTTTTTATCCCATTCAAATTGTTAAAACAACTGAATGAGTTTTACCAAAACAAGATATGATTCAAATTGGCAAACAATCAAACAACTTCCATTCATCTGGCAAATCATATTATGTTATGGTCAATGACTAATATCAATGGTAATTTGATTTGGTCAAATTTTGTTAACTTTTGATAGCATATAAGATTAAAAATGGGTAGTGGCAAATGAGTCTCTGCATTTTAATAATCTAATTTGAAAACAAGATATGATTCAAATTGGCAAACAATCAAACAACTTCCATTCAACTTGTAAATGTCAAATATACAGACTCCGATTCCCATCAACTATATACTACTTATACAAAAAACACACCCCTCTACACCTGACTCAATTACATAATCTGAATCAATTACAGTATCCATAATCAAACAAGACACCCCTAAACACCTAAATCATCTACTATAGAAAAAGTAAAAAATGCCAAAAAAAACCCTATGAAACTAGCAACAAAATGAATAAACATAGAACTTGTCTCCTCTCATTCTCTAATTTCAACTTCATTTTCCTGTCTTCCTTGACCAATATTTCGTCAACAAGCTCAAACATACGCACCGACTTCGAACACTACTCGAACCACCTTTCATTACCTCGTTAGCCTAAAGAAACAGTTTGCCACTTTTACTCATTTGCACATGGATAAAACTTCAACATACAAAATAAAAACCAAAAAGAATGGAGAAACGTATGATTGAGGTTCTTTTTAGTGTGACAAACATGAACTATGTGGTAGGCATTACTTTCGAGATACAAAGGCAAACCAAAAAGGAAGGATATTAACATTCCAGTTAGCACATCTCCAAAACCTACGATTGAGATTTTCTTGGTGCAAGAAACAAACAAATGCATGGACTCTCCACAACCACAAATTGGAACCAATGCTTATGTAGATGGCGATGTGATAGAAGATCTTGAAGCAACCTTTGGTTGGGAAAATGTTTTCAACCTTGTCACAAAGCACTCTTCCTCTTTCTCTTCTTTGATTGATGCTATTTAAACGTTGGGGGTTGGAGATTGATGCCCTATTCCCCTTTTTGTATTTAAAAACTTTTTTCTATTTAATAAATTTGTATATTTTGTTTTTATTTTACAAGAAAAGATTTAATAAATTAATTTTATGACTTAGCAATGCACAACCATTCATATATAGATACATGGAGACGAAAATAAACAAAAAAAAAAGGTTAGGGACGAAAAACAAAAAGTAATGAAAGTCAAGAACCTAAAACATATTTATTTCTTTTACCTATTTAAATAATTAAATTCTAAAAATTTGCGAATAGAATGGAAATGGAATAAAGGAATTTCTGCTCTTTCATGTCACGTCACTTTTTTGTTTTGGGTTTTCGTTCGGGCTCTTTGGAATCATCTTGTTGTCGGTTCGACCCGACCCTTTTCCATTTCGTGCACTGATAAATTCTCATTGTTTCTCTCTTTCTCCGATCCTCTTTTTCTTTCAAACTCACAATCCCTCACTACTAATCAGGTATTCTTCTCTCTTTTCTACATTTTTTTTTTCTAAATTTTGTTGTTTGGTTCGTGCTTTTAAAATACGCATCAATGGTTGTTTTTCATTTCTTCATTTAGGTTTTTTTTTTTTTGCTTGTTTCGTTTCTTAACAATTCGATTTTATCGTTGCTTTGATCTTTTTTGCGTCAATTATTAGGTTTTATTGTTATATTTTTTGTACCATTTCTCGAATTTTTACCTGGGGTTGATGGTGTTTGTTTATGCATTTGTTTCAGGTTTCGTTTTTTTTTTTTTTTTTTTTTTCTATTCTTTGCCTGATTTTGTGTCATATAAATCGTGTTCTACAGTTAAGTAACTTCGCTTTCACCTTTTTTTGGGGGAATTTAAACTGTTTTGCACTTTTTTTTTTTTTTTTTTTTTTTTTTTCTGTTTTGTGATTTGTGTGGTCATCATTCAGTGAAGTTAGATTTTTGCTTGTGATTTATGGGATTTTGTTTTTTTGAGATGAATGATGAGCCTTTCCTCTAATTTTAAGTTGAATTTTTATTTTATTTTTATTTTTTAAGTAGCTATTCTGCTTTCAGTTCAGTGTGATTGGGTTTAGTTTTCATTACTGTTGCTTGTCTTCATGTTTGTCTTTGCTTCACCTTAGGGCTCATTTCAGTAATTTATGTATGCCGCCTACAATGGAGTTCTGATTCAGAAATTGGACAAGTCCTTTTATAGTTGTCTTTTTTTTTAGTCTGTGACCACTGAGTGCTAGGTTCTAGCCTTCATTTGTCATTGATAGACAAAATACCTGTCTTGTTCCCTGTGTTTGTGTATTTGTTCAAGGAAATTAGTTCTTTGTCCATTGCCTTGGACCTGAACCTGTTGTCACGAGGTTTCTATACTACTATGCTAAAAACTTTTGGATATCATGGTTTATTAAAATCGTAGTCAATGTTATGTAGCTTAACATTGTTGATATTGGTACAGAACATTGGCATTTTTTCTTCAATATTATGATAGGTGTTAGTTTGGATTTTTCACTTTTTTCATGTCTTTTAGAGTTCTTGTTGTAAAGAAAACTACTCATTATGGGAGAAAGTTATAAATTTTGGATTTTCAAAAAAAAAAAAAAAATCGTAACAGGATTTGTTGATGCCATATCAGAAGCTAAAATTTTTGAATTTCAACTCTACAAATGTTTTTCTCCGTTTCTGTTAAAAAAAAGCTTTTTTCTTTTGTGCTTGAGTAAGGTTGTTTAAAATGGTGCTAAGCTTTAGATTTGCCTTGTTAAATTTTAGATTTGTGCTGTGCACTGGATTTTTATTTTTTTTTACAAATTGAAAATGAAATTAGTTATTTTGGAATATATGAAAATGTGGATAAAGTACCCCTGATATGTTTGTTATGTGTGGTGCAAGCTCAAAATCATTTCCTTGTCTATTCTTATGTGATGGAGTTCTTTGTCTGGCATTTTTAGAGAACGTTTGGTGTGCCGTATATGCTTGCAACAATTTTTGATGACTAGCTTTACTAATTTTGGTGGAAGGAAAGAAGCCAAGTTTTTGTCGCAATGTCCAATATTTGCTATGCTTTGGTTCTTATGGTTGGAGGTGTAAACTCTTGCATTCTTAAGGAAATCTCTTTGCTATACTTAGGTGTTTGGCTTCTCTATACTGTAAAACACCTGGTCCTTTAAAGGGCTTTCCCTTGCATTTATGCTGAGGGTTTTTGGGTTGTTTTGTTTTGCTATGTTGATATCTTTTCTTCTCTGACGTTTGATTTTTCCTTTATTTTCTTTTAAGTAGGATCTTGTCCTCCTATCCTTTTGTATTCTTCTCTACTTTGGCCTTTTGAATTTCTTCCCATTAAAAAACTTTTGGTTAAAGTATATTTTATACATTTACATGATCTGAAGTTTTCATTCCAGTAATATTTTTCATTATCTACTTTTGCAATCATTTTTCTGTTAAATGTTGTGGGGTAAAGTGCTTGTTGTGCATTTATATAATTTGAATGTGTAGAGTTCTTATAGTCAATAGAACTTTTTCATGCGCATAAGTTACTTTCATTTATATTTATTACTTTACTGTTTTATGCAATATTTCATGATTACTCTATATGATTTAAAAACAGGATATGGCAGAGGATATGAAAATTGATCATATTGTGGAAGTTCCTGATACCCCAGATAGAATAACTGTAAGGCGTGATGATCAGAAATATTTAGGTAATCCTGAGAAGAGGGGGAGAGCTTTTAATGTTGCTGATGATGAAATGAATAACCACAGTAACTATATAACATTGTCCCCGTCTGAGGGATCTTATCCTTCTCAAAATGCTCCCATCTTTAGGAGAGCCCAAACTGAGAAAATTCTTGGACTTGGGGCAACACATTCTAATGGAGCTGAAAAAATGGAGAAAGGGAAAACTATAAGCTCCAAGTGTCCTTCTAAATCATTTCACCGTGGGCATATTTCTGTTTTAGATTTGACTGAAGAGAATGGTACAATTCCAACAACTGAAACCAGGTTTCTCACATTGTGGAGCAAGAGATAATGCAACTGAAGACAAGAAAGCACTGAAAGCAAGTATTGGGAACTCTTTGTTGCCATACATTGCCGATTCTTCGAATACATCTAGAAGTGCCTTCACTGGAAAGTGTAAACTAGATAATAAAACACTTCCAGGTCCTAATATATCTGTGGACCGTGGCAAGAGTATTTCTCTGTCTAATGATTCTCAGTCACAAAATGAGAAACAAGTGTCTTTGCCTCCTCATGTTTCTACCACTCCACGAGGTAGAGGGCACAAGAGATTGGTACGAAATGGGTGCATTTCACCTCATAATATTGCAGCAAGGGCAAAACAATTAGCTGAACAGAGCAGCCATCAGACCAAAGATGTTGAACAGAGTCATGCTGGTCATTCAGTTTCTAACAATACAGTGTCATCGCATAGTGTTGATGATATAGTTACTGAAGAGAGAGGCACTGGTAGAGTGAAGGGAAAGGAAGTACTTTTTCATCCTTCATCACATGGACTTAATGCTGAAACTTTTCACACTGCTAGCAGGTAATCTGACTATGCTTCACATTGAAGTGCTTTTTAGTTTTTAGTGGATGACTTGGGAGGTAATATCACCTTTTCCTTGTAATCTTGCATCAAGTGTTATACAAGATTTCTCTGCATGCAATTATTATATTATACTAATAAACTGTTAGTAGCTTGATAATTGACTAAGTAACTAATGTAAAGGCTGCAGCAACCTAGTGAATCATAATAATTTATTGAATCTAATAAATTAAGAAAAAGCTATCCAATATGCTCGATATTTTTGGGGGTTTCTTTCATTATTTTTTTTCTTGGTCTATTTGTTTTATTTTTTATGTTTAAATTTTTCAGAAGTTGGTTCTCTGAGTTTTCATGAAGTCCATGTAATTATAGTTGGTTATCATAGAAATATCTCTGACTGCAGAGGTTTCATTCAAATGGATTTGATTTTAACTTTTGGGTTACAACAGAAAATGAAATGAGATTATTTCTTCTTTCATTACTTAAAATAAATGCATGCAAGTGGTTCATTTATAGCGGTAAAAAGTTTTATCATAAAAATATGCATGTATATTTGAGTCTTGACCATATGAATCTCATAATTATTGAACTTGGACTGAGTTGTTGGAACTTCATAAAGTCGTTGACAGAAGTACTTTTAATTAGAACTAGGAGTGACTGAGAAAAATAACAAGTCAAACAAAACTCTTCTGCTAGCATTATGGTAATTTTGATTGACAGGAGTTTGTCTAAATTTTTTAAACCGAAAGAATAAATTTCATTTGTAAGAGAGGAAGGGTAATGTGAACTTTTCTTTATGTATTTGTAGATATTTTGATATCTAATGTGGATGTTGTAGGTTTGCAATCGTGTTTCATAATTTTGTCAATTATTTTCTTAACAAGGGAATAATTGCAAATTCTGTTGGAGGTATGAATATTGTCGTTGTGCATTGCAAAACTTTTTGCTTTTTGTTGGTTGTTAAAAACCAAACTTAATTTTGACACCTAAACCTAATGTTTGTAGAATCATTTTGGAAAGTAAAAAGACGCGACGTTTAGTCATATTCATATATCATTGTCTACATGTTTAAATTGGTTACATCTCTTGTTTCTGTTGACTACTTATGCTGAGAAGGCATTTGATGCTTCTTCAGCAGCCCTGTGATAAATTATGAAGAGGTCAATGGTACCAGTAATTCTATAAGACATTCACTTCAATACTCTGGGGTACAAAGTGGTTGGAGAACTACACATAATGAGAGGAATGCTGATTGGCACTTGTATGATGTAAATAGGCATCATTTGAGGAGAAATAATGATGTTGGAAGATTTATTAATAGACAGAATACAAACAGAATGGACAGAAGAAACACTGGGAGTGGTCAAAGCAGCAAGCACGTACATGGTTCTCTATCAGATCATACAGCTCAACCAACTTCTGTGATCATTCCGGATATGAACCAGTCATCTGGAACCCGTTCTACTGCTGATATTCTGACTAAAAGGCAAAGGAAACGTGAATCACCTTCGGGAAATCCTAATGAAGCATCTTCTAATTCAGAAATATGTTCCTCGGTTCATCTGGGGAATCATCAAGCTCATCCCAGAGCCCTGTCTTATATCCTGAAGTGGTTGAGTTGTTATCCACACCAACCCAGAGACCTGTCTCGGATCCTGAAGTGGTTGAGTTGTTATCCACACCAAGGTATGCCAACAGATCATTTGAAGATTTAAATGATAATGACAATAATAGCTCAGAAGCCCGGGCGAGACAAGTGGAAGCAGATGAGATATTGGCACGTGAACTCCAAGAACAATTGTATCATGATGATTCTTTTGAAGGCAGAGGGGTTGGTTTTTTCTTTTTTTTTTGGCTCACCTTTTATGAGTAATTTAAGCTTACTTTTCTTATTTACAAGTACAACAAGTTTGTTACATGTTGATTTGCTGCAGATTGATGAACATTTAGCATGGGAGCTGCAGCATGCAGAGGATCTTCAGCGTACATCTATGGATAGTCATGATATATATCATCCTGTAACTAAGCTTCTCTCTCTTTCTCTGAATTGAATATATTAAAGAAAACTCCTTTCTTTATAAGCAAAGTTTCTTGTTTAGGTTCCACAAAATATTGTGTTGTTAAGATGCTTTCTTTAATACAGCAATGCTAAAATTTGTTCTGTATATACTGATTTAACCCTTTTACATATATTTAAAAGACTCGAAGATGGTTTATGGATGGTTTTGGAATAAAAGATGGAAATGCCTGCCAGGCACACTTGAAAGCTACATATGACATAACCTTGTTTTTATCTTTATTATTTGGCATAGCTGTGCAGTTCTCTAAAATGGATCTGTAATGAGCATGGTTTAATGTTATTCTGTATCCATATTGTTGATTGGACACAAGAAAAATAATATTAATACTCGTACTTTTAAGTGAAAAGGATATCTTGTTGCATATCCAGTATGCTGTTGATCATGTGTAACCCTTCCCTTCACTCACAGAGTAGTTAGTGGATTACTGGATAAGTATCTTGGAACCTTGAATATGTTCCCTATTTCTGGAAAGTATGGGCTAATAGAGAGATAGTAATTGATTGCTGAGCTGGTATATAACAAATCTACTTTTTAATTATACAGACAGGGTTTCTTAGGGCAAATAGACAGCCTCGTACACGGTCTCATCAAAATCCTTCTAGAAGGAGAGCTATGCCTCAAGTTTCTTTCTCTAATAGAATGTCACAGTGGAGGAGTCGCGTTACAAGTCGGACTCGGTCACCTATCATATCATCTAGAGGAAGAGGCCCCCACTTTCCCCATGATATGGACATAGACATGGTATCTTTTTACTATTTCCCGTCTCTTCTATTCTTGTTTCTTTTCCTATTTTACTTCTCTTTACATGTCATGATGGCTTTGTAATGTAAATTTTCTTGCAATGTCATGTTTTGAACATCATGCTTAATGCTTTCTTAGATTTCCTCTACGGAAACATTTTAAGCTCAAGATTGTAATATTGAATTTAAATTGATTTTAAGATCTCTGGTTGACTCTCTAGTCTCTACAGTTAGCTTTTTCTATGATTCTGAATGGTTGACTTTAATCCTTGTTCCATGATCGCCAAGGTATTAGACAAGGGGATCCTTTATCTCTGTTTTTGTTTACCTTAGCTGGTGAAGGTGTGAAGCTCATCCAGGGGATTACAGATGTTTCAATAACATGGTTCTTAACACTGACTTTGTGCCCATATTTATTTCTGTAATTGCCATGAATTCCAAATAACCCTTATACCCTTTACTTTTGGTGCACTGCAAGAAACTTCTTCCTCTACCCTTATGACTTTCCTAGCATGGACTTCCCTTATTAATTTTATTAAGAACTTATTCCCTCTAAAGGTTTTGGTATAAATAAGGAGGTCCAAAGCCCAAAACATTTTGGTAGGATGCAGTAGTTTTTGTTATTATTTCATTATTTTAGTAAAAGATTTCTAGAGTATTTGGTTGTAGAATAATGCCTCCATGTTTGAAGGCATTTCTTATTTTGCCCCTAACTTTCTCTCTAGTACTCTACTAATTGGTTTTTCGAGGGAGTTTCCATTCTTTATATGTGGAGGGACAAGGGAACCTTGTATTTTTTTTTTTCCTAGTTCCTGTTTTATTTATTTAAGAAAGCCAAACAAAATATGTATTCACTTTTTTCCATATATGCTCCCTTTTCAATGGTTTGCCATGTTAGATGCTGTTTAGGTGAATTTTTAGTTGATTGACAGATTTAGGCTTGAGGAAAACGATATGATTTTATAAATTGTGGGACAAAAGGAAAACAAATAAAACATAGGGATGAATGTGAAATTTGAAAATAAATTTAGGGACAAAAGTGTATCATTTCAAAGATGTCACTCTCTGTCGTTCCATGTTTGTCACATCTGGTCCCACATAGAATAGATCTCTAGGATTAGGTGGAGTCATGTATAAGGAAAACTTTGCTCCAATAAGGTTAGGGACTACTTTGGACAAAATAAAACTTAAGGGACAAAAGTAAAATCTTAAAAACTAGTGAAGTACAAAAGTGTTTATTTTGCCTTAATGTTTAGCGTATTGATATTCGGGTTTTGACTTTTGCTTGTGTTCTCAGGTTTTTCATACATGTATCTCTGCAATTTTTTTGCCCATCACTTCTAACTTCCTCATCTAATTAGTATATAGCAAGAACTTTTATTTTTGCTTAATCTCAACATAAAAGTGAGTCTCTCTTAGCATATGCTGCCTTTTGTATGTCAATTTTTATTGTCTTTGAATTTTTAAATTTTGGATAATCCATTGGGATTAGGTAGTATTGCATGAGTGTAAGTTTAATTTTCAATTGCATATATTATCCCTCCTGTGCAGAGACTTGATATATTGGAAGCTTTTGAGGATTCAATAGGGGATTTCAGTGATATGGGAACGGCTGAAGACATCTTTCATGCGCGGCGTGATTTCAATGAGTAAGTTGTATTGAATAATTTATGCACATAAGTTGTGCTTCATTCTTGTGTAGAATGATACCCAGCAGGTTCTTTTCATTTCCTCATTTAACAAGGTGGTATCCAATTCTAGAGATTGTTGGATATCAGTATTCTCATTCTCATTAAGATATACATTTTGAATTTTCTTCTTCTTGTAATGAATGTGGATGGGAAATTGTAGAAATCATGGTGCTTGACAGCTGAGAACTAATGATCACTTCTCTGCTATAAGGTCAAAGAGTAAGGACTGGAGTATGGTATATGAATCAAGCCAGGCAAATGTTTCCCTTTCAACGTGTTGACTTGGTAGATTATTTTGTTGCATCTCTACGGTAGAAAGTTTATTTTAATCTCCAAACTAAGCTTCTTGACTTTTCATTCTTAAAATTTTGAGAATAGTAAACACAACTAAGAAAAAAGGAAAAAGGAAAAACAAGGGGGGAGATACAGAAAACACACCGTAATTGAGGGGAGGCAACATAGAAGTCATCTCTTTGTTCTGTATATTAAGTAGAACTGCACATCTTTAAAACACCAATTTTTGGCCCCCATAGTAGACTCAGTTTTATGCGTGTTTCTATTCCTTGATATCTGAATATTGTTATAAAGTTCTTGTGTATGGTGGCTTCACAATTGTTTATAGAGAACTTCTATTTTTTACGTCTGTTTTGTATAAAAATGAATTTAAGGTCTATGCCCTCATGCAGAGATGATTATGAAATGTTATTGGCCCTTGATGAGGGAAATCACCAACATACTGGTGCATCTGCCAATCAGATCAATAGCTTGCCGCAGTCCACCATCCAGGTAATTCACGAGTGTCTAATGAAATTAGTTATCCACTTTTAGGATGAACTCCTAACCCCCGTTTCCTTCTTTCCTCAACCTTTCATGTTCTTCTGTCTCAATTTCAGTTTTGGGGCAGGGAACCTGGTGAGACAGAAAATAGGGGTTGTGGGAAATTGGGAATAATTTTAAATTCAACACTGATATATGTTCCCATTCATTTGCCACAGACTGACAACTTCGCAGAGGCATGTGCCATATGTCTTGAGACCCCAGCCAAGGGAGAAACTATTCGCCACCTTCCTTGTTTGCACAAATTTCACAAAGATGTGAGACTGTTAAATGAATATATTTGTTTTTATAAAGAAATTGTAAAATGCTAATGTGCATTAATCTGCGTTATGGCAGTGTATCGATCCTTGGCTCCGTAGGAAAACATCGTGCCCGGTGTGCAAGTCATCTATCACCTAATTCATTCTAGGATTTAAATGGTTAATTTATGGTGCTGCAGTGTGTTATCTCAGCCACTTCATTTTGCCTTTTGAAGGTAAAAGGCAAAAGTTGAAATTGTAATAGACATGCTACCTTTTCATTGTGCTATTTTATCTTTTGATACATTAGATATTCAAAAGTGAATAGAAAGGTATAGAAAAATCTGCAAGTTAACTCTCATGGTGCTGATATACTGTTGTCTTTTGAATTATGATTAGTTCTTCTGGGGACATGAATGATGCACATATTGAGCTAACTGTTCTGAATCTCGGTGTTGTAATTGAACTTCTACTGCTGGTGGTAATGAAGAATCTGCAAAGCAGTGGCAACTCTGAAGGCCGTATTATTTCTTAAGACAGTTGAGCTACGAATATTTGGTTGATGGAAACACATGGCAGCTTCTATCATGGGATTCAATGTTAATTTGAATGTGGTAATTGGTAATGATGTATCATATATAGGGATGGCAATGGGTAGGGTCTGGGTAGGGCACTATGGTATCCGTCCCCATACTCGCGTTTGAAAAAAATCTCTGTACCCGCCCCCATACCCGCGTGGGTAGCAACTTAAATTCCCATCTCCGTACCCACTGGGTACTTATATATCTATACTTGTACCCGCTACCCGCACTTTACTTAAGTACAGTGCCATGAAAAAAAAATTTGTAGCCTTAGGCGAAATTCAAAATTTAATTTAATACAGTTTGACAAATCTCATTTTATTTTTGTAGCAATTATGAAAGTATTGATCAAATTTTTATAATTAAGTTTTTTTAATATTTCACTTTCAATATATAAAGGAAAATTCATTTAATCCATCATTTACACATAGTTATTAACTAATAAAACTTGAATAATCTTACTTTTAAAAAATCTACATTTAACGATAAGAATAATTACAAGTATTTCAATAATATTTAGAAGCATGTGTACATTTGAAAAATAATATAATCTTTTCATATAATTTATTTTTAAAGGAGTATAAATTATTTTTGATATTTAATTTATATACAATTGTAGTGCAAAACATTTTTACACAGACATTTAATAAAATTTAATTATTTCATCATATTATCTCATTTATTAATATGATGTAGCAGTATAGTGAATTTTTAGCTTACATATATGTAAAAAAAAATTACAATAACAATGCATATAAATTAAACTCTTATTTTTGTCTATATTTCTTGCAATGTCTTTCTTTTTAATGAATTAAGATTTTTAATATTTTAATACTCACTAGAACTTTTTTTTTAGTATATTATATATATATATATATATATATATATATATATATATATATATATATATATATATATATTTGTGTGTGTGTGTGTGTGCGGGTATGGGGTGGGTTGGGTACTATAGTACCCATACCCGCACCCATCCCTATTAAATTTTGCGGGTAAATTCCCGCCCCCGTCCCCATCCCCATTGAGTGGATTGCACTGGCAACAGCTTGGCTGTTTTCCTTCTTTCTGAAGGCATGTCAAGTGCAAAGTTGCACAAACCCAGTTTTTAGTTTCCCCCCCTGCTTTCTACCCTTTGAAAATAAAAGGAGAATAAGTCGATTGAACTTGAATGGCTTTTTTTCCCTTTGTAAAATGAAAATGGGATTGACAATATCTTTGCAACCTGATAATGGTTCTCGTTTAATCCCCAAGGCATGATCAGGGGCATTTTGTTTGAGAAAATGTTTTCTATTTTCTATTTATCCTTTTAATTATAAAAATGTTACTGTTTCATTTTGTTTCTTGTTTTCAAAAGTTTATATAGAAAGTGTTGAAGATAATTGTTTTTATTTGACTGCAAAACATTACCTTATTTTTACTTTTATTTCTGGCTTTTAAATGTTTATATAAGAAACAAATGTTTTTTATTTTCATTCTAGGGTCAATTTTTTTATAATTTTTTGAAAACAAAATAAAAATAAGGAGGTATTTTTATAATTAAAAATTAAGAATGAAAATAAAAAATGTTTTCTTGATCTAAATGGTTCCGAAGTTTTTGCATTTTTTTTCATTTTTTGTTTTCACAATTTTCTATATAAATTTAGAAACAGGAAATAATATAAAAATAAATAATATTTTTATAATTAAAAGTAAAAGCAAAAAATGAAAATAGAAAATAATTTTCCAACTGGCCATTTGGGTTATCTCATAGTGAGGTACATAAATTACAATGTTTGGATTTGTCCATTCTAATTTTAGGATATGTGGAAAGCAACAATGTTATTAAATACAAGCTGTAAATTCAACAAAAATCAATATAATTGAAGATGTTTAACTTCAACGTTTATCAATGATTGTGTCACTCCTTAGTATGTACGAAGGAAATATTCATTAATGTGATAAATCAGTTCTATCATAATAGAATATTTTATATTATTTTCTGGATACACTTGACAAATGATATCGTTAAAATAATTTTAAAAATAATATATGTGGTTAGGCCCAGCCATTTAGATCATTATAGCAAACACTAAAACCGTAGGCAGCAATGTACTATTTTAAACACAATTTTGGAACTTTTTTTTACTATTAATTTTCTTTTTCAAAAAAGAAGTCAAATGAGTTAACCTTGCAAACAATTCACTTTTTAAACAGTGTATTAAGTTTGCCTACAAATTTGGTGACTCTTGCCTCCAACAAGAACAAATGAATAGGACATCTATGAGCGAAGCTATACCAGTTGACAAACACATTCATTCAAATAAAGGACTAAAGACCAATGATAAATCGAAAATAGGGTTTTTGGTTTGACTCTAAGACAAATTAATAACGGCAGCTACTATTCACACCTCTTGCTAGTCAATGAAAAACACAAGGGAGATTATTACACAACTTTTTGCAAATTTTTTCGAAAAGATTTTTGTATACACTTTTAAGCACGATTATGTTTTAAATCAAATATTTATAAGTTACTTCTCATTAAAACACTTAATCAGCAAATAAAACAAAGTGATAAAAACACAATTTTTATACTGCTTTGTCTTAACTAAGATTACGTCTAATTCTTGGTAAACTACCACGATTGCCACTAACAGATAAGACTGTTACAAGTTTCTTTGACCCAAGCCTCTTTAGGCTCAACATGAATATTCTTTGACTTGCTTTTCCAAAAAACTACCCAAATATTGTTTACACACAAGCCTCTCTAGACTTAAACCCAAATATTTTTTAACTAAGCCTTTTCAAGCTTCTACCATTTTCACTAAGAAAAGATTAATGGTAAATCACTTGACTACTTCGTCTTAGTAAGACGGATATACAAATTAGTACAGGTTTTTTTTTTAAACCACTTAGAAGAAGATACAATAAAAACGCAAAGAAAGTTCAAGTTCTTAATGAAGACTTTTGTGCAAGAGTTTTCTCTATTGTCTTCATATTTTTGGTATTTATACAGAAGATGTGTCTGTTGAAAATAGTTATTAGGACTTCTTCGACTTGATAGAAAGTAAATATTGGAGCATTTAATGGATCATTAATTGTTTTTTACCAACTAGTCACATGATACAATAAAGCATTTAACTTATCTTTCCTTTCTCATACTTGAGTCGTATGTCAGTGACCAAATCACCATTTCTTCATAAAGGTACATTGTAATACCCTTTACTTTTCAGTTGCATGCCTTTTCATGTGGCAAGTAAATCAAAGGCGTTTGGCTTTAGTAGGAAATCTCCTTTGGACTTCTTTGATATGCTTCCTTGCATATTAGAATATTATATTCTTTTTATCCTATAAAAGTGATAAGATGATGCAATAAAATATATGCATAGGATGATACATTTTTATCAAAACACGACATTTTACTTATTCATCTGTCTAAGACTAGGGGTGTACACAGGTTAGGAACCTCGTTACCAAACCCAATCAAAATAGTAAGGGTTGGGTTGGGATGGGTTCATGCTTCTTTTTTTTTGTCAAACCCAAACCAAACCAACCTGGTCATTAGTTAGTTTGGGTCGGTTAATCGGGTTCGTGTATTTAAAATTTTGTTAAATTTTTAAAAATTATATTTTTTTCTTACAAATTTTGACACATTATAAAAATATTGTATTTAGTTTTGAACTTTATTTCTCATCATTCTTGTTTCTAAAACTAATATAAAACTTACAAGAAACTTAGAACAAGAGTCAAGAGAAAAAAAAATATGCATGGAATATCTAGTGATCTAAAATTAACAGAAGTTCATGATTTCATAGGTCTGTGGGGTGTCTTTACTTTTTGTCTTTTTTAGTATTAGTAATTCACTAATTAATAATTATTAGTATATAAAATATATATAAAAAAATAAATTAAATAAAATGTCACTTCAACGGGTCAGGTTCATGGGTACAGTAAATTAGAACTTGTTACTTGACTTGTACTTGAACGGGTTGGATTAGGTGCGACCCAAACGCTCAAAAAATCGAAACAAAGTAATTAGGTTGGTTTAGCTGAACAGGTTACCCGTACCCGTGAACACCCCTATTTAAGACGATTAGATCATTTATATGCCTATGACTTCGCTCAATCTTTTGAACTTTAAAACTTATTCATTTGTTTATTGAATCAAAACATGTGAGGGATACAAAAACGTCCTTTATTCTAACACCCTTTATTTGCTTTTTACACCCTAATTTTTTTTTTTATATAATTACTAAAATATCCTCATCTTTTCACACTTTTTAAAAAAAAAAAACATTTCCCCCACCCCTATTGATCCTGCACTCCCTTTAAATCTCGTCACTTCCCCTCCACCTACACCTACACCTTCTTCTTCTTCCTCTTCCTTCCTCTCCCCATTGTGAAAGCTCTATTTGTCTGAGTTTTTCTCTTCTCCTCCTTTGTTTAGTGGTGAGTTGTTTTTCTTTTTTTGTGGATCACAAATCTTATAAAAATTAGTTTCCGTAATGTATTTCTACATTACAGAAACTAGTTTGTGTAATGTATCTCCTGAAAATACAATAGGAAAACTAGTTTTCGTATTGTATTTGTTCAAGACTTTTTTTTTTGGTAATCTCATGTGCATGTTGTGATGAATGTGTAGATACGATATGACATGTACTGAAGGTATTAGATTTAGAGGGACTAGTTATAGAGGGACTATTTCCAAAGGGGCTACTATCAGAGTTGCTGGAGTTAAGCAATCACGAATTATTACTTTCGCTTGGAGAGAAAAGGTGTCAACAACACAATAGGAGTCAGAGGCAATGCTTGCTAATGTTGACACACCACACGAGCTAATTAGTAGCTCATGAGGCCCAGGTACCAATATAGCTAGCATTTGGTGAGGCTTTTCCAAGAGGTCTTGAGGTCTTTTGCAAACCATATTACCTATGTGCTTGTGGATGGGAAAGGACCGCCATGAGCTAAGGTGGTAAGTCATGGGAAGAAGGTGTTGTCCTTCAAGGCGGAGCATGAGCAAGTGAAGGCATACATTGAGAGGTTTGGGTTGGCGCCCTACTACAATCATGTTATCACATGGTGGGCTAGGGTATCTTGCTTATTTTGCTGAGAGGTGGCAAAAGGACACTAGTTCCTTCCACCTTCTAGTTAGGAAGATGACCATCACTGTAGATGATGTGTCATCTTTCCTACATTTACCTATATCTAGGGCACTATGCTTGTACTTGACGCTATAGGAGGTTAAGGGATGCGAGTACCTAAAGTAACTGCTTGGGGTCAACTTTGACTAAACATTCACTAAGAAGATGGGGATCCAAGGAGTGTACGTGCGATTCAGCTAGCTGTGGGACTTATACGATGCACATATTTGGGATAGGAATATCGTCTTAGTAACTAGACCTTTTTGTTGTAGTTGGTGGGTTGCACCATATTTGCTAACAAGAGTGCCACATTGGTGGGTGTGGCATTCTTAGAGCTTTTCTACAACCTTGACAGATGCGGTAGGTTTGCATGGGGTGCTTTTGCCATGGCATACCTTTACGATTAACTCAGTTAGGCCAATATGCATCATACGAAGTATTTTGGAGGATATATGACTCTTTTACAGGTACTAGAGTTGCTTTTTATTTTCTTTGGCTTTGGTGTTTTCTTGTTTTATGACAATTAATTATGTTATTGATTTTACAAGCATGGATCTTTGAGCACTTTCTAGCCATTGGCTCTTGCTAATTGGTCGATGGATATGTTGAGTAGTTTCCCCATCCTTATCGATTGGAAGTCGAGGGACTTCAGTGATTTCTTCACCACTTAGACTGCATTGGATATGCTACAAATGGAGAAGGTCATCTGTATGCCTTATGTAGCCCATAGAGAAGAGTGACCTTTTCAAGAGATCTCATACTTCTCAAGCTTCATCAGATTAGATCCACTGTTGTGTGCCCATCTACTTGCGAAGGTTATGATGGTTTGGGCATGTACAAGGGATTCCTTGCTCATCATGCATGATTACTGGCCATATGCCTGCCACCAAGGAATGTGATTAGAGGTTTATTCACTACCATGATCACATTCTCCATTAAAGGACCACGTGCAGTTGATCCAACATAAAGCATGGACGGATACATTCAATAGTTCCACCACATCTCTCATCCATACATTATACCCCAAGAGAGGGAGATCCTTCAAGAGGCACTTTGAGAGTATAGGTGGAGCTCCCTAGGAGGGAGTCTAGTTTGAGTGACTCTCATGCTTTTTCAGTAAGTATATGTATATTTTCGCTTTGTATTGAATGACAATCACACTTTCATGGTGCTTAATTATGTTAAATTCCTTTTCTGCAGGAACAATTTGAGAGGATTTTTGAGCTACTTTAGTCCATGCTTGATCTGAGAATGGTCACTGAGGGAACTAATGCTTGGAACACCATGCAAGACACATTGAAAGTCACATGAGTAGGCATTGAAGCAAGTTGTACATATCAAATGAGGAGGAAGACTTGTGCATGATCTTTTTTTTTTTTTTTCAATTGTATTTGATTTCAATTATATTATTTTGTATTTGATTTATATATTATATTTGTTTATGTTGACTAATTTTAATTTGTCTAATATTTTCACCTTATATTTTATTTATGAAGTTATCACCTTATAAATTATTTAAAACAAATAAAATCCAAAATAACTAAATCAAATACATTAAAACTATATACATCAACATTTATTAATAAAAATAATTTTATATTTAAAATAAAAAAGAAAATGATAAATACTTTAGATTGGTTTTTATTTTTTTAAGAAAAAAAATCAAAATAATGTTGTATTAAGCATTTTACATTAACCTGCTGTGAATCGATTTTTGACCGGTTTTACTGATTTTTTGGTTCTTTGACCAATTTTTCTTCAAATTGGTTATGTGATTTGTTTGAACCAGTCAGGTGACTGGTTCACCAGTTTTTCAGTCCAACCGGTCGGTTCGGTTTTTAAAACATAGATAATAACCAATCCATTAAAATGGATTTATAATGGAGCGGAGCGATGTGGATATGAATTGGCTTTTGTAAACTGAATATTTTGCACACCCTTAATGACAACCCTCATTTATTTCGATTAGTCACTACACAACTCACTGATTGGTTGTTGAGACACTTAGGTACAATTATTTTGTGCACATTTTGTTAAAAAAACAATTCAAATTTCAAATAAATGTGGTAGGTGGAAATTCAAGAGTGGTTTATTTTAGGAATCTATTATTTGTGATTCAAATTTTTAGGATTTTGTTTATTTTTAGAGACTTATTTCCTTTTTTAAAACTAAGATGCTGATAGGATTTGAATTTTTATATTACATTTTAGCTCTATAATATAGAGAGCTAAGAAATAAAAACCTAATCAGGGGCGTTCCATTTAAGATCCCAGGATGTGTAGGTAGTTTCGTTGTGTTTAGGGTTTTTTTTTCCAACAGTGGTATCCGAGCTATGGTAGGGAACACATAAAAGTTTGAGATCCCATTGTTAGATGGGAAAACAAATTTTATGATTTGGCAGTGTACCATTTAAGACCTTTTAGTGCAGTAAGGTCTTGATCAGGCTTTGGAAGATGAAAAGTTGGCTACCATGGATGAAATGAGATTGACTCAGATCCAAAAAAAGGCTTGTAAGCATGGTTCGGTTAGCTCTTGCTCTCGAGATCAAGTACATGTTGAAGGAGACAACACCAAAGGCCTTGCGAGAGAAACTCGAGAGCATTTATGAGTCGAAGTCGCTAACCAATCATCTATGTTTGAAGATGGAGTTGTATCAACTTAAAATGGAGATGGGAGGAAATCTCCATGACCAAATTAATAATTTCAACCAACTAGTATGGAAATTGTTGAATGCAGACGACAAAATATCTAATGAAGAACAAGTAGTGTTGTTGGTTTCATTACCAAGGTCCTACAAACCTTTGGTTCAAACGTTGCTTGTAGGGAGGACAACGTTGAACTTGGATGAGGTGACCACTACTCTAAGAGAAAATGAGAGAATGATGAGAAGTGAGAACATTGATAATGAAGGCCATGCACTAGTAGTGGAGGAGTTTGAGCGAGGGAGGAGTCATTCAAAGAGACAAGATGGGCCGAGAGGAAGATCAAAATCGCAATCGTGTCTAGAATGGGATATGAGTAATGTGCAGTGTTAATATTGTAGGGAGAAACATCATATGCAAACAAGGTGCACAAAAATAAGGGAGGACCTAAAAAATTTAAGAGTTATGAAGAGAGATGATGACAACTCTTAGGCTAACGTGGTCAAAAGCTTTGAAGATGAAGATTTGTATTTGGCAACTACTGAGGAGGTTGCCAAATGAAAATAGGTAATGGATTCTACTGTTTCAAAGCACATTTGTAGAGACAGAGTGATGTTTGACACTTTGAGAACTAATAGGGACTTTGGTCATTTCAAGTTGGGAAATGGTGAGAAAATGAACGTTGAAGGTATTGGGATTGTCAGAATGAAGCTCCACAATGGCGTCATCTGAACTTTCCAAAATGTTAGGTTTGTACCTTTTGCTACTGCCAATATCATTTCATTAGGGGAGATGGCATCACAAGGGTACTGACTATGTTGGTTTGAAAGGGGGATGCAAGATGTACAAGGGGAGGCATTTGGTGTTGCAAGGGCAGAAAAATGAGAGGAACCTTTATTAGTTGGAAGGGCAAGCTATGAGAAAGGTAAAAAACTATAGTAGAAAAGTTGAGAAGGTAAAATCTTCTAATGAAGTGATTATTTGGAAGTTTTAATTGAGGAAGGGATTGTTAGAAAAACAATTGAAATTTCAAATAAATGTGGTAGGTGGAAATTCAAAAGGGGTTTATTTTAGGAATTTATTACTTGTGATTCAAATTTTTAAGATTTTGTTTAGATATACAAATATTATCAATTTATTTATTTCTAGAGACTTGTTTCTTTTTTAAGATTAAGATGCTGATAGGATTTGAATTTTTGTATTACATTTTGGCTCAAAGCCAAGAAATAAAAACCTAATCAGGGGTGTTCCATTTAAGATCTTGAGGCATGTGGGTAATTTCATTGTGTTCAGGGTTTTTCCCTAACACATTCGTGATTATTAATATTGATATAATTTAATAATCGTTGATTCTAAGTGTTACTCTCCAACCTCTCCTCTAAAATAAAAATATTGATCTCTCTATGGAGTAGAATATATTTGAGCCCCATTGATGTGTCTAGAACAACACGCTTAAGGGCAAGCATACCTTATCGTAGTAGTAACAATGGACTGGGTCAAGATATTGTATCCAAGGGGCTGATATGGAGTACCTTTCAAAGAAATTCCTATGTTGTCTAGGTTGTTCAAATTAAAAAGGGTTTGAATGCGAGAATTAAAAGACGAATGCTAATAGTAAAGTTGGATTTCAATGAGATAAAAACCTAGGATTATGGGTTCACTTGCGCCTTTGACTCCATTCCCCCCTAATTAAATTGTAATCTTATTTCCCAATTCAATTGTCAATTTTCCTTTACCGGATTCTTTCACAACCTTTGGTCATGGGTTGTAAAACTTTTTCCTGTCTTACACCTTGGGTTAGTTATACAGTGGTTTAATCTAGGAAAGGAATGGGAGCAAAGAGGGTGAACGAATTCGATTGAGAGCAGCTAAGTTTACAATTTGATCATTCAACATCCCAAACCCAATTACTCTAAAGGTCTACTAATTAATTATGGTACGGTCATCGGTTAATTAATTGATTAAAAACATGCAAGGGGTGATCAGTTCCAAACAATATATTAAAGAATACTAAGACAATTCAATTAAAAGAAGGGAAATAAAATTAACAATTAAAATGGGGTTCCTAACATCTCAAGCATGGCTATACGACAATCCTAGTCTAGGGTTTAATCCTCCATAACAACAGAGAAATAACCCATTACAATAATGATCATCAGAAATCAAAGAAAAACCTTAGCCAAAAGGTTGATCCTCAATCTCTGTCTATTGGGGTTTAGGGGAAGTCCTTTGAAGCTTTAGGAGTTCTCTCTCAACCAAAATCCAGAAGAGTCGAAAAAGTGTGTTTTGACTTTGTAGACTCCTTATTTATATCTTCATTGGGCTTGTGGGCCTATGGGCCTGATAGAAGCACGACCATGCATGACTTCTAAAGCATGACCATGTTTAGGTCGTGCTTTTTCTCGTAAGCAGAGTTCTATCAACCAAGCACAGTTGTGCATCTTTTCATAAGCGTAACTCTGGAATGGAAGCATGGCTGTGCATGCGAAGCATGACCGTGCATCTCTGGCTGCAACAATTCCTTCTTCAAACTTAGCCATTTCTTCCAAAATGTCGCTCCTTTCATCCCTACACAAAAATAGAGAAAAATGAGTCCAACTATATATGAAGATAAGTTGTATTCAACAAATAAAGACCCAAATTCTCCATGCCAGTTATAATAATTGAGGGTTTATCACCCATACATTTTCATTCATATAAACATTTCGTGCTTTAAGACTATATTTTTATCATGTATCATTTATTTGTAGAGTTTAATGGCTATGTTCTATCAATGTAAAAAGTTTTGCATTGTCAACTAATTAGAAATCACCATTGGTATGACTTTTAAGATAGTTATTGTAAAAGTCAACAAACTTATCATACATGGTGGTTTGTGATTGGATAATAGAGTAAAACTATTTTACATTGTAAATGCATAGCCTATTTTCTTTTATTTGTATATATGGTTATATTTCTTTTAATTGTCATATATAATATTTGTCTTCACTCTTATTTATTTCTTTTATTTTTGAAAATTTTATTATATGAAGATAGATGGAAGCTCACTCTAATCCTAACCCTTTCTTTTGTAACATCTTCACTTTTATTTATTTAAATTATTTTTTTATTTATTTTGTATTTTATTCTGGAAAATTGGGTGAAAATCTCAAAAATTTGATCCCCACGGTTGCGTTCGTAGTAATGAATACTACTCAGTTTAGATTTTTAATAATTTTTCTAGGCTGAAGCCCGAAAAAAGGTAAAATGACCATTACGTCCCAAAAAATAATAATAATAAGATAAAATAGTAAAAATAGATGGGAAGGTTTAAAATTCATTTTTAATTTAGAAATATGCTTAAAATAATAAAATATAGTTTTAGAAATTTTCTAGAAATGAATTGAATTTGTTTGTGTGAAATGACCAAAATACCCTCGGTTGACTGTAAAAGGCTAATCAGAGACTTTTTGGCTCAGAAAAATTTTGAAAAAAAATTATTATAACATGTCTATTTTAATTAAAAAAATTATTTAAAGATAAAAGTTTTAAAATTCTCGAAATTGGCAATTATTTGGTATAAAAATGATTTATTAAGCAATTATTTAGCATTTTTTACACAAAATAATTATAAATAATTATATAATAAATAAAATTTTATAAAAAGAAATATTATTATAAAATATTTTGTTTTATTGGGCTTGGACATTGCAGCCTTATGGAAGCCCAAAACCATTTTTACAAAGCCTAAATTAAATTAATATAATTAATTATTAATTAACCTATTTTACACCTAATATATATTTAAAAAATAAAATAAATCTTGGGATAATTTTTGCTTGCAATTCACGTCAGATTTGTTGTGCTGGTAGCTTAGAATTTTCTGTTGGATAATGACAAAATTTTTTCTTTTAACAAAATTATTTTTTACACATGTTTATAAAAACCCATTCTTATCTTTTTTTAACCACACTTATCCTCCAATTCTCTCTATTGGAAAATTTTCGTTCTTCTCTTCCTCTCTCATTTTCATTTTTTTCTACTCACTTAAATACACTAAACACTCACTTAGTAATTATACAAAATCCAAAGGTGGTTTATCTTGGTGTTATGGATAAAGTTGTCCTTTCCAACTTCCTCCTTTCTTCCATCAAAGCTTCTATTAAGGTAAAAGGAGGGAATGGGGAAATAGCCTTATTTTGTCACTGATCAATGGGTTTGTGGGAAGGATTTGCCCCTAAATCCCTAATAGTTTTAATTCTTTTCTTTATTTGATGCTTTAGTTTATATTATTGTCTTGTGTTATTGTTATTGATTGGTCTAAAATTTTACTTGATGAGATATCTTGATAGTTGGATGATTTATCATGGTTGATCATTTTCTATGTAACACCGTGTTTTTCTTAATGTATGACTAAGTGTTTTAATAACTAAAAAGTGGAAATTTGATATGTAATCTAGGTGATTAAAAGAGATAAATGAATTGTTGTTATGTATGGTATGTTGTATATAGTGATGGTTTGATGTTGTTGGTTTGAAATTCTAATTTGAATTTAGGAAACTTGAGATATGTGCTTGAACCAATTTGGATATGTTGTGAGACTAATTTTGGGCTTTTGAGATAAAATAGTTAAGTTAGACTAGTTTTGGAATAAAGGAAGTGGCTTGGTGAGGTTTGGGCCTCAGTTGGCCAAAAGTCTGTGTGAGAGCTCTAGGGAGGTCAGATGTATATAAGGATGGAAAGGGGGATTTCCCCTTCATTCTCTCATTTCTTTCTCTCTCTTTAATTCTCTCTCAATCTCTCTCTAGAAATTGTTGAGTTTGTGAGAGTATAAACGAGGTTTGAGCTTGGTTTAGCAGTTGTGGTAAGGAAAGAAACAATCCTAGCTAGATTTTGGTTCAAGAACACCAAATTCTCAAGGAACCTAAATTCAGATTTAGGAACTTTTAGAGGTAAGGGAAGCTTACAAATTGATTGTTTTGTGTTAATAATTGTTGGTATGCTGATTTCTTGTCTTATAATCAGTTGAATCTCTGTGGATGTTGTCATTTTGTTGGATTTGGGTGAAAATGGGTTTTGGGAGAGAAATTTTGAGATTTGGATGAGAAATTGATGATTTTGTGATGAAATGTTGAATTGATTGTATGATTTGATTTGTATTAACTTGATTGAGGTAGATTGAGGTTGTTGAAACACTATTGATTTGAAAATATATGTTAATTGGTTGAAAAGTTGAGTTTTCTTCGAAGAGAATCGTGTTTTTTTTTTTGAAAATCCTCGCAGATAATCAATTATAGGGATCACATAATTGATTATCTGGAGTTTTAGAAACTGTTTTGTGATTTGGTTTCAGAAATAATCGATTATAAGCATCTGATAATCGATTATCTACTGTTAAAAAACAATAAAAATAAAAATTGGTTTTGCTTTGGAAATAATCGATTATGGAAGCCTATAATCGATTATCTTTGCTAAAAAAATGAAATCTGATGCATTTTTGCTACAGTACATAATCTGTTATTCCAGAACTAAATGTATTATTTCAGATTTTAAAGTTTTCATCTCAAATTGTGAAATTTTATGAATTTCAAGGTTTGTTAATCCTCCAAATGGTTTTCAAAAAGGTTTTGATTTTGTAATTGTAGTTGATTGTTGGATTTGGTTGTGAAGTGGAAGGTTGCTTAGATAGGACCTCCATTTGATGTGTATGATATTATTGTATGAGGTTTCTCATGAGGTGGGCTGCTTGGATAAGGCCTTACTTGTTGACCATGCAAGAGGCCGAATTGGGTGTGCATGGGGTTGATGGTGACTGTTGGACCACAGGTGATGCTGAGTAGGTCACGTGGTGTTATGTTGATACATATATGATATGATAATTGTTGTGGTTAAGTTGATGGTTGTGTTGATATGTTGCTACATATAGATATATATATGATATGATGATTGTTTGGTAGAGTTGGTTTTTTATGGTAATACATGCATTGGCATGCATATGTTGTTGGTTGAGGTTGTGTGGGCCTCAAGCCATGTGCGAGCAGGCATGTAAGGTGGATGGTGACTAGAATTGGTACTCAGATAGGCCTCCAACCTAGTGCTTAGATAAGAAGTGGGGTCCTAAAGCCGAGCCTAGGGGATGAGTGGATGGGTAATTTTGTAGAGGGCCAAGGCAATGCAAGCCTTGTGTTGCGGTAAACCATCACCCATATACACTTATCCTAAAAACCATAAGCTTATCCAACTGATCAAAGTTTTGGCAATCCCTAAATAGTGTTAGATGGCCATGGTAGGGGATAAGACCTGGCTGATCGCCCGAAATGTAGAAATCTCTCGAGAGTCGTGTCATTCATACATTGACATATAGGGTTGATAGCATAGTATGTGATGTTGTGCGTGATATACTATAATGTATGTAGACCCATTTATTTGATGATTTGGTTTCCATATTGATGTGAATAATGATTTTGATTATGTTGGATTAAATATTATATGTTGATCTTTGTTTTGTAAGCTTACCCTTGCCTTGTATTGTTGTTGGTTGGATGTCTTGTTGCTGTTGTTGTGTTGCTGTGATTGTGATGATCACGTCATTTTGACGTGGGAGCAAAGGGAGAGACGTCTACAGATCCAGGGTCTCAGAGCTGATAGAAGAGGTCTCAGATGGAGACTTTTGGAGGCCCTTTTTGGGTGGAGCTTTCTATAAGCTCTTTTTGTTTCTTTTTGGATGTGTTGTTTTGTATTATATTCTTTTGATGGGATTGTATAGAGTGACCAGCTATAGGGAGTGAGTTTTTATATCCCTCTTCCCTGGTGATGTATATTTTGATATTGTTAATATGGGCTGGCGTTATCCCATTTGTTATGTATGTATGATAATTTGAGTTGAACAGATATGCATGTATGACACTAGGAGAGATAGATGGATCTCTCAGTTGATGTGTATGACTTATATACAAATATGTTATGATTTGATTTTATTCACCTGATATATGGATAAGGTGTATTTTTAGCAAGGTTGTTTGTAGTACTATGGCGATAATGGGTCGTTACATTCTAGCCCTGTTGAAACAAAATTTACATATGAAGAAGTTTACAAATAAAAAGCAAACAGAGGTTGAATTTAGTGTTGGTGACTACATGTTTGTCAAATTGTAGCCTTATTATCCAGCCTCATTGCACCTTCAACGCAATCAAAAGCTGAGCATGCGTTATTTCGAACCTTTTAAGGTTTTGAAACGTGTTGGTTAAATTGCATATAAATTAGTAATTGTCTGAAGCTTAGCTTCATTCATTTTTTCATGTCTCACTCCTAAAACGTTGTGTTGGTGATCCTTTACACCAATACATTCCTCTACCCTTGCTTACCACATTGGAAGGCCCACAGATTCAACCATTAGACCTATTGGCTATGCGCAGGGTTCAGGTCAAGGATACTTGGGTTCCTTAGGCTTTGGTCCAATGGGATGGAATTGATAACCCTTCTTGGGAATTTTTTTTCCTGATTTGTAAGATCAATTTCTTTCTTTCAACCTTGGGGACAAGATCGTTGTTAATGGGGAGGGTAATGTTATATTACAACAAAGAGGTGATGATCCATAGGCTATACACATGGTAGATGATTAGGCCAACGAGGGAATGTTGAGTGATTCTATTAGGCGTAGTAACAAAATCAAGAAAATGCCCCTAAGAGTGAGGGAGAGAAAGGATATATTGGTTACAAGAAAATAGGGGGTGGTGGGATGTGAATTATGTGAAGTCTTCTCTGTTAATTGTTATGTTTTCTCTCTATTCTGCATCTTATTCTTTTGGATTTGTATATTACTGTACTTAGTTTGGCTAGTCTCAACTTCCATTTTGATACACTGTTATACTGAATCAATCGAAGGCATTTTGCAAATTTGAAGTTTATGTTACTCTCTATTGTGTTGTTTTCTGGTATATTGTAGAATAGTCATAACATCATCTTAGTCCGAGGCTCCTTTGCCAAGTTATCCAAGGCTTTATTCATCACTATACCTTGCCTATTTGTAATGTTACATATTACTAATCTCACATATCTTGTAGTCCTGAATGTTGTTATTAACCTTAATTTGTTTAACATCATAGTTATGACAAGTACACCCGGTGTATTCATATCTTCCTGTGAAAGTGCTATTAAGCTCCCAATCTATTCCAACCCGCACCTAAATAGACCCCAAATCGATAGGCTACACAAATGCCCTACCATAACCGAGATGTAATGTCACAAATTTGAATTGAGGAACTCAGCCCCTAGCAAGGCCAAAATGATGTCTCGTCATGGGCAACCTAGTGGAATCACTCTAGCATGTGGTACAAGGGAAGGTATGTGTCACATTTATGAGGCATTACCCATTTCAAAAAGTTCCATACCTCTTTCTCCTTCCACATCAAACTCTTTAAAAGATCCTTGGATATCCCTTAACCATTGATCTTAGCTAGGGCAGCGGGAATCCAACAATCTCTCACCCTTGCCATTTAAAAACGATTGCTTATCACTACCTACCCACAGATTTTAGCAACCACCACATGCCTCGAGCCAATTGTCTCCACCTATAAATACATGACACCTTTCTTGTTAAGTAAGCTCTCATATTGAATATATATTGTTATTGTGTAGGAATCTCTTTAATTTGGGCGTCAAAATCCTTGCAAATATGTCACCCTTACCACTAAGCTCCACTCGTGCCTATCCCTCTTAGAGCAATTGCCATTGGGAACAGCATCAACCCGATTGTGGACTTGGCTCAAACTAATCCACCAAAGAATAAGTAAAGAATACACCATTCATGTCTGAGACAAAAAAACCCTTTTTATGCTAGGCCAAATGATTCATTACTTGAAGAACATTTTAAAGTAAATTTTGATCTCTTTCTATTGTTAGCTATTTCATTTTGAGCAGCATATATTTGAATAATTCTACTCAGTTTGTTGAAACCACTCTAATGGAAATGTAGACAGTCACCTAACATGGGTAGAACATAGGATTCTAGCCTAGCCAATTGAAATCAAGAGCTCTTATGAAACTTGAACAGTATTAAGATCATAGACACAAACATGAGTTTCATGATGCACAAGTTGTTCACAAGATAGCCTTGTTTAGAGTCATAAAGTCATAGAGATTTTAAACAATGAGCCCCAACTATGATATCCACCATTAAGCTTCTACTTAGTCTTTGGAAATGTTGAAATGTATATCAATAATTAGAAATTTAGAATTATATATCCAATAAAAATATGATTATGTTCAAATGGGTAATGACAATATCCCAATTGGTTATATAAAGTTAATTACTTCTAAAATAGCTAAAAAGCAAACACATAACATAAATATGACATGATTAACACATAATATATATATAACCATTAATGACCAAAGTGTTTCCATTCTGCATATGTAATGCTAATTTCTGTGACCATTGATCCTACAAAGACAAAACCTGCATTACCATTTTGTATATGTATATAGCATCATACATTATCTTTTGCAAAATGTGCATAGAATTATGATAATCTTGTTTCCCATATACAAAATTTTACAAACTTAAATCATCTTCTACACATACGTTGTCAATCATGACTAAACAACCTCAAGACAATTTAACACATACCACTACTAGAAAAATGTCTTTTTAGATGGATTTTAAGACATATTTTAGACGGATTTCAAATACTTTTCTCACAAATTTCAAACGAAATACTAATTCAAACGAATTTCAAGGAAAATATATTCTGTCTGAAAAAGCCTCGTTGCAAATTAAAAAAAATTGTCCTAAATTTCATCTGAAATCATTTTAGACAGATTTGGGACAAATTTTGAACAAACAAATAAATCAAGATTTGTATTTAATGTTTTAGACAAATTTAATATTTCGTTTTCTAATTTTCAAACAAATTTTATAATCTTATTCTAGATAGATTTACTACAAAATAAAAAATGATATGTTTTACTATTTTTCATAAAATTTTTGGGATGAATTTTAGTCAAATTTAATCAATATTAAGCTTCTGTTTCAAAATAATTGAATATAAAAGAATATTTAACTTCAAAAACTAGTATCCATTTTTGATGAAATAGAGATGCACAATTAAAAATTGGATCAATGCACAATACACAATATAACACAAAATAGAGATCCATAATATAATATCAGAAATTAATATCAATATAATTACATATGTTTCAGGGATCTAACACAAATCACCTCAATCTCACTCCAAACAATCAGGCTGCATAATACAGTATCTCACTCCGATAAATCCAATGATCAAGCATGAACTAAGTGAGGAATTTTGACCCCAAATGTACCTCTCGCCCTTTACCAGGCACCATCCAAACAACAATTGAAGCATCAAATGTTCGAAAATGCAAGTTTTCTAGTAGCGTAAACTAGGATAATATACTAAATTATAAATAATGTAGAATTAGAGGATATAGTTTTAAAGCAAGTTGATGTTTTTGACATGTCAGACTTTTCCATGACTATGTTTTTGTTAACTGTTTTCCTTTTGTAAAAAACATACCTATATTAAATTACTTGAAGTTCTTGTTACAATTGTATTTGAATATGACCTCTAGAACATTATTTTAATGCTCTTTACTTTGTAGTTTATATATATTTTGCATCACATTCTTAAATTTATTTTAATGCTCTTTAAATGGAACTATGGTGCAAATAAAACGCATTGTCTTTGTTGATCCAAATTGCTTCACCCTTATATGGTGCACTTGTAGGCAAGAGCTATTGCATGCTCATGAAAAGCATAATGAAGAGCAAGTGGTGTTGAAGTGCTCAATGTAAAGTAGAATGATTAGTTTTTACCAAATTGCTTTTATGTCAATTTGACTTTGTTGGTGTACAAGTGTGAGTAATATTACTAAGTAATCTCATGTTGAATAGAGATGGGCATGACGAGTAACATATAAGTGACAAAGACCCATAAACCTAATGCCTTAAGGTTTTGGGTTGGATGTAGTGTCAAGTTCACTTGTGTGGTTGGCTCGTAACCCATTGATGGAGTTCTCCCTGATGTTTTATCCCTATCATATTTCCCAACAAGTGGTACCAGAGTTGATGATTTGACCAAGTGACCGACTCAAATGAGTAGTGAAATTGGCAGTGGATTCATGTATAAGAATTTCTTGTATCGAAAGTCCTTTTGGCAGTGTAGAGGTCAAGCGGCAAGTTCCGTTGATGTGAGCTAATAGTAGTGCAAGTACGATGGTGCAAGTATCTAAAGCATGTTGGTGACAATGGCTAAGCTCTAAGGGCTAGTTATACTTGTGGATGAAAAAAAAAAAGGGCTTCTACTTGGGGAGAGCATACAATGTGAAAGAGATTCACACTTGAGGGGAGATTGTTAGAGTGCAAGTGCAAATAAGAAGTCCCACATTGGATAAAGATAAGTAACAAAGACCTATAAACCTGAATACGAAGGGGATAAAACTGGGGAGATCTTTACCAATAGGCCATAAGCATAACCACATAAGTGAACTTGACACCACATCCAACCAAAAATCATAAGGCATTAGGTCTCTAGGTCTTTACTAATAGGCCGTAAGCACAACCACATAAATGAACTTAACACCACATCCAACCCAAAATCTTAAGGCATTAGGTCTCTAGGTCTTTGTCACCAACATGTTACTCAACATACACATATCTATCCAATGTAAGATTTCTTATGCACACTTGCATACCAACAACCTTCCCCTTAAGTGTGAGTCTTTTCCATATGGTATGACTCCTCCTCAAGTGAAAGCCTTTTTTTTCATCTATAAGTATAACTAGCCCGTTGAGGTTAACCACTGTCGCCAACACGCTCTAGATACTTGCATCATCGTTAGCTCACATTAACAGGACACACTGCCTAACCTCCGCACTGTTAGTAAGACTTTTAATATAAGGGATCTCCATGCGTGAATCCATACATAGATTCACTACCAATTCCACTACTTGTTTGAGTTGGTCTCTTAGTCGAACCATTGGCTTTAATACCACTTGTCGGGAAATATGAGGGAGATAAAACACCGAGGAGAACTCCATCAATGGGTCACAAGTCAACCACACAAGTGAACTTGACACATCTAACCCAAAATCTTAAGGCATTAGGTTTATGGGTCTTCGTCACTTATATGTTACTCAACATACCCATCTTTATCCAATGTGGGACTTCCTATTCACACTTGCACTTCAACAATCTCCTTCTCAAGTGTGAGTCTTTTCCACATTGTATGCTCCCCCTCAAGCGAAAGCCTTTTTTTTTCATCCACGAGTATAATTGGCCCTTAGAGCTTAGCCATTGTCGCCAACACGCTCTAAATACTTGTACTATTGTACTTGCACTACTATTAGCTTACATCAACAGGACATGCCACCTGATCTCCACACCACCAGGAAGACTTTCGATATAAGGGATTCTCATGCATAAATCCATACATGAATACACTGCCAATTCTACTACTCGTTTGAGCCGGTCACCTGATCCAACCATCGACTTTGATACCACTTGTTGGAAAATAAGAGGGGGATAAAACACCGAGGAGAGCTCCATCAATGGTGAACTTGACACTACATCCAACACAAAATCTTAAGGTATCAAGTTTATGGGACTGTCACTTATATGTTATTCAACCTATCTTTATCTAATGTGTGACTTTCTATTCACACTTGCACTCCAATAGACTTCTAGTTATTTTGTGAATGGCAAGATTTTTTTTTTTTCACATTGTTGTTCAATGATATACAGGCTTTGATTGGTTTGGCTTTTAGGGATAGTCATATCCTGTGTGTGGATGGGAGTTTTGGCTTTAATTGTATTCAACCAAATGAATATTTCAAAACTTGGTCTTGTTAGTGGAAAAATTTGTTTGCTCTTTTATCTTTTCAAATGATTCTTATATGTTTGATTTCTTCATATTATAGGACTAAGGTTTTGCCATATAAATAAAGAAAATGTTGGAAAATAATTTTTTAAAATAAAATGTGAAGTTGTCGGGATAGTCAGATCGTTAGGGAGATCCCCTTTCCATGAGAACTTAATTTTGAATACAAAATTTGTATAATCACGTGAGTTTAAAATTAGTATAGAACCCTATTTTAATTCCTAAAAGATAACTCCATTATAGATTTTATATCCTTTGAAGTTTTTTTTTTTTAATGTTTTTAAACAAATTAGGGTTTGCAATGCTAGGTAAAAAAAAAAATCACAAGAAACATAAAAAATAATATTTTCATATTTTTAAATTGTTAAGGACTTAAGGTAGAGAACTCAACAAATGAAGAAAAAAAAGATAAAAAAGTAATATATATATATATATATATTATTTTTAAGAGAAATAAATATAAGTATATATTTTTATGATGTTTTTATTTTATATTGCTTTTAATTTTATGTTGAAAATATAAATATATATCCTTAAAAAATTTGAAAATATAAATATTTAAGAAATAATTAAGTAATTTTTAAAGACCTAACGTTGCTCAGTCAATAGTTAATAAAAAATTATAAAAAAAATGTGATGGATTATAATTTTTTGTCTTTGGATTGTGCTATCGTTTTGATAAATTTAAGATAATGTGATTTACTCAAAATACACACTAAATTTTACCTAATTTTAAAATAGCATGTTTGCAACCATGACATTCTAATTTCTGATGAGAAATCTATAATTCAATTTGTAAGTAGACCCTTTTATACATAAATTAAAACAGAAGATATATAAAGAACACAAGTGATATTCTTCAATTTTTTTTCAAAAATAAAACTTCCTTTTTTAATTTATTTTAAATTATTATATTTTTTCTATTTTATAGAAATGAAATATAAAAGAATTAAATATTTAGGGCTTAAATAAACTTTTAATCTCTATAAATAATAAGTAATAATTATTTTTTCAATCCTCTTAATTTTTTTTCTTTTACTTTGATTCCTATTAACTTTTTTGTGTTTAATATTAGTCTATAACATCATTATAATTGTTTTAGTTCTTATAAAACTTTAAATTTTTTATATAGATCTCACTTATATTAAAAATATTTTATTTTATTTCCTATTATTTAGACAACATTAAGTTTATTTTTCAATTTCTTTTAGTTTAAGATTAAAATGGAATCACATAAATAGGAAATCCTAACACTAAAGATTACCAAAACAGAAAAAAAATAAAATAGAATCAAAACAAAACCACCATATATTATAAAGAACAAAAAATTATTTAAGTCAATATTTAATTTCCATTAAATATAATAAGATATTACATATTGTTATGTGTATTAGTCAAAATCATGTCACATGACATCGGATTTTTACTTGTTTGGTGCATTGAAGAGAAGTTCAAGATAACTAATTCAAAACAAGACAAAATGTAGGGAGTGTGTGCATATATTTTTCTTTTCGTGAAAATTGTCTTTTTAAAAAAAAAATAAGTCTATCATAGGATGTGACCATAGAGGATATAAAACAAAGCACCGCCAAGCAGTTCCTAAAAAATCTTGATAATACTAAAGAAAAAAGATCTAGGATATAGCCATCACTTAGAGTAGGGTGTTCATCTAGGCTATTACTCACTGATTACAAAACTCCACACTGCAAGCCTTTCATTTTAGTGTAGCATGTTTCAATCTTCGACATCTTTTCTAAACTAGACAGTAATCAAATCATGTACATATTCAGAATATAGCATCCCTTTCATGGAAAGGGGAAGTGAAGTGATTACGTTGTTCATAGACAACATTCAAGAACAAACTTTACCCTGAGTCATTAGTTATCTCATTCCCTTCCAATTTCTTCTTTTCAAGCAACCAATATATACATTGGTTACAGAAATAATTGATACAAAATACTATTCCATTAGTCATTCCATTGATATCCTCTACCCAACACAGACTCCCCTGGTGAGGTCGTAACAAAAATAAATAGAAGGGTTAAATATGTTTTTAATCCTTCAAAAATTGACTTGTTTTGATTTTAGTCTTCAGAAAAAAAATATCTTGAATAAAGTCTCTCAAATATTAAAACTATCCTAATTAAATTCCTGTGCTAAACTCTATTTAACTTTTATATTAAATGATGGCTATATCAACTTCCAAGTAAAGTATTTTATTACCTAAAGTGTACAGTGATAATTTTTAATAAAAATTTAAAAATTAGTATAATTACCTTTGTTTTAAGGTTAAAAAAAATCTGTACTTTAAGATTAAATATATAATAATTTTATTCAAAAAATATGTTATTAATCTAACTTGAATATAATAGTTGACATGAATGGCTACATCAGCAAATTAATGGTAACTATGATGTTGATGTAGCCATCATTTAACAGAAAAGTTAATAGTACAGGAATCTAATTATGGTATTTTTAATATTTGAAGGACTTTATTCAAGGAAAATTTTTTCTAAGGACTAAAATCAAAACAGTTCAACTTTTAGAGGACCAAAAACATATTTAACCTTAAATGGAAAATTAAAATGTAAAATGTCCACCCCAATTTTCAGGTGGATAATGTGATCGGAAAGGAAGAAAGAGCTAAAAGATATAGGCTGGAAAGAAGATCAGAGAGAAAATGAGTATATGTTTATAATTATCCAAAATATATCACATATTAATGTAAGTCTATTTTTTTTTGGATAACCTAATGCAAGTCTAATATCAATAGAAAGGATTAAATTCTTGAGCAGTGGCTGACATTATCACTGTCATAGAACAAGAGCTTTATTGTGATTAATTGATAACCAAATAAGGCGAGTATGAAGTAACTACTAATTCTAGCGAGCATCCTTGGATAAAAGAAGGTCATCCACTTTTCGGGCATTGCACAGCTCATCAGCACAATCACCGCTCTCAAAAACAGCAGCTGCCCCCATTCCAGTACCTGCTCACAATTGACAAAAGCCATCATTTTTTGCAGGATGTTTAAGTGCGCGCAAGCACGCAAACATACAATGAGAACGTGAGTGTACCTATGCACATAGATATAACTCCAAATCGACAGTCCCTGCCACGTTTCTTCATTTCATGTAACAGAGTTGCCACACAGCGAGCACCTACCCAAAAAAAAAATTGAAAAACACGCTTAGAAGACAATAAGAATGCCCTGTATTATTGGTATTTGACAAGTACAGTTGACAATATTCATGTTCCAGGTTGAGTCCCAGTCATGAGAGGGATGAGGTGTATGATACATAGATACTCCTAAATGGTTACCATACACATTACGTATCAAATACCAGTTTTTATTAGGTACAGTAGGTACATACCAATTCTAACTTGAGGGGTAGGTAATCTTATGATTTAGTTACTTTATTCATTACATTCTTATATTTCTATAGTATATATCTTGCAGTATCTGTACCCTATTTTTGTACTTAGGATAGGAATGAAGTTTTCATCTGGTTTCTAATCAACTCTACGAATAAGCTCTCATTATTTGTAGGTATATGCGGGGCTACCATGCATAACCAATGCTCTTAAACTGGCAATTGAACCAGTGAAGGAACTGGTTGAAATAACAGCCAAATCATGGTTAATGTATGGTAGAACCAAAGTATGATTGTTATTAGATTAAAGTTTTAAAGAAAGTTACATTAGTTATTTTTGAACATAAAGAAAAATTGTATACAACTATATATCATACACTTTGAGCATAATAATCATCAGCCTAACTTGGTTTAGTGGCCCATCAATCACTTTACATCCAAGGGATCCAGGGTTGAGTCTTTATTTTTCCATTTTGGCATCAAAAACTAATATATCCTCATCTAGTCTGATTGTATTGGTCGACCAGTTCAAGGTTTTTTGTATTGGCAGACTGGTTCCCCATCAAATTTTTTTTACCGATGCTGAGCATATGTTAGATTATATCTCTTACTTGATTAACTACCTCAAAGAAAGGAAACTTCTGCACGTCTAAATTATAGGGTTTTTTTTTATTTTTTAATTACAAGCATCAAAATTATAGTTTGTCCCTCACTCACTTTCCCATTTGGCCCCTACACCTTCAATCATAATTTCAACTATCAGTTCATCCCAAAATTTTCAAATTTGCATGATGTTCATCACATCATGGTAAACCTTTAGCAGTAAATTCTGCTTTATGGTCATTAGCTACTCCAGCTACAGGGAAGATCTATCTTGCATATATATGGGTAACTTCCAAAAAGAAAAGGATACAAGTAGTTTTATTTTATATATAAATGAGAATAGCTTAATGCTTTTGTAATCAGCAGTGTGCTGTTACTATTGGAATGTAAGAGTAAAAGTTGTGGTAAACACCTGTTGCACCAAGAGGATGCCCAATTGCCATTGCACCTCCATTAACATTGATCTTTTCCGGATCAAGCCCTAGCTTGTTGCGGCAATATACGAACTGGGAAGCAAATGCCTTAACACAAGCAAATTATTGAAGTGAGAATATATATTCAAACAGAAAAAAAAAGAACGTATAACAAACACATTGGTCAAATACCTCATTTATTTCAAAAAGATCAATATCATCAAGCTCTAGACCAGCAGCCTTCACAGCAACAGGAATTGCAGCAGCAGGGCCGACACCCATGATGGCAGGATCAACACCAACTGCTGCAAAAGTCCTACATGACAGCCAACAAACAATTTTCCTCAGATTAAAATAAAGAAGAATTTTTATTCTTATAAGTTTCACATTTTAAGTACAGTGAAAATATGATTTATGATTTTAGGATGGAATATAATTCATTAAGAGAAGGATAAATATATAAATATGAAATTCCAGTTCCTTAAAGACACGCTTGACATGTTTGTTACATATTGTTATGAGTCTTCCCAGATAACATTGTATAAGTAACTGAAGGGATCGATCGAGTCTCACATTTAGGGATTCCAGTCTCATGCAACTTCTATTTTACTTTTCTAAATATCCTTAATAAAAATGTAATCATATAACATCATAAACAGAACAAGTAGAATATGAGACCAGGGATGTGGTCCTATAAGAGAGACAAAACAGGAATTTGTCAAAGTTTATTTTGTATATGTTCAGCTGTGTGCTATTATGCTTGATGAATTGAGCACTCTATGATGAATACTTGTGTTGGAAGTTGCTGGTATAGTTGGCAAGAAAGTTGTTACCAACCTAGTAGGAGTTGAGAACCATATACATACACCCAGCATAAAAAGGAACTAGATATATAATATATGAAACCAGGTGAAGTATAAACATATGTTGTTTGGCCAAAACAAAGAAAAAGTACATTATTCTGACAAGTTAGCACTGATTTAATATTTGTCCCAAAATAATTTTTATTTTTCAATTTTTTAAACTTCTAACTTCTGTTTAAAGAGAAGGGAAATCTATCGGCCCTTCCTTTCTTCATATAGCACACAGCATGTCAATTTGAAATCAGTATATATATATTGCCAAGGACTAAAGCCTCTATGTTACAGATGAAGTACCTGAATACACCAAGAATGGGTAGCCCCTTTTGCACTGCAATGCTTCTTTTCATCAGCAGAACAGCTGCAGCACCATCACTCACCTGGCTAGAATTACCTAAAGCACAGGCATCATATGATTAAACTCAGTATATTAACTAGAAAGGATTTGGGGAAATGAACCAGGATTTTATGATCTTATACCAGCAGTAGTGTTTCCGTCTTTCTTGAAAACAGGTTTAAGCCTCCCAAGATCAGACAACGTTGTGCTAGGTCGAATTCCATCATCAACAGAAATGGTGACAGATTTCTCCTCACCAGTTTTTGGGTCTACAATCTGTTAGGGAAAAATAATAATTATTCAGTGCCCAAGACCCAAAAGAAAGATTTAATGTACCCAGAAATGGCAAATACCTTGGTGGAAACTGGGATAATTTCATCTTTAAATCTACCAGAAGCAGTCGCTGTAGCAGCTCGCCTGTGAGACTCAACCTATCAACATTATCGTTAAGAAGATTCAGTTAAGAGTTGTTAAAATATAAAATAGCACAAAATGTTGCATTAATTTAAAACATATAACCAACTTACTGCAGCCTGATCTTGTTCCTTCCTTGAAACCCCAAAGCGATGTGCAACATTTTCAGAGGTAATCCCCATTGGAAGAAGGCAGTTTTGTGCTTGTTCAAACATTTTTACCTGTCACAGCACCGACGAAAATATCATAACCTTGTAGCCATTTTAGAGGTTTTATTTCCTAAAACCGAAATTATAAACTTTATATTAAAGCAGAGGAGATGGAGTGAGGAACCGAGGAAGAAATACTTTAGGATTCACTGATCCATCCCATCCCACTACATTAGTTGTCATAGATTCCAAACCGGCACCAATACCTAAACAAAATAATAAAGGTAATATAAGGTACTAAAAGTTATAGCAATCACCAGAAAAACAAAGCAAGTTAATGTGTCCTTTACCAATTTCATAGAACCCAGCCCTTATAGCAGCAGCTACATCGGCGACAGCCTGGAGCCCAGATGAACATTGCCTATTAACAGTCCTAACAGGCACAGTTTCTGGATGGAAATAACATCACATATATAAATAACAAACCAGAATCATATATCAGGTCCACAAGCACAAACAAATTATCTAGACATACCAGGAAAACCAGCATAAAATGCAGCCATTCGGCATTCACTAGCTCTTTGAGATCCAGAACCCAATACAGTACCCACGACAATATCCCCAACTTCACTTGGGTTCACATTGGTTTTCTCAATTACAGCCTACGATGAAACCTCAACATCACGTTCTTGTAGACAAATATACATTAATAGAGTGGAATATGAACTACAGTACAAATTAAATGTACATCGATCACCACAGCTTAAGAAAAAACAGCTATTCGTTAGAAGTCATTTAAAATCGCAAATGCAAAAGAACTAAAAAGTAAAAAGAAATTAATAAAACCTTCAAAACAGGAGCCAGTAGATCATCAGGATAAGTGTCTTTGAAACTGCCACGTTTAGATTTGCAAAGAGCAGTCCGGTAAGCACTGCAAAAGTGCAAACACACAATTTGGTTACAAATTTAAAGACCCTTCAAACACAAATGCTCATAATTCACAGCTGAATACTTGATTATTAAACAAAACACATGTTTAGCTTGAGATATTTCATTTGAGTAAGAGCAGAACTTACGCCACGATCACAACATCGTCCCCAAAGGTCGATGTCCTTTGATAAGCAGCACTATCCCCCGCCATACATGCTGAAGCCTAGTGATCAAATGTTCAACACACAAACAAACCCACCAAAACCAGCTCAATTCACAACACATGCACACATCCATACATGATATACACATTGTTTTGAGATAAATATATACAACTAAAGCCTAACAATAAATCAAGGAAAACTATGTGTAACAAAAAGGGTCAGACGTGAACTTTTTCCAAACACCCCATTCGAACAATAACAGGCATATAAAATCATTAACACATACAAGATCAAAACTTCTAGAAAATCCTGGGCCGACCATCAATCAAGAAACCAAATTCTCATAAAACTGTCTAAAGGGTTTTTCTCTCACTTGTAAAACAATCTATTGAATCATTGAATGAATATACACACATGCAAGACCGAAACTTTTACAGAATTATGAGATAACAATGAATCAAGGGAGCTGATTCTGGCAAAATTGGCAAAAGGGTAGTTTTCCTACAAGGTATATAGAGAGATCAGACGAAAAGGGTAACGATGAAAACGCAATATCACTGAAGAAAAACTGAAAATTGAAAACAGAAGAGTGAAACTAACAGAGAGGAAGGTTGAATCGCTGCCGTGGATGGATGATGAAGGATTGAGATGGTGAAGCAAAATCTTCTGTCTGTTGATTGCTTTCTCCATCTTCTTGCGTTTCGTGAGTTGGAAATTGAAGCAAACTCGGAAACGAAAGAGTGCTGAGATTCAAAGAAAGAGAGAGAGATTTGATTTGTTCACTTCCGTTATTTGCATTTATTTAGCTTTGATGGTCGGAGGCAGTATTATAATTAAAATTTATAATAAAGATATTTTTAAATATATAAATTATGTTTAAATTTATGATAAATTATTTATATTATGACATTAGGTTATTTTTAAAAGTTTAATGACTATGTATTATTAGTATAAAAAATTTTATACTGTCAATCAATTAGAAATCATTGTTAGTATGACTTTTAAGTTAGTTATTGTAAAAGTCAATAATCTTACCATACATAGTAATTTCTAATTAGATGACAGTATAAAACTATTTTACACTGTAAGTGCATAACCTATTTTTTCTATTTTTAATTATTAATAATTTTTTAAAAAAATATTATAGAGGTTAAGAAAAATATTTTAAAACCACTCTGATTGAAAAAAAATTCTTACAAACATTTTCATTGAAGAATAGTTTTTAAAAACACTTTCATTCAAAATAATTATTATAATTTATCTATATAAGATTATATTAGTATTATATTAATATTAGAGAAACACTCTTTAACACACTTTTTTAATCACATTCTCTAATATTGAATAAAATTTATTGATAATCACAAAATTTTATGAATTATACTTTTTTTTATTTAATGAGTCTCACTCCCACTTCTTATATTTATTGGCTAATAAAAAGTGTGTTAGGAAAAATGTGATAGAAAATATATTCGTAGGACTCTTCTTAATATTAATATTAGAGTGTTGATGGACACATAAATGGTTCAAAGCTCAAACACCTAATTGACATTCCTCAATTCTCTTTATTTTTCTCTTTTTATTACATTATATAACTAATTATATTAATAATTTATTTCTCCTTTTTTTTATCTCTCTTGTTGTCTCAACATATTTTTTCTTAATATTGAGATTTTCGAAAAATAATAGTAATAATGGAAATGAATACAAAACGTGGGAATGGGAAGAAGATAATATGGTATGGCTCGAGAGAGGGACCAATGATAAGAACGATGGCGTGGGTGGTGTCCTCAAATATGGGTGTTGTTTCCACTCGCAGTTTCCGGCGCGTGGTTTTACCATTTTCACTCATTTATTTTGGATCTACAATTTTAAATGAGAAAATTCCATATTCTCTGAAATTATAATCCTTTATCACCTTAATTTTAGTTTAAATTTTTTATTTAATTTTTGAGTTTATAAAGAATTATTTATTTGAAAATTTTTTTATCTCGTTTACAATTGACATTAAAAGTTAAAAGAAATTATCTTTTACAAAGTTAAAGATTGAATAAAAGTTTAGAAAAGATAAGAATTTACTCAATTTTAAAATGAGTAATTTTTATATTTTTAATAAATATTTTCAAATATTAAAATAGTTATTTTTTATGTCAAAAATTAATTAGTTGTTTTTGAAGGATGTCAGTTCATAATGAGTATAGACATGTAAGAAAATAGTTTTTATTTAATAATTTAAGTCTATAAACTTAAATTAGAATTCACAATTAAAAAAAAAGTGGAATTAATTTTCACCGTTCATTTAGTTATTATTCGCAATAGTTTGTTTCGAATAATCGAATGATTAAATCATAATTAAATCATATACTACATGACCAATTATGAATTGTTTAATTTTGTAAAGTAATTAGTAACAATAATACTTTTTTTTGTTTTTGAATGATGCGTAGTAACTATTCTACTTCAATCTAGACGAAACTAATCAAAACTTTTGAATTATCTAGTGTATCTGATTGAATCAGTTGAATATTAATGTATTTAAAAAAAAATTGCTTTTAATATTTTATAACTTTTTATTTGGAATGCCATCAAATACCAATTATTTGTATTATGTCGTTTGATTCATTCAATTGATTCAAATCACTGAATCTGAACGGAAAATCCTATTAATTTATTGTGCAATCTAATTTAACATCATTGATGTATACTTGGACCTTTGCACCAAAAAAACAAATTGATGTATCCTTGGTAGCCTAAGAGAAATCAACTATCTGAACCTAAAACTTATCAATTTATCGTACAATCTAATTTAACATCATTATTTCATACTTGGTAGACAATTTCATACTTGGTATTTGTATATGATTATTTTAAAAAATTGTATTTTAATCACACAGACATGAGAATCAAATTCCGAATTCCTACCATACTTAAAAAAAATTATCTATCAACTATATTATACCATGAAAGTAAAAATTAACTTCGAACCAAAACGAACCTTATAGCATAGTTATTATGTTTGCTTCTCTACTGTGTAGTAATCTCGAGTTCCTTTCCCTGTGTTTTTTTGACCTCATTATTTGCTCTTCTCTTGTTGAAAAGAAAAATTGTAAGATGAGCTTTTTACTTCCTATAAATGAAATTAAATTTGATTTAGTTGTTCAATATATTTTTTTAATTTTAATTATCATAAATTTTAAAATTTTTAAAAATGATCTACCACTGTTTATTAATGACGTAACATACATTTACATGTATCATATCGCATGTCATTTTATATAATTTTTTTTATGTGAAGTAACATATTTTGAATTTTATTTTTTTTTGGATATAATGACAACAATGAAGTTTAAACTTAGGATCTCATACAAATTATGTAAACTTCTCACTATTAAGCTAATCTTAATGGGTTATAGATGTATGTTATGTTTTTGCTAAGTGATGATAAATTTTATAAAAAAATTAAAATTTATAATGACTAAAATTAATTATTTAAAATAAATAAATTAATAGTATATATAAAAATTAAAACATAATTAAACCGCCGTAAAAAATCATAATTAAACCAAAATAAAAATAGAACTGACTCATTAGCTAATAGCATATCTCATAAGTCATAACTCATTCTTTTGGAAACAAAAATATTCAAAATATACTGTATAAAAAAATTCAAAATACAGGAGGTGTATTCACGTAGTCAAAAAGGGCGCTTGTAAATTATCCAACTTCGGTCTACTGGGAAGCGTGCCATTTTGAGTAAGCAAGATTGCTCCGTAACGGACACGTACATTGATATACTCCGGCGATTATTCCATTGTTTGCACTTGCCTTTTTATTTAAACTTACAAAATAAGGCCCGTTTTGGGTGGTTGTAAATTTTTAGTTTTTAAATTTAATTTTTAAAACAAAATGTATTTGGTTAAAATATAATTGAAATGATTTTTAACTTAATTTTAAAACTCTCTTATATTCATTTTTGAAACCAAGAAAAAAGGATTTGTGAATTTGGTTTTTAATTTTTAAAAAAAATACACATAACTATATTTGATAATAGCTTTTCACATCACCACTACTACAACTACCGCCATTGTCACCACCACTACCACCGCCACCACTATTGCTACCGTAGCTACCGTCACCACTATTGCCGCCTTACCATCACCACCACGACCAACAACACTGTAACCACCATCACCGCTGCCACCACTACCACAGCCATGACCACTAGCATTGCCTCCACCACCACAAGCTTCATCACCACTACCATCATCACCGCCACGACCATGACCACTAGCCTCGCCGCCACCACCACAAGCACTGTCACCACCACCACCGACTCCGCCACCATTACCCCACCAATACCGCCACAACTGTTGCCGTCAGCACCGCCATAACCGTCACCATCGACACCCCATCACCACCGGCATTACCACCACCACCACCATCATTGTTGCCGTCACTACCACCACTGTCGTCACCACACAAACATATCCTTAAACTATTTTTAACAGAATAAGAAATTTCAAAGTGAATTTATTTTGAAATCAAAAATTAGAAAGAAAAAAAACAAAAACTAATTTTTAAAAACTAAAAACTAATTGTAGTTTTTAAAATTTTCAAAACTCACAACCAAAAACTACTACAAAAGGACCCTTATGTGATTTTTTTGGGTAAGAAACCAACGGATATTTTGTACGGAAGAAAATATGTACAAGTTGGGTAGGATCGTAATAAAATTCTCCTTTGGAGCAAAATATTTAATGTAACTGCATCAATATGAGCCGAATTGGAAATCATTGATTAAATTAAAATAATCTCTTGTCAAATAATACATGCGTTCGGTGCTAATAATCATAGTTATCAATTTTGGAAAGCGGCACGTAGCAACTAACTCTGAAAATGCTATAATGGGCGTTATTTTAAATATTATAATACAAACTAAATAATTTATACTACATATATAAATACATAAATACTCTAAAAACAAAATTAAAAAACTAAAATTAAAAAAATTCATGCTAAATAATAAGTTGCAATTTACACACACAATCACCATCAATCTAGGAGCAAAAAGAATATAGCAATGAAATCAAAAACTGAAAGATGGTGGTGAAATGAATAGAAAAAGAACATAACAAATTAGATAAAAAAAAATAGCATAATGTGAACTAGGAGGTCTAATGAAAGAAGAAAGAACGGAACATAGAATAAAAAATAGTCCTATAAAATGTGAATGAATAAAGATCAAAATAGAGGTCACCTTTTGTAGAAATTTTACCCCAAAAAAACCAAACACTAATGTTCTACGGGTTAAAATAGGTTTTTGAAGCCCATATCATGGTAGTGCCACTACAGCGCACAAAAAATTGCTATTTTGGTCACTATTGTGACTGATATGACCTCTATTGAAAACTGCTCTACTTATTTGAATCTCATAGCAGCTTAGGACCGCTCCACCCCACTATCCCACTATAGCGCTTGTATTGCCTTGTATTGACAACTATGCTAATAATAATTGTGATATAATTATTTAAAGTTATTAATTGATAATTGCTTGATGGTACAAAATTAATTAGATGAAGTTGCGTACAAAATGACATGGCTGTTTTTTGTTTCTTTTCAGAAATTTTTTTCCCATAATCCATTAGGGTCAGCTAGTGGTAAAAAGTTTGAGTAGCATACAGAAAGTTTTAGATTCAAATTTTGTTATGTCAATTGAAAAAAAAAAACTTTTTTCCTGTATTTTATTAAATGGCCAATAAATCACTGCTCCTCCTAATTTCTCGCTGTTCCCTGCGTAAAATATTCGTACCATATAATGGTGCCTCTATTTGTAATTTTTATTTTATTTTCATTATTGAAAATACATATCCTCAGTTAAAATGTTTTTTTTTTTCTAAACAAAAACAAACGCACGGCCCTAAATGTGTAATTCTGATACCTAGCAAAAAAGAAAATGTGTAATTCTAATATCCATGGGTCATGGCTTGCGGCTAAATAAACCTAATGTGACTTCTTTTTTTCCGATAAACTTACATTCAGTTAAAGATTAGAGATTTTTAACATGAATATTTCTTTATTAATATTATTCATATAATTTCTTATGTGTATGTAATCTTATATTATAAATTAAAATATATAACTTGAAATGTGAGACTTTCACTTTTTTCACTTTTTCAATTAACCATTCTCAATATTTTTATTTTTATTTTATTTAGGAGGTGTATTTCATACACTATTTCCACAACTAGAAAATTTGTCCCTTAATCATCTCAAAGCTACTGGAATTTTATTTTTATTTATATATTTGATCTTTTAAATGTCTATCCCTTTTAATTTATCCTTTTTTATCTTTATATCTAAAATGAATTTAATAATTTTTTTAAAAGAATTTGTCAATAATTAAAAATAACTTTATACCACAATTTATTTGTTCATTATAAATTTAAAATATAATTTATATATTCACATATATTAATTTATTAATTTATTTTAATTATAATATAATTTATACATTAAAAATATTTATTAAAAATTTAATTATATAAAAATAAATATTTATCCTATAAAATATTGAATTAAAAAACTAGTTATATTGCTATATAGGGTGGAATCAAATGACACCAGTATAACTTACACCAACTATTACATCATCAATAATTTGATATAGAATGTGATTTCTATCGATCCAACTGTTGAATTATAATTTCATATTACTAAGATTTTTTATGTCAAATTTTGTCAAAATTGAATAACAATAAGACGGTAATCAAATGACATTTGTTTTACTATATTTTGAAAATTATATATTACGTCTATTTTGATCTATACGACTAAGATATCAAATAATTTTAGATTAATATAAAATTTTGTACATATGATCTATGTTAAATGAACTTTTAATCCAATAGTAGGTTTTGAGATAAAATTATCTAATTTAAAGTTATTGAATGGTGTAATAGTTGGTATAAGTTACACTTGTGTCATTTGATCACTCCTCATATAATAATATTTGAGACAAATGATGAAAATAAAAGAGAGTGGTACAAATGGTCAAAATTTTTTGCTAAAATAAAAGAAAAGTGCTAGTAACACATTTTTTTCTATTATTGGTTAAAATTCATTAAAAACTACAAAATCATAAGTGAGTCTCATTATATAAGAAGTGGGACCTACAATTTTTTGTGATTTCCAATAAATTTTAGCTAATAATAAAGAGTGTATTCAAAAGAATTGTTAGAGAGTGTTGCTAGCATTTTTCAAAATAAAATACAATCATCTTTGAATGTAGCAAAATTTCATTAAAAAAAATTAAGTTTTTTTTTTTTTTGTAGAGACCATGGGTATTCTTTACGAGAAATAATTTTGTTCGAGCTAAGTAAAATTATTATGGATGATAAGGCCTTCTTTTGAAGTATTTAATGCAACAACATATCTAAGTCTCAAACTTGAGACCACTAATTAAATTAGAACAACTCTGCCTTAGATGATTATGTCACTGATTTAGTAATATTTTTTTAAAGAATAGCGTTAATCCTTGGATAATAAAATAACATTTTTTTTCTTTTTTGATAAATGGATGATAATATAACTTATGCTTGGAATGAAGTAAGCGATGGTATGAAAATTCTTTTGTAATTCCGGAGCTAGATGTTTGTTTTATTATATACTATTGAATATTTACTATCTCAATTATGCATTGTTTTCTATTATAACTACATTTTAACACTATATCTAAATAAATATACACTAAATGTTTATTTAATAAATTATATTATATGAAAGTTTATGTCATAAATTTGACTATTAAATTTGACGAATGCTACCGTGAACCACCTTTATAAGTGCTCTATGGTGCACTATCTTTATCTACCATTAGATTCATCTAACCCTCACAATTGTACCCTACACCCTCCACACTAGATTATACCTCTTCAGCCCTTCCCCTTCTAATAACCCCTCCAACCACTGTTTGCCATTGCTAGAGGTGATTTCGACTATGGCATTTCAATTTTTTTTCTTCTTTCCTCGCCACCTCCACCCTCTCCTCCCTCCTTTTTGACGATCTTGCTGCCTCCAACGACCTTCTTTCAACAACCTCTTGACGCCTTCCTTCTTCTTCCTCTTTCTCTCGACGATCTCCACTCAAACTGAAAACCTTCATGGGACCTACAATAAGCTAAAGACAAGCAATGCAAAGCAAAAACTCAAAATGCCAATCACAATTGGATCCAAGACATGGAAGAAAATTTAGGATTCATATATGCAATGTTGGCCATCATGCACTGCACATTGTGGTTCACTTGTTCTTGTCATTTTCATTGTTTTTCTTTCAAACTTATTCTCGCACACACCAACTTCGATCACATCCTCATCACCTACATTTTCTCGAACCCTAGGGATTTCAACGACATGAAAACCCTCCTTGATTTGAATCGCGTTTCGATTACCTGCGACTCAATCCTCATGGTTTTGTGGAAGCTTGATTCCAAGGTCAATGCAATGCGTAGGTTCTTCCAATGGGTTTTGGAAACCCACGCCACTCATGCACTCATCGATCTAGGAAGAATAGTAAATTAACGCCTCCAATCTCACTGTGTGTCGCTACATTCTTTTGGATTGCATTTGCGGTTCGGTGTTTCTTCTTCTGTGTTTCTATGTGTCAGGTTGCATGTGTGTGTGAATCAATTAGTGGTAGTATTTGCAGAGGAAGTGGTGAACATGATTGTTGAAGGAGGCGCAATTCTAGCATTGGTGAAGTGTCTTTAGGCGCCGCCTTTGGGTGACCGTGTCCAAAAGCCATTGTTGTTTGAGCACGAGGTTGAGAAAGGGAGTGGCAAAAAGGGAAAAGGGGGAAAAACGAAAAAAAATTGGTATAGAAGGTGCACCACATAATTGTGTGAATGAGATGAATCCTACGATATATAAACATGGTGCACCATAAACCACCTATGAAGCTGGTGCACCGTAGCCATTGTCATTAAATTTATTGAAATGTGTTAAAAAAAGTGTTTATTTTGATAAGTTTCATCAAGAAATTGATTAAAATAAATAAAAAAGAATTTATAAGAATTCTAAAATATTTGACTATTTAATAAATTATTATCACATAAGTTAGATCATAAATTTGACTATGAAACTTAATGAAATAAGTTAAAAAAGACTTTATTTTGCGAAGTTTCATAAAGAAATTTATTAAAATAAATTAAAAAAAAATTATAGCAGTTATAAACATTCTTTGTTCTAAATAAGCTCTATAAGCTCTTTGAGATCCCCTCGTAATGATATATGATAACAAGAAAGATCTCTTCTTGCAAAGCATTAAGCATCTAATCTTCTTTCTAAAAGCATTATACGCATGTTCTACCTATTTAAACATGAGTAACGTGAGTGGCTCGAATGCACGACAGGCACAATTTGCATAAAAAATCTGCACCATTGTTATTGGGGAGGGCAGTAAAGAGAATAGGAAAAAGTAAATGACGGTCATGAAAACTGTATGAGAAAATTTTATGTGCAAGTGATGTTTATAAACACATAAGGGATCATGAAACTTATATAAAAAAAAAAAAAAAAAAAGGGATCATGAAACTAACTATCTTTTTTATGTGTTGAGACCGTGTTCAAGTTCCGGCAAAGGAGCCACACCCATCTTAAATTTACTTTGTACGTTTTCAACCATTTTCATTCTCATTTCCTATACCTCCCTAATCCCTTCCTACCAAACCAAATACGACCTAAAACAGAAACAATAAGACTGCTTCAGAGTATCTCACTATTTATTTAAGCTAAACTATGCTTTTGGTTCTTCAAAAATTCTATAACTTTTAACAAGATCCTTAGGAATAGATAATTTTAATTTAGTACTTAATGTCATAGCCAAAATCATGACAACATAATATCATTTCTCACACATGTGATAATGTGGTATCTAGTTTACACTGGCACGGCTGCTAGCATGACCTAATTGTTTGTTGGTGTGGTGGTTTATAATAATGTGGAATTCAGTTAGAGATGCCAGCAAACATAACGTAATTATTTTTTGGGTTAAATATATTTTTAGTCTTTCAAAAATTGATCCGTTTTAGTTTTAGTCCTTAGAAAAAAAATTTCTTGAATAAAGTCCCTCAAATATTAAAAATGCTCCAATTAGATCTTTATGCTAAACTCTGCTTAACTTTTCTATTAAATGATAGTCACATTAGCTTCCAAGTAAAATATTTTATTACTTGAAGAGCCCAGTGCTGATTTTTAATAAAAAATCATGTAATTATTTTTGCTTTAGGGTTAAAAAAATATGTAGTTTAAGGTTAAACATGTAATAATTTTATTCAAAAAGTATGTTACTAATCTGACCTAGACATAATAGTTGACATGGACGACCACATTAGCAAATTAATGGTTACTGTGATGCTAATATAGTCATCATTTAACAAAAAAGTTAAATAGAATTTAGTACAGGGACCTAATTAGAGTATTTTTAATATTTAAGAGACTTTATTCAATAACTTTTTTTTTAGAACTAAAACTAAAATAGGTCAATTTTTGAAAAACCAAAAACATATTTAACCCTTATTTTTTTAATGTAATAGTTGATACAGACCACCTGGTGAAACAAATTTTGTTTACTAGAGGAAAGCCCAGTCAATACGACGAAACTTGGGGGAGGTTAAGATCTAAGAAACACTTAGCCAATCAAATATTTAAATGGTCTTACAAAACGGTGCCAAGATATTGGTTAAGAAATCAATAAATAAATAAAAAATATTAGAAGAGTTGTATTAAAAATTATGTAAAAATCTCCACTACACATTCCAATAAAGAGGACTGCTATGTAAAGCCTACAAATTTTTATAATTTTCAAAAAATTTCATCCAATAATAAAGAATATTTAAAAAAGTGTATCCACAATATATTACTAGTATTTTTTTCTAATAAAAAATTTCTGTTTTTGATTCCTTAACTAATACTTTGTTAGCATTTTCCATATTTAAATACAATAATTTATCAGCATTTAATAATGTTTCACTTTTTCTTTTATCTAATTCATCAAACTTAAATGCACTATGAATATGCCAAAAAAATCTCACTCCAGAAATGGGGGTAGAAAGGAATGGAAATGTTCCGTCTGAGATTCGGTAACATATAGGTGAAATCAATATATTTATAAAAACCATTTCAAAATTACTGGTTTTCTGCCTCTAATGCAATTATCAATCATTTTATGCACCTTTCCATTTTGAAAATATTTTCTAAATATTCTCTAATGACACACTTTAGCCGTTTGGCATCGTTCATCTTAAAGAACAAGAATATGCCCCATTTAATATGCCACCTGTGAAATAAATTTACGCCCCATTCATTTCCCAACGCGCAAAAATAACCATGCCTTATCCCACGAGATAAAGCTAACTAATGGATCAAGAAAAGCAATTGGACTCTCAAAATCCAAATAATAGTCTGACATATTTAAAAAATATTAAAACTATCCAAACAATGGGTATGTATTATTCTGGAGGCCAAAATCAATTTGGAAAGTTTGAACCCACAGAAAAGAAGCCATAATCAGTACCAGAATGAAAAAATAAGACAAAGAAAAGAAGGAAATCTCAAGAAGAAATCACATCAACCACACCAATTAATTTCAACATGAATTTCCACTCCAGTGTTCCTCCATGGAAAAACTTCAATTTATCGGTATGAATCAGGGCGCTTTGGCTTGCTTTGAACAACAGCTTCAATCTTCTCCATCACAACAGGAGTCAGCAATGGAATGACATCGATTGCTTTCATGTTCTCTTGAATCTAAGCAAAAGAAAACAGAAAAAATAAGTTAATATTACAATGGCAAAGTTCATTCTTGCAAGCAAGTTATACCTCAAATTAAGAATGATATCAATTGCTTTCATGTTTTCTAGAATGAGTTGAATCTAAGCAACAGGGAACAGAAAAAATATGATAAAATTTTAACTGCAAAGTTCATTCTCGCAGGCAAGTTATAATTGCGCATAGTATGATGTACCCCTATTATATGTACAATATATTTTTCAATCCTCATTATTATGAAAGAAAATATGCATATGGTCAGGAGGATTTCTGTTTCTTACCCCTACCGCATACATTGATATTCTGTTGACTGCTTATTCATTTAATCAATGTAAACCACACATCCTATGGAGTACAGAGATTGATTGTCTAAGTTCTTCCACGTGGAAAGGTTAAATCATCATTCTGTTGTGTGCCTTGAAAAAAACCATTACATCTCAGATTTTTTAAAGAAAAAATTACTTCCACGAACTACATACTATACCTAAGGGTACAGAAGCTCCATATTTCCACACTAAAACGCACCATTTAGAAATTTAATCCGTCTTTTCAGATTCAATTAAGTCCATAACTTTGACCTGCCTTACGATGTAAGTTCATATTTCTTAGAATTTAGATTTAGACCTACCTCAATACCAAAAGCTAACTCATAGGATGAGAGTTGCCCCCTCTCCCCACTTATATACACACTATTTTGGCCATATCACTAATCCATGTGCGATATCCAACACATCCACCTCACGGCTCAAGCCAAGGACTAACAATCTGCAAGTAGTCCAATAACAGCCCGATAACAAGGTGGCTTGATAAGCCCAACAACCACAACTAAGTAAGACTTTGATACCATCTTCGAATTTGAGATTAAGCCTAACTCAACCTTAAAAGCTAGCTAATGGCTCATGAGGCAAGGGTTATCCCCCCACTTATATACACTATTTTGGCTATATCACTAATCAATATGGAACCTCTAACACACTCCTCACCCTGAAGACTAGACATCTCAAGCGTAAAATTTGCAAGACTGGACATTTGTGAGGGGTCTAATAATGGTCGAATGACAAGTGGCCCAATAGGTTCAACAACCACCACAAAGATAGACTCTGATAATACCATCTTAGAATTTGAGTTTAAGCCTAACTCAATCTCAAAAGCTAACTTATGAGGTGGGGGTTACCCTATACTTAAATATACTATTTTGACAATATCACTAGTCAATGTGGAATTTCCAATAATATTTACAATTCAAACTTCAATATATGCATTAGAACTTCATATTTTATTTACTCATTTCAATTTAATCCATCCATAATATATTCCTCAGTTCAACACAGTAGCAATTGAGAAGAGAAAATCCAAGTTCGTAATTCCTACATGTATGCTAATACATCGTCCATGTAACACTAATTGCTCGCATAATGCACCAACACTCTTATCTTTTTAACAAAAGTATATCATTTTTTTTAATAAAAAAAAAAAGTATATCATTTTTCATTTCTTGGCTTTAAGCCCCTGAAAGAAATATAGATATTTTTGTAACTGCTTTTTGTTAGACTAGTGATAAAAACTCATTTTATTTCCCCCCTCAAAACACTATTATGATTTGTTCCTTTTCATTTTGTTTACATTTCCTTTCTCTTCCAAATTAAAAAAAAAAATTAATGGCTCCACACCTCATTTTCTGAAGCAATAGAAAAGCTCATGACTGCTTTTGTTAGACTTGGCATTATGTAAACTACAATGAGGATTTTTCCTTTTTCTTTTTTATTTGCATTTCCTCCTGCTAAAATCTAAATGATTTAACCATAACCCAAGTAGGAGCTTCTGTCTGACAGATTGAGTGTATGAGTGATAGAAGCTATTATATATAGTCGGAAATCTCAACTATAGCTATCAAATTGAAAGCCTCGATTGGTTTTTCTATAACTAGCTCGCCAAAATGACCATCCAACACCAGTACACCACTTCTGAAACCTAACCTCAATATCTCAATAGATTAATTTAGCTTAAAATATGGAGGAATGTAAAAAGAATGAAACTGAGCAATGCACTGTTAAAGAGTGCAGCAAGATATACAAAAGCACAAGCAATGAAAGATTCAATGAACAAACAATGAAAGTTGAGTCAGTGTTGTTCACATGTCACTCATCATTAGTAAGACAAAGACAGACAATCAAAAGGACAGCTATTAACCTAAATTTTAACAATATATACACCCCATACAATCATATACATAAAAGGTCTCAACAATCAGCTTTAAAAGGCTAAAATAGTCAATTGAAAACTAAATAAGTTGATCTCCTTTTCCCTGATTCAATCCAAACCACAAGATGATCACTGTACCTCTATGATTACCAACTAAAAGTAGTATTACCAATCCAAGCACAATGGAACAAATTGACCTCTGTATTGCTAGAAAGACAGCAGCATAGATGCAAGTCTACTGATATGCAATCAAAACAAGGAGATTGCAAACCCAAGAGATTTTAGAGGAAGGAATTTAAAAAGAAGCAAACTGTCAGCTATTCTCTCTTTATAGAATTAAGAAAGAGAAGAAAAATCAAAGCCACAAACACTATTACAATAGTTTGCAAAAGGGACACATAATTCAATTATTGAATCAGTATTTACCCTTAAACAAATCAAACGGATACCATGATATTTTGCTTAACCTGGAACTAATTCTTGAAACTTGGTTCCCTAAATGATTAAAAAAAATAACTGCACGTGCTTACAATGAAGCAAAATAATCAGTTTTACAAGCACAGTTGCATTGAATGTCATTTAAAAGATACACAACAGCTTGTAGGGAAATGCAGAATGTAATGCAGTTTAAACATCAACAGCAAAAGGCAAACCAGAACCAGTACATGAGACTCCAACCTAACGTTAATTCTTTAAGACCAAGTGTTTAAAATTTTAGCCTCTCATGCCTGATTCTAGCTCCCTTCACTTCTAATGTAGAAGTCTTCATACCACTAGCAAACAGAACAATGCAAACCTCCAAACAATGCACTTATAGTAACCAAGTAGAGAAAACTGATGTAGACCACTAATTAGGAATACCATATCTCTTTATTTAAATCTTGAATTATTTCAGTTTATTTTGTCTCTATATATTTCTCTATCTTGACAAGATCTACAAATCAGAATCCCCGATTTCAGATCCTTAGCATTATTATTTTTAGTAGGATAATTATAAGTTATAATTGTATTAATTAGGGATATCTTTGTAAGCCTTCTTTAAAGGGCAGACCTGACTGAAATATCATCAACGAGAAATTATTTTCAAAAGAAACTTGTGTTAGTTAAGGAGGGGCCATGTCAAAGACAAGTCTGCTTCTCGCTTTCACTGTAGGTCACAAGTAGGACTCTTTCATGTCTAGGTCTGTGACTCAATCATACACAAAGGTTCATAACAAGAACCACTCCAGTCTCCACACTAGCACACATAATACAAAGAACAGGCAGGCACTTATCCTTTCCTCTCAGAAATCAATGATAACAAAAGTAAATAACAGGCAAACAGAGCCAATAAATAGGGCATAAAGAACAACAATCAGGAAAAATTATCAACAATCCTGGCTCATAGGCATTAGCATTAAACAAAATGATCTTAACAAACAGCTTATTGTGACCAAAATTCAAAAGCCTTAATTTCAACAACAGATAAACAATCACTCTCCTTAACAGTAAACAAGTCCAACAGCGAAAAGAACTAACCTGAGACTCCTTTGTAGCACCACATATAACCGAGGAAACATTAGGATTCGCAGCACACCACGCAATCGCAAGCTGCGACAATGGCACACCAAGCTCATCTGCTATCGGCTTCAATCCATCAACCTTCCTAAGCACATCATCAACCAGAGACCGCGACGCCAGATTCTACAAAAAAAAAAAAAAACACCACACACAAATAACCTAAACAAAAGCACCAGAATAATCAAAATAAAAACCAAAACACCCCGTTCTAGTCCCTGATATTGTAAGTATCAATCATTTTAGCACTTTCCTACTTCATTTTCCAATGTCGTTTTACATCAAAAAGACTAAAGTAAATGACATTACATAAAATGAAGATTTTATAAATTGGAAAATTTACCTTGTAAGCATCAATCACTTTAGTCCTTAACTTTACATAATCATTACTTATATAAAAATAAAATACTGAAGTAAATGGCACTATATAAAATGAAGATTCTATAAAGTGGAAGAAAAGTACTTTGTAATTTTCCAAAGCAAATCTGCTATCTGACGGAATAACTCCTTTCTTGTATTTCCCAGTGAGCACTCCAGAGGCCAGAGGACTCCAAGTAGTGAGACCCAACCCATAGGTGGAGTACAGAGGCAGAAACTCAGCCTCAACCTGCAACATTATCAAGTCAAATCAAAAGTCCAATCAAGTCAATCAAAAAACCAAAACCAAATAAAAGAAAACGCAAAATAAAACAAATTAGAAAAATGCCATCAACTCATTCCCTAATTCGAGTCCATTAGAGCGTGTCAAAAAAAAATAAAAAAATGTTAGAAAATATGTTAAAATACCTTATGCCTGGACAAGAGGTTATACTCAGAAAGAAAGAGTGTGTTAGTAAATGTGTCAGCAATATTAGCAACTAAGTCTCTAACACGAGAGTCTGTTAGATAGTGAGTGTGTCAGAAATCAAAGTATGTTGATTTATTATTTTGAGTTTCTATAGGTACACAAATTTTACTTTTTAGTTTTTATAATTAAAAATAATTCATTTTAGTTTTTATACATATATTTTTTATATTAGTTTGGTTCTTACCGTTTTAAATCGTCACAAATTAAATAAAAAAAAGTCAAAAAATGCCAATTTGAGACAATTTCACATAGTCAATTTTCATTTTGTTACATTTTATTTCATTAAGACACTTGACGACTGAGACCAAATCGATATCGAGAATACATGTATAGAGACTAAAACAAAAAAGGCTAAATTGTATTTTTGATTTCTTTATTTTTTTCAACCCGCAATTTTGGTGCTTTTATTTTTTGTTAGAAACATTTAGTTTTTTTATTGTTAAAAATATGTAATTTTGGTTCCTTCGTACTTTAACGTTACATGTTAAAGTCAAAGTCAACATTGACACGTCAAAATCAACGTTACTACTAACTATCAATGCAATAAATTTAACAGAATGACTAAAATTACGGTTTTTTAAAAAATAAGAAGACTAAATATCTCTAAAAAAAATAAGAGAACTAAAATTGCAGATTTTAAAAAATAAGATGACTAAATATCTCTTAAAAAAAAAAGTAAGGAGACCAAAGTTAGTTACGGATTGAGAAAAATAAAAAGACCAAAAATATAATTTAACCAACGAATTATTTTTAACTAGAGATCAAAAGATAAAATTTGCGTAATTATAAGAACTAAAAAGTTAATGAAATCAAGTATATTGCTGGTACTTGTTGATACCTTGTGCCGGGACAGGAGGTTATACTCAGGCTGCTCAACAACAGGGCCAAGGAGGTCCAACCTCTGGGCGACGGCCCAGGCCTCGGTGATCTGCTGGGCGGACCACTCGCTGGTGCCCCAGTAGAAGGCCCAGCCCCTGTCAATGACGTGGTTCATCGCCCTGACGGTTTCCTCGATGGGGGTGGAGGTGTCGGGGCGGTGGCAGTAGATGACGTCGACGTAGTCCATGTCGAGGCGCTTGAGGGAGGCCCTGGTGCCTTCGACGACGTGCTTGCGGGAGAGGCCCTTGTCGTTGGGGCCCTGCCCGCCCCAGAAGATCTTGGTGGAGACGACGACGTCGGAGCGCCTCCAGCCTAGCTCGCGGATGGCCTGCCCCATGATCTCCTCCGCCCGGCCGTTCGCGTAGACCTCCGCGTTGTCGAAGAAGTTCACGCCGTGGTCGCGGCAGCACTGGAGGAGGGCCTTCGCCTCCTTCACGTCCAGCTGGTTCCCGAAGCTCACCCACGCGCCGTACGACAGCTGGCTCACCTTCAGCCCCGACCGGCCCAGGTTCTTGTACTGCATCTTTGGCACGCTCCTCTGAGGCTCGCTAGCGGTGGATCTAATGCGAGGGAACAAGGGATCGTTGAGTCGAGGGGAGAGAGAGAGAGAAGTCAAGTACAGAGTCTGCGTGTGTGTGTGAGTGTGAGTTCGAAAAAGTTGAGAGAGAGAGAGAGAGAGAGATGCCAGATGAGTAGAGCTGAGATGGGTCGGTGGGGCTGTGTGGTCTACGTGTACACTTATATAGAGATAGCCAGATGGTAGAAGAGAAGAACACGTGAAAATCTATTGTACCACATATAGTATTAAAAATAATAACTTATAGTAACAATAACAATTTATTATAATAATATCCTCGTCCAAGAGAATCATAATCCCTGCCTCAATTAACCGAGTTAATTTTACAGTTTAACTAGATTAAATAGGGTAGAGGCGTTGAAAACTTATACTACTATGAGTTTAATGGTTGTATATCATCATTGAGAAATATTAGTAGAGTTTAATGGTCATACACTGTCATCTAATCAAAATCACGATTAATATGACTTTTAAAATATTTATTATAAAAGTCAACAAACTTATAATAAATGATAGTTTTTGATTCGATGACAATATAAAACTACTTTATACTGTCGATGTATGACCATTAAACTCATATTAGTAATATATTATTTGGCACATTCTTTTAAACACATTTTTTATAATTGGCTAAAATTTATTGAAAATCATTAAATTTTGATAGGTCTTACTTCTCATTTAATGACTTTCTCTCTCTTGATTTTATAGTTTTCAATAAATTTTAATTAACAATAACGTGTATGTTAGAAAGAGTGTGTTAAAAGGAATATTTTGCTAGCACTCTTCAAAACTTTTACACCGTTAATTAATTAAAAATTATTATTGGTATGATTTTTAAGATAATTATTATAAAAGTCAACAAATTTATTATACATGATGGTTTGTACTAAATAATAGTGTAAAATTGTTTTAAACTGTCGTGCATAACTTATTTTCTCTACTTTTATTTTAAAAGAAAGTTCTAAGTGTAAAATTTTTTATTTAGTGGAAAAAGTTACCTAAAATTACTTTTAACTCAAAATTAATTATGGATGTAGAATCAATTTTTTAATGTAAAATTAAATATGTGAACATATATATAAAATCATGTTAATGGGTGAATATTTCAATGTGATTCTAAATAATCAATGCGAATTTAAACACAAACTAAATCAATTTTAAAATAAAATAAAAATTTAATTAAATCAAAAATAAAAAAAATACATTTTTTTATTGTGGTTTAGTTTATATTTAAGTTTTTATTGTGAAAATCAAATCAAACTGAACAAAATCACATATTATACTTACATTAATTTTTTTTTATACTCTTATATAAAATCACATTATCCTAAGTCATAACCCAGATAAGAGGTCTATAATGTAATTGTCACCATATGTGATTTTTTGTTGTTTTATTCTTTATAATAATGTAAATATATGTCATTTTGAAAAATCGATCATGGCTCTTTATTGTGGTAACTTTAACGGTGTTTGGTTGTTTGATTGAGAAATTTGGGTTGTTGGAAATTTCTCCTTTGATCTACTTGAGCTAAGATTATTCTATGTTTTCTTGAATTTTCTTCTACTTTGATTTTTGTTGTTGATAAGTATATTTTTGCAGTGGTAATTTTTGCTTGTTCAAATTGAATGTTGAGTGAAATAGATTAATTTGGAATGGTGAATTACGAAACCTATATTGAATGAAAATTTTCCTTCTTCCCTGCGTCTATTGCTGAGATTTGGGGGCTATGTTATGGATTTTTGGGGAAACTTTCTGGCTTGGTAAAGAATTCGTGATTTTGTGGGGTTGAGTAGGGATGCATGTTTTCATTTCTGGCAGAGAAGATAGTGCTAAACCAAATTTTTAATAACTGTTTTTAATAACTTTCTACTACTGTAACACCTCTATCTTTTACTATAACTTTTTTAAAATTTATTATGTATTTATTTTTAAACAATCGAGTAGGAATATCAAAATTCCGATCCCTATCATTGTGCTTAAAATTTTGAGTGCTATTCAATTATGGTTTTTAATAATTTTTCCTGATCAGGATATAGAGAAATGCAAAAATGACACTACGTCCCTAAAACCCCTATCAAAGGAATTAAAGTGAAATAATTTCAAAATAGGTTCAAATAAGGATAAAAGTTTATTTTGAGCTTAGAAAAATGTTTTATATATTAAAATATAATTTTCAAAATTTTCTAATATTTCTATGTAAAATGATCAAAATGCCCCCGATTGACTACAGAGTTAGACCTATGTCTTTTTAATACTTAAAAATAGTGAAAATTTTATCTAAAGTATATTTTCATGTGAATAGTTAATTTCTACATTTATTTTGAAAATTTTGAATTTATTTAATGAAAAATTAGATTTGATGGTAAATTTTAGCTTAAAAATACATTTTGATTAGCTAAAAGCTAGAGGAAAATATATAAAATTAATTTTAATTTTTAAAAATTATCTAGGACCTTAATTTTACATGTATAACAAGTATCATGGTCATTTATATTTAATTAATACAAAAACCAAGTATTTTAGTGAAATAGGATTGATTAAGATTAATTAGCCTTTAATTAAAAAATAAATAAAATAAACCATGGGCTACATGCCCAACCGAGCAATGGTGATGATCCGATTGGTCAAACCCAAATTGGTTTAGTTAAGAAAAAGATTAAAATTAAAATTAAAATTAAAGTTTTCTATTCTTGCATACAATGTTACAAATTCATGTTATTTGTAAAAATAAACAATTTTGTTTGAAAACATAGATATTATAATTAATATATAAGATGTTTGTAAATTTTATATACCCAAACATATTTCTTCAATCATAAACTCATTGTAAATTAAATTTTACATCATATTTTATATTGTATTAAAATTAAATGTATTTAGATGCCTTTTCATTTGGATGAAATAATTTACAAGTTTATATATCATTCGTATATAATTAATTTATTCATATTTAGTAATATTTGAATTCATATGATTTTGTTACAATGCATTCTTATTAAATATTTTGTGAGAAATATAATGAAATGTATATGACTTTTAATTCATCCAAAAATTACTCTAAATATCCCTCAACATTCTCCTTGTGCATCACACGTGTAACACTCCTATCTTGATTTTACAATTATTTTTCTAATATTTGATAATTTATTTATAAAAAACGTGGAAGGAGTCTCAAAATTTTGTTTCCCACCATTGCATTCAAAATTTGAGAACTATCTAATTGTGATTTTAATAATATTATTACATCTTGATTTCTCAACATAAAGGACTGACATAAGAAAAAGATTCAATTAGCAATAAAATGTCAACTTGAGCCTGGAATCATGTCATATATATTAAAATATAATTTTAAAAAATATTTAGAAATTTTCGTGTAACATGATCAAAATGCTCTTAGTTGTCTACTAAGCCAAACTAGTATTGGTTTGACATCTAGAAATGGTAAAATGATAATATAAGTTCATTTTTAGGTAAAATATTTAATTTTGAAATTTTCATGAAAATTTTGGCATTTATTCAATTAAAATGGATTTAACATCTAGAAATTAATTTTAAATGAAAAATAATATGTATATCAAGTTTCACACAAAAATTCATTAATTTGATACTAAAACTAATTTACTAAAGTTTAATTGATTTTGTCGATTCTAGTCGATTAATAGCAGAGAAAACACAATGTAGAGACTTGGGAAGGTAGAAAGAGGACATGTCCTAGCCCCTAATCTACTAACTCACCTCTTCATTTTTCACATGTTTAAATTAGAAAAATCAGAAAGAAAAAAATTAGATTGACACAAGCATAATTATGTCATATTAAGCCACCTCACCCTTCTCCTCTTCTATAAATAGAGCACTCTGGGATAGAATTTGTATTCCCATCCTCTCCTAGTGTTGGCCGAAACTTGTCCCAACAGCCCCCTCACCATCACAAAATTTTTCCTCTACATTGCCACATCAAAGCTCCCTCATCATCTACCTTCGAAGGATCTTCCATTGTCAGAGCTTCTAAGGAGACTACCATTACCTCCATTCTTCCTTCACCTATCATCAACCATCATTGAGGTAATGGAGGAGTGGGGTGAGTTCTAAATTGAGGTTGCTTTCATATGAGTGTGGGAAGGTTTTCCCCAAACCTATTCTCTTTAGGTGTAATCTTAAAGGTTGTCTATCATTTCTTTCATTGTTATTATTGCTATCCATGATTATTGATTGTGTCCTTGTGAAGGGCTGCTGAATTTTTTTTTGTTAGACATAATATTGATGGATCAAGATCAATATTTAGATGATTATATAGTATTATGAATAGGACTTGTTAAGAAGAAAAATTTTGGCACTTGCTTAGCCATTGAAGCTCGTGAATTTTTAAGCTTGTTAAAGAGAGGTTTAATTTATTTTTTTTTGATTTGGCTGTTGGGAAAACTATTTAAGTAGCAACATATTTGAGATTTATTAATGCTAATGATGTTAAAAACAAATTAGGTTGTGTTGGTTTAGATAAAGGAAACATTTTTTAGCTTTGATTTTCCTTTTTGAAGCTCAAGGTTTTGTGTAATATCAAGGGAAGTTGATGAATTTTTTTTAAGAAGATTAATCTATAATTAATGGAAGGTTTTGCAAAGACGATTTTCTTTCTCCTTTAAGTCACGGTTTTATGAGAGAAAGGAAGAAGTTCTACAAAATTTTAGCCAACTTGATTCCAAAATAACAAAGGGATTTCAAATAATTAGGGAAATAATTAAAAATATTACTTATCCTATTAAAAGCGGAAGGCCTAATTGGATTCAAGGAGGTTTAAACTAAGTTTTAGCATGATAAGATATTTAGATGATTGAACAAAAGGATTAACATTAATTTGGAGATGATTTATTGAAAAGGTTTAAGTAAAAAGAAGAAGTTTTTTGCAAAGCTATTCTCACCACTTAGGGCTTATGGTTTTTACTATGAGAGGAGGAAGAGGATGAAAATTTTTATTAATCAATGATAACAAAAGTTTGTGAAAATTTAAGTATTGATTATGAATTCAAAGTCCAAATTTAAGTAAAACCAACAAACAATTTCTAACATGACTATCGTAGTGATCAAAATCGAAGAATTCTTTTGTTATTATGGGCCCATGGCCAAGTTAAAAAAAAAAGGGTAATTTGACAATCTTTTGAATTAGTTTAAAAAAAATTAATATGCTTAGATTAGAAATTTAATTTAAATAGTCATTAGCCAATTGTACTCTAGTATTTGGAATTGAAATTATGATCACTTATTAGTAATCTAAGCTAAAGTTAGTAAATCTATAAATTAGAATGTGAATCTTAAAAATTTCTAATCTTAGTGATTCAATAATCTTACAAAAATGAAAGTAGGAAACTTACATGATGCCTAATTTTAATAAGACAAAAGAAAAATGAGGTTTTCCTTTAAAAAGTTTAATTAATTAGTTTAAATTTTTCCTAAGTACCTAAGAATCTAAACTAAGTCAAAATTCATTTAATAAGTAGTTGGATTATTAATAAATAAATTAGTCACAAAGTTTCACTAAATAAGGTTAAAAGTTTAATTAGGTACTTAAGATAGGTTACTAATTTCTAGAAATATAATTGTTTTCCTTATATGTATGATTTATGAATTATAAATTGCTTAATTACCATTGTGCAAATATTTTACAAGTTTGTAAGTTAGTCATACTAAGAAATGATTATAAACTAAGAAGTAGAGGCATTAGAGAGAGACTGTGCTGGTGCTCAAGTGAAATGAGATCAGGGAAAATCTCTGCTCAAAGTTAAAAGTAATAAATGAGTAAATGATAAGTTAGTGAGTAACGTGATGCAGGAGACATGCAGTGGTAGGACATCCTTACACAAGAAGCCATAGTCTGATACAATGAGGAATGAAAGGCAGGGACCCACTTGCAGAGGTCTTAAGGATAAGGTATCGAGTGGTGAAGGTCTCAATAACAAGGGTAACGCCCTTGAGTCGGTATATTTGCCTAACTAAGCTTGGTAACTCAGACAACTACTCAGTATACTAGGATTGGTGTGAGAGTATACCTCTATATGGGCAGTGGTTGTCCTGAGTTGTTGCTCTATTCCTCAGTGGTAATGAAGACTGTACCATGTGATGATGTTGAGAGAGGTATATGTACTCCCAATCATTTCTTGGTTTTGTTGAGAACTATTACTCATAAATGGGGAGTATGGATCTATACAGAGCCAAGGTGGGCTACTATAACTTAGATAAAACCCTAGGTTCCCCCTTTTTGTTATTGTCAACTGTGTTTTATCTGTATTTTATGGTAGGATTTCCTGCCACTCATGTGAAAGTGATTTTTAGACAAAATCACCTCACTCCTTTATTTTTTTTTATGCATGATTGATCACGATTAAGGAAGATGGCAATGACAGTTCTCTTTAACCTACATATAAGAATACTTTGGATAATCAAAAATATATTATTAAATTATGTTTTAAATATATTATAATTTCTTTAGACTTAATTATTAATTTAGTCTTTTAATTAATTTATTTTATTTAATTAAGTTTTTTTATTATTTTTACTCCAATCACGTTCTATTATTTTAAAAAAAATTCAATTAGATATCATAATTTTTAAAAATATTCCAATGTTATTTTTTTCCATCTAAAACAACGTCATTTTTTTTATCTAATTTTATACTAAATGACGTGAAAAACATAATAAAAAACAACGTCAATTTAGATAAAAAAAAATATTAGAGTAATTTTAAAAATTATGGGATGTAATTATTTTTTTTTAAAATAATAAGACTTAATTAGAACAAAATATAATAAAAAGATTTAATTAAATAAAATAAATAAATCAAGAAATCAAATTAATAATTAATTTTTTTTTTTTTGATAAATAACCGCCTACAGCCGGTCAATTTAGTGACCCATGGGTGAGCCAGACACCTTACTACTTCACCGTAGACTGACCCGTGGAAATGACTCACTTTTTTGTTTTTTTTGTCTTTCTTTTTATACTTTTTTTTCCATCCCCGCATGCAGTGTCCAGATGTTGTCTTCTGGGTCCTTCATTCTATCTGGTGCTACAGTGTCCGTCCACACCTTTTTTATTTATTTATACATTTCTTCATTCTTAAAGAGAAATACAGATGTCTGTGTGAAGAAGAGAACGAAGCAAAGGTCAAGTTTATGGACTTGCATTCATCTGCTACTTCCTCTACAACACTTTCATTGCATTAATTCCTCTCTCAACTACTTCTTCTGTTCTCCATCAACTAGATCGAAGCACCCCTTTTCACCGTCGCTGAATCATTGATAGGGAAGCTCCCTTCTCGTGCCGTTGAAGAAGCTTCCCATGTGCTGGGTGTGTACCACGATCTACTTGTCAAAGCTTTGCTGTTAGAGGCTAAGCAAAAGACGCAACAGAACAATGCGTTAAGTGAATGTGAATGGCTGAGATAGATCAATGCGTTGAGTGTGAAGCATTGCAGAAGCATGTTCTCAATGCTAGCGTCTCAAGGAAGGTGCTTTGTTTCTTCTCAACCAATTCTCCTATTGATTATTATCTTAGAATCTCAGGTGGGATAAATGATCTTTCTTGTGTTGGACGATGTTTGGAATGAGAGTAAAACGATAGGGAGATGACCATTCTTGTTGATAGAGAAGAGTGGGAATTCAAAATATGAAAATGTTACTCTATTGAGAGACAAGCCACACTTGGTTTTTTCCCGACCAAAGAAAGTGAAAAAAGAGATGATGTTGCCAATCAATTTTTATAATTGTTGGAGATTGGGAAAAAAATTGTGAAGAGCTTCCTAAGTGGCTATCAACTTTGACTTGTCTCAAATAGCTTAGCACTGAATGTTGTCGAAGGCTGCTCTCACTCCCTGATAACATGCATCACCTCCCCAATTTTGAATATTTAGAAATTAATGGTTATCCTGAATTATGCAAAAGAAGCCAGCCAAAAGTTGGACAGAATTGACACAATATCACACATCAAAGAAGTTATAGTTATCCTCGGTGAACTAGAACAGTAAAAGGAATTCTCAAAAGTTGAAGGTATTATTAATCTTCACTTTGTACAAATAATGGTTCGCTTGTTATGGTTATTATGCACTTACCAGTTTCATCCTCCTAAATGCCCTTTAAGCAATTAAATAGAGCTGCTCATTATAACCAGATCATAGTAGATTAATGGTGGATTCATGATGTTGTAGCGAAATTGAAGCCATTGATTCCTATTTAGAATGCAGATATGATCTGCCGTTTGCTTATGTCATGTAGCCGAATAGTGTTGCTTATTTTGCTTCTTTTCAGGACATTGTTAAGGCCAAGGAATATCTGAATCAAAAAGGAATCAATGTTAGTCCCAGCTGATGTGGTCCTTATATCTTTCATGATGTTCAAAAATTAGCTGCTGACAATTACCTGATTGGGAGTTGCCAAGGATTTTTGGCTTTTAACTTTGTACAGACAATACTAATGGGCGGAATTGCTTTCGATTTAGGCTAATGTACATGAACTTTTTCTGTTGCAATCAATTGATTGCTTTTTTCTGTTGGTGGTTATTTTTTTGCCCAAGATAATCATAGAAAGGCCATGAAATACCTTAGACCAAGTCAGTGTAAATAATCACATGCTTTTAATCTCTATAGTGGTTATCATTTAACATAATTTTTTCAAATCACAGTCTTTTCTTATTTTGATTGAAGAATAAGTCATTTAGGAGAGAATGGAATCATAGGATCAGGAATTTTCCTAAAGCTACATTGAAAAAATAGATGAAAGAAAGACAAAAGAAAATGCATCAACTCAAAAGAGCAACCCAGTCCTTGCAAATATGATATAGAAACATCCTTTAAAAAATCCATGGGCAGGAACCCATAATGAGGCTACGAAGACATGCCTATCTTGTGGAGGAGAACATTAATGCTAAAAGATCCTGGAATTATGTTCCAACCAAATACACCAGACATTTACTGAAAAAGCACAATGCATCAAAAGGGGACAAGTGCCTCTTTCAAGTTGAGGTGCTGTCCTTCAATGAACTGCATGCCTCTATTGCTTCTGGCATGCCTTTGCCATTTAGACAAGGCACTCACCTCTAGTGTTTTACTGAAATATATGTGGTGTTCAATTTTAAGTACTAATAGCTGTACTAAACCAAAGAAAAAAAAAAAAAACAGCCATCTAATTTGTTAACTGTGATGCTAAAAGGAAGGAAACAGTAACGGTAACAAAATAATTACATAATTAGATTTGAGTCTATGACTCTTGATAGTTAAGGGTTTTGTGAACAAACCAAATGTAAGAAAACGGGGAGAATGTGGAGGAGGAGGATCACTGAAGATGGATATTAAAGTATATGTTGATGAAGATGAAGTTGTCTTTGATGATGACAATCAAGGGTACATGGGGTAGTGGCAACTGGCAAGGGCAGCTGGTGTTGGAAAAACAAGTAATTAAGAAAAATACTAGGAGCGAAACTACAGAGGCCGACATAAGGGTCATCATCAAAAGGTACCATGTCACTTCGGATTATTGTAGAGCTTAATGTGGATGAAATCAAATGGTGTTGAATGGATAGAAATCGAATGGAGGAGATGAAATGAAAGTGTTGACAGCTGTGGAATTGAATTTGATGATGATTCCATGGATGCACTCTTGGATTGATTTCTCTTTTTGTAATGGTATTAGGGACCAAGGGTTGCCTAACCTAAGTTGTTTGTACCTTGCTATGAGTTTTTTTTATTTTTTATTTTTTTTATTTTATGGCTAGGACATTTATTTTTTGGTTGTGATATTCTATTTTATAGCTTATCATCATGTTCATCACTTTAGCGCTTTAATGATTTATTTTTCTTGTGTTATGCATGTGTAGTTAATTTCGTAATGAAAAATTAATTAAAAATAGTTAAATATTTTTCCTTTCTTTTTCTGATGTTAAAGTCTTTTTTGGTGAGGTGAGTGTAGAAAATGATTAATGTTGTGCTGAAAATGTCCACTCAACATTCATCTAGCACAGTTAACGGGGACGGATACAAAACCCTATTAAAGCGGTGGCCAAAGAAAAATAATAATAAATATTAAATAAACATTAAATTATAATAATTAAATACATCATATTGTTATTTAAGTTGTAAATATATTTTTTTTAAACCTATTTTTTAATCATCTTTATAGTTAAAAATGATATTTCAATTATAATAATTAAACCATAAAAAATTAATCTCAAGAAATAATATATATAGTTCTCAAAGAGTGAAAGGGGGTGGAGTGCTTGCCCCCCCCCTGAATCCGTCCCTGACAGTTAACTACTTTTAAGGTATAGTTAATCATAATTAGACATTTTAATAATCTCATGATGTTATTAATCACTTGTGAGACATATTTAACCACTTTTAAGGTACTTACTACTTTTAGTGGGAAAATATGGAGCTTCAATAATTGAAATGTAGACAACCAGAAGCAGTTTTTTATTTAAAGAAACTGAAATGTAATGGTTTTGTAAGGCATATTGGAGAACTATAAAGTCTCATATCGGACAAATATAGACAAGCAAAAGTATATGTAAGTAGGGTGTTTCGCAATGTGGTTTGGTTTAGTTTTTAAACAAAAAGTCACCAAAATCAAACATAAAAATAATATGCGGTTTGGTTTGGTTCAGTTTGAATGCAATATCAAATCCAAACCAAAATGATCTTTTGCAATTTGGTTTGCATAGGTTTTGTGGTTTTTAAAATTTTTTAATTTATGTTTATATAATTTTCAAACTCATTTTTAATTTAACAACTGACAAAAGAAAATATACACAATGTAAAATCTAATAACTAATTAAATCATGATCAAGACTTGAAATTGACATTTACATAACAATAAGCAAAGGAACAACAACAAAAAAATTGCGCATGATAATAATTATATTATGAATCTTTTATAAAAAGAGGTACATTACAAATCAATCTAGGCAATTAGTCATATACCGCCAAAATGTCATAAACTCATAATTTAGGATTATGGGATTTTATATCAGAGTATAAAAGAAAAATCAATATAGGTATAATGTGCGGTTGAGTTTGGTTCAATTCAATTTTTTCGGTTTTCAATTTTTTCAGTTTTGGTTTAATCAGTTTCGATTTTTGGTTCGGTTTAAGGGTTTAATTCAATTTTGAACACCCCTATATATAAGCATAGAGGTTGGGTCGAATTGGTTTGAATCTTTTTGACAATACAAACAACATAATGATGATTTAACCTTTGTTTTATATTTTTGCTTTTGGTACTGATTTTGCCTTCCTTTTTATGGGTTCAAGCTTTCCAAATTGATTTTAGAAGCAAAGGATTAAGAACTTGGAATTTAGGTTTACATTGTCCTTCGAGATTAATATATACTCATTGTTTGGATAGCTTTTGTTTTTTTGTTTTTTTTTTAATATCTCAGACTATTATTTAGAGTTTGAGTCTAAATATTTTTCTTAATCCATGTTAGTAGAATTGACAAAATGGGTTGTTAGGGCTAGCCGGGACCCCCCAATGACATTGAGGGCTTGAACTTTAAATTTTGAGCCCAAATTAAATGTGGGCCTTTTTAGCCTGATCCAATGAAACTCATGTCATAATCGGATTTGGGCCAGGCTAGCCTGGTTGAGTTTTGGACTGCCCTCTTCTTTTTTAAATTTTATAATTTTTATTGAAAGAGAAGCTAAAAATTGGTCAATTCACAACGACCTATCTTCTCTTTCACGCTAAACTATCGCTGCTGCAGACCAGAGTGCCTGAATAAACCTCTTCCTTCACGCTGCTGCATGCATTCACGGTGCTTATAATTTGCAATACTTGTTTTTCCTCTTTTTCAATTAATATTTTACTCACTTGTGAATTTGTGACAATTAACCCTTTTGAAAGTTGCCTTACAATTACAATCTTCTCTTGTTTTCCATGTGTCGTGTGAATTAACTTTTGCATCCATGACAAACATGGTGAGATTTCAATTTTCCAATATCGATAATAGCATAATATAGAAAAGCAAGACAAATGAGTATATATATATATATATATATATATTTATATTATTCCAGGACTAAATTGCTTTGAATAAGACAAATGATCAATTCAAATAAGCTCATATATACATAACATCTTCTAGCAAATATGAAGTCCATATGTTATATTATTATATATGTCAATTCAAATTTTCAAATGATCAATACATACATATATATATATAATATGTTAAAGTTTTAGGAATGAATGTGTATCATCATAATTCATAAGTAATGATCGTATGTTATATCAATAAAAATAATTATCTTATTTTATTTATTACACTAAAATAAATATACCAATAAAAATAATTACCATAATAATTGTTACTCTTAAAATTTGGAAAAAAGTAAAAAGAATAGAAAAAATGTCGAGCCAGCCTAAAAAACTCACAACCTGAATAGGGCTGAGCTTGAGCTTTAATTTAGAGGCATTTATTGAAATTCAGGCTATTGGCCCAGCCTACTATAGTCTGCAACTTGCATCGGGCCGGCCTGTAATGGACCGGATAGCCCGATTTGTCACTCTACATATCGGTAAGAGACAAACTAACTTATATTTAAATCAACATAATATTAAATGTAACAATTAATATGTCAATAATTACTATTGGTGTGTCCATAAGTCAACCAATGGGAGAATGAAAGAAGTTTATATGAACTTATTTGAGTTCCTTTTTTTTTTTTTCCCTTATGGTACTACCTTAATAGTAAACTTAACAGTAAACACACAGCAAGTTTATTGAGGCCAGCTAGCACCCCATATGATCAAGTAAAACACAATTAAGATGACCGCAAAACTAAACTCGGCAATCAAGGCTTGGAAATGCATGGCAAAGGAGAAGCAGCAAAATATGAACTCTGAGCCATATATTCATTTTGCCCGTGACAAAAATTTCATAGCATGAGTAGTTAAGTCCGTGTCTGCATTGATTAATCAACTGGGGCATTCGTGTGGCATGTCATGAACAGGACATTTACCTTTGACTTTTCAAAGGTCTCGTCAGCAATTGTGATACGTTGGCAATTTTTTTGTGACAAATTCTACTGTAAAGAGTATCGATATCTTCTTTAAGTAAACTAATAAATAATAAGCACATGCACTTGTGACCTTCAATTTATACATAACATGGAATTGATAATAAGATCTTGTTATTTTTTAATTGTTAAATGATATCGAGGATTACTTTTGTTGCTCAATCCTTTTACATGTATATTTTTCATGTTTAATATTGAATTTTAACACACACACACACACACACACACACACACACACACACACACACATTAGAAATGAGAATAATTAATAGTAGCCATTGGATTACAATTAAAAATAATGAACAATTGAGATTAAAACTCAATTACACACCTCTTATGAGATCACCATTGTCTCCGCCTCCACAACCGCTGCCACTATCGTCGTCGCCACCACTGCCACCTCCGTCGTCATCACCGCTGTCACCACCACCACTGTCGTCGTGACCACCATTGTCACCGCCACCACCACCGATGTTGTCGCCGCCTTTACAGTTGCCACCACCATTGTCGTCACCGCCCCTGCCACTGCCACCACCACCGCTGCCACCATCATCGTTGCTGCTACCACCACCAAGGGTTATCATTGAAAGTTCTCATTTTCTCATTGTAAAAGTTTCTCATTTGAAACATTCCCTACACACACGCACACACACACACACACACACATATATATATGGGTTTGAAGTCTTTTTATCAAACTTTTGTTTTTGGGCTCTAGCACTTCTTGTGCTATGTTCCATTATATCTTATAACAAAATTCATTTTGGGTCTTAGTTGAATCAAGTCATCAAAGATAATTGCTGAATTCATAATTGAATTAAGCCTCTAAACCAAAGGTTACTTGGTAAGCATTTCACTTGCTTATCATTATACTAATATTAATTAAAAACAGCCAGTCAAAACCAATATTATTGAGTTTTATCAACTGTGTTTATTTAACATTTCGAGTGACTTAAGACAGAAGATACGACAAAAATAATTTCAATTTATAAAAATTATTGCTGTAAATACACCAGTAAAGTGTACTAGTTTGCAAATGCATTGCAATATTGATCTTTGTTACTCTAAAATGTTTTAGTCTGTATACTCCAGAAACTGGATCATTTGGCATTTCCCATTCTATGGTCGCTATTAGCTAAGCCATGCAAGGAACTATTATCTACTTTCAACTTGAAAAACTGTTGTTTTGTGAGAGTATTTCAAAAGGATATTCATGTGTTTATATATCAATATGTATTTAGTCTTTTTAAACAAGCAAGAGTTATGGACTTGTGTGCATGAGATTGGGTTAAGTGCGCACTTGTACACTACAAATATTTTGATTTGTCCCCTTTGTGCTTTTTTATTTTTCCTATAATTATTTTCAAAAATTAAATCTAATTTTGGAATTTAGCTCATCTAAAGATTTGTTTTTTATGTGACGATTTTTTGACTTGGTCAGCTACCCAAAAGCTTGGGTTACAGCCTACAAGCTCCCGCTAAAGGTCAGTTTGTATCCATTAAAATTAATGTTTGGTTTTGATTTTCAAATTTATTTAAACCTTGGTTTAACCTAATTTTCAAAACCCTTCTTTTGCCTCTCTTTTCCTTTGAGATTCTAAATCCCGGGTTACTATTAACAAAAGCTTGTCAATTCTATTGTCCCAACCATTATTGGAAAGGGCTTGTTATATCTCGAGGACTTGTGTATCACGCAGATAAGTCCTTGAGGGCAGTGTCACCATCACACGTCTCATGTTTTAAATCTTCATTACAATCTAGAATTCATGATTTTCAGCTATAGCAACTACAAAAACAAGCTTAAATCATAATCATATACAACAATCCATCTTTCCCTTAAAGCTACTCCATTGCAGCAACAAAAAACACCAATGAGCATTCCAACAAAATAAATTAAAGAATTCTAAAACACAAAGAAAAACATGTTGTCATAACTAAAGTGGTGTTCATTCCACCTAAAGTGATGCAATCTATCTTTCAACAACAGTCTTCCATAAGATAACATAAAGGAAGGTTATTTATTCCTATTCCAAGACAATCTAGCATGTTTAAAGGGAGGAGTCTCAAGAAACCATTTGTACCCACTTTGGATTGTGTAAATTCCATTACTAGCATGAATCCATCGTCCATTTGAAGAATCATCAATTGTCATCTTAGTTGTTTTGGAGGTTATTAAAAAGGGCTAAAATATGTTTTTAGTTCCTAATTTTAGGGGTATTTTTGCTTTTGGTCCCTATTAAAATTTCCTTCATTTTTCGATCTCTAAAGAAATTTTTGTTAACTACTTTAGTTCTTATCCTAACTTGGGCTAACAAAATGCATAGTCACCCCTTCTAGCTAGACCAAGTACTTGTCATATGTCATTTTTAATATTTTTTTTTCAGCTTAGCTTCCATATCATGACTTGCACATGACACCAATTTTAATTGAATTAAATTAAACCCTAAAAGTTGTGGGTAGTCAATAGGTTTCCCTTTTTCTCTATAGGGTTATTCACTGACCCACCTTACCCTTTTTTCTCACACTTTCTTTATATGTCTATGGTAGACAAATGTGGCAAGGAGAAACATGTGTTCACTTAAAGCGAGATTCTTTGTTGTTGGTAGCTTGAAGTTGTCATGAGGTAGCAAGAAAGTGTGTGAGGCTTTATGTAGGTAAGTATCTAGAATCCTAAGTTGATACTATGTATACATGTGTGTAGGGACCATAATGTTAGGAATCTTTTGATAAGGGGATTGGTAAGGCTGTTCATGGTTTGATTTGGTTCATATTTGGTAAAAAAAAAATCTGAACCAATCATTTTTTTGTGGTTCAATTTGGTTTGGATTTGTCTATTCTTTTCGCACAACCCAAACCAAACCAACCTGATCAATCTTGTCTTTCATTAAATCTTTTTTTTTTTTAACTAAAGTTGACTTTTAATTTTGGGGAAACTTTTAATTTTATATTTTCACCAATATGGTAATTAGTAGGAGGCATAAATTATTATTTATTTATTATTAATATTTCTTATAATAAACTCTTTTATTAAAAAATTGTTAAGCATTTATTGTCTTGTATTTAATATAATATTTATATATTTAATTCTTTCAATGAATATGTGTGTGTGTGTGTGTGTGTGTACATGTATATACATACTTATACACACACATACGTGTACATATATGTGTATGTATATGTATATGTATATATATGTGTGTGTGTGTGTGTATAGGGAGTGACCCCTATGAGAACACTCGCTTATGTGAGAACATGAGAACAACTAATAACAATAGTTGGATCAAGATAAAAAAAAAATAGACCACCAGGATTAAAACCTAATTATAAACAACCCTAAACCATAAATTCTAAACTCATTTAAAACCACAACCATTACCTTCGTTGCCACCACCACTACCACTATCGTTGCCGCCACCATCGTTGTTTGCCACCACCGTTGCCATCGTTGCCACCACCGCTAATGGCAGTAGTTGTGGTTTTAAGTGAGACCACCATTATAATCGTTGCCATTATTGCCGCTGCCACCACTATCACTATTGGCGATGGTGGTGGGAGCCGCGGCTGCGATAGTGGTGGTGGAAGTGGGGATGGTTGTGGTTTTAAATGAGACCACAAATATAGTTGTTGTTGCCATTGCCAACCCCACCACCATTGCTGTTGGCGGCGGCAGCGACAAATGACAATGGTGGCAGTGAGGGTGGCAATGATCATGATGGTTGTAGTTTTATATGAGTTTAGGGTTTAGTGTTGTTTATAATATGGTTTTAATCCCAGCAGTCTATTTTTTTTAATCTTGATCCAATGGTTATTATTATTTGTTCTCACATTTTTACACAAATAAGTGTTCTCATAGGAGTCGCTCCTTATGTATATAAATATATATATATATGAATTATTGAAGTTGACTTTTTAATTTTGAAAAAAGAATTTAATTTTATATTTACACCAATAAGATAATTAATAAAGGCATAAATTATTATTTATTTTTAATCATAAAATATTTTATATGTTTTTACAAGTCTTTCGAGAGACCTTGACCTAGCTACTAAACCTAGTAAGGCCTCTATAGTGGTGTGGTGTATGAAGATGATTTCCCTAATGCTCCTAGGTCTATTTATAGTGGTTTCGTTGGCATGATTGTGGCCATGATTTCCTTGATTGTGATCTGGTGATGGAGAGGGAGATTTGGGCCTTCCTCTATTGGCATGCGAGGGTGATCTGCATTTTCCTTTCTTGGTGCGTGTGGTTGATGGGCTCGACCGACTAATCTTGATGAGGATCTGGGCTAACGAGGTCTAGTACATAACATAGTCTCGGAAGCCACGAGCAGGGAAACGTGAAGTGGCTTGATATGTGGGAGTTGGGCTAACTAAGGTCCACTACATAACACAGTCTTGGAAGTCACGAGTAAGGATGCATGAAGTGGCTTAATGTGTGGGAGTTGGGCTAATTGAGGTCTAGTACATAACATAGTCCCAAAATCCTTAAGCGGAGAAGCGTGAAGGTGGTTTGATATGTGAGAGTTGGGCAGACTGAGATCCACTACATAACATAGTCCTGAAAGGCTCAATTGGTAGTAGGGTCGACTAGGATCCAGTCCATAACATAATCCTGGAAGCCTTGAGTGCTTAGGCACGAAGTGGCTTGATTAAAATGTTGACCAAGGTCCTTGGAACGATACATAGCCCTACAAGCGATTTGTAACATGTGATGAGTTTTGCTTGAGGTGTCATCTGAGTAGCCTATTTGGAGAGGTCTTTTGAATCTTGTAATGACTGCATTGAGGAATTTGTTAGAATTTAAAGGGTTTTTTTGAGATCAATGGTCAATTTACATGCTCCATGTAGAGGGCTTATTATTAGTTTTTGATGATCGTACATTGAGTTGCCTTAAGTTGAGGGCTTATGATGACTTGACTAATTTGCAATGTGCATTTTGGATGACTATAGATTGAATTGCCTCATGGAGAAGGCTTATGATTGGTTGTTGATGATCGTAGACCTGAGTTGCCTCCCGTTGAGGGCTTATGATGACTTGACTAATTTGCGATATGTGTAGATAGATTTCAGTTTGGTTTAGCCTTGTAGAAAGGGCTATTACAACTTGTTATTTATTTACACCTGCAAATCGATTTCGATTTTCAACTATGCTGATTACTGACCGAGTTGCCTACTTGTGAGGGCTTTTATAACTTGTTTTTATATGTGTAGACCAATTTAGGTTATGTTTGCCTTGCGAAGAGCGATTTGCCAAATTTGCTCCGATTTTGGTTGTTTTCGATATAGCGAAGAGTTTTGCTTAGGTCGATTACTGACTGAGGTGCCTACTTGTGAGGGTTTTTATAATTTGTTTTTATATGTATAGACTGATTTAGGTTATGTTCACTTTCCAGAGAGGGCTTCTCCAAATTGGCTCCAATTTTGGTTATTTTGCAATATAGCAAAATGACTTACTTATGTTGATTGTCAGCTGAGTTGCCTACTTATGAGGGCTTTTAGTTTTCGATATAGTGAAGTGATCTGCTTAGGTCGATTGTTGGCCGAGTTACCTATTTGTGAGGCCTTTTTGGTTGGTTTTTAACATTTGCCTCGTGGAGAGGGCTTATGGTTAGCTTTTAATGTTTGTAAGGCCAAGTTGCCTTGTAGAGAGGGCTTATGATTGGTTTTTAACGTTTGTAGGTCGAGTTGCCTTGCGGAGAGAGCTTATGATTGGTTTGATGAATTTGCGATAAGCATTTTACACGGCTATAGATCAGATTGCCTTGTAGAGTGGGCTTATAGTTATTTAAGTAATTTGCGATCTTTATTCCTATAGACCCGACTTCAGTTTTATTTTGCCTTGTAAAGAGGCTTTTACAAATTTGCTCCCATCTTGGTTGTTTTTTATATAGCGAACAGATTTGCTTAGGGCCGATTGCCGCCTGAGGTGCCTACTTGTGAGGGCTTTTAAGTTTTGCTATAGCGAACAGATCTACTTAGGGCCGATTGTTTGTCGAGTTACCTACTTATGAGGGTTTTTAAATTTTGATATAGCAAACAGATCCGCTTAGGGCCAACTACCGGCTTAGTTGGGTACGTGTGAGGGCTTTTAAGTTTTGATATAGCGAATGGATCTGCTTAGGGCTAATTACCGTTAGGTTTTGATATAGCAAAGAGTTTCGCTTAAGTCAATTGTTGGCCATGTCGCATACTTGTGAAGGCCTTTTGGTTTTGATATAGCGAAGAGTTTCGCTTAAGCTGATTGTCGGCCAAGTTGCCTACTTGTAAGGCTTTTGATGACTAAGTGTGCCTGTGCGGAGCATGGCTTAGTGCTAAGTGTGTTTGCGCAGAGCAAGGCTTGGTGCCTTTTAGAGGAGGGCTTTTGATGACTAAGTGTGCCTGCACGAAGTAGGGCTTAGTTTTTTAAAGACTATAGAAATACATAGAGGTCTGTCAGGGCCTTGTTAATAATAATCTTTTTTCTATAAGTTGAGTTTCATTGTAGATCAGTTGGTTAATCAAAAGTTAATCGACTTGGTATTCATCGCTTATAAAGGCGGGTAGCCTGTACTTTTCTTCTTCTTCTTCTTTTGAGGTGGATTGGCATGCATTTGTTCTTGCCTTTAATAGACATTTTGGCAAGCGCAGTAAAAGATATATGGAAATGAAATGATCAAAACTTATACCAGAGCTTTTATATTGAAATAACCATGTTTAGGAAATTTGGTGGATGATCTTCACATTCTTCCATGACTGAGATTGTCGACAAAAGTGTATGTATGCTAATCAAGTTGTGATATCTAACATCAAATATACTCATAAAGGCAAAAAGATTTCAAGCAAGGAGGCATGTTTGGATGTCGTAAGTTATGCTCCTCTAGTTGGATCCACCTTGCTTTAGTAATCTCCATCCAAGCTTCAAAACTCAATTTAAGTTGTCTGTGATTTAACCGAGTAATATTCCAACACCAACACAAAGTTCAGGTAAGGAGGTTAGAAAGCACTCATTTCCCAACATCAAGATTACGTAGTTGATGAAGTATCTCATAAGAAACCACTTAAAAGGATTATGTAGCGTTGAGAAATGTAATAAATGGTTCTTTCTATAGCTAAAGATCATGCCAATGTTTAAGATGTCCTGCTATCAATTAGAGAAGGTCATCAACATTATAAAGTCTTCTAGCAATGTTCGTCTACGGCCTTGGTTCATAGCGTATTTTTGTAGGCCCCTTCCATTTTGCGTTAAAACAGTATTTGGTTGTGTGGCCCTGTTATCTTAGAAAGAGTTTGTGAAGCTTGTGCGAAAGGTATTAATCATGAAATACAAGAAAGGTGTTCCAAATTCTTAAAGCTAATCCTAAAATGGTTTTAAGACAATTTCTGTATAATCCATCTTTTACATCTATATGTAGTACAACAAACATACATGTCTATATACCACATGCCTCTTGAGTAAAAATAGCTAGAGTTTCCTCATGGAGAGAATGAAAAGAAGTTGTGGGATCATGATGAAAGCATATTTAATTGAATGTTGGGTAGAAGCCAAAAGAACATAAAGATAATTCAATTAAGCATTAATAGTTGTCAACAGTTAGGCCTTGATCCTAGAAAAGAGAGTTCTACTCACATATAGTCATGGTAAAAATCAAAAGAAAACAAGAAAGGAAAAACATTAAACTTGGAGTAAGAATCAAGAGAGAGAAAGCTATCTTTAATCCTCAAAGTTGTCATAAAGTTTAGATCTAGATGCACCCATTCCTAAGTTCATAAGGCTATTTAAAATAATGGGCTAAAAATGTTCAGACCCAAAATACAATTAAAAAATGCAAAACAATTAAAAACTACATTAGTAACGCGTTCATGACCATGATCTTTACATTCACAACCATGAACGATGTTGCCTCAAAATCAGAAAACTACAAAACAATACGATTCGTAGTTGTGATCCTTGTGTTCATGGCCATGAATGATGTCAGGTCCTCCAAAGGCCTTTAAAATGCGCTCCTTTAGCTCTTCTCTCAAGTTGTGATGCCTCTAATGTTCCTAGCCTCAATCCTAATGGTTCCAAACCTCTCTTGACTTGCTCCCAACATCTCTTGTTCCAAACTTATTTATCTCAAATCTAGGATGCCAACTCTTGAAGCAAAAACATGCCTAAACACTTAACAAGTTCCAAAATAATGTAAAACAACAAAAACGCAAAGATATCACTGCTATAAACAATGGGAAAAGGCAAATTTACCTAGCTAAAATGCTATGCAAAGATAATATGAAATGCATTGCACCAAACAACCCCAAATTTAAAGATTTGCTTGTCTTCAAGCAATCACTGTGGCGCTCAAGAAAAATTCATAAAATTCATCAAATCAAGACACAAGGAAAACAAAATGTAAATGTAGCAGATTAACAGTTTGGCATGCAAGTGATCTCAAATAAGTCTAATTAGAGGCTAAATTCCTATATCAATACTTACAATGGCTAGTTCACTCTTCTCACCTCACTCAAAGTGTTTAGGGAAAATATTATTGCCCTCAACTTCCTTAATCAAAGCACCTTACCATAAGCTTGGTAAGGAACCTCATCACCACTGATGTATCCTATCAACACAAAAGAATTGCAAGGTCTTTTCATGTGGATGTAACACAGCCATGGGTGAAACAATGAGGCAGGGAATTGAAAGAAAGGATAATCAAAGGACTTCAAAACAATCTCAGTACCCTAGTAAAACATACATTAAGCAATAATTTACTATAACAGGGGTACATATCAAACTAAACTGTCCTTTTAGTTCCTTCATTTATTTTTCCTTTTCTATATGTTCAAACTCTTCCTTTTCATTTCACCAACTATCATCTTTGCCCCCTTTTTTTTTCATTCTTTTTTTTTCTTTTTTTTTATTTTCCCAGTTTCACAGGTCCAAAAATATCATATAGGACACCCCAATATTTATTCACAAAGTTGCCATAATGTATTCCACAGGGTACCAAGACAAATCCAAAATAATAATAATAATAAGGCACTAAACAAAATTCATAGTGTATGGCTCAAATGGGCAACTAAGGGTTAGTTTTTAAAATCTAAGTCTGGGGCTTGAAAGAAATTCTTGATTTCCTTAATCATATTCATCTATGTAGACAATAATCATAACCTCAACAAGGTTCCAAAACAAGTTCTAGAGAGCACAATTATGAGAAGTGTACACTCAAGTAAAAAAGGGGCTAAGATATGCAATGTAAAATTACCCTAGAGTATAGGCTTAATCCTCACATCTGTGGTTCAAATCAATGCAAGCATCAAAACTGGAAAGATTATGCTAATTTTCAACTTGCATAAAGATCATCCATACAGATTCTATTGCAAGACTTCAAGAAATGTGTATCCTACTCAATGAATTTTAAGATGCAAAATATCAAGCACACGACAAGGGTTATTACATGCTGTCATAGATGCAATCCTAAGGGTGAATCTATCAATGAAATGAAACATAATATAGACAACTATATACATTTAAGGATTAGTCCTAGAATTGTAAATGAGAAATATGAAATGCAAAGCATGACCCTAACAACCCCAAACCTGAAACGTTACATTGTCCTCAATGTAAAAAAGCTAGAAGTAAGGGGAAAAAGAACAAATACACCGAATCAACGAAGGTTGAACCAAAACAAGAAGAACATTGGTCACCTTTTGCCTTTTGAGAGCTATCGAAGCTTTATTAATGGAGGAGAAAGATGAAGGGAGGAAAAAGATAGAGGGATCAAAGGGAGGAGATGGATGGGGAAAGAGAAAGGTTAGATGGGAAAGAGGATTGATGAGAGAAATCCCAAATTAGGAAGATTGGTGATGGGTAATGGTGGTTTTGTGAGTGAGGATAGTAGAGGAAGGTTGAAAAAGATTAGGTTATGGAGGAATTTGGATTTTGTGAGAAGAAAAAGGGATGAGGAAGAGGAAGAAATGCAAGAGAGAGAGAGAGAGATAGGGGTTGTGCGAATGAGTGAGGGGGGCTATGGGCATAGGTCTTAATTGGCCTTTTTTTTGGTGCCCTGTGAAAACGTGATTCACAATTGTGATTTTGGCATTCACGGTCGTGAACGCTACTGTCATATCTGTGTGAGCCTGATGTTTGCTTTCATGGGCATGAATCATACCGAAAAAAATGCTATAGTAAACCTAGCATGTTTCACTGGTGTGAATGCCTCATTCACGAGTGTGAGTGATTTTATGAAAATTGCAAAACAACATTCCAAAGGTTCACAGGTGTGAACGCCTCGTTCATGAGCGTGAACGATACTATCTTTGTGTCCTTTACCAGATTTCGTTGCCCAAGCTCCCTAAATCATGGAAACAACATAAAACTAAATAGAGAAGTAAAAAATCAAAAGGAAAAACAAAAGAAATAGCATTTTAAACTCCTAATAAATGGAAAAGAATAACAAAAGTGAAAAGAAATTAGGTTACTTCCCAACATGTGCTTATTTAATGTTGTAAGCTCAACATTTGTTAAGATCAATCTCCTATTAATGGGTGAGGGTAGAAGGGTGTTGCCTTTTTCTCAATTGGCTTCCATGCCAAGCCATACTTCGGTAGTTAGGACGAGAGGTCACATTTCCTTGTGTTATGGCAATTTGCAAGAAGATCTTGCTCGAGGAAGGATGTCATTGTGAAGAGGAAGACTTATGGCACTACTTTGGCCTCTTCTTCTGGTTTTATTGTCATGTAATGTAGACATGTTGATATGGCTAGTTTATGAGTACTTTGTATAGACTCTTTTCTGCCATAGGAGGCTTATGTTTATATTTATGTTTATTTTGATGTTTAGATTACTTTCTTTTGATGATGTATAGGAGTTGTAGTGCCTTAAGCACAAGAGTTTATTTTATGTTACCAAGGTTATACATAATGATCAGTTGATGTTTTGATTCATGATGAGTCTTGCAATTTATGTGTTCATATGGTTGTTCACAAAAATTTAACCATATTTTCACAATAAAATTAATAAGAGTTTTAATTAAAATTGAACCTTTACCATGATTAAGGACCATAACATCATGTAGCGATGTTGGGTTGTTACAAAACTCGCCACCAAGATTCTCTTCATGCTCTACCTCTCAAATGCCAACCACAACATCGCTATCATGGAGTGTATGCCGAAGCTCAACAGCATATTGGCAGAGTGGGCCTTGGTAGCACTTCAGCTCAAGTGCACATTACCCGAGGGCACTAAGGAGGTGAGGGCCCATGCGCTCATTGTTCTTATGATGGTTACGATGATGAGAGAGATAGGGGCACACAAGAAAGAGTAGGCTATCAGAGTGCTTAACAATGGTCTATGGTGATGCAATGGTAAAGCAACAAACAGAGCCTTTGAAGGAGGTGGTGCGTGTAGTGGAGTTGGCACTGCAAGGTGAGTGTAGTGTGAAGAGGAAGAGGAAAGGGGCATAGTTGTTGGAGAAGTTGCAAGCTTGCAACAATTAGGTCACTTAGGTTGAAATTGAAGGTCACTTGACTCACTATTGTGCTAGTTTTGGGATCGTTAGATGATAATAAAATCAATGGTTGAGGATTGGTGTAACTCTTTTAGAGTTACACCAGTGTCATTTGATCCCTCTTGTAACATCCCCAAAAATAGGCTAATAGTAATTGTGTTGAGATTAAATGAATGAAAATGTCTTTTTGTGCCCTGTATGATATTTACTCTGTGAAATATAAAATAAACAAACAAAATGCCTCTCTATGCTTGTTTTATTGGTGCTCTATGTGGTGTAGGACTTTACTTTGTATTATGATAGGGTTAGTTTAGTTGAAAGAAAAGCCTAAAAGGCCCACTAAAGCATATGACCCTTAAACACACCCACTTTCATGCACCATTCATAGAGTAGAGAAAAATGAGTTATTTTATATGGATTTGCATAGAGTTGTTTGAAGGGGGTTTAGTGTTTAAAAGCATCAGGAAGCATTTATGATGCATTAATTGTGATCTTGTCTGGTTGTTGAGCCATGAATGGTTGTTGTTGCTAGTTTCGCAACCTTTGCGATCTGCAGAATGATAGCTTATGCTAAGAGCGATCACCCCGCATTAAGTAGTGAATCATTCGAGGCCTAGGTTTAACTCCCAATGCACTTATGTTGGGCATGGGTCGACCTGTGCTAAGTGCAAGACAACCTTGGTGGTGCAAAATCGTGGTAGGCGCACCTTGTGTGTGCTAAGTATGAAGGACTCCAAAGAGCAAATTTGGAGACCCCGCGCAATCACTGCTAAGTGCGGTCCTTCATGCCCCAAGTGTGGGATTTCTAGAAAGCACGTATGGAATCCCTACTCAATGGCACTAAGCACCCTTTTTTGTGAACTGAGCGCCCAGGTCCAGACCCCTAGAACAATATGTCATTTCTATTATGTATTATTCATGCATACAATATTTTTCAAGTTAAGACACTACTACGAAATTCGTTTTCTAGAATAAGATTTTAACTTGGTTAATACTAAACCAATTTAAAAGATAGTTGTAGGGGCAGTTTTGAAATTTTTGACTACTTTTGTAACTCGATTCTAAGTAAGCCAATTTAAAAACATGGACGCAGTGTCAATTTTGAAATTTTTTACAACTTTTTAATTCGATTCTAGGTGAATCGATTTAAAAACATGGACGCGAGTGCCAAATTTGAATTTTTTTATAACATTTTTAACTCAGTTCTAGGTGAGCCAATTTGAAAACTTATTTTTAAATCGATTCTTAGTTTAATCGATTTAAAATGTGGTTTTTAAAATCAATTAATCCCCAACCAAATTAAAATGTTATGCTTTCAAAACCCCCTTCTTCTACTTCAAGCTAGAAAGCTCTTCAAACTTGCTCCTCGTGTTTGAACCTCTCACCCATTTCGCAAGATGGAGAAGGTGAGCATAGATTTGAAGCGAGATGGGAAGGGATAGAGCACTTGAGCAGGCGTGTTCATCAGCTCGCCAGCTGCATCAAGCACGATGGTCCTGCCTCCATTTCCCACTATTTCAAACCCAAACCTACTGGTAATTCATAATACAATCCATTCATTCTACCCTCACTCTATTCGACACTCACATACTTTCCATCAGGTGTTAGGGACGAGGGTTTACCATTACAACAAGAACATTTTAGAGGCAAGTTACTCCAAGGAACCACTCTTTATCTTCCTCACGGTTACTCTGGTATATATTCATGCATATGAGTGAATTTTTTCTGTTCTTATGTGTGGCTGTGCAGTTTTTGTCTTGGGTAAGAAAAGTTCACCTCCCACTTCCAACAAAAGCTTTCAGTCTTGGGACATGAATGCAATGTTTCAGGACATAACCTATTGGAACCATGAATATGCTCTTTCCCATGATGATGAATTATTCCGGGCTTTTATTGGCTTATTGTTGCAAAAATTGTAAGTCATTTATGCATTACTAATTTAGGGTCCCTTCTTTGTGTTTGGAGAAATGAATTGCATGCTTTATTATTATTGAAGTGGGATACTTTGATTTATTTATTAGACATTTTGATTAGAATCAAATTTAGTAGTTGCACAACAACGAGTTTTTCATTTTTGTCTTTCTTCGCTATGCATTCAAAAATTCACGGGTGTGGGTGTGTGTTATGCCATATATATTACATCTAATGGGAAATTGCTTCTTCATTATATGTGAGGTGTGCTGCAAAAGTTTAGTTATCATTCAAAATTGTGGTATATAGCTTGGTTATGTACAAAACTGAGTCAAAAAGTCACATTTTTTAACTTGGTTACCCAATGAACCAAGTTGAAAAGTATAATTTTTAACTTAGTTTTAGTTATAACTAAGTTAAAAAAGTAAACTTTTTAACTCGGTTCCCCAATGAATCGATTTAATTTTTTTTAAATCAGTTAAAAATTTGATTTAAAATCACCCATTTTTCTATATCGGCTATATCTAAATTGGTTCAAAAATTGATTTAAAAAGCCTATTCTTAATCGATTTAGAAAGTGTTTTCTACAATAGTGAGAATTACTGCCTAAGGGCCTTAAATCTTTACATGTGGATGTTGAGGAATCCCTTTTGGGGAAATGAGGACAGTAATCCCTCTGATGACTGAAGGGTGATCAAAAGGTTCTAATTAATGAAAGAAAGGAATGCATAAGAATAAGTTACTTTCCTTGGTGGATGGGCAGGTTTCCATCACTTCCCATTCCTAAAAAGTGGCTAGAACCCCTTGGACTGAAGGGATACATAAGTATAAAGGCACGACATAAGGACAAGGAAGACTCTCCTTAAAAGTTTGAACACAATACTTTGCTAATGGACGAAAAGGAGGAAAAGATAAATGCTAAGCATGCAAAATTAATGAATTATGTTCTCATATTTGTTTAAGTAAAGTTTTATATACATATAGTAAACATAATTGATAACTCCATGTTGATCCATGTTTATTACACTCATTAAGACATTGTCTCACTAGTTTTAGTTTCTATGTTCTAGATTGAACAAGTATAGGAAGAAGACATGATCCAACCTCGAAGATATTTGTTGTTTTGTTGATATTGTATATTTTAGGCTAGTTTATTTTGAAGAACAGTATACACACACACATGGAAGTGTATCAAATGAGGATACTTATATGAGAACTATAAATATAGGTCATTAGATCTTATTTTAATGGTCAAAATTAAAAAAATAATGCACATGACTTTTTTAAATGATCATATGACCACTATCTAACTTTTAATCTTGACCATCTATGTAATGCGTTACCATCAAGTGCATTTATCAACTAACACAAGATTTTTCTAACTTAACTAGTGATTTTGAGTTTGAGCCCTAGATATATAGCTGTGTTAAACACTTGGAGGGAGAGCATTGCAACCCTATAATGGTTCTACCTGGCTTAAACAAAATTGTCTCCTGTGTAAGATATACGGGGTCTACATGAAAAAAAATGTAACATATTTTTCAATGATTTAATAGTATTTGAAAATAATAAATAAATATTTGTAAATTACATTTTATATTTTAACTTATTTATTAATCATATATAATTGCAATAGTGTTAAAATAACATGTTCATTTTAAGCTTCTAGCTGTATGCACGTTAATTAAAATGTAATTGTTATATTTTTAAAAGAAGCTCTTGTTAAATGTTTAAATCTCTTGAAATCATTTCTAATGTATATGAATTATTTTTATTTTATGATTTAATTATTCTAAATAATATCAATTTAAAATTATTTGTGATATCAATTAATAGTATTTGATTAAATTGAAGGTAATTAAATTCAATTACTTGAAAATGTAAAGAAATTGTTAAAAGATTTGACACTTATTTGGTTGGTAATACAACTCTTGCATATGGACATTATGCATGTCGACTATTGGTTATAGGCTTTAGTCAAATTCAGTAGATACTTATTCTCATTATATGCATTATTTAGTTAATATGAGTTGGTACAAGTGGTTAAAGATCTAGAATGAATTCTTACCTTTTCTATTGGTATTGGTTTGAATCTTCGTAACGTCACTTAAAATTACATGCTGAGTTACCAGTTCATTCGAACAAATTTCACCAGCTAAGTCACTAGTTGATTGAAAAATCAGTTGAGTCACATTGGATTATATTGATTCCTTAACATTAATTTTTTTTTTATCCCAATTGGATCGATTCAACTAGACAACATGAACTAGTTTTTATAACACTACTTATAATTGAGTTTAATGGATATGCAATATTAGTATAAAATATTTTATAGTGTGAACCAATTAGAAATCAATTTTGGTGTGACTTTTAGGATGGTTATTATTAAAGTTAACAAATTTATCATACATGACGGTTTGTGATTAGATGATAATATAAAAATAATTAAAATAATAAAGGAAAGATATTTTGTTGAACCATAATTCAAATTGTAACAATTAAAATAATATATAAAAAAAATTGTTCAAAAGAAAGAGAAGAAAAAATTAATGGAAGCTTACCAAAAAAAATAAATTATAAGCAATTCAAGTAGTTATGAAGATAAGGAAAGATGAAAAGAATCAAAATTAAAGAGATGAATCCATAAATGAACTAAATAATTTAACATATAAGGAATGAAATATCTAACATTAAAAGGGAAAAAATTCTTTTATATACTATATAACATTTAAATTCAGTTAATTTTAAAAAGTAAATAAATTAATAGTAAAATATTTAAAAGGAAGAAAATTAAAATTATAAAAATATATATAATTAATTTACATAAAATATAAATAAATATTTAAAATTATAAAATTGACATGCAAAGCAAAACTTTGAAAATTAAAAAAAAAGTTTAAGATGTGTGTTATTTTTTAAGAGAGAATAGACTAAAAAAGTATGTTAGAATAATAGTGAGAAGAAAAAAGTCCAACATCACATGGAATAAGGAAGTTAAGAAAGTCTCAATCCTAAAATTTTAAGATTTTGAATTATAAACATTGATATTAAGTTCACTTGTATAGTTTCCTTGTAGCTCGTTGATGGAAATATGTCTAATATTTTATCTCTCTCATATTTTCTAACTAAAAATAAGTCACTTTTAAGAAAATATATCCTAATTTAATATATAAGGTGAATAAAATGAGTCTTAAATGTTTACTAAATGTATAGGAAACATTGTCTCTTATCAAACACAATATTTTTCATTATATAAATGTGATTAATTCAATTATATGAATTCAAGTCTATAGTCCGAATGATAATATATTATGGTCCATTAATATAAGAAAAATAAGTCACTTTCAAAAATCATATATAATAATTTAATATATAAGGTGAGTAAAATGAATCTTCAATAATTACTATAAAGAAAAAGATCATGTATAGTGTTAATATTTTTTTAATATATAAATGTGATTAATTGAATTATACACATTTGGGTCCATAGTCCAAATGCTAATACCATGTTATTCATTTTACCAACTCCTAACATTAATTATTGTTTTATTTTTTAAAAATGAAACCATATATAGAAATTCTTTTAATATAATCAAGCCAAACATCACAAACAACTACAAAAAAATGGCCTTCGTTCATGAATTGATACATGTTCATCAACATTCACATTTGTATATAAACTTTGCTAGCCTTGCTTGCTCTGAAAATATCCTCGTCACTACTAATCAACAATATGGTGGAAGTTATAGTGGTAATTGTAGGTGCAGGTCCTTCTGGCCTTGCAATTTCAGCATGCCTATCACAAACCCATATCTCTCACATAATACTCGAGAAAGAGGATTGCAATGCCTCTCTTTGGAGGAAAAATACTTATGATAGACTAAACCTCCATTTGGCTAGTGAGTTTTGTTATTTGCCTCTCATGCCTCACCCACCCTCGGCCCCAACCTTCCTATCTAAAGCTGAATTTATTCAATACATAGACACATACGTTGCACATTTCAACATAAACCCTCTCTATTGTCGTTTGGTTGAATTTGCTATGTATGATGAAGTTCGGAACAAGTGGAGGATTGAAGCAAAGAACACTCGAGAAGACACGGTGGAGGTCTACATAGCTAAGTTTCTAGTGATTGCCACAGGTGAAAATAGTGAAGGATATATTCCTGATGTGCCTGGACTAGGAAGCTTTAAAGGAGAGATAGTGCACTCCAAATACTACAAATCAGGCTCAAAATATGAATCCAAAGAGGTTTTGGTAGTTGGGTGTGGAAACTCAGGGATAGAGATTACTTATGATCTCTATGACTGGGGAGCAAGCAGTTATATTGCCATCCGAAGCCCAGTAATTTTTTGTAACTCACTCTCTCCATGCAGGGATATTATATGTTTAGCTATGCATAGCTTTCCATGTTTTAACTTTTTGGGTATTTTACCATACTTTTTACCTTTTCCTTAAAGGATTGGATTATTTAAATTTCAAAAGAAAAAAAATGTGATTTTGTGAATGTATAAAAAAATGCTTATTTTTTTGAAATTTTATATAAAGATTTGTTTTTATTTACTTGTAACTTTTATATAAAAGTAATTTTTACGAGAAAATTTTAATTTAAAAAAATGAGTGTATGAAAACAAAATCCACTCATATATATAAAATTATTTAGGTATACATACGTTTATACATACATACATACATACACACATATATATATATATATATATATATATATATATATATATATATATATAATAGAATTAATGTTTAAAGTTAAAATTTTTAGTTGTATTCCAAATTTAATATTTAGATGTAACATCTAAGATTGGAAACAAATTAATTATAAATTTGACATTGACAAATAATATATTAATATTAAATTTTTTAAATATAATAATGATAAAATTATTATTTTGAAACAACAATTTAAAAATACTTTTTATATTTTCAATGCAATCCAACATTATAAGAGTAATGCCTTTCGATTTCCTCCTCCTAGATCATTAATTATTTTCATGATTCTATTTGTATGACTTTTTATCCCACTAAAAATTATTCTTTTGTTGTATCTATTATCTTTGACTCAAGGAGTGTTTTGAGAAAGCATGAGAGAAATGTTATTGAGCAATTTTTTTACGAATTGATCATTTAACCACTAATCCATAAAATATAGATTGGGTTTATTTTAGTCCAAATTCTTCCTATATTAATTTGGATATCATAACTCATTTTTCTTAATATGTAAGCATACACATACATAATTAAGTTGCAACAACTTTTATTTGCAATAATTTACACAACAATTGTTTATGGAAATAAAAATATTTCTGATTTGTAGGTTCATATCCTCACCAAAGAATTGATCCATCAAGGTATGCTTATGCTAAAACATTTGTCAGTTCATGTTGTGGACACTATCATTACCTTTTTGGAAAACATAGAATATGGTGATCTATCGAAGTATGGAATTTATCGGCCCAAAAAAGGACCATTCTATGTTAAATTTGTTACTGGAAGGTCTCCGGTTCTCGATGTTGGAACCTATTGGAAAGATTAAGGAGGGAGCAATTAAGGTACTTACAACCATGTTATACATAACACTTTAGCACAAAAGAAATTATAAGAAAGAATGCAAGGGGTATGATATAATAAAATTGTGGGTTCATTTTGGCAAATAAAATATTTCATATTAAGTAAAAGAGAATAAATATATTTTTTTGGAAAATAAAAGATTCTTGATAATAATGTTACTTTATAAATTAATGAAAATATTTTTTTTCATAATACGTAAGTATAAATTTATTAAAATTTCTCAAAATAATTGACAATAAATATAGAGTTTAATGGTCATGTACTGTTAGTGTAAAAAGTTTTACACTGTCAACCAATCAGAAATCACCATTGATATGACTTTTAAAGTGTTTATTATAAAAGTCAACAAACTTACAATAAATGGTAGTTTGTAATTAGATGACAGTATAAAACTACTTTTTATTGTCAGTGTATGGCCTTTTTTCTCATAAATATATTCCCTCAAGTCCTTTATATAAAAAACAAATCAATGCATTTTTTTATCTTAATTCTAAGAAACATGGACCTACTTTCAAATGTATTAATTACTATTCTCTTTTATACCCTTAATTTATTCTGAAATCTATTAATGAGGTACCTACTCATTCTCCTTGCAAGTGAATGCATTCATTAGTCTCTTAACAAGACAAGTTACACTCATTGGTGGAAAAATTATCTCTTGAATTATGTGTAGTGTTATTAAATATAAGCACTACATAAATCATTTAATTCTATAGGTATTTATGGAATAAAATTTAAATTTATGACATTATTAATTAAAATCAACTAACTTAACTACTTTTATTGGTCTTTTTTGAATTGATTATTTGTTTCTTATACAAAGGACCAGAAAGTCTAAAATTTTTAAGAAAATTAAATTATATCAAAACAAATTTTGTAATTTTTCAAAAATCTTATTTCTGAAAATATTATTTCAAGAGTAGTAATTTAATTAAGAACGAAAAAAATTTCTATACTAAAATGTCACTTTAATATAGGGATTAATTCTAGAATTTTCTTCTTATTAATTTGTAACCCCTCCCCCCCCCCACAACAGGTAATTCCTTCTCATATAGTGAGAATTGAGAACAAGAAGGTCATCTTTGGAAATAGTGAGGAAAAAGAGTTTGATGCGATCGTGTTTGCTACTGGCTATAAAAGTATAGCTAATACGTGGCTTAAGGTTTGAATAGAACTTGTAACATGTGTATTTAAATTGTAGTTATTAATATGTTTTGTGCATTTTATTTTTCTTCTTTCAAATCTCTCAAATGAGCTTTAATCTTCTACTCCTTATCTATATTGCCAAAACAAATAATACATGTTTGTATCTTTGAATAAAAAGATAAGTATAATTAAGCATAGTTTGAATTCACGAAATTGATTGATGTTTATTGTAGGATTACAAATATGCTCTAAATGATGAGGGGCTACCAAAAAATGATTTTCCAAACCACTGGAAGGGTGATCGTGGATTGTATTGTGCAGGACTATTAAGGAGATCAGGCTTATCTGCAATCAAGATGGATGCTGAGGCTATAGCTGACAACATCAACCAAACTCTTAAGTTACCTTAGGAATTATCTTTCATATAAGTCTCTGAGCTTTAGTTTTAATAATGGGATTATAGTTTAGTTAAGAATTTAGTTTTGGATAAAACATGCAGATGCGGCTCCTTAAGTGATTTTCATGTTGATCTTCAATTAGAGTTGGAGTTTCACCTCAGTGATTTGCGTAATAAAAATTTGCATTAAAAATTAACATAGATTATCATATAAAACGCCAATTTCGATTGAAGAACAGTACCAAAAACCCTTATATAATTGTATATAAGTTGTGTCCTTTGGTTTTGAATTCATGTATTGTATAGTAATTGCATAAAAGGACCTATCATTGTTGGTTAAGTAAATATATCAGATAGTAGTGGAGTTGAATAAGAAATTTTGTGATTTCCTCTCATATTAGTAGTTGTTAGATGCTAAAAAGATCATGATTCAATTAAATCTCAAATCCATTGTCTTTTAATAGGCTTAAAGTTTCGAAGAATGCATCTCCTTGAATTCGTCTTCCATTCACTTCATAGCTAGATATCAATTTATTCTTATCAAACTGGGTGATTAATATAGCTTATAACTTTACCATAACCACTAGAGTTCCATATAAGGCTCAAGAGTGAGGACATAGGGAGGCAATAGTGGCTATAGAACGAGCAAATTAATTAATAGTTTGTAAATTCCAACTACAATAAAGACTAAAAGTTCAAACATCAATTGGGGTGGGACTTAAATTTTTGAAATATCAAACATAACACAACAAAGAGGTCTACAGTCAATAGCAAAACCAAGAATAAAATGGAAATCAATTCCTTTTTCAATTGGAACATAATCAAATGTAGACTAAAAACTAAAATTTAGTGTTTGTGTGTAAGGATTGGTAAATACTTTTAATGAATAAAATATGATGCTTTGTTTGTTTGATATATTACATGTTTGAATATGAATATGTTAACTTTTACAAGTTAATTATTGTATGATTTATAAATGATCAACTTAAAAAAAAATTGTTTCTCAAGCAGAATTTTGTGCTAAGAATGACACAAATTTTTACATGACTTGTCATAGTTGGTATATGTTAGGTTTGGTTGAAGCTTGAAAGTTGAAACAACAACAAATGTTGAGATAATTTAAAGAAACCATTGATCATGTTTTATAAATACATATTTTACCTGTTTAATTCTTTTTTCCCCTTCTATTTTATTGTTTGTTACATAGATAGATGGGTTATTATATTGTGTAAGACCTAAGACCATTGAGTTACATCAATTTACCACTTCAGCTAGTGCACTTAAGTAAAAAATTAACATTGGGCCTTAATTGTTAGAATTAAGGTAACTTTTGACTTAGTTGCTATTATATATACTTAATCTAACAAATGAAAAGGGAACTGAAACTGATTGCTATAATATGCTTTTCTAAATGGCTAACGTTGAGTAAACTTAGATTTTGATGCTATTATTATTTAATGTAATATGTGGGGTTTCTTTAACTATAAGTTTGTTTTAGGCATTTATTTGCTGAAAAGTGCTTTTTTGTAGGAAATGTAGGTTTCATATGGCTAGAAGGTGCAGATTTTGATTATAGGAGATATATATACTTTTTTTTATATTTGTACTTGGCTAAAATCATGAAAACATGGTTGAATTAAATTGAGAATTTGAATAAAAGAAGTTCAAATCAACAATTAATGTGTGAAAGATAAAATTGAAAAAAGAAGGTGTGTTAATATGTGTGTAGTGTACTATTATGGGTAGGTGAATATTCAATATAAAAACTAAAGTTATAAAAAGCAAAGTTATATAGGAGGAATTTACACGTACATGGGAAGAAGCCTCCCAATCACCATCTGTTATTGGAGAGTCTCCCCCCATTGAATTACAAGTGTGGTGTAAAGTTGTTGGAATGAAAAACAGCAAGGTATATAGCCTTGGATCGAAGTCAAGCAAAGTGGTTGGGAGACACTCCTATCATGGCTCTAATTCTTCATCGTCTGACTGGTGCAAAGAGAGGATATTGAAGAATTAAAAAACAAATTAGAAGCAGTTGAAACTGAGAGGGATGATCTTCGTGACAAAGTGTTAAACAATGAGAGAGATATTCAGTAGAACAACAAACTCTTGCAACAATTGATGGAAAAGATAGAGTTTCAACCTCCTGGAGTGCAACTTTCTTTTACTACCAAACAAAATGACCCTATGGATGAGTCTTAGAGTTAGATTAGAATTTAACTTAAAGCATTTGAAGTGTTAGACATTTTGTGATATAGTTATTGAGATAGTTGCTTGCTACTTTTATAAATGTTTTGATACTTTGTTTGGATAAGTCTTAATACTTGTTTTGATAAATACTATAAAACAAACTTGTTATGCATCATATTAATTTTGTATTGATAAATACAATGTATTGAAATATACATGTTTATCAAATAAACTTTTTGCAAAAATGAATTTAGAAAAAAAATAAAAAAATTATCAATTTAGATTAGAGACCGATATATAAAATTGGTCACTAAATAAGTCACTAATCATGTCTTATATCAGTCTCCAAATCCATACCTTTTGTCACTGAATCAGTCTATGAATCAATCACCAAATCAATCTTTGAAAACTTGTCACTGAATTAGTTTTTGAATATTGGTCGCTAATCTTAGTCACTGAATCGATTTATGTCTTTCAATCATTGAATCAGTCTCTGAAATTCAGGTCACCGGATCAATCTCTGATGTAGTGATCGTTGAATTAGTCGCTATAGGATAACGACCAAGGTTATAACGACCAAAAAAAAAGTTGTCTCTTATTGATCACTAAATTAAGTAGCGACCGATTTATCCATTTTAGCGACTAAAAAATTAGTTGTTACTTACCTATTTTCTTGTAGTGTGTGTTAAACAAGCAAGGCAATGCAAAGGCTCCCTATGTGTACTGGCCACAAGACTCAATCTGATGGAAGAGCTCTTGGTAGAAGATTAGCACATGCTTCGAGCTCTTGTCGACGAAGATCATGCAGCCTACCAAGTGTAGCAAAAATGCCCTGGCTACAAAAACAAACTGGCCAGTTGCGACACAAGCCTCATATCTCTCCCTCAGTCACTAGAGAGTCACATGAGCTCCTTTATTAGTTACAAACCATGCATCTTGGTAAGTAGTGTTGAGCTCGCTCATTAGCAACCTTGTGGCGTCCTCACAAGTTGGATGCTCGTGGACAACAGAAGGTGTAATACCCCTACTTTTGTATATTAAATTATTTTATATTTATTTATAGAAAACTAGATGGGAATCTCAAAAGTTTGATCCCTATAATTATGTTCATATTAGAAAGTAGTATTTAGTTTAGATTTTTAATAATTTTTGGGAACGAAACCTAGAAATTGGTAAATAACTATTTCATCCCTAAAAAGTTAGATGATATAATTAATAAAAAAATAGATAAAAGTGTTTAAAATTTATTTTTAAGTCATCAATATACTTAGAATAGTTAATAATAATTTTAGAAATTTTTTGGAAATTTATTGAAATAATTTCTCGAAAATGGCAAAAATACCCCTAGTTGACTGCGGGAACCAATAAGAGACTTTTTGACCTTAAAATATTTTAAAAATTTTATACTAAGTATCTTTTGTTATAAAATTTTTATTTCGAAAGAAAAATAAGCAAAAATATAATAATCCTATTTCAATTTTCTTTCAACTATTTTTCTAATATTTGATAATGTAATTCTGAAAAACCAGGAAGGAATTCCAAAATTTTGATTCTCACCATTACACTCAAAATTTCAAGAGCTATCTAATCGTGATTTTTAATAATTTTTGCGAGCCGAATTCTGAAAAATTAGAAAATAATGATTTTGCTCCTATTCCTAACATTAAGGACTGATATGAGAAAAAGATGCAATTAACATTAAAATATCAATTTGAGCTAAGAATTATGTCATATATTAAAATATAATTTAAATTTTTTTGGGAATTTTCTGAAATTCCTCTATAAAATGACAAAAATGCCTCTAGGTGTCTATTAAGCTTAGTCAGTATTGGTTTGACATCCAGAAAGGGTGAAAATGGTAATTTTAGTTTATTTGTGGGTAAAATATTTAACTTTAAAATTTTCATAAAAATTTTGGTATTTATTGAATTAAAATGGATTTTTTATAAATTTTCTTGCTTAAAAATACAAAATAAATACATATAATTCAAAATAAATTAATAAAAATTAAAATTTATTGTTAGAAATTTAATTTTGATGAAAAATAATGTCTTTGTCTAGTTTTGCATTAAAATACATTATTTTGATATTAAAAGCTATTTTTTCAAAGTTTAGGCGATTTTATCAGGTACCTGGCTAATCAATTATAGTTAAAATTTATACTGGGGAACTTTAGGACAACTCACCTAGCACGTTTTCAGCCTAAAAGGGGGTGATTGTTTTACATATTTTTCCCTTAATTGAATTAAAAATAAATCAAAAACCTTATTTATGACATATTGCATGACATCTTCAAGTGGACACCTAATTCCTTCTCCTCCTCTATAAATAGCCATGGTTTTGGACCATTTTTCAGCACCTCTCCTCTCTCAAGCTATGAAATTGTTAGAGAGCTTTTCTTTGTTGAAAATTTTTTCTTTTACTTTGCTTTTCTGCTAAAATTTTACTATTTTTCCAACAACTAGTACAGTTCTCTTCCTAGGAGCTTTGCATCAACAATTCCATTCTCTTCATTAGCCACCTTAAAGGTAATGGGGAGAGTGGAGTTGATTCTAAATTATTGTCACTTTGCATGTTGGTAGGAAAGGTTTTTCCCTAAACCCGTTTAGGCTTAAGTTTTATTATTATTATTATTATTATTGTTGTTGTTGTTGTTGTTGTTGTTGTTGTTATATTGTTTGATGTTAAACTTTAATTTTTGCTAAGTTATTACTCTACTAAAATTTAGATTATTAAATTATAATTGCTAAGCTGTTACTCTGCTCAATTTTAAAAAATTAAATTGCACTTGCTAAATTGTTACTCTGCTTATTTTTAGAAAATTAAAATGTACTTGCTAAGCTGTTACTCTCTTCAAATTTAGAAAATTAAAATGTATTTATTTAGTTGTTATTCTGCTAGAATTTTAGTAATTAAATTATAATTACTATGTCGTTATTCTGCTAAAATTTTATATGATTACTAAATTGTTATTCTGTTAAAATTTTGGTATTATGCAATTTTACAAAATAAGGCAGAAATGTTGATTGTACTGTTGCTCAAATTAAATGGGACCAAGGAAATCTTTGCTTGAGAAGTTAGGAATTGATAGTTTAGTGAGTAATGAAAAGCAAGTGACATGCAATGGCATGGACACCCTGTTAAGGAAGCTACAGTTTGGTACACTGAGGAATGAAAGGCAGGGACCCATTTGAGGAGGTCATGGGGGTAGGCATCGAGTGGTGAAGGTTGGTCCCAAAGGCCAAGGTAGCACCCTCGAGCTGGGATATTCGCTTGACCAAGCTCAATAACCCCAACAACTACTTAGCATTCTGGGATTAGTGTGAGAGTATACCTCTATAAATGGACATCCTGACTGATATTTGTTCCTTATTGATGATGAGGACTGTACCATGTGATGATGTTGATGAGGTATATGTACTCTCAGCCACTTCCCAGATTTTGTTGAGAACTATTATTCACTAATGAGAAGTATGGATCCATACCAAGTCAAGGGTAGTGTAGTATAACTTAGAATAAACTCTAGGTTCCCTTCGTTAATTGTGTTTTAATTCTACCATACATGTGAAAATAATTTTAGAACAAATCACCTCACTCCATTGTTTTTTTTCTTGTATGATTGATTATTATTATTGAAGATGACAACAATTCCTAATGATGCTGAGGACGAGTCAGAAGATACTCCTTCAGATTTGTATACATAGTTTATAATATTTTCCTTGAGGGATGAGGTAAATAAATATTGCTTTGTATAAGATCTTTTTGATGTATATATTGGGCTAGGTAGTATATGTCTTTTGATGTACTCTTGCTTTCTTTTTGACTATTATGTATTACTCAAACCATGATGTACAGTTTGATATATATATATATACATAAACAGTTTTATCATTTCACTTCTATTTCCAAATTTTGTTGAATTTAGAATTTTTCTATTTTAAAATCACAAAAATTATACTCACATTTTCATCAACTTAACTTAATAATTAAATTAATATGAATTATATTTAAAATTAAAGGAGTGTTACAGAAGGTACCTGTAATAGGCAAGTATAAGAAAAATGACACATCATCTAAGGTGATGGTCATTTCTCACTTCTATTGGTAGGTGGAAGGAGTTAGTGTTTTTATGCCACCACTCAAAAAAGGCACACACCATGCTCTTGTTTGCACTAGTATATTGTGCATCCACAAGAGAGGTGAGCCCTGACCACTCCACGTCCCCGCAACCTCCAAGTGCATAGGCATGGAAAACACCTCACCCCCATGGCTTACCAACTAAGCTGCTTTTGGGGCTGGCTCTCCTATCCATATATATCTAGTAACATGGTCGTTATAGGACTTTAGTAGAGACAAGTCTACAGGAACACCTCCAAATTGGGGGTCTAATAATGCTCTCCTCCAAACCATCCTGAGGTAACTCTACCTTGGCCTCATGTACCTCATTCTGTACCTATTGTTGCTATGCATGTTGCCTCCTTTCTAGCCCAACGTGTTGATGCAATCAGCAAGGCATGCCTAGATGTGCTAGGTGCATCGTCTAGCAGAGGGTTTCGTCTAGGACGATAGGCACCAAACCTTATACATGGCATGATGAATCTGCAACAGTAATAAAAATTTAACAAATATGAAAAAAAAATAATAACTAATATTTGATGATTAAATATTAAAAGTTTATTAAAACAATTAAAATAATAATAACAAATTATATAAATTGAATGCTTATTATAAATTAATAATAATAAATAAAATCATAATAATAACAAATAATAATTTAACAAATATTTAATAAAATAATAATAAAACTTAATTAAAATAATTAAAAACCAAAAAAAAAAAAACACTCATCGAAAACCAAAGAAGTTGAAGGTTTACAGCGCATTTGTGGTGGCATACGGCTAAACGAGAAGCAATTGAGCTAGGGGTGAGTGAGTGAGGGAAGGACGGGAAGGAGTGTGGGAAAGAGAGAATGAGAGAGCTGGTAGGGTGACAAAATAAGGGGGGAAGAAGGGGTGAAGGGATTTTAAAACAAAGAGCAAAATTGTATTTTTTATCTTTTTTTTTAAGTTGGGGGTGAAGTTAACAAAAAAAAAAGGTAGGAATAGCAGGGCTTAGATGCAAATTAAATTTGGGTTATGGGATGAAAAGAAAGATGAGTTTGCTTCTTTCTCCTTTTCTTTTAATCAAGTGAAATCTTATTTATTGTAAATGTGAATTATAAATCTAAGCCATATATAACCAATCATGGATTATATATCAAGCTTATAAGTTAGTTAGTGGCTACATGACTACTTAAAAAAATCATTTGTATTTTTTTTAATATTGATTATTCAAATATAATCTAATAATCTATATTAATATTTTGTTTCTCACAACAATAAAAGTTCTCGCTTCATCAATCTTATGATTTTCTTTAAAAAAAAAAATCTACAGTAATTGAAATACATTATTATTTTATTTTCCATTAAAATAGAAATTAACTTTATATTGAACTTATTACAAAGCTAAGAGTAAAAAAATGCTGTCTGCAAAAATAAAAAGCATTTGTAAACTGAAAATTAAATTTACAAAAGTGAAAAAAAAATGTTATGAAAAGTTAAGTAAAGAGTGAAAAAAAAATCATAAATTCAAAAAAGTATGAAAAATTATTTGTATAAAAAATTATATTTAAGATATTTTAATTAATTTTAATAAAAATTTAATTAATTTGAACTACTTATTTTGAAAAACTAAATAAATATTTATTTAATCATATTTTATAAATATCAATTATCACAACTTTATATTATTTACAGGAACTTGTGTAAAAAATAGAAAGAATGAAAGAAAGTATTTAAAATGCAAAACAATAACTACACATTAGAGCTATCAAAGTGGGCCCAACCCGATGGGTTGACCCGCTTTGCCTGAAAAAAGGGTTAGGTTGGGCTGAAAAAAAAAACAACCCAAAAGAAACCAGGTCGTTTTGGTCCAGCCCGTCTGGCCTAATATGTGTGTGTGTGTGTATTAAATAAAAAATATTAATATACTTAAAAAAATTAAAAAAGAAAGGGTCCCACACATTTGTAAAAAAAAGAGGCTAATAAAATAAAATAAACGGAAATTGGTGTTCGGGGTTTGGCAGAGTCGATGAGCTCTAATATGTCAACATGCGCATTGTTACATCAGTTTCATTTATATTATTAACAACACTCTCTAACACACTTCTTTTCACATACTTTCTCTTATTCATTAAAATTTATTAAAAATTACAAAATTATCATAGAGATTCATTAAATAGGATATGAAACCCATAAAATTTTATAATTTTCAATAAATTTCAACTAATAAGAAGGATTGTGTTCAAAAAAGTGTATCAAGTGTGCTTCTAGCATTTATCTATTAACTATTATCATGTATATAGTTATTATTACACACGCATGAGGCAGTTAGTTACTAATACATAGAGTTGGTTTGTTAAGTTTAGAAACTAATACATGTATATATATGTACAGGGATATAAATGATAACAGACTTTCACAGTTTCACTCTTCCATTCTTGAGTTCATTAAAGCGTTCTTCATTATTTTCTTTCAAAATCTCCATTATTGTGTACACTACTACTTCTCCTTTTGGCTCAAGATCTATCAGAAAGACTACGTTGCATGTCTACGTGTTCTTGACCACTGCTTACAGATTATGTTTGAATGGCAATACTCAAGATTTGAAACTTGCAATTCTTGTTATTAATGACTACTTCTGCTTATGATGCATAAAAAAGTACAGTTCTTGGTTTATCAATAACAAGAAGTGCAAATTTTAAATCCTTGAGTGTTGTCATTCAAATATAATCTGAAAGCGGTCTTCAAGAACACGTAGACATGTGATTCTTTGGATCTACAAGAGTGCGTTTCAGTTTTCATTTCCGTGGCTTTTGAAGATGGTATTCCTTTATGCCTTTTGTGGAAGCTTTTACCTTCATGCAATAATTATTTCTTGATTCTTAATTACCCATGACTTTCATTTTGATTTTTTTAATTTGTCACCTCTTTCTTGGTTTTGCTTTCTACCAAGAAAAATTAAACAACTTACGCTACTAATTAATTACTCTTTCTTGTTATTGTTAATTTGGTTTTCTTTCTTGGTTTTTCATTGGTAGCTTCTAGTTTGTTTCTGTCAAGATTCTTTTGAAGAAAGCAACAACGCTTTGATCTTTTATCAACTTTCCAAATTCTGCATTGATTTTCCTAATCTCATGCTTCTATTTGGATATTATTATTGATGTTATGGACTATTGTATGATGCATGCACAAAATGAAAAAATAGGCCCTCACGTTCAGTTAATATTTCATGATGGTACCCAAAAAAAATCTAAGAGTTTTCGTGGAGCATCTATTTATAGACTTTGATGTTTGCTTTAGCATGAATTTATTCTTAATGATTTTATCTCCTAAGTCCTAATACCCAGTAATACATTTATGTCACGATTGTGTTGATAGGTTTCTGATAGATGATGTTGATCAGGTCATGCATGTCATCTCTGTTCTCAATATACTTCTTGAGTATCATGATTGAAGTCATAGTTTAAAACTTTAAATAATGCCCGATATGTAAGTGTGCCCCCTTATCGTTTGCCTATCTTTTTTTTTATTTTTTATTTGGCAATGACTTTATGAATTGATCATATCACCCCGCTTGCATGTACAGACAAAGGAAAGATAGCAGTTATCCATTTCTCTGTTTATGTTATATGCAATGTATGTATTTTATTGTAGTTTTGACTCACAATGCTCGAAGGAAATAAGGGAGATAGAAAGAGGAGTGAGAACACTCTAAAACTCACTTGATTTAGATTTATTAGACAAATATACTAGTACATAAGTTTTTATATTATACAAGACATCTCTTCATACGTGAGACATAACTCTTAGAAAATATAAGTGCACAAATCTAAAAAATGTCCATAGAAAAAATACTATGAACCTTAAAGTATATGAATCAAGTTTAAATAAATACTCTACTATTAAGTAAATGTTCCACTACTATTTATACTTCATTTTTCAACAATGCTTTCATTTGATAATTTCATGAATCAAGTATAGTTAACATGACATTTTGAGGTGGTGTAATCTTTAATTAAGTGTTTGCAATAACTGGTGTAATTCAGCGCTGGCCCAAGAACAAAGCTACTAAAGTTCAACCTTTAGGTCCACTACCAAAAAAATTATTTACTATTCATTTTCATAAAGCAAAAAGGTTACATATGTTGACAAAAAAGCTCAACATATAACTCACTCATTTAAAATAAAAAAAGTTTTTTTTTAAAGTTTGTTTTAAGCTTCACTCAAAGTTGGGCCGACCCCAATGTAATTTTGTGATATTATAGTGTGTCTTCAATTGGGAAGTCATTATTACATTGTGAGATCTTTCTAGTAAATCAAAATTCCTAATAAATTCATTTTGTATTAAATCAAAATTATTGGTTTGTATTATTTGTGTGAAATATTTGACAGGATTTTTTATTTTTTTTGTCATGAAAACTTAGTTTTTGGTTGCTTGATGTTATGGTCCTTGTTATATTGCACGGTACCAGAAATGAGATATTTGCTATGCAACCTACACCAAGTCAACTTACATAGATTACTTGGTCATTGATGAGGTGAGACAAAGGTCCATCAATGTAGAAAGCTCATCGGTTTTGATTTTGTTGACTCAGCTGACATTTTCGGCTTGTTAACCACAGTAGTTAAAAAAAAAAAACTATTTACTAAAATAATAAAAATAATAATAATTTACCAATATAGGTTGTTTTAGAAAAGGGGACAAAAACGAGTAAACATGTTTTAACAGGAGGTGCCAAGTTAGTTGGCGACTCGCATTTATTAATTTTTTTTTATATATATAATAGGAGGCGGCGCCTCGCGTTAAAATATTTTTTTTTAACTATAACAATTGGCACCTTGCGTTCAAATTTTTTTTTTCACTACAACAGTTGGCGCCTCACATTCAAATTTATATATATATATATATATATAACAGGAGGCGTCAACTGATAATAAAACCAATATTAACATTAAAAAAATATATTATAACATCGTAACAGATAATCACAAAATCTATAATAATAAATTACACTATCAAAATAAAAAATTAGTTAATAAAACTAAATAAAATAATAAACTGATAAACATCACATACCTATAATACTCAAACTTCAGTTGGTGCCTCCTGTTATATATAAAAAAATTAATAAACGTGAGGCGCCAACTAACTTGGCGCCTCCTGTTTAAATACGTATACTTGCTTTCGTCTCCTTTTTTGAAACAAACCATATCGGTATATTGTTTTTATTTATTATTATTTTAGTAAATAGTTTTTTTATGTTTTTACTACTGTGGTTAAAAAGCCAACATTTTCTGAAATTTTTTTTTCCCGCTTTTTCTTATAGTTTGTTTCGCCACTACGGTTTGCGCATAATTGTTTCGAAAAGCTCATCTACACCTTCTTGCAACTTTGTGAACGATTACAAACAGGTATAATGTTTTATGAACTCAATTTCAGAAAGGTATTTGTTTTGGGTTTCTTTTGGGGCTGAGTTATTAATTAGATTCTCTTGGACTTTGGGGTCCATGGACTCATTCTTAAATTCATTGAAGTTTTCTCGGCCCATCTTTTTTCTGATAATTTGGTATGGTAAAAATTGAATATAATTTTCATATATTATTTTTACATTATTAACTAATTAAAAATCAATTTAAATAAGAATTTTAAGTGATATTATTACAAAAATTAACAATCTTATCATACACGAAAATTTATAATTGAATGAAATATAAAAACTATTAATAAACTCTAATTAAATTCTAATATAAAAGTGAACCTGCTGCAACTTTGGCCAAGTTCTAGTATATTGTCTTTATATGCTCAATTAAGAAAAATTATTTGATGGTCTGATACCATCATAATCCCTATTAATCTTTATATGATACATAATATATTTTTTTGAAGAATATATGATATATAGTTGAGTGTTATTAATTTTTTTTCATAAATTGAAAAACTTCAATATATTTTATGTAGACTTTAGTTATGACCACGGACACGTGGTCCCAAACTACGGTAATAATTTCTCTCTTAATTAGGCCTTCTAGTTCATTTTATCCTCTCCTTATTCTTGTAAACGGTCCATTTGTTGTGGACCCTACAATGTTCCCCTGAATCGTTCAGAAAGGTAAAGCCAAAGTATTATCATGATCCAGTATGTGAGCCCATTTGAAACTTGAAATTTCCACTCAATAACACTTGTAAAGGAATCACCTACAATTCCCATTCTCCAGTCAAGAAATCTGGGCAGTGGAATGCGTGCAGGGTGGAGCTTTTTTCAGTTGTTAGTTACTACCAACTGCCTTCCTTTATCAGCCTATTGCTTTATTCTCTGTTAAGACAAAGTCACTATTTTGTGAGTGAAGAGAAGGCATCCTCTAACTGATTTATATTAAAGTCTGCAGTGGTAAAGATACATGTAGAATAACATTGGTGTTTGTGCTATGAGAAACCTTTGCAATAACTTATGGTTGTTGAAGTTAAAGGTTAAAGGAGGGAACAGACTATGCATTGTAACTAGCAAAGAGAAATGGCAAGTTAATAAGGATATGGTTGGTTAAAAAAAAAAGAAAAAAAAATTCTTGTTTATGTGGCACGTAACTTTTGAGGGTCAAGAAAAAGTGGTTCCTAAACGCGGGAGTACACTCATTTGAACAATCTTTATTTTGAACTCATTTGAGCCATCTTTATTTTGTTTGCTACTTGGTTGAGATTTTGACAATATCTTAATGACATAATTGCTATGTTCAACTCCTATAATTTTAGTCCCACTCCTGAAAACAGTTGCTAGTTAGTTCAACATCAATTTGGTTAACCAGTTTTCATATATACGCATAAAAATTAAATTCATAAGAAAAGTTAAGTCGACTTGAAAGATTCCAAATTCCAATAATCAATAATAGTTGTTCAATGTAGAACCAGATAAAGGTTAAGCATTGGAGTAGTGTGAGCTAAATTATAATCCAATGAAGCTTTTAAATAAACATGGTAGAAACAATTTCATGAGAAAATTATACATATAAAAATATATTACAGTTTGTAATTAAGAATAATCAAGATTAAAGTCCACATCTTTGGGAGTACTGCTGCCTAACAATTTACGTGCACCCTTAACATTTTCATTACCTTTTTTTTTTTTTTTTGGTGAATTACACTTTCATTACCCGCTCGTCCCCCAATACAATTTCACAGATGCACACATCATTTTCTTTATCTTGTTCTTTCTAACCATAAATGAAAAGTAATTAACAAAAATTAAATCGAAGATATGGGAAAATAATTTAGGTTACATTTTTTTCATTCTTTTTTATGATAATATTTTGATTAGTTATTTATTTTCATTTCATTTTGATTACTTGAGAGAGAGACAGAGGAAACATATCAAACGATAACTCTTTTTATTATGAGAAATGAGAACTATAATTACGGACTATTTGATCATATTTAAATTGTCAAAAATAAAATAAATGCACATGACTTTTGTAAGTAGTCATGTGATCACTAACAAACTTTTAATCTTGGTCATCTATGTGTGATTGTAAGACCCAAATTTATAGTTTTTATTTCTTATAATAAGGAGTTTTTACTTGATATGCCTCTCATATGTTTGTGTATGGCATTTATAGAAATAAAATGAAAATACAAATAAATAATGTATTTTTCATAATATTTTTTTAATTTTTTTAGTTTAAATATATAATTAATAAAGTAAAATCAATAATTCGTCCAAAATTAATAAAAAAAAGACATGGACACTAAAATTTTATGGCGGTGTTTTGGTTACAAATATTATGGAATATTTTCTATTGATTTAGTTACGAATTTACAATAGTACAGTTTTGCCAAATTCCATTATGATTGTTGGCCTATGTTATTTGCTTTTTTATGTATATAATTAGGGGTAGGCAAAGGCCCGACACCCGAACCGAAATTGAAATATCCAAATAAAAAAAAAAGAGATCATTGGGTAGATTTGGACGAATTTCGAATTGAACGAGTGAATAAAAACAGTTTCATACGGTTGTTACGGGCGAGTTTGGATTTGGAATTTTTTCTCGTTGAAATCTAAACCTGACCGAAGTATTGTGAGGAGAAAAAAATTCATTGAAATTGGTAATTAATCACGTGGTATCCTAGTAGGTTTCAATCCTTTTGATCAGTGGTCGCGTCATGCAGCTAGTTGCACATTTTTGAACATAGTGCTTTTGGCACTTTCATTTCCATTTTGGCTAGTTGCACATATTTTGAGCAATGTGCTTCCCATGCTTTAATTTCACTAGCATAGTTGCACCTCCCCTCACCCACTCTATCTCCACATGGTTAGAATCATCAGACAGAGAGATGGGTGCAACGATGAAAAGGGAGCAACGAAAAGCGTGACAGACTCAACCAAGCAAGTGACGAACACTACGTCTCTCTCGCCAAGGTCACCAGAGACCTCATCTCGCAAGCAGTGGCGGATCCAAAATCTCGGGTTAGTGAGGACAATTTATTTAAAAAATAAAAAATAATAATAATAATTATCATGCATATAAACATAAAGATATACATGTTAAAATCATAAAATTTTAATATATCTAATCAAATAAATTATATACTTTATAATTGTTCTTTACATAATTTCATATTTTGAAATCGTTAAATGATCAACTCATTGTCAATAAAAAAAATAATAAATACATGAAAGAAGTAAAAAATTGAAAATAATGGATTCAAATATATAAAAATAAGGGAGACAAAATATAAAAAATTAACATATTTATTTGTAATTTTATCAAATTAAGGGGGTGTATTTGCACACTCTTATTTAATTATAAGTCCACCCTTAATAGTGGGTTCAAATATATTAAAATAGAGGAGGCAAAATATAAAAATTTAACATATTTATTTGTAATTTTATCAAATTGAGGGGGTACATTTGCACACCCTTATCTAAGTTTGGGTCTGCCCCTGCTCACAAGCATCAACTGTGAAGATAGGCTCGATTTGTTACATAATGAGAAGTTTTTTTTTTTTTTTTCTAATGATGCAACCCTTTTTCTACATTCTCCTCATCCCTTTTTAGGTCTTTTTTTATTCACTCTCTTGTGGCTTTTGGGTATGAGCTTTTCCATAGATCGTAAAGACGACTACTGCTACTGTCTCCGTCTCCATCACCGGTGACTAGAATCTAAATGGAAATGAACTCGCTCACACCCACTCGATGCACCTACAATCTAATCGACCCACCACCCGACAAAATCAATTGCTTGGTCAAACGAAATCGGTCTAGATTATTTCCTAATTGGTTTGTTTCAATTCTAAATTTTTTAGACCAAAATAGCCTGATGCCCACCCCTACTTAAAATATTGCATTTTCATACTATTTAGACTTTTGTTGCTATTTGATAATTTTTATTATTATGAAAATGCTATTGTATCTCTTTTTTAGTTTTGTTCAAATGCTCATTATATCTATTTTTGGTCAGCTATCAAAATGCTTCTTGATCTTCAACCTAATTGTATACACAATGGGCCTTTCGTTGAGCCTCAAGAAAGTGGGTTTCTTGTTTGTATTTTGGAGTCTCTCATTTAGGCCACAATTCCTAATCATTGCCAGTTCATTAATATTAAAAAGCTTTTACTATTTACACTTCTTCTATTTGCTAAATACACTCTCTTTTTCCCTTTTTTTAATTTTTTATTATTATAAATACCCGTTATACCAATTATAGAACACAGAAAAACACAAGAAGGGAGTTGAATTATGTTTTAATACTTTTTAGCAAATCTTTTCACAAAACTTTGATTCATCTGCTCTTAAGACGATATAGAAACCTTGTTTAAAACATACTTAGAGAAAAACCTTTTATCAAAGCGTTTACGAGAGATGTTCAAAAGACTTTTGAAACACGAATACAGTTATGTAAACAAGATAGAAGGAGAGAACTAAAAACACAAAGGTTTTTATACTAGTTCGTCTTAACTTCGAGACTACGTCTAGTTCTTGGCACACCACCAAGTTCCACTATAACTTATACAAAGTTACAAGTATTCTTTAACTCAAGTCTCTTCAGGTTCAACTCAAGTTGTCTTTCACTTGTCTCTCTAAACAATTAACTTAAGTATTCTTTGAATCAAAGCCTACACTGACTAGGCTTCGTCTTATCAGATAGTTATACAACTTGAAGTTCTAGTTTAGATTCTTAGTGACTTTAACACTTTGTACAAGAATGTTCAAGAAATATAAGAGTGAGGAAAGCTTAGGAAAAACTAAGAGTGCGTTCAAAAGCTTCAGCAATTTAGTTCTCTCTTGTATAAGTCTTCACAGTTGTTTATAGAGCTCTCCAAAAGTATCCGTTGGGAGGGTCTCGAGAGCTTTGTTATCCCTTGGTGAAGAAAGCGTTCGTTGGGGCATTAAATGCAACATTAAATGTCTTTCACCAACTAGTTACTTTGATAAGATAAAGCAATTCGCTTATCCTTCTTTTCTCATACCATATTTTGTTGCAGTGAGCATGCTTATTTTTGTTCAGAGAAGTACATTGATGTGCTTCTTTTTGGTAGGTAACTCATCTTTTCAGCATAATAGGTACGTTGACATGCTTTAGTTCCTTTTTCGATAAAGTTGGGGTGTAAACTCCTGTAAATGAGACAAACTAGCACATACAATATTCAAATATGATATAAAGGCGTAGTGGTTTGTCTAATCGTAAGACGCAGAGTTTTCATCTGTTTCAATACTAAAGCATTCCTATGTTTTCTTTTAAACGGGAAAATGATCTATTTGGCATAATCAAAACAATTGAGGGCTATTATTTGTCCTTTGTCCTAACACCTACAATATCCTTTTATATAAAAAATGTATAAACTCTGTTCTTTATTTTCATTTTCATTGTTCTCTAAACCCTTCTCATCTATTTTCTCCCTTTTTTTTTTCTTTATCAAAAGTATTAGAATTTTATCTTAATCTAGTTCCATTACACCAGTTCCATTACACAATTCAATTTCATTGTACACATGAAATACTTCAATCAAATTATCAATATTGTGCACAACGAGGTAAGTTGCGATTTCTCTCTCTCTCTCTCTTTCCAATTTTGGAAATTACTTTTCAGAATGTAATATAATTACTATTTTGGAAAGTACTTTCTAGAATAGTGATTATATTGCATTTTGAAAATTACTTTCTAAAAAACACTAAGAAGAAAAACAAGAGGGAAGAGTGTGGTGAAACCAAAGGTAGGGGAGTACGATAAAATCAGAGGAAAATGAGTGCAATGAAACCATAAGTGGGAGAGTAAGGTAAAACTAGAGAAAGTGCAATGAAATCACAAATGATAGACTATGGCAAAACTAGAAGGGGCGCGGGGGGGGGAGGTGCAATGAAAGCGAAGAGTGATGTTTAAAAAAGAGAAAAAAAAAGGTTATTTAAGTAATTTTATATAAAAAATATAAAAAGAAAATAAATTTAGAAAATGGGAGGAATGTAAATAGGAAAAGTCTTAGTAAAAACCTCTATTGATCATTGGCAGTTTATTGATTATTCAAAAAAAAAGGCCCTTAATACGATTGGGCTTCGATCCCTTAATACGACTTTTTGTAAAGCCTTACTTTTCACATCCTTCTTTTTATTCTAATGCCCCTAATTTTATTTTATTTTGTCAATTTTTATTTCAATGATATCCTTATACATGTGTCCAATTTCATCGTTTCGGAAATTATATTCTAGAACAGTGAAAAAAATAGGATTTGTTTGATTCTCTCACTTTTTGATTTTAAAAATTGTTTTCTAAAACAATTTCACACTACTCAACAATCAATTTATCAAACAAAATACATAAAATTTTGAAAATTATTTCTAAAATAAGAGTTTTAAAAACCAAAAAAATAGAAAGAATTACAAGATGTTTTGTCATCTTTTTCTGTTTTCATCATTTCAACATCTTCCGCAATTCCACACTCTACTTTGTGCCTTACATCATCCTCTACTAATTTTGTCTGAACAACATTGTGTAGTTACATTTTAAAAAATAAAAATGATCTTTGAAAATAGAAATCAAATACATCTTTAATATCTAAAATTTAAAATTTGGAACTATATAAAAAAATGATTTTTGGAATTTAATTTCTAAATTTGTTTTTCATAGTTCCAAAATGTAACTCTAGAACTCAATTTTATTTTATTTTTTTACATTTCAAAAACAAGTTTATGGAACTCTAATATCTAATGGGAGCTACGTATTGCTTGGAGTCCGAAATTCAAGTTTCCTCTTCCAATAGTTCCCACTTCATAGTTTCAAAGGTACGCGTTCTAGCATCAAGTTTCCGCATTTCATAGTTCCCACTTCCAACGCCAACCTTAACAATCACTCACGAGGTCTTAATTTCTCCCCAAAATTGCCAAAGATCAACATCACTCATAGTGCTAATTCATTTAACAATTCAAGTGCCATCTCCAAGAAAAATTCTGACTTCGAAAATTAGACTCTAGAAATATGAAAAATTACACTCTTATAATTTAATTTTAGGAAATATGTGAGAACATTTTTGAAAATTTATTTTGAGAAATATTCTTACATACTTTCGGAAATTAAATTCCAAAAGTATTAAAATTTTAATTTGGGAAACATGTAAGAACAATTTCGGAAATTAATGTCTAAAATTGCTTTTATATATTTCTAAAATTAAATTTCAAAAATATGCAAAATTTTATACTTTCATAATTAAATTTTCGAAACCATAAAACCAAACACATGTACAACATTATAGTAAAAATTGATTAAAAGTTAAAACAAAGAAACGGGCTGCGGTTAGAAAAAAAGAGGTTACAAAAAGTTACCCCTTTTTTGTTTCAGTCTCTACATTCGTAACCCTAGGCTTGGGTTGGGCTTATTCAGGGAGACAAGATATTTCCATCAAATATATTTTTTTTTTAATATATACTCTTTTAATCAAAGTTTAAATATGTTTTTAATCGCTATAAAATGAATGAGTTTTGATTTTAGTCCTTACAAAAAATTTTCTTTGGTTTTCATCTTTCAAAAATATAAAATTATTGTTTTTGGTTCGTATTGTTAAATGACACTTATTAATTGCTTAAATGCTTAACAAAAGGTTAAGCAACTATCTTAGGTAACACCCACTAGTGTATGTAATACTATGTCAGCATATGACACTTTTAAAATGTTTTCTAGATTTCTAAAATGAATATTATTATCTATCCTAAAATGAATATTAAGGACCAAAAATATTGATTTTAGATTTTTAAGGGATGAAAATCAAAGAAGATAGTTTATACGGACTAAAATCAAAATTCACTCATTTTATAAGAACCAAAAACAATAACTTAAAATTTCAGAGGAATGAAAAACCAAAAAGTTTTTTTACAGAGATCAAAATCAAAACTCATTTATAGGAACTAAAAACATATTTAAGTCTCGGTATTCTGATAATCTTCTTTTCTATATTTTACATATTTGATATAAATTTTGATATCTGATTATTATACCAAGCTTTCCCTAAATGAGTAAATGTTAAGTATAAATATACTTCATTATTTAACTTTTATCTTCATAGTATCTGTTCATAATTACTTCTGACAATCCTTCACCTAAGTTTATATGTCAATATTATACGTCTACTTGTAAAAGAAAAACAAGAGTTTTGTGTAATATACATTATTAATTACAATTTTGTTTTTGATTCATTGGAAACTAAGCAAACAGGAAGATCATCCCAAACTATCCCTTAACAGGAAGATACTTAAAACAGGCGAAAGATCATTTCAAAAATACAAGAGATGAGATTGAAGAATCCCCGAATTCGCAAGGAAATGGGCAATTGTATTTGCCTCCCTTTTGACATAAGAAAACGATAAAGACCAATCCCGATTGACATACTCAATCACCATACACATAATAGCAGTATTTATTCCACTATTTTCTAATTACAATTAATTAGGCTTTAGTTTTTATTCCACTATTTATTTAAGAAATTACCATATTTCAATTTAGTTGAAATACTAGCTATACTTCTTAAAAGCAGCATTATCCGTGATATAAATACAAGAATAGAAGTTTTAAAATAGGACCTTTCATATCAAGTTACCCAAATGATTGCTTCATGATCCTGGGTGGCTTAAAGCTAAATGTTGACACAAGTTGTTCAAATAATTGAGTGAATGATTTGGGAGCTATTGTTATGGACAATCAAGGAAGGATCATCGTAGAAGCCACGATCGAGGATTTGAGATGGGGTCTACAACTGTTCATCCTCATCAATATCCAGAGTTGAAACCGACTCTCAAATGGCTCTATAAATAGCTAGCTTTTCGAAGAGTTGGGCCATTAACCAGAATATTTTTATTTTTATTTTTTTGACAACATTTAACCAGAAGATGTTGGCGATGATAATACGAGATTGTCTTCATTTAATGGAATCTTCTCAGTTGCGAGTTGTGACATAAAGCGTACTAGGCTTGTCTACGGTATGCTGATTCGTGTGCAAGCTTCTCTATCAAAAACTATTGGTGACCGCATGTGGTCTGCGTCGGACCCACATGATGCAACATTTTATTTTATTTTTTTGATAAATACATGATGCAACATTTTACTGCTTTAGTTTACCTGATATCTCCTGTATAGTTAGAGCATTTTTAATTTGGATTCTATTTTTAGTTGGTCTTTTATTATTATATAAGATTTAAGAATATTTATTAATTTTTACTTTAGTAAAGTTTAATTTAAGTTAGTTTTTATTTAATGGGTTTTATTTGTTTTTCTATCAACACAAGAACTTCTATTTTGACTTTTTTTAATGGTTAATATAGTTTTGGTTGCAATTGTTATATAAATAATTTCTATAAGAATTTTATAATAGTTCATTTACTCTAATAATATTTTCAAGTTGCTTAACTTTAAGAATCAACATGAACAACTGTATTGAAGTTAGTCTAAACAACAGAATCAAAAGGAAAGGAAATGGAGTGAATGGGATACAATATATATTTTCATTGTTTATTAGGAAAAATAGTAAGAAAAAGTTTATTTGGTAAGATTTATAAGAAAAAAAAATCGCTAAATTGGCAAAGGATTTCTCTCTTTTTTAATTTTTTTTAGTTTCTTAAAATATTTTATAAGAAAAAATAAGAAATTAAAGATAAAAAGCTTTATATTAGGAAAAAATAATGGAGTAAATTTTTTTATTAATTTTTTAATTATTATAAAAATATTTTTCATACAATTTATTTATTTCTTTTAACTTTTCTTTTAAATTGAAATCACTTGTCCCCTTACCTTATTTCTTTTATTACCATAGCAATCTTTGGGGGAGGGCAGAGCTTCTTAATCACTCCCCTTCGCCCCCCTAGTCCAATTTTTTAAAAATTATATTATAGAGAGAAAGGGGGAGACAGAGAGAGAGGTATTTAGTGAGAGGAATATTTTTTTATATGAGAGTCAGAAAAATAAATGAGTCATACAATTATATACAAATAGTTGATATTTAATGTTATGTGACCACCTGAAAAGGTTGTGTGACTTTTTTAAAAATTTTACATGACTTGCGTGTTATAATCTTGATCATTCATGATAAGATCTATTAATCAATATTTATTATTTTCATCATAGTTTGATCTTTCTTTTTTTTTCCTTCTTAGTTCTCAGCTTCTCACACAGCAAGAGGTCTTTTGTGCAAAGCAATGTGGTGTGACTAGTGCCATTATGAGAACTATATTTGTGTTCATGTTTCTTTTTTCCTCTAAAATTTGGTATTGCTATGCAAATATATATCATATGTGTTGTCATTTTTTATTTCTTGGTACAACTTTACTATAAGCCTCCTTTTAACTCTTATTTATTTATTTTGATTTGATTTTGGTATATGATAGGAGATACAGAGAAGAACTTGTAGAAAAATATTGCATAATGAGTTATCTTAAGAATTTCTCTTTCCTTTTTTTTTTCTTTTACAGAAACTAAAGAAAAAGTTAGTGAATTTAGATGGAGTTATGAAATAGCAAGTAATTTATAAATATTTTTTTATTCAAATCTTATTTTGGCTCCCCCAATTTTTCTGTTTAAGCTCCACCCCTTGGGGGGGGGGAACTATTTTATGATCATAGTTGTGTGAGTGTGTATGTGGCTATTTTATCACCATAGCTCTGTGTGTGTGTGTGTGTGTGGATATTTTATCACCATAGTTATGCATGACTATTTTATCCCTGTTGCCCTTTTCTCTCTCTTCCCTCTGTGTGTGTCAAGATTGAAACATTTATAACTCTTAAATACCTAATTTGATTACTTAATCAAGAAAGTTATGTTTTGAGCTCTTTATTGCAAAATCCTCCTATCTCTTTATTTTTCAAATTGTGTTATCTACTTTTTGGGAGAGTATATCTTTTCTTTGCATCTTGTAATTGCATGATAGGGTGAGATATCTCTCAAGGCTTGTATTCAAATTATAAGGTATATTTTGTTGTTGAAAATTTATAAAAGTGAGGTTCCTTTCAAGAGTGAAAAAGGGTAAGTTATCTTTTAAAAGATTGATGCTCAAATACTTGGATGATGTATCCTAAAAAGTGAGGAGTGTTTTGATTTCATAAAAGTTTTTTATCACTACTAAAACTCTATATATGGTGGATGAATTTTGAACATATAACTTAGAGATTGGATATAGCTCACAAATGATTATAGGCTGAATCAAGATTAATTATTGATTTTGATATTCTTTTCCTTACATTCCTTAATTGCTATATTTGTTGCACAATATTGTTGGTAAAAGTAAGCACACACAATAGAAGCAATAAAAATACCAAATAGGCATATTAACCTTTCCCGCTTGAAATAATTTGAGAGGAATGTAATAAATAGCCACAAGAAAATATCCAAGCAACTCAAACAAATAAATTTATAACTAATTATTAAAAGGCGCCAAATTTTTAACGTGAAAAATCTCCTCAATGTGAGAGGTAAAAACCATATGATTTAATTTAGAAAAATCTCCACTATGAAAATAATAATTATAGAAATGTGTCTCTAATCAACAAGGATATCACAAATAATCCATGCTTACTACTACCAAGAAAGAGTGAAAATCACTAAGAGCAACAATCAACAATAAATACCTATAAAAGGTATAACAACAACAACCCAAAAAGATGAAGTAACATAAATTTAACAATTTAGATAGAAAGCCCACAGTCTTAGGATAAAAACTCTTAAAATTTCACAAAAAATAGAACACAAACTAGTATCCAAAATGATCTCACAGTGAACAAAGTTTCTCCCTTCCTCATTAAAAATGGACACTATCAAACAAAAACAACGAAAAGTAACACTACACCTTTTTAAACAATGGCCTTTATTTTAAAACTTTATTTTGCCTTTTCTTTTCCTTTTTATTTAATTTTTAAACTAAAAAACTTTTGGTTCATAACTTGAGAAGGAAAAGTCCAGCAAACTCCCCATTCGACTCAAATGGAGGCACAAACCAAACCATTATCAAACAATAAGCTTGAAACTCCCCTTTTAGTGGAATTTTGATGGAAGACATTTTCACAATAGGAAAGAAAATTTTACCAAAGTCAATCCACTTTTTCTAACAATGATCTCTAACAACTGAATTAACATTGCATTGTGAAATAGAACAGTATTAAGAATCTTCATCCTATGAATTGACTGATTTTGCAAAGAATCCCTTCTTTAGGCAACTTGACTAACTCAATAGTTTTTCCATAACACCTAAGTTCTCCCTCGTTAATGAGAAGCACATATTCATTAGAAACAGAGGAAACACCCTGTCTGATATATTGTCTAAGTAGAGAAATTGATTCATCAAATGTCCTAATAGTAAAAGCATATACCTCATATGCAACATTATCATAATTGTCAAAATTAGCTATATCAAGCATATGAGACTAAGAAACTGAATCAAGATCAATTAAGTCATTTGTACTGGAAGACTTTGTCTTCTCTTCCTTATCAATATCTTTGATGGCTTAATCCTCTTTGAAGACAACATCACAACTTTTAATAAGTTTCTTCTTAAAAAGATCATAAAATTTGTAGTCGAACTCATTGCCACCATAACCAATGAAGATGTATTGTTTCGTCTTTTTCTAAATTGGACATCTTATTTCTAGGCACATCCACAAAAGCTTTACATTCAAAGACACATAAGTGGTCATGGGGAACATCCTTGTCATATCAAACCTTGATAGAAATATTAGCCTGTAAAGTAACAACTGAAGATAAGTTAATAATTTAAGCTGTAGTATATAAAGTCTCACCCCAAAAAGATCTAGACAACTTTACTTTAGAAAGCAGACATTTGACTTTATCCATTAACATCATATTCATCTTCTCTTCTAAGTCATCATCAAAATAAGGGGTTTAGGGAGACATCATTTGGTGTTTAACACCCTACTACTTGCATTAATCATCAAATGACAAATCATATTCATCACTGTTATTAGTGCAAATACATTTTAGCTTTTTTTCTCATTTCTCTTTTAATAGAAGAATAAAACTGCTTAAAGACATTAAGCACCTAGTTTTTACTCTTCAAGGCATAAATCTAAAGTTTCCTTAAGTGTTCATTAGTAAAAGAGACGAAGTATAATGCAACACCAAAAGTCCTAGTCTTCATCAGACCACTAAGATCAGACTACATGAACTTAAGCACTTGTGATTTTCTAGAAGAAGGATGCCTATAAAAAAGACTTTATTTTTCATTCCAGCCAAGCAATGATAGCACTTATCCAACTTTCTGCCATTTAAACCTAAAAAAAGATTTTTCCTAGCCAAACAATTAAGTCCCCCCTCATTGATATGGCTAAGCCTCATATGCCATAACCTTAACAAACTATCAAACTCAACTTTATTGATAGAGTCAAGAGAAAATGAAGCTTTAGTCTAGTATAAACCAAAACGCTTTAATCCACGTGCTACAACTAAAGAACCATTGGTGAGTTTCTGATGTCCACCTTCAAAAGTACTGACATAATTATCATCATCAAGTACACCAATAGAAATCAAATGCAAATGAACTCATAGTGGGTGCTAGACATTTTTCAAAATTAATTTTTCCCTTGTACTAGTTTTTCAAACAAACAATGCCAATACCAATCACTTAAGAAATATCATCATTGCCCATCCTCAAAATTCCATATCACCATAATTGTAAGATGTAAAGAAATCATTCCTATATGTAACATGAAAAGAAACACCATTGTCAACAACTCAGCTAGACTCATCAAACACAATATTAATAACATTTTCATCACAAACAATGACAATATCTTATGCAGTAGCCAGTGGTGGACCTATATTATGATGAGAGTGTGCAAATGCCCCCTCTCACTTTAGGAAAATTACATGTAAATAAATTAGATTTTTATGTTTTGCCTCCCTTAATTTTATATATTTGAACCCATTATCACTAATTTCTCATTCATGTAATGTATTTATCATTTTTTATTTAAATATTTGATTTACAAGTCTATTCTTTTTATTAATTTTTATTTTTTAAAATAAATTGCACCCATTGACTCTAGGTTCTAAATCCGCCACTAATAATAGCAACGGTAACACGATCATTACTATCATTATTGTTATCTTTTTTTGCTTGCTCTTGTTGCCTTTTATCTAAATGATGGAAATACTTCATAGTGTGCCCCTCTTTACCACAATGGTTGCATTCAAGATTTTTATGATTGGACTTGGATTAGCTTATATTTTGGCCTCTTCTTTTACTATTTTTCCTTTGATATTTGTCCTTGCTTCTCAGCCTATTTTCAATAACCAAAACCTCTTATTGCAAAAAAGGTGCCAAAAAGAATGCATGCAGAGTTTTTCCTACAAACTTTTTCATTCAAAATATCAATTTTAACATTATCCATGGCTACAACACCACATGAAGCACAATTAATCAATTTTAACATTATCAATAACCTTATTATTGTGTGCACATTAGGTTATTATTGTGAAAGTGATATGTAGTGAATTATTATGAGGGAAGTGCACTGAGTAGTTTAATGAGCATGAATGTGTATGGAAAGTAAATTTTCATAACCTAACTCGACAAGAGTATCAATCAACAAGTAATAAAGTGATAAGTAGAGTTATAGTTTCATAGAGGCTAAGATGAGGATCATATACTAATTTTTGGCATTAGTCAAGCAGATTGAAGGTTAAATTGTCACAGTTAGTTGTAGGAAATTAAATCTACCTAAATTGGACTCTAGACTTCACCAAATTGACGCACAAGACTCAAACACAAAAAGACACCACAAAAACACAAAGTAGCTCATGATTCACTATTCTTAACTCCCAAGCTTTCTGTGTTGTATCTCAACCTTACACCTCAGTTCAACACTTGAATTAACTCTAGAACCTCGTCCCAATTCCTTAGCAACATGTCCTAGTTAGTAAAGTAAATTCTCTAATTCCTTAGACATACTCACTAAACACTTATGCATTAAGCATAAGATTCTGTAAGAGTGCGCATGACCTTCATTCCAAGAACCTATGCAACTTATGTGTTCTAATTCTTAGATCTCTAAGTCAAAGTCTTTCTTTCGCGTTAACCCTAACTATGCTCAATTGACTGATTTCTATCATCATTAGTGCAAAAAATATGTACAATGACAAGTTTTTACATCAGTTGATAAACAATTGATGTAAACAAAAACGTGGTGACAAACTTGTAAATAAAAGCACCAATTTTACACTAGTTATTTATTTAACCGATGTAAAACTACTTTCTACATTGGTTAAAATATCAACCAATGTAGAAAGTGCTTTTTTACATTGGTTAAACTAATAATCGATGTAAAAATCTATATATGTGCCTTTATGGTCTGATTCCCCTCCATTTTGTGAAAGTGCTCTTGCTTCTCGACCCAAAAACCCTAGAACCTCTCCTCCATCACCATTGTGAGCCCTTCTCCATTGTCACTGTTGTGAGCCCTTCTCCACCACAACCAACATTGTCACTGACACCATAATACATGCGCGCATCATGCGACACCTTTGTCCCCAACCCCAACTACCATGGATGCCACCACCAAAACCCTAGAACCTCTGCCATTCCTCCATCACCGTCATCGACACCACGATTCGTGCACGCAATACCCTCGTCGCCGTGATGCCTTTTGTAACACCCTAAGGGGTGTTACCGTAACTAGGTCTAGATTTCTAAAAACAAAAAAAGCAAACTTAAAAAGATAGAAACAACATGCAAATGCTACTCATAAATATAATTAGAAATTATATACGAACAATACAATAAAAAAAAACATACGTGCCTAATACAACTCATTTATCACTCGAAGGTGTCATACAAAATATAAGAAGAATACAAAAACACAATGTAAACTAGGCTATGTCTCCTTGCACATGACTCCATGCTCCATCTGCACATGTCTTCACCTGTATCCTGGAAAAGGGAAAACTTAAATGAGTGAGACATAATGTCTTAATGAGTGCTCTAAGGGTTCTATAGCTAGGTCAGACTCTTCTACTCGAACAACCTCATCACTTATCTCTCATGGCCTTAGTCTCACTAAGTCTCTCATAATTCTCCACACCTATGGTTGAGTCTACACCTTTCAACAGTCAATACTTCCTGTTAACTCCTCTCTCATTCTCACAACTGTTGTACAAGCTTACTATCTCATTCTCAACTTAAGAACTCATCCTCATTACTTATATTTTCTTACCCAAAACCCTCTCTAGTGTTTAAACTCTTAATGTTTAGAATGTACTCTTTTTCCTTTTGATGTTCAAAGTTGTCTCTATGGGTCAAGTCTAAGGCTACATACATTCTAAAATACCCTTGACACTCCCTTAACACTTACCTTGATACTCTCATTTTGTTCTCTATTACTAGTCTCATACCTTTCTATTACGCCATATGGGAATTCAGCCTTTCTCTATTTTCGTCACAACTATTATTATCCAACTATAACCCTTATAACACCATCCTGGGGTCTAGCTAATCACATATCCATAAGGTAGCAAGACAATCCTAATTACAAGCATACATTTATTTCACATCCTTTGCCTAGTAACTAGAAATACACCACATTTTGTTTTATGAAATAGGAACAATAGACGTGCAAAATATGATCGCATATCCATAAATTTGACATTTCATCACAAGAAACAATTACATTTTCACATATGTACACACTACATCAATCGCTCATGAAGAAGATCACACAGACTTCACATAGTTACAACGTAGCACCCTTCAACATATCACACTACAACAAGATGCATATACATGCTATGTTCCTAAATCACTACTCATGCACATGTGATACCAACTTAAACTTGTCTGAAAGTAGACTAGGAGTAAATGCATAGCCATAAGAAGCGTCATTGGTGTCGATGCCTTCGGCTTTCGCACCCTCAACTAGCATGATATCCCCCGGTGACTAGTTAGGGTTACCCAGTTCTGCCAGTACGCCTTGGTTCCATGAAATCAGCATAGACCATTGGTGTTTTTCTAACTGGATAACTCCTAAGGCTAGGGTTAGACAACCCATCATGGCCTCCACCCGCCAAGTTCCTACATACTTTCTTCATCACATAACTCAAATGTTATGATGCATGGTCACATATAATGCTTACAACTTTTCATAGGCTTTTATCATGAAACATTGGCACAATTTCATATCACACTCAGTTTTCTCAAGGTAAATAATAATCACACAATATAAACTCAATAAGGCATAAAAAAAAAGAAATAACAATGAGTTAAAAACTACAAAAAGGAGTTCATAGGCACAAAGAACGGAATAGCAAAGGTTGTATCCGCTCAGCGGAACAAGAGGTCTGCCCGGCAGTCAATCCAACAGCAAACCCACCCAATAGGTTTGCATCGGAACCCAACCCGCCTAGCGGGTTGCGTATCTTGCCCGGCGGTAATGCAGAGTACAGTTTTCAAAAATAAGTCGCCCAACGACTATCAGACCCCGCCAGGCGGATCTAAGATAGGAACTTTGATTTCTTTGTCTTATTGTCTTTAGCTTTTAAATACTCCAAAACAAATGATTAAATTCTTGATTACTTCTTCTATCTTGACAATTAGTTAATCTAATCTATAAACTCTTCACTCACTCACAATCCCCTCAAAACCCATCAAAACCCTAACTTAGGAATAAAGAGGGGGAAAAGATAAATAGATAAACAAACACAACATAAAGGATAAGGAAGGACATGGGGAGAGCACTCACCTTTAGGGACATGCAAAGCTGAGTTTTAGGGCTTGGGTTCTCCGGTTTCTATTCTTCCTTTTTCTCTCCCTTTCTCCTTCCTTTTCTCTTCGTTCTCCCTACCTTCTTTCTTCTTTTATTTTGTGACGGCTAAACCTAATTCTCCTTCTTTATTCCATTCTTATAACATGTGGGTGATTATGTGGCTTAATGGACTTTAGTTCCCTATTGGGTCCTAGATGCTCTTTTGGGTTCTATGATAACATTCTTACTAATTTCTAATACTAAGGTGTTGATAATAATAATAATAATAATAACAACAACAACAACACAACACAATAATAATAATAGCAACAACTTTAAGTCATCTTTTATCTAATAACATATAATACTAAGGGCTACCTCATGGTTTCTTTCTAGTACTTGAAATTTAGGGTGTTACACCTTTCTCCATCGCGAGCCCTTCTTTATCGTGAGCCCTTCTATGGCGTGAGCCCTTCTATGGCACGAGCCCTTATCGTTGCGAGCCCCTCACACCTCATTTTTCCCAGTCCGTAATGTAAGTTTTCGATCACTGCCATCATATTCTATCTATGTGACCTCTAGTGTATCTGTTTGTACCTTTGTGACCTCCTTTGTATTTGTATTTTGTTAATATTTTTTCGTTTGTATTTTTTTTTTTCGATTTGATCATGGTATGTAAATAATTTATTAAAGGATATCTATTTGAAATGTTTGATTGTTGGAGATTATCATCGTGTTGTGTTTGCATGATTGACTGCATAGATCTTAGTTGGGCCTTGTGTGATATTGTTGGTTATTGATTTAATTGTTGGATAGTTTTACAAATGTGACATATATTGTATTGATTGAATAGATTTAAAAATATGGGAAAACACTAGAAAACAGAGGAAACGCTATTGAATTTTTTGTAGAAATTTTGAATTGGATTGTCTAATATGTTGGTTAATTAACAAAGAATAAGAACGGCCATGTAGAACTTAGTTAGGCCTTGTGTGAAATTTTATATTTGTTAATTTCAATTGTATTACTTTTGAAGATGTCAAATACGCGTTTTGCAACCAATATGAACCCATTCATACATTTTAAACAAGAAAATATTTTTTCTTGTTTTTTCTTTTTAGGAACGCAAAATTGTTTCTTTTTCTTCTCTTGCTCTCTCATAGTAATAATTAGTATTTAGGGAACATTAGGATTTAGATGTGTTAACATGATTGGTTAACACCAGTCCCTGCTTATTACGTGTCCTACAAGCAACATAAGGTTAATGATACATTTCAAACAAAAAAGCACTTTTCTTGTTTTTTCTTTTCCAAATGCAAAATTGTTTTTTTTCCTTTCAATTGATCGATGGAGAATGCAGAGTCGTGAATCCACTCTTTGCTCTGTCATAGTTGGGATTGGAAAAATAATAGTTAGAGGACCAATAGTATAGGCCTTTCCATTTTCAAGATCATCACCAAAATATAATTGACAACTTTCATCCTTTTTCAACAAAATTTTCTCATATTTTTCTTTAACCTTGGAAGTAAAACTAGGCGATGGGTCATAGGATCCTCCATCCTCTTTTCCACCATTGTTGTCGCATTTTTATAAGTTTGAGGAAGCGTAACTCATGATGGCTAAATGACATACCGTAAAGTTTGTTAAAACATGACACAACCGAGGAATTTATCACTTTGAACCTTATACTACACATTTGCTACTTTACGCTTAGCAATCACTCTTTCAAGCTTTTCAATCTAGCCTTCAAGATCATAGGACACTACACCCTCTTTCCAACATAACCATCATATATGTCTCATTCCTTACTTGGTTTTGATTTACTTCCACTAAGTCAATCAAGGTCAGCTCATGGTGAGTTGAATGACATACTGTGAGAGCAATCAAATCCAAGTAAGGAATCCTTGCTAGGATTTGATACTTTTTATATAAAAGAACTAATTGAGAACCTTGAAAGAGTGCTTGCTCAATATACTCTATTTTGTAAATTTCTTTTATATATAGCTTTTTAATTTTCTACTTTTTTCTATATTATTTGCAAAATATACTAATATTGTCTTCCTTTATTACTTGACATTTTCTAAGTCAAGTTTTTGTTGTGATATTGGTATGGAGCAAATGGGGCAAATAGTATGTTAGCTTTAGTTTGGGTCAAATAGAATGTCCTCTCATTCTATTTCTCCCATTCGCTTCACATTAATATTGTCATAAAGACTTGTCTGTGCAATGCCCTGTAATATAGGAAGACATTATTAGTAGATCTAGCAACCAATATAGAAAAGTAAAATTCCAAAGAAGTTATAGTTATAAGATTAATTTTCATAAGAGAGTCTAGTGGGCAATCACTCTTTCAAGGTTCCCAATTCGGCCTTATACATCAAAAATATCAAATCATGACAAGACTTCCTTACTTGGATTTGATTGCTTTCACTATGTGTCATTCAGCTCATCATGACCTAGCCTTCATCAAGTCGGTGGAAGAAATCAAATCCAAGTAAGAAAGGAGACTTATATGATAGTTGTGTTGGAAGAGGATGTGGTATGTTATGATCTTGAAGATCGGATTGAGAAAGAGAGATTGCTAAGTGCAAAGTAACACAAATGTGTTGAATAAGGTTTGAACAGATAAATTCCTGCAGTGATGTCATGTTTCAACAATTTTATTGTGTACCATTTATCCATCATGAGTTAGCCTTCCGAGGCCTCATAAAGACGTGGTTGCAATGGTGGAAAAGAGGGTGGAGGATCTTGTGACGTACCACTAGTTTGACCTCTAAGTTTAAAACAGAACAAGGAGAGAATTTTGTTGAAAAGGGAAAGTTGTCAATTATTGAACTATTTAGTGCATCTGCTTAAATTAAATGTTTTGATGGTCAATAATTTGGAAATGAAAAGACTTATACTACTAGTCCTTTAACTGTTGTTTTTTCTAATCTTAAAAGCTTGCGACTCATCATTGTTTGTTGATCACTTCGCTTTATTGTTTTAACTAACATTTTATCCTCTTATGTGAACCTGTAGATTTGCAACAATCCACATCCATCCTCTGACTCTGAGCCTTGGATTAAATTCGCACATGTGTATTTAGGTAGTTTATAATTGTATATATTTTAAGTACTTTAGAATTGTATTTTCTTATTAGTTGTAGATGAAATTTATGTTTGTTTTAAATGTATTTAGGAGGTAGTTTATAATTAGTTGTAGATGAAATTTATGATTAGAATGGATTTAGGGACTTTACAATCGACTTGAATTGTGTTTAAGAGCTACCTTATATAATTACGTTTTAATGTATTTTGAATTTAGCCTACTCGCATGTGATTGTATCATACACTACCTACCTAGATGTGTTTTTATTTTATAGGTCTTGTGAAACGTATAAAATAGACATAATATTGGCCATAACTGATGTAGAAAGTACCTTATACACATAGAAATTGACTTTTTACATCGATTAAAGGATGAACCGATGTAGAAAGTCACATCTTTCTACATCGATTCATACTAGAACTAATGTAAAGTGTAATGCTTGGCTGCTTTCAAGATCGAAGACTATCCCCACAAACCAACACAAGACTTTTCAGCGTGCTTTGTCCTCACTCACACGCTTCCTAAGAAACTTCCCAGGAGGTCACCCATTCCAGAATTGCTCCAAGTCAAGCATGCTTAACTATGGAGTTCTTAAGTGATAGGCTATCGAAAAGTAGATGCATCTTGTTGGTATAGGTAACACATATTAATTCCTTTAAGCTATCCTCAACTATACAGTCCCATACCTACACATCCTCTGGATTCCTTTCATTTCGGTGTGTATTTGATTCATTCATGTTCTCCTCCCATTGGAAGCCTGTCAGGAGCTGCTCCTTGTCTGTGCATTATCTCTTTTGCACTAGCAATCATTTCCTGCCCTCGTCAGCACCCGGGATGTTATATAAAGGTCTTTTTATATCTGTTCACAGTCCGATGTAAAAAAAAACCCCACTTTTTATATGAGTAGGATCTACATCGGTTCATGAACCAATGTAGAATGCCTAAAATAACCTATGTTAAAAGCTCTTGTTATAGTAGTGTATACTAATATCATTAAGCATAGAGAAGTGATACTTAAACACAAAGCACGTAAAGAAAATTTAATTAAGTAATTTAAAAGTTCATAATAATGATTCAATCATTACAAAAACAAAATGCAAGAAAATGATGTAGCAAAAGAAAAAGATAGAGAAAAAGCCATGGAAACTTTTCATTGAAGCTCCAAGTCCATTCCTAAATTGAATACTCATTGAAAATCTCTAAGAATCTCTAAACTCTAACTCTCTTTCTCTCTCACTATGATTACAAAAGACAAATGATTTGGTGAAACCTTTGCAACAACTAGCAAAAGCTTAGAGGAATCAAAAAGATTCACTACAAATATGAAAGGCCATTAAAAATGGCTCAAAACACCTATTTATAAATTGCAAGAGACGAGCCATCGCTCAATGCTAACAACTCATCGTTAGGGCATTACCTATGTAATTCTTAAACTTAGAAATTTGCTTGTCCTCAAGCAAAAAGAAAAAGAAAGAATCAATTAATTTTAGGAATTAAATATGCTTTTTAAAAAGTGAATCAATTTCACAATTGAGCAATTGGAAGTAGCAAAGCATTAATTAGTGTTTCAATTACAAAATTGCTATGATTTGAGAAAATAATGCAATGCTAAAAATTGACTTTAGCTTCTTTGTAATGCATGATCATTCTCATTTTCCTCATTAGATCAAGTGTTTGCACTATTCTCAATGTTTAAGATTTATTTAACGCTTAATCATCATCAACATATATTTCCCAACCATATAGTTAATAAATCTCTAAGCTTGTAATGAAACTAAAATTGCTTGCGATTATCAAAAGAACTTTATTCTTAGGTTGTAATGTGACCAAGGTATGAGTAAGATTAATTTTGGAAAGTAGGCTTAACTTAGCTGAAATTGAAAAAATATTTTCATAAAAGCCTTTGTTGTTCCAAAAAACTTTCTGTGCACGCAAATACCTATACAAAATTTTGTAAATTTTAGAAATGATGATTTATTTCTGCTTATGGCTTTTCATTTCTTGCTATTTTTTTTTTTACATTTTTTTCTTGTCATTTTGCTTGTTTTTTAACTTTTTTTTTTCTTTTTCAGATTTTTCTATTTTTGTTTGCTTTTTCTATTTTTCTTTTTTCATTCTTTTCCTAGGAAAAGAAATCCTTTTTTCAAGAAAATAACATTTGAGTGTGTACCAAGAATAAAAAAATTGAAAAAAGTTGATAAATTTTGCACTTCGTACTCCAAACTTAGAATTTGTGATTGTCCTCAAGCACATGAATAACCCCAAACTTAAGTTTCAAAATAGAGGGGACACCCTAAATTCAAGTTTAAAAACTAAATCCAAAAAAATATTATAAAAATTCTAGCAAAGTGGGACAAATTGATTTTATGCTTATTGGCTTGAAACATGGTTTTATTAATTTCAAAAAATGGATTTATTCAAGTTCAAAGAGATTAGTGATGGAAAATGCAGGGTAGGCATTATTTGGCTTTGAATTAATTTTCCAAAAATGGCATAAAATTATTTAATCGCAAATAATAATTGAATCAAAACAACAAAGAAAAAATTCTGAAGCAAAAATGCATGAGAAAGAATGCTCACTAATAGAAAAACATGTGCTTGGATCAATTCTCTCACAAGATTTTGAAAATGAGAGAAAGCATGCATTACTACTATATTACTACCAAAATTTAGTAGAATTTGCCATCACGACCTCATAGTGTAATGACAATTTTAACATGCATTAATGGGTAATCAAAATATAATCAATCATAAAATTGTGCAATTTAAAATAGATATTGAATAGATAATAAAGAAAGGATCATAAAGTGGTGACACCAAGTTGATTTCCAAAAGGTACTTGTGAGGACAACAAAATGAAGGGCAGTTGTAGGTTGTTTTCATTCCCAAATTTTGCCCACGTGCGGTGTGGTATGAGCAATAGCTTTGAAGCATAATGAGTGATATTAGTGAACCAATTCAATGAATAAAATATCAAGAAGAAAAACAAAATCATCACACACAAATATAAAGGCCAAAAATACAAAATTCTAAAAGTAAAAGAAATATAATATTAGGCACCCTTACAACAAAAGTCTATAATGTCTTAAAACAAAGTACAATTAAAATACAAGATCAAAGACCAATGCCAAATAACTACAACTAATGTGGGTTAGAAGCTATTCTAAACGTGGTTGCGTGAATGGAGTTAGAAGTCTGTTAAGCTAAAAGCGATGACAAATTTCACCAATCTTGTGCACCCTTACCTGGCTTGAGCAATACTAGTTACTTTCCTTTCTCTTTTTCAATCTCCCATTTTTTATTTTTTCAATATCCCATATCTTGTTTATATAGTTCGTGAATTGATTTTATTCAACCATTTCCTCTTATCTTCTTTTGTAGTTAGCAACATTGAGCTCGCATGGAAGGGGTCAAATGTAGAGTTGTCAATGTAAGTCACGACCTGTGAGCCAACCTGGCCCACCACAAGTTCAAAACTAGGTTGGGTTGAAAAAATCCAACTTGCCACGATTAGAGTTGTAAAAAATGGTCCAACATATCAGGCCAGCTTAATGGTTTACCAGGCTAGGCTGAGAAATATGTAGCCTAAAAAGGATCGGCCAATTTGGCTTGTCCTGGTGGGCCAAACGAGCTTAGCCGGGCCAACAAAATGCGGGTCCAAAAAGTATCAGGCCTATTTTGCCCCAATATTTTTTTTTACTTTGTAAAATTTAAATAAAATTAGGAAAAAAAAAGTAAAATTGGCTAATTTTGGCTCATCCTGGCGGGCCAATCTGGGCCAAAGAAAGTGCAACCAATTAGGAATACGAGCTGGACCGGGCCAACCCGCTTCCCACCCTTTGGCCCACCTAGTTGGGCGGCTTATTTTAACACCTCTAGCTATGATTATTAGGTAAAGTTGGCCCAACTCACTTAGCTTACATTTCACCTAGGTTAAACCAGTGGTGAGTCAAGCAAACTCATGGGTTAGGGGTTATAAGTTTATTTTAAAAAGAAAATACTCATTTTATTAATCCTAATCGAATCTCAACCCTCATTTCACACACTAGCTCACTTTACAACCATCACGAGACACTTTAGTTAGGGTTCACCACTTCACCGTTCAACACCTTTCACTTGTTTAGCACTGTTCGACAATTCAATAGTGGTTGGCAGTAGTGGCACCTTTCTCTTTGCATCGTTCACCACAGCTAAGTCGTTTTTTGTCTTTTTAGCAGCAACACCCTTTTTTCTTGCTTCCTTCACTATATATATTTATTTTTTCTCTATAAAATGCTCATGTTAATGCGCTAGCCATGGTCTACAATGTAGTTTTGAACTAAACCGGCCTATTCGATCGATTTGATGACTAATTTGGTAACTCTAAAAAAGTCAAATCATTTCAAAACTAGTGAGAAATGGTAAAAATCAATACAAAAAATCAATTTGAACTAGTATTTTTTTTATTTTTTTAATGTTTTAAATTTAATCTAAAACATTTTTAAAAAAATAAAAACATATATTTAATAAAAACTCAAATAGGTATAAATTATTTTATCAATTATTATTAATTGTTTTCTTATAAAACATATTATCTAGTCATTTGTATTAATTTATAGTGTTTTATGTCTTGATTTCTTATAATTTTATATTATATTAATTTTTCATTTTCTTTTTTATTTTAGATGTAAACTTATTATTGTAAATGGACATTGTTGTATTTTATTAAAATTTAAACCTAAGTATTATGATATACTTGATTTGGACTTTTATCAGTACTTTGAATGTTAAGAACCTATAAAATGATGTTTTATTTTAGTTTTTAGTATTATAAAGTTATGATATTATATTTACTTAATATTACTTTATGTATTATTTAATTATTATTATTTTATTAATATTGGTTCGACCACAATTCAATCACGGTTGAACCATTGAACTAGTGTCTTAACTGATTCAATGACCAATCTGATTTTAAAAACATTGGTGTAACGACCTAATCATCGCTACTCAACATACGACATATTATCCTATTCATTCTCATATAAGCATGAATGAAAACAAAACATATATATGTATAAACGAAATACTATCATCTCGGGAGATCTACCTATCTCACCTACTGCCATACATCACTGTCTTTACAACTTTTATCTAACAAAAGAATGAGAGTATCACTAGGCCATATAAAAAATACAATCCATCAATAGGAGAGGGGATACAAAACGCACTCCCTATAGTTGATCACACTATACAACCCCATCAAAAGAATGAAACTAAAACATAACAAATGAATCAAAAGCTTGACTCTTCAAGCCAAACACTTTCAGCTGTTAACTCCATCCTCAGCTTTGAGAAGCTGGATCCATTGAAGCATTGTCGTCTGCTCCCACATTAGAGGATGTGATCATCATAGGCACACTAGCACAATAGCAACAACATGACATCCAATAACAACAAAACAAGGCAAGGGTAAGCTTACCAAAACAACAACATAGCATATAAATTCTGAAACCATCAACATATTATCAACATTCGTACTCATACCTACATAAATATATAACATCCATTCATATGGCAAGAGTCCTTAGTCTAGAGTCCAATATCACAACCAATCCGCCATAACTATGTCAATGCATGATAACACAACTCTCGAGAGATTTCACAATATCTCGGGCGATTAGCCAGGTCTTACCCCCTACCATGGCCTATCCAAGCACCATTCAGGGATTGCCAAAACTCTGATCTATGGATAAGCTTAGTGGTTTGTTAGGATAAGTGTAAGTGGGTGGTGGCTCACCGCAACACAAGGCTTGCATCGCCTTGGCCTTCTACAGAATTGTCCATCCACTCATCCCTGAAGGCCCATCTTTAGCTGCCTCACATCTCATCCAGCACTAGGTTAGAGGCTCGTTTGAGCTATAGCTTCGGTCAACCATCCAACTTACATGCCTACCCGCACCACGAGATGAGTCGATCGTCAGCTACCTCAACTGCTAACTTATGCATGAAATGCATTTATCACAACACCACACCCACTCAACAACAACAAATCAAACATAAATGTATGTGTAACAACACAACATTACGTGGGCCCGACTAGCACCACACGAGGTCTAACACAATCACCAACACTAAGCAAGCCCAATCCAGCCTCAAACATTGTCAACAAGTAAGGCCCTATCCAAGCAGCCCATACCTCATGAGAAACCTCACACAATAATTCTGTCCACAACTAGTAGAGGTCCTATCTAAGCAACCTGCCACTCCAAGGCCTTATCCAAGCAGCCCATGTCCCTTGGTTAAAACCCAAGCAACAATACTCACGACAAGTAGAGGTCCTATCCAAGCAATCTACCACTCTTCCCACATTCTCAACCATAGACTCACGCTAGGAGTCTTTCACAACCATGTTTTACACAACTACACTTTCCAAATCGATCAACTACAGAACACTACGTTCGCTCAGCGACCCTCTTGCTTGCTCAACGAGACCTTCCTTATAGAGGACCAACTTTCCTCTTAAGAAGGTTCTCGCTTAGCGAATGTATTGTTTCCAATGTCTTTCACTCAGGTACAATTGGGGTCACTCAACGAGTTGTCTGCTCACCCAACGATTAGCTACTCGAGAGAACAACCAAGATCTGTCCACGCTCTTTGCTTAGCAACAACAGTGTTCGCTTAATGAATCACTCTTAACAAAGAGCAACAACTCTCTTCAGTGCCTCAATTCGCTCAACAAGTTTGATATTTGCTCAGCAAATTGCTTCCAAACATTATGGGATACCCACATTCGCTTAGCGAGCACTCTTCTAGAAAATTTCTAGATTTTTTATGACCACTCTCTCAGCGATCAACATTTTGCTCAATGAATTCTCTTGCACTACATCCATTCCTACCACTCAAGAACACTCGCTCAATGACGCAATGGGTCACTCAGCTAACATCAAACTGCAGCAACAAAACTCTCTTTGAAAAACCCCAAAAATCTAAACTTTCCACTCACTCATACCCCAAATTAATCCCACAGAGGTCGAATACGATCATATAATAGCCCACAACAACATACTTAACACATTTAACAATCCATACCACATTTAAACATGAATTAAACGAAATTTGAAAGGAAACACCCATTTCCACACACATCTCAACATAACTCATCAAAAATCAGTTTTCAGTATAAACCACAGCCACAATTGCATACCACTATGTTCACACAACAACTATTTAGCACGAGTAAGCTTCCCTTACCTCTAGGAGTTCCGAATCCAGAATTTGGGGAAGGAGAAAACGTGAGAGATGAGAAACTCTTGAGCCAAATCCCTAGAGCAATCACTGCTCTTCACTAAGAGAAATGAAATGGCCATGAATCTTGTTTCCAACTTAGTGGGTTTGAAAAAGAGTTGAGAGAATGAGAGGGTTAGGGAGCAAGAAGGATGAGAGAAATGAGAGAATAAGGAGGAAAAGGGGTCTCCATGTCTTAAAACCCTCCTTGGACCCCATAACGACTTTTGGGCTCACTAAAGCCCATGGTCCATCTAATCACTCTCCAAACCTCACCTCAGGCCCAATACTGTTGTTTCTCTCAATAACCCATATAAGCTTAACCAACATTCTCACTTTGGCTCAAGAATAACATATTCCTTAGTTCCCTAAATTTAGACAAGAATTCCAAAACAACCAACACAAAACAACACTCATATAACAACAACTTATTTCTTCGTTTCAATCACCAATATCACATATTATATTTCCACTTTTAGTTATTAAACCACTAAATCATACTTTAAGAAAACACGGTGTTACAATTGGTCTAAAGTTAAAGTGGTAAGGAGGGTCATGGGGTTTCTAGATGGGAGGATGAGATTGACTTTCTTTGTTTCACAAGTTTCAATAGCAAAATTTGTTACTTGAGGTTACCATATAAGCAATTTTGTTGTATGTTTTAGGTTGATTGTTTTGTATTTGAGAGTTAAAATTTAATTGATATATAATTTTATCCATAAAATTGATAACAAGTGTTGTATTGGCTACACTCCTCATTAAGTAAACAAATTTAAGGGTCTACTAGTGCACCCTGAAGGCTACATAGTGTTTGTTGGTTCATATATTGCTTATTTGCATAAACATTATTTTTTCAAGTTGTGCATGCCTGGCTGATTCTTATATCTATTCTTATATTATTTTATATTTTAAATACGTTTTTTTTATTTTTTTAATATTAAGGGAGTCAACCCATATAATTCATCAACTTGTGGTGAGTTGAGACATGTTGACCATTTCTTGACTCACCAAAAAGTGAACCTAATTGGGTTGACTCACTTTTTTATCTCGTGACGAGCCAACCCAAGTGAGCCGAGTTGACTCACTTTGATAGCTCTAGACAAATGAGGCTTGTGAGCAATAGAGAGCAAAAGCATAAGTTGCAAGGTTGACTTGGGAGATTTTCTTTTCTTTTGTACCTTCTTGTATTATAGATGGATTTCATTTTATGTATTTTGTTTTATGTAATTTTTATTTTTTGTTTTGTTAATTAGACTAAACTCTTATTTATGAAATGGGCTCAAATAGCCCAATACAAATAAAGTTTTTTTAGTTTAAATTTATTCAAAAAAGAATATTGTTATTAGCAAGAAAAAAGGAATACTATAAAATAAAATGAAAATAAAAGGAACGACAAAATTGGATATTCACGCTAGAAATTTGAATTTTTTTTCATGCACATTGGATATAGAAAGTTAACATTATTGATGGCTGATTATATATAATAAACTTCGAAGTATTTTTTGTGAATTGATTAATAAATACCTATAGGACTCGTTTGGTAGTCAAGATAAGATAGGATGAGATATAATATGAGAACGGGATAAGAATAAGATAAAATAAGAGCAAGATAAATTATAAGATTGTCTAATATTCAGTGCACATCATATAACAAATCAAATAATGATAAGATAAAATATAAATTATGTTTAAATAACAAAATTATTGTTTCATTAAAATTATATATAATTTTTTAAAAGTAACTTTTAATTTAATTTTAATTTTTTACAAAAAAAAATAGTTTTAACTAAAGAATACAATATTATTTTGGTTAAATTAATTTGTAGGTCCCTATAGTTTTATAGATTTTTTAATTAATTTCTTACAGTTAAAAACAATTTAAAAATTAAAGTCCTTATAATTTAAAAGTTCGTAATTAAATCCCTGTACGCTAATGGTATTATAACTCCGTTAATTTATATTTAACTTAATTGCACTTTTAATCTTCCAACTTTTCTCTTATTTACAATCAAGTCCGAGTGTATGTAGTATGCAAAAATGAGAAAATAATTAATAAAAGTATTTAAGGTGGAAATCAAACCCCCAACCTTAAACTCTACCAACACCACTAAAACTACTAAGCTAATGACTTATAAATACTAATAATATTTAAATTTAGTATTAATAAATATAAATTAATATATATATATATATATACACACACACATATTAAGGACCAAAATTACACGTATATTTATTACTAATAAATAAACAATATAATATTATAAAACAAAATAGATAATAAATTATACTTTTTAATATTATATATGTCAATTATAACTTAATCACTCCATTTTAAATAATTTTATTTCTTATAAAATTGTGTTGTTTAAATTTTTTATTTTTTATCTACATATTTTAGTGACTGAAATAAGATATTATTATCAATGAAATAACTTTATATATATTTTTTAAAAAAAGGTGTATTTACATCATATATTTTCAATTAACCTTCTTTTGATATATTTATATCATGTCTAATATATTTAAATTCTTCTACAAATGTATTAGTATATACTAATTTATATATATATTAGTGAATTATAAGGGTGGGGATTCAAATTCCACTCATGTTGACAAGTATATATTATTAATTTATATTTATTAATATTAATTTTAATATTACTAATATCAAATAAATATATATTGATTTATATTTATTAATTTATATTTATTAATATTAATTTTAATGTTACTAGTTTATAAGATGTTAATATATTTAATTTAGTAGTGTATGTGCAATTCTGGTCTCCCGTTTAAGTTATATATAATATAAATTTCATTTATATACCATATAAAGTCATTAGTCTAATTGTTTTACTGTTATTGGTGAATTTCAAAAATCTAATTACAAACTTTTAAAACTATAAATACTTTTTTAAAATATTTTTAATTGACTTAATTAAAAACTCTATAAAACGATAGGGACCTTTAAATTAATTTAACCTATTATTTTTTATTTATGTAGTTACTTTTCTTAAAATTATAAAAATATATATATAAGATTTTTAAAATTATAATTATTTTTCAAATATTTTTCTTTAAAAAATGTTTGAATAATAATTATTTAATTTTTAATATTTCATTAATAATATAATTTAAATTTTCATGTCAAGATTATTATTATTATTATTATTATTATTATTATTATTATTATTATTATATATGGGAAGAAATCAAATGACACCGATGTAACATACACCAACTATTACATCATTCAATAACTTGATATGGAATGTGATTTTTATCAATCCAACCATTGAATTATAATTTCATATTACCAAGATTGTTTGTGTCAAAATTGAATAACAATAAGAAGGTAATCAAATGACTTATGTTTTACTATATATTTTGGAAAGTATATATTACGTCCATTTTGATCTATATGAACAAGGTATCAAATAATTTTGGATTAATATAAAATTTTGTACATGTGATCTATGTTAAAGGAACTTTCAATCCAACGGTGGGTTTTGAGATAAAATTATCCAATTTAAAGTTATTAAATGGTGTAATAGTTGGTGTAAGTTACATCGGTGTCATTTGATTCCTTCCTTATACATACATATATATATATATATATATATATATATATATATATATATATATATATATATATATATATATATAAAGAGAGAGCTTATCCTATTCTAATGCTTTTTAACCCAACTCCCCCTCAGGATAAGAAATGAACAGGAGCAATAAGATAAGATAAGAGAAAGAATAACATTATCATATCTTATTAATGCAACTAACAACGGATTACAATAGGATAATATAGTTATCTTATCCTATTTTATCATATCCTAACCATCAAACAAGTCCATAATATAGCCATAGGCTAGTCATCTACTTTTTGTAATATCTAATTATATTATATATATCTACTTTGGGTGGGGGGCGTCTCTCGTATTGTAATACATGATATTGTTGGGTGTTTCATTTTTATATGCTAGGTTCTTGTTTAGCTTTTGGGGTTTTTCCCTCTCTTTGTAATAATATATATATGTATATATATGTATATACATGTATATTATATGTATATGTATATGTATATGTATATGTATATGTATATGTATATATATATGTATACATATACATATACATATACATATGTATATGTATACATATACATATGTATATGTATACATATACATATGTATGTATACATATACATATGTATATATATATATATATATATAAATTAAGAAAGTTATCAAATAGTCTTGATTATGTGCCCAAAATAACAAAATTTAACAATTCTTTGTTAAAATACATAGAATTCTGCAGAACATGTACTTAATTTGGGAAAAGGCGGAGAGTTTTAAGTGTGACTATGTTTTGGATCGAAGATTAATCCCATAACAAATCCAAAACATTTAAACTTATGTAAATATCTCAAGGTCCCCTTGGAGAATTAAAAATCCTAATTACAATGGTTACCAAAAAAATACATATAATAACAATTAATTTACTTATGATATTAAATAATCCTTCATTAATTGTTTTAACGAACAAGTAAAGAGGGAAAATTTCAAAAACAACATAAAACGATCAAGTGAAGAGATTAATAATTTTGAAAAGAACATAATACTAAAACAACTCACACTAGAATAAATAAAAGCACCATATCAAGCAAAATATTCAACCACGTGCAAAGAGGATGAAGAATAAAGAGAGTTTGAAAGTTGTTGCAATGGATTGAGGATTGAGATTGGTCTCTCCTCTGAGTGCTCCTTAATGAGCGCTTGACGTTGTTGTGTTGGAGGCCATGTGAGTGAGTGTGCATCTCATCCATTGGGTATTTGTTGGGCACATATATAATTCATTGTTTCTTGCCTGTGGGTCCAACACTTTTTCATAACTTTTTTTGCAAGATTGTATCAAATTCATTAGCTGTCTTGCATTGCATGGCATGCAGTTTCCTTTATTTTGGCTGCGGATAAAGTTGAGAGGAATGTTTTGTGAGGAAAAAAAAAGATGATTGAGTTCTTGGCGAATCAGGTAAATTAGTGGAATTTGAATAGAGTCTAATTTAAATAAACTTCTCAATAATGATTTATAAAAAGAGTAGAATAAATTAAAAAAAATTATAAATCAAAATCAACTTATATATTTTAACTTTTTTAAAAGTTTTTTTTTTTGTCTAATTTGTCCAAATGTTAAAAATACACAAATTAATTTTAATGTTTAATTCATTTTACATTATATTATAATTATTTATTGAAAAGTTTGTTCAAATTGATCTTATATTACGCGTTGAATAGTAACTAGAAGTGTGTCCTTGTATGTTGTACAGAAGTATAAAAGGATGGATTATGTAAAAACGCCGTATATATTTTTCGAAAATATATTATTTATAAATATAATCTTGATAGAGTAAAATTTTCTTTTCCTAATTTATGAATAATTTTTTTATGAATTAAAAGACATAAATTATTGATAGTAAAAAATTGAAAGGATGAATATTTGATAAACTTAATCATAACTGTTCAAATGAAAGAAGAATGGATTAGGATTGTTTATTAAAAGATAAAATGATGAAGTGGGTCAAAATAAATTAAAATATTTTCCAAGTTATAAAATTAAAAACTTTCTAATAAATATTTTTTTCCTCAGAATTGGATGGCTATATAATGGATATGGAAGGAATGATAAGTAAGAAAAATTATTTTTCTTATATTTTCCTAAGAATTTCCCAGATCAGTATCCTTTTAAAACAATCCCGTAATTCAAACTTATGAAAAAAAATAACTTAACAGTTGAAAAATAAATGACATGCTTTTAGTTTTAAAATTTAAATTCAAAATATTTATTTATCTTATATTATTGTCTTCACAGAATATGTTTTAAAGTTTATTATATATAAAAATATGAAGTACAAAATTAATTTTAATATAATTGCGCATTCACATACTTTTATATAATATTAATCCATAATATATATATATATATATATATATATATATATATATATGTATATGTATATATTCTAAATTTATGCAAATAATAATACTAATAAAGTTGTAAATAAATAGTAAGATATTACTAGAATTTTACTATTATGCCTGCGAATTTGGGTTTCTAGAAAATACTTCCAAGGATAAAAGTTTCTTGCAGATTTCAAAATTTGCAAGAAATTTATTTTTCTTTTTCACAAAATACATCAATATCCACAGTAAATTTTCGTAGGAGAGGGGTATTTTTAAAAAAAATTCTGCAGGAACTATTCTAGTAAAAATATCTGCAAGAAATTTTGCAGGTAAATTTTCCTTAAATTTAAAATCTACAAATAAATTCTTGTGGATTTGAAATTCAGAAGGAATTCAACAAGTAAGTTTTTTGGCAAATTTCAAATCCACAAGTAAATTTCTTGCAGATTTAAAATTAGCCAAAAAAATTTCACAAGTAAATTTCCTGCAAAATTTTTAAAAGTTATGATAAATAATTTCTAAATTTGCCAAAATATTAATATAAATTATTTTTTATTTATTTTGTAATGCATTACTCTGAATATTTTTAATATTAATGTTCTTTCTTGTAATAATAATATTAATTTAATTTATTAAATAATTATAAATCACAAATTATATTATTATCATTTATCATTATGTATAATATATACATATTATATAAAATAATTAGTACTATCATGTGTGTGTGTATAAAGAGAGACAGAGATCATAAAAATACTTCTAATTTTAATATTTATATTATATAATTTCATTTATAGTAGATAATAACATATTATTTTATGTAAATAAGAATAACAATATTTTTTCCATTATCATTTGAATACTTTTTAATAATAAATAAGTAATATAACATTTGAAAGTATAAAATATAATTTATATCACAATATAGTTTTAATAATATATATTTGATGAAAGAATTATTTTGTTATAAGTGTCCTACATATGCATTAACATTAATAAATAATACATTATAATATTTATTATTTTATTATATGATAATATATATTTTTTCTAGTATAATATATAATTAATACACAATAAATACACACACACACACAGAGAAAAACACACATAGAGAGACATACACACAGTGGCGAAACCTAGGATCTTGAGTTAGTGGGGGTAATTTATTTAAAAAAATAATAAAAAGTAAAACTTATTATCATGGAATGGAATGAAGTGTCCAGTTCAATAAAGTGTAAAGTACCCAAAGAGCTAAAAATAGAACAAAACATAAGAAATAAGCTAGTCATTAAAAGTCAAAATAAAATTAGGAATAGCGAGTTTAAGTATATAAATTAAGGGAGACAAAATACAAAACCTCTAAATATATATTTATAATTTTCTTAAAGTGAGGGTGGGTGGGTGTGTTATCTAAAAGGTGAGTCATTGAAATTTTTTTTTTAATTTACTTCCCATACAAAATTATAATAAGATTTATATATCATTTCATATTTGTATATTAGTATAAAACATTAAAGGATGTATCTAGTTAGAGAGTTTTTTTTAGGTGAGAGTGAGAGGAATAAATGTTGACCATTAGATCTTATCATAAGTAGTATGATTAAAACACACAAGTTATATGATTTTTTTTTTAAATTTAACTAGTCACACGATATTAAATCTTGATTTATATCAATGTATAGTTGTATGACCCTAATTTACCTCTCTTACTCTCAAATAAAAAATGATAATCTCACTAGCTACATATGCCCTTGAAAATATTATTACATAACTTTTTTGGGAGTTTAAATATGTTTTTATCATTAAAAAAATTTTCAAAATTTCTTACCTTAGTCCTTATATTTTATAAAAATAATATATTTTAGTCTTCATTAGGGTACTTTCACTATAAAAAAAGTTTGATCTATAAAGTCATTAGTAATTATTAATTTTTTACAATTACAACTAAGAGTTTAATGGTCATGCACTAATAGTATAAAGTAGTTTTACACTGTCATCTAATCACAAACCACCATTTATTATAAGTTTTTTGACTTTTATAATAAATACTTAAAAGTCATATTAATCGTGATTTCTAATTGGATGATAGTGTAAAACTTTTTACATTGACAGTGTATGACTATTAAACTCTACAACTAATCGACAACTCAATTCTATCAAAAATAAATGAGTTAGGAAAAGAAAATTGACGATCAGAGTGATGATGTTGGTAAGTTGACCCGTAGTAGACAACTAAGTTATTGTATTAATTGATGGCTTGGATGCCACTAATTATTCATGGTTACAAACTATCAATAATTTTGAAACCAAGTTATTAATAACGACAGTTAGATTTCTTACAATCTTTATCGATGGTCAAATCATTACATTTAATTTAAATTTTAATAATAATTATTAAATTTATTATAATTTTTAATTTAGAATATATTATGCTATATTAAAATAAATAATATAAGATCATGTTTGGATAAACTTCTTCATAAGTATTTATAGGAAAAGAAAATAAGAATGTAAAATGAATTGAGCTTCCCGCATAAGTTAAATTCAACTTATACACTTAACTTTAATAGAAACTCTTTTCATTTAACTTTTCCAAGAGCTAAGGTACATTAGTTGATTTTAGTTTATGAAAAAGCTCAATGCATTTTACTTTCTTATTTTCTTTTCTTGTAAATGTTTGTGAAAAAGTGTATCCAAACAAGACCTAAATTTAAATAAGCAATATTATAAATAACAATAAAAGCAAGAAATCATAATATATATATATATATATGTGTGTGTGTGTGTGTGTGTGTGTGTGTGTGTGTGTGTGTGTGTGTGTGTATAAGAAAAATATTATTACAATATCAAAAAATTAAAAAATAGAAATAAAATAACAAAAAACTAGAAACCTAGGTCTTCACCACAATCTTCCCAATCATGATCGCGATTATGATGAGGTGGTTATGGTGGTGCCTATATCTACAATTACTATAACTATTACAATTGTTGTTGCATTGTATGTATTATCTCCAATAGTTGTTGCTAACTTTACTCCATCATCTTAATCCACGCCCAAAGTTCAGCAATCTTTGAGGACTAATCTAAACAAGGCCTATTATTGGAGGAAGCATAAAACTCCTATGATGGGTGGGAGACTTCAAGGCAATGACCAACACTAAAATCACCAGTACTACAGATACGCTTCCTCATCTTTCCACGCATTACATCTACCACATCTTTAGGCATATCTACTCCCGTTGTTGTTGATCTGATGAAGTCTCAGTCTGTTTTGAGGTTGTTTAAGATTAGGATGACTTTTCCTTAAAGTTTGCCAATAATTATTATTAAATAAAATTAATTAGATAATATAAATTATAGTAAGTTAATATATATTAAGTGTCGTCTAATAGTGGTAGAGGCCTTTCCATGCAACCTTGCCTATCTAATTAAAGTGCTGACCCTTTTTATAGGCAATGTTCAATATATCATACAGGCATTAAGAGCCCTAACGATTAGAGATCCTACAAGTCGCAAGCTTATCCTCCCAATACCATATCACGTGATGCTAAATCAAAGATTAAATTAAAACTTAAGTAAATGCATATATACATATAAAGAAGTTAAAATATTAAGCAAATAAAAATTTTGAATATATTGAATTTACTTCAAAGTTGTTGAACCAATTTTTCAACATGTTCTTAGGGATTTCTCCCAAAGATGGTATAATTCTTCAAATTGGGATCAAAGAATTGTTGTAATGGTTTGTGACACCTTATTAGATGGCGTAAACTAAAATAGATAATAAATATAGTTTTTAGTTTATAGCATGTATCTTTTTTCAGAGACAATCTTATTTGAAACATGCTCAGACAATTCTTACCCCCTGTCAATAGAAAGGATGATAGGTCAATCATTTTCACTTGTATAAATCTCCTAGTTAACTTGATCCTCTTATGGGTGTTGATCATCCCCCATAGTAAATATGGCATCATCAAGAATGAAGATCATCATGTGATGAGGATGATGGGATGTCTTCCTAAGGTTTGAGCGACAACGACAATGCAACAAACTGAGCATCTTGTGTCTATTATTATGGTGGTGGTGGTGGTGGCAGAGTAGCTACATTAGGGACTGACAGTGATGTCTATGCAAATGTTGAGGAAAAGGACCTTTAAGCAAACAATGATGGTCTCCAAACCTATGTAGATAAGGGGACAATTGCATCTGAAACCTACATATATCGAGCCTTTTCCTTATGCTATTGAGTATGACCTTCCCTTCCCTCTATCATTATCATGATAGGAATGCAGTGACCTTCTAATGCCATGCTGCACAAATACATTTTAAGTTAATGATGCAAACAATTTAAAGCCAACATATTTTAAGATATATACTAACAATATACTGATTCCATAAACAAAAAACATTATCATACTTTAATATGAAACTTCCTAATCATTATTATCATTGTTGGCATCGTCATTATAAACATCATCATCATCATTGTCATTAACATTTGGCTCATCCAATTTTTCCACATCAATATCATTATCTTCTTTCTTATCATTTTTATCCACATTTTCATTTACAACAAAAAGATTAAAGGGATTTACTTCCTTAAGTGCATTTTGCAAGTCATGTAATCTAGTTATGACTTCAACTCCAATATTTTCATTAACTTATCACATCTCATCTACTTGAAAAGGCACTTCATTGTTAGTACTAATGGTTTCAACCCCTAGGTTTGGTTTTGATTACCAGCACCATCTGTTTGTCCATTCTCAAATCAAAATATGGGACACAATACACTTGTCTTACATGTTGTACAATTATGAATGGATGAAGACAATCATAAGTTTTATTTATCTAAATTTTCATAATGTTATTTTGTGGATGAAATCTAGTGTCTGTCATAGACAAATCAAACCAGTGCAAGTAAAACAATACCACCTTCTTATCACTCATTTAGTAAAGTTCATATATGTGCTTGATCACTCCATAAAATTATCTTCACCTCTTTCTATTGCACCTTTACCAAAAACCCTACTATTTACAATTTTTTTACCTTCACTTTATGTTTTAGCATGAAATTTGTAACCATTAATGAAGCATTTGTGACAAGAATGAACTTCTAAAAAGAATCATGTGACAAATCCTTTGTGTCTTGGTTGTCTCCATTGACAACCTTAGACATTTCAATACATATATACGGTATTGTCATGATAAAAATAAGGAATCCAAATCCAAAGATTCAAACGAGTATGGTTCTTACTTGATCTATGGATCATCTTCGAAAACCTCAAGTGTATGTGTAGAAGAATCTTGTTCACATACATGATTACATTCAAAGAAAATTATTAGTAACTTAAATAATTTTTTAACAGACTTTACTAAGAAGTTTATCCAAATAGGCCAAAAATAATTTATAACAACCATATATAGGCATATGAGGCATGTGAAAATTGGCTCTTATATTGAAAAAATGATTAAAATTCTATATTGCAAGGACAAATGTTGAGGGCCAATTTTTGCTTAAAATATAGAGTGAATAACACTAATACCACTTAAGATTTTTTCAATTGCATATAATCTCCCTCCTTTTTTAACGTTTACAATAGTTTCCCTTATTAAGGTACATGATATAATGTTTTCAAACAATTAAGGGGGATTAGTGTAATGTATAAGGAAGTCAGTGTAATGTTTTTTAAACAAATAAGGGGGTTAATGTAGGGATAGAAAAAGGAGTATTATGTGCAATTTAAAAAATCTCAAGGGTGTTAGTGTAATTTTTTAGAATATATTACTTGGTATATGAACAATTTAAAGCCTATTTCATTGTCATTATAAGACTTTCAAGACCCACACAATAGGAAATTACTAGATGTTCCTCATAGGCTGCCAATGGTACTCTAACATTTCAATTTACCTATACCTACAAAAACTACATGTATTTTGTTTAAGGATGACTGATCAAGACCTAGATTGTAGAGCCTACCATGCAACAAGAACCACACAACTCACTCAAAATGTCATTAAGCTAACCTCCACCACAACAGACTAAATTTTCATATTAGTTATCACTCTTTAGTTGCTGTTTGGGGTTGATTGCTAGTAGTTCGGAAGTAGAAACCTCTACAAATATTCAATTGTATCAACCAAGTGTGCTTAATTTAAAAGAGGTTGTATAAGATGAGGTTGATTCAAATGTTGATGAACCTTAAAGACAAAAAGTGGGATGTCAATAAAATCCCGCATGTAATAGACAACCTCCACATCGTGGAACTAATCTCTATCTCAAATAATAAATTTGTTATAATTTTTTAATTTCAATATTTATAAAATAAATAAATACATTTTCCTTTGTTTTATGTTTTTTATAAAATATATTTTAATTATTTTTAGATTTATTAAAGTTTCTAAATTAAAATCCTTTTAATTGTATAAAAATTTGAAGTAATTAAAAATGTTAAATGAAAGAAGAAACACTACAAGAAACTCATGTATTAGAGTTGAAAGGTAAGCATCAACCAAGATATTGACACTACTATCGTCAGCCTAGTCAACAATACGTGGACTCAATCTCTGAATCCCATTTTGTTTCAATTTTTTAATATTAAATCGTTAAATTTGAAAGTACCTACTGTCAGCCAAAGCAAATGCTAATCAAGATATTTATGTTAACGTCGGCAAGGTTAACACTAACGTTAGCAATATAACAAAAGGCATATCAAATGGTAATAAATTTTGCAGTTAGCATTGGCCATAGCGCCGACTAGGCCCACGTTAATCCATTATTTTGAAAAAAAAATATAATTAGTTATCACTAGTTTTTATGCTAAGCATGGAAATGAAAACCAATTAGCATCAGCCATAGTGTCAGCCAAGTAGATGCTAATAGTGTCTACCTTTTTAAATTTGCCATAGCTTTCACTTTAGCGTCAACCAATCTGATGATATGTAGAGTCGGCCACCTAGAAGCCAACGTTACAGATTAGCTTCAACAAATTTACTGTTAATCACGAAGCCAACTCTAAATCACATTTAGCATAAGTTTTGTTAATTAGCACTAGCCAAAAGCCATTTTTTTGGAAACTGACTTCTCAATTTATTTAACAAAAAATATTATATTAGGAATTCAATTTCCTAAAACTTACTTCCTTACACGACTTCAAAAACAAAAATTATGTTTTAGGAAATTGGTTCTCCAAAACCAACTTCCTAATGTTATATTTGCATATTTTGGAAAGAGAAAGTACTATATGTATTGACAGTATAAAGGAATTTTACACTGTCATCTATAAAACACAAGGAAACACAAGAAGGAGGTTGTATTATGTTTCAAATAATTTTTGTAAATCCTTTTTGAAAGACTATATATCATCTTAATAAACAGAAGTAATTAAACTTTAAAAAAATTGCTTTTAAATCACTTATCAAATGTTTTTATAAACTCAAGTTAAAGAAAAATTTGAAACACAATATAAAACTATATATGAGATAAGAGAAAAGAGATAAACACATAGAATTTTATATTGGTTCGTCTCACCCAGAGACTATCATCTAGTTCTTGGCAAACTACTAAGTTCCACTAAATAACTTATCCAAATTACAAGTATTCTTTACCTAAGCCTCTTCAGGCTTAACTCAAGTAATATTTTACTTGTCTCTTCAAGCAAACACCCAAGTATTCTTTGAATCAAAGCCTTTTCAAGATTCAACCAAAATCACAGAGACATTGGTTAAGGGTAAGGCTCATTGACTATCGTTTTATTAGATAGATGTATAAGTTCAAGTACTTAGTCGTTTTACACAAAGATTTTTCACTTAAGAAATTTTTATAAGACAACTAAAGAATGTTTAGAGTACAAAGTAACTTGCAAGATTTTTGAACTTTGCTCTTCTTCTGACTTCTTGTTTAAGATGTTCTTTGGTATTTATATGGAGACTTCAAAGGTAGTCGTTGTGACTTAGCTTGCTTCCATCATCTTTTTGCATTTGATGGGAGAAAGTGGTAGTTGGGAGCAATAAATGCAACAATAAATGTCTTTCACCAACCTATCTTGTTGATAAGATAAAGCAGTTTACTTGTCTTTCTTTTTCCCGTACCAATATCTTGTGGCAGTGAGCAAATATACCTTTTAATCAGAAAGTACAGTACTGTTCTTTTTTTGGCTAGGAGGCACTACTTTTTATAAAGTAGGTAGTCTTGTACCACGTTGACCTTCTTTTTTCATCTTTTTCAAAAGATATCGATGTTGGTGATGACAAAACACAGTTTCACTTCCTGGGCACATTTAGCCTATACGTATAACACACTGTAATATAATAAAGCACTACGTTTTGAGTTCGTTTACTAATTGTTATAAGATTGTTTGTCTGAACAAAAGACTATGTGCTTATTTTATCTAAAAAACTTATTTATTTGTTTGATAAATCAAAATAGTTAAGGAACATTTATTCGTCCTTTGTCCTAACATCATCCAATCATAAATTATCATATATGATAAGTTTGTTGACTATTACAATAATTACCTTAAAAGTCCTACCTACCATGATTTTTGATTAATTGACATTGTAAAATTTTTACACTTACAATGCATATAAATTGAACTCTTTTAGAAAATAATCTTAGAAGAGTAGTATTTAGATAAATAAGTTTTAAAAATAAGATAATTTCATTAAAAAAAAAAAAGCTTAACATTCACTTGTATGTATTGTGTTTTTTTAATTTATATATGTCATAGCATGCAGACAAATAATATGTATTTTGTATGTTGTGCTTTTTAATTTAAATAAAACTTGAAAATAAATATATTTAAATAATAAAATATTTATAATTAATTTAAATAAATAGTGGATAAAATTTAGGGAAAAAAGAGCAAATTTATAAAAAATTAAGAAGAATCAATTTTTGAATATAAATAGTTGAGAAATTTTAATATAAAAAATTTAAAAATAATTAAGCATGGGATTTGATAGGGAAATATTTAATAGAAAATTGTAAAATTATTAATAATTTGAGAATTTTCAAAATAAATAATAAAAATATGCCAAATAATGGTGAAGACAGTATCATAAAAATAAAGAATTACGTTAAAAAGTAAGAACTCAAATTTATACATTAATTCTTAGATTCAAAATTTGGGTAAAGTATGTTTTGTCCCTCAAAATATTTCAAAACATTGGTTTTAATTTCTATAAAAATTTAGTACACTCTTAGTCCCTATATTTTAACAAAAATATCTATTTTTAGTCCTTAATGTGACTAATGAGAGACTAAAACCATATTACTTTTAATAAATATAGGAATTAAAAACATATTAAATTTTTATAAAGACTAAAACCAAATTTTGAAATATTTTAAGAGACTAAAGACATATTTTACCTTTCAAAATTTTAAACATGTGGATTATTTAATTCCAAAATTCAAACTGATTCGTCTTCAAATACTAATTTAATATAGTCCAAATATAATTAGTCAATGATCTAAAAGATCTGAATAGAAGGAAATTTTCTAAATTGACCTCGAGCCTGTCGAACTTGCGTAGCTAACCAAACCATGTTAGTTGCTGAAAACTTGCTAATTGATTCACTTCTTCCACAAGTTCCACGCAGTTAATAATCAGAAACGTGCCTACTATCAATCAACAGAGGCTAGTGATATCCAACAACCTTAGAGGGGACATAAACCAAACTTATTGTCCGCAAGGACACGGTACAAACAGAAAAATAGTTGATAATTTTGGAGGTGTTTGGAATAAGTACAACGTTAGAAATGTTAGTTGAAAGGATGCTTCGTATCGTATCACTGATCAGCATGCCATAACTGGATCAATAAATCGGCTAGATCGAAGTACTGATCACAATAAACAAATAAAAAATAAAAATCTTATCAAGATTTAAAGCAACCCAAGAACCTTAAAAGAGTATCCACAAATCTACCACTCCCAGATTGTCATGTAACACCTCCTGTGTCTATTTTTATTAATTATTTCAAGAAAAAGACTAATCTATAGTGCCTTGACTCCTTACGAATACGAGAGGAGTAATAATTTGTTACTTGTACTCCAAACGTGTGTAAGGGAATATATGAACCATCTTATATGGAATAAACTGACCACAACCTTGAACAGTAAATTATTTTCATTTTATTTTTTATTTATAATTTTCATTGTCATTATTATTTTTCCTTTTTTACTGTATATATGGTTGGAAAGCAAAATTTTGTTCTATTTTCATGTAACATTTAACTTAGGACTGAGAATGAGTTTAAAACAAACTGAATATTTCCAATTATTATAGATGCCACAACCACTTTATATCATCAACGAATCTGGCCACACTCTATCCATTTGCAGGCCTGGAATCTAGATTATATCTTTGTACATCTCTATCACAACAAACAATTTCCGTAATAATTTATGTGTGAACAAGACATTCCTATGCAACTTCATGCATAAGAAATTCTAATTATTTTAATATATAGTCCCAGCTAGATTCTTTAAGACAGGAGGTATAGAAATTAATATGGAAGAAATTAAGTGTGAAAGTATTTTCAGCCATGTGAGCCATAATGAATGGTATATATAAATAATTAGAGCTCACATGCTTGGTCGAATACGGTTGCTAAACTGGACCATATAATCTTCCATTCTAACACCATATGCCTCTAATCCACTCTACCTGTCAAAATGGAACCAGAAATACATAATTGTATCGTCCAAAAATATATCCAAAATTTAGGCGTGTTGAGCATGATACGTGATCCACACCAAAAGAAAAAAGGTTTCGCTAGAAATTCATAGGCTCTCCCCCATGTGCTCCATTTGGGTGTCGTTGGGAACATTTAGGGTCAACTTTTAATAGTATGTATATGTTGCTCACTGCACTTTTTTATTTTCTGCATCGCACATGTTCCCTACGTAGAGAAAACTAGTCAATTCTTGTCGGTTTTATCAGTCGTTGTTATGATTCTCTTGATGTTGTAATTAAACCTATACTATATAAATTGCTTATATTGACATAAATAAATTGAGGTAAATGGACTTCCCAAGATTCAAAAATAGGGCAAAACATTCTTGGACAATTGATGCAATTAAGATCAATGTGTTGTAAAGAATTCGACTCAAAAAAATTAATATAAATTATATAGAATAACGTGAACACTCAATTTTGTCCAGCTAAATGAAAATAAAATATAAACGAAGAGAGAAAGAGAAATGAGAGAATTTTTGAAAGAAAAGAACTCATTTTATGATGAATACTATAGAAAGACAATGTGATATCGTAAGTTATACTTGTCTGTTTAAGATGTTCTTTATACTGTTGAAAAGCTTGTAAAACGATCTACAACTCATGGCTCCACCTCAAATACCAAAATTAACTTCTATCTTGACGAAAATCAACCTCAAAGTGGGTCATTTAATTGTAAAAAAACTCAAGTCTCACATTCATTCACTCTCACCTTCCCTTCACTTAAAAGTCCCACATTAGACAATCTACACCCATGCATCTGTCCTTTTCCCTATATAAAGATGTGCCTACCAAGCAACAGGACTAAGAAGAAAATCTCATTAATCATGGGCTACATGCAAAACATGTAGCTATGAAAGTTAAATTTTTTATTATCTTTTCCTCTCGTATAGCTTCCACTAAAGGCATGTGGTAGATTGTTTTATGTTTGGTGTCCATCACAAATTATTGTTTTGAAGTAAATTTGTCTATCTTATCTTTTTTTTTATTCTTTTCTATGTTTACTACTTTTTTTTATCATTATTATTGCTGCTAAATTTTATTCTTTGTATGTCTTTTTCAAATTAGGAATATTTTATTTTTAATTAATTTTTTGGAAAAAAATATTAAGTAGATGTGACATCTTCTTAATCCTAAAGTTTTGAGGCACAAGTTGTAACAACTTAATGTCTTTAAAACTCTTTTCTCAAATTAAAAATATTAAATTAAAATTAAATTGCTACAAAAATAAAAATGTTATTGTTATTATTGCCTTTTCTCTATGTTTTGATTGTTATTTTTTATTCCTTTGATTTGTTATTAGGAACATTCTATATTTTTAAAATATCTTAAATAAAGAAAAGGATTAATAGGATGTGATATCTTCTTAATTCCAAGATGTTAAGGCACAAGTTGTGACAACTTCACAAGTTGGTGTCTTAAGACTCCTCTATATAAGATAAAATAAAATAAAAAATAAAAATGTTAAACTAAAATTAATTTTATTTTTAGGACGTATGAGCCGTGACAGTTCAAAAATCCTAAAAGTTAATAAACAAAATTAAAAAATGACAACACATAAACATTTTTTACAAAAAAACTACATAAGTCTAATTCTCTAGTATTGGGAGATACATAAGAGTAGGGAACCATTCCTATCAATCTCAAAATAATAAAATTTAATCATAGCAAACCTAAATTTTGTAATAAATAAAATCCTTTTTCATTGTATTTATTTTTTGGGTGAGATAAATATTTTAAAAGTTATTAATAACTAAAATTAATCCTTTATGACAAATGTTGTAAGGTGTTAGCACTTTTCCTATACGTAATTGATTCTTGAGCCCAAATTTGGTTTTCGTAAATCATTTTCTTTTTAAGGTTTTTCTAATGTTTTTCCTAAATAAATATTGGTAGTGACTCCCTGTTTTTAAAAATTTTGCCGCAACCTCAATTGCGGCAGATGGCAAATTTGCTGGGGACATTTTTGAGAATCAAGCCTGTCATAGTTAATTAAGCAAATAACTTTTAATTTATTTATCTCAACCATTTTTTTCTTTTCTTTTTATTGTTGTTTGTTTTGTTGTTGTATATAGTTTTAATTCATTGCATGTGTTAATGTTTGTAAATATGTTCTATATGTTTTTTAGGATAGAAGACCTTTGATTATATTATATTCTTTTTATTGTTGTTTGCTTTGTTGTTGTATATAGTTTTAATTCATTACATATGTTAATGTTTGTAAATATGTTCTATATGTTTTTTAGGATAGAAGACCTTTGATTATATTATATCTGTATTGTTTGTTTTGTAGTTCGAGTAGTTTAGGATAGCTTCCTTCATACACTTCACCTACACGATCTCACACACACTAAGTGGAGTCCTATATGCGGACTTGAGTGTTGCTTAGGATAGACAAGAGGTTAAGTAATGGTAGCCTTCTAGATGTACATCCCATTTAGTTATCATGAAGGCCTCACCTAGAGTTTGATTATTTTTTAGAGTATTATTACTTCTAATAGTTTACCTATTGTCATGATCTATATTCCAAGAAAGGACCTTTGGCTCTAGGAACTTGATTTAGAATCGCAAAACCACTTATTGAGAAGAAGCTCATATTAGAGTGGCCATAGAGCTAACAACTTTTAGGAAAACCTATATAGGTCACAAAGGGAGCTTTCATTTTCTCATAAAAAAAGATGAAAAATCACCTTTTTTAAAAAAAATGAGGATAATTTTTTTTTTATTTTATACTAGAATTTCCACAATGAACATGCATTTTGCATTTTTGCAACACATAATTTGGCATTCTGCATCACTAAAATAATTTTATCACACATTTGTGTGACCATTGAATAAAAATTTCTTCCTACATGAATTCTTTTTAACAAAAAATATAGTCATCATTTTTCATATATGAATTCTTAAAAAAGAGGGGGGGGGGGGGGGGGTAACTCATGTTGTTCATACTTCATCATTTAACATGACTTCATAAGGCCATATTTTTCACATCTCATATGACCATACATTAGCATGCACATCTTAGGACAAATAAATAATTACATTTGCATTCATTCTCATTTGGGTTGGTCTTCCAAAAAAAACTGTAAGAGAATAAAAGTTTGATCATGGGTATTAGTGTTTTCAAGCATGAATTTTGAGTAAATGTTACGACAAACCTTATCAAAAATACTCGTGGTTGAGCATTGAATCTCACGAGTTCTTTTTGGTAAGAAAAAAAGAAAATAAAGGTACATCGTGTTTTCATTCATTGTATACTCATACTTGGTGTTTTCATATTTTAGTGAGTAAAAATTGAAGCAAAGAAAGCAACCCTACGACACCCTTACGGGATGCGTGCCAAGACAAGGATCATGGAGGGAGTAGTGGATGACATAGAACAAAAACATGAAAAGCTGTAAGGAGATGTGAATCAATTAAAGGAATAAATGAACAAGATCTTGGAGATGTTGTAGTCAATGGAGACAAGGAGAAGTACAAATGGGAATTCATCTAAAGAGCCTCAAGTTACAGAAGACCCAAACCTTGAAACCAATGCCACACAAGTCTCTCCCCTACAGCCCACCTACATACCCTATACACCTACAATTAACATTGCTCTTCCCAAAGGCTTCTCAAACCACCAAGATGTCATCCCAATGCCAACTATTGTGATACACCCTCACCAATTTGAACACACATAATCCAAAGATAAACTGCAATTTTTAAAAGAAAGATTAAGGGATATTGAGGGGATTGATCATTGCGGCTTCAATGTTGTTGATTTGTGTCTAGTCCCAAATGTTGTGATTCCTTCTAAGTTCAACAAGTTTGCAAAAATAAAGGAAAATTTGCCCAAAAAGTTTGCAAAATTTTGTAAGGCGCAAATTTGCCCAACTTGTTGGGGGTATGTCCTTATAAGTTAAAAAAATTGAAAAAAACAAAGAATAAAAAGTCTGTTAAGCTGAAAACTTGTAAAGGTAATCTAAGCAAAAGTTAGGACACACGAAAAAAAAAAAGTGAGCAAATGTATAGAATTCATCAAGTTTTGTCCTAGGGTTAAACTTTTAAAAAGAAATAGTCATGACTTGAAATGATGTATAGCCATATTTTTTATCGAAAAAAATCATCTCTTTTTTACTCTTTTGAGACTGAAAATGAATGAATCCTTTTTTCTTCAAGTGACCCAAAAGAAAATTCACCCTACATTAGGTGTTAGCATGGTGTGCATTGGTTTCACTCAAAACATGACATCATCAAGACAAAAAGCCAAAAAATGGTAGTTGGAAATGGTGACAAGAAATGCTTGTGGAAAGTTTGACCAAAAAAGAAGGAAAGAAAGAAAGAGGAAATACAAAATAAATTGTTTGATGCATTAGTGTGCTAAAGATCCTTCTTTTGAATTATCCTTAAACCCGTATTTGGGCCTTTGTATATATTTTTTTTCTTCATACCTCTTTAACCATGACCACGTTACAAGCCTAACAAAGTCCATTTTGAGCAAAGATTGATTGTTGTTTTTTATTCTTGGGAAAAATAACTGAACTCATGCGCACATTACGTTTGCTCAAAAAAAAAAAAAAACATCAAATGCTCTTAAGGATTGCTCACCCAAGTTTTCTTCAAAAATACCAATAATGGGGCAAATTTCTCATACAACATTTATTGATGGATGTCATGATCATCACTTGTGGGAATTATTCAAATAAGAAAGCAAAAACTTAATAGGGTCAAGTTATTCATATGACATTCTACCCTTTGATTCTAGCTGAACTAGGGCAATCATTCTACTTCAAATTTTACATTGCCCTAATGTCTGAATCTCAAAGTGAGGGATCTGTTAAATCTTGCTCTCTAGTCTGACCCTTTTTTTTTTACAGCGCTACAACATTGGAGAAATTCACATTTGTTGTTCATCCTCCAATCTCATTCTTTATAGGGCAGCTAACATCATAAGAAATTGACCAATGGATTTCTCAAAGTTGAAGACATAGAAAACTAGCACTATTATACCAAACTTTTTAATCTACCATCCTTTTCACAAAGTCTTCATTGTGTTGCCTTTGTTATCTTCACCTCTATTAGTTCAAGTGTTGTTCTATGGTAAAATGTGCTGAAATATGAAACACATGATAACACTCACAAAGCATTACAATCATTTTGGAAAAGCTTCAAGAATCATGGGAAATACAGTGAATCCTAAATAGACCTTGATAAAGTGGTGATCAATTGGCAATAAACATTCGTTTCAGAAAGACTCTTATTCATGTGAAGCAAAAAAAAAATCCAATTCTTGAATCTTGGGACATGCAAAATCATAAGGGTCAAGAGGAAAAAGATGACAAGAAAGAAAAAAAAAGAAAAAAAAAAGCATTCCTTTTGATGTCACTAAAACCATTTTGAATTGCATATCATGCATCATTTGTACATTACAATTTTACATCACCTGTTTGATTGTTTGCAAATATATTTCATTTCTAGTAAGGCCTCCATACCTGTCTGACACTATTTAACTTTCCGTTGTCTGCCTACCTTGGCTCTTTTACTTTCCATGTTCGCCTATCTGGGTGTTTTACCATTTCCTGTTTACCTATCTAGGCACTTTACATTTCTTGTCAACTTATCTAGGCTATTTTCTTTTCCTTTCTGCCTATCTAAACACTTTACCTTTCTTGTCGGCTTATCTAGGCTATTTATTTTTCTTGTCTGCCTATCTAGGCACTTTACTTTTTCTATCGGTTTATTTAGGCCATTTACTTTTTCTATTTGCCTATCTAGGCTTTTTACATTTTATGTCAGCTTATCTAAGCCATCTACATTTCATTGTCTGCCTATCTAGGCACTTTTTACATTTCATGTCGGCTTATATAGGCCATCTACATTTCATTGTCCACCTATCTAAGCTTTTACGTTTTTTGTTGCCTTATCCAGGCCATTTGCATTTCATGTTTTTTTTTTGTCCCCACACCCACTGCTTTTATGGTTTTAATCCTCGTGCCCACTTTTCTTATGTTTTTGGGTCTTCATATCTATTGTCTTTTTATTTAGGTTTTGAACAAATTAGGGATTCATATCTTTACTTATCTTTTACTATAATAATATGAAAATGTTTAGTTATTCATATTGTCTAGTAAAACCTAAATAAAGAGGGAACTGCGAACACCTAATTAAGAAGAGGAGAAGAGAAATGAGAGAATTTTTGAAGAAAAAAAGCTCACTTTATGATGAATACCATAGAAAGACAATGTTGTATCTTGAGTTATACTTGTCTGTGTGAGGTGTTCTTTGCACTGTTGAAAAGCTTGTAGAAATATCTACAAGTCATGTCTCCATCTCAAAAACCAAAATCAACTTCTATCTTGATGAAAATCAACCCCAAAGTGGGTCATTTAATTATAAAAAAACTCAAGTCACATTCCTTCACTTTCACCTTCACTTCATTTAGAAGTCTCACATTAGACAATCTACACCCATGCATCTTCCCCTTCCCCTGTATAAAGAGGTGCCTACCAAGCAATAAGACTAAGAAGAAAATCCATTAATCATGGGTTTAATGCAAAGCATGGAGCCCATAAAAGTTTTTTTTATTATTATTATCTTTTCTTTTCTCTTACTCTCTTTGAGCTTCCACCAGAGGCGCGTGGTGGATTGTTTTATGTTGGTGTTCACCACCAATTGTTGTCTTGAAGTAAATTTACCTATCTTATCTTTTTTTTTTCTTTTATATGCTTTATTACTTTTTTAATCGTTGTTAATGTTGTTAATTCTTATTCTTTATATGCTTTTTTAAATTAGGAATATTTTACTTTTAATGAAATTTTTAGAGAAAAGATTAATTAGATGTGACATCTTCTTAATCTTAAGATTTTGAGGTATAAGATGTGACAACTTGATGTCTTTAAAACTTTTTTCTCAAATTAAAATTAAATTGTTACGAAAATAAAAAAATGTTGTTGTTATTATTACTTTTTTTGTATGTTTTTGATTATTATTTTTTATTCCTTTTATTTTTTATTAGGAATATTCTATTTTTAAAAAAATATCTTAAATAGAGAAAAAGATTAATTAGATGTAGCATCTTCTTAATCCCAAGATGTTAAGGCACAAGTTGTGACAACTTCGTGTCTTAAGACTCCCCTATAAGATAAAGTAAAATAAATAAAAAATAAAAATGTTAAACTAAAATTAATTTGCTTCAATGGATTGACTTAAGTGTACATCTCTATTAATTCTATGTTTAGGATGTATGAGCTAACCGTGACTATTTAGAAATTCCAAAATGAATAGATAAAATTAAAAAATGACAACACACAAACATTTCTACAAAAGAACTACATGAGTCTAATTCTCTATTGCACCGAGAGATACGTAGGAACAGGGGACCACTCTTGTCGATCTCAAAAACAATAAAATTTAATCATAATAAAACTAAATTTTGCAATAAATAAAATTCTTTTTCGTTGTATTTATTTTTGGGTGAGATAAATATTTTAAAAGTTATAAATAATCTGCTTAATTAATTAGATGTAACCATCTTTATGACAGATGTTGTAGAGTACTAGCACATTTTTTACACGTAATTAACTCCCAAGCCCAAATTTGATTTTCATAGACCATTTTCTTTTTATGATTTTTTCAATGTTTTTCCTAAATAAATATTGGTGGCTACTCTTTGTTTTTTAAAATATTTTTTTGTCATCCTGCCCCAACCCCGGTTGTGACAAATAAGATCAATAATAAAGAGGATTGAAATAATCAGATTCAATTAAACTGATGAAAAACAACATTGACAGAGATTTAACAAGAATGTGGTCAAATTTAAAAAAAAAAAATACAACCTAATTAACCTATTTTATTTTAATCTTTGGTTGCATTTTCAACAAAAGCGAGGAGTTATATATGTTCTGTTGTTCTGTATAATTTAAAGTTTAAATAAGGAAACATAGATTATTGTTTAAGCATTGATTATTTCTTTTAGAAAGCAGTGCAATTAATATAGATTGAGGAACAACGTACGGATAGTAGTAACATTAATTATAACCAATATATATTATCCTTTGGTTTAAGGCTAAGTAATCGATAACTTATAGTAATCTCTTGCGGCATGGGTCTTGTGAATAATTATTAATCTTTTCTTTTCTTATGTTAGTAACCAATCTTTATTTACACTTCATTGTATTCATAAGAAAGAGATTTAATTTGTAACAATAAATTTGTTAATTATACGCAAATATGGCTATTAATGAAAAAAATAAAGTAATTGTAGGCAACGTAATCACACAAGTTTGTTCAATATTTGGAAATATAATGAGATACCCATTGCATTTATCAATATTTATTTTTCCCCTAATAAATTAAAGTGGTAACATTGATAACGACTCTGACAGTAATTAATGTATGGTAATTGAGACGATAAACGACAGTGGTAGTTGGAGCAATGTTAGTATGCTTTCTTAATCTTTTAACATTCTTAAGATCCTTTCGTTTTTTGGGTCTTTTCTTTCCATGGAATCAAACAAATTAAAATGGCTTCGAGCTGATTTATATTCTAACTTTATCAATTTAATTTATGCTTTATTTTGTTTATCAAAATTATTGGTTAGAAATTACCGAAATAAATTTTATATCTCTCAATACTACCTTTTTCATATATATTATCAAGAATCGAACCTTCGTTACTTTAACTTTAAGTGACCTCTTTTTTCCATTGATATATATTTTGGCAATAGTCATTAATTTTAGGTTGGAGCTGATCACAAATATATGAATTATTTCAATCATTGTACATGCACACTTGTGTCGTGAATGGGAGGGGGCAATCAGGGACGGAAGCAAGAATTAGATGACAAGGGGGCCAATTACAGAACTTAAAGTTAATCTATCAAATATATAATATAAACATTAAATTTCATATAAAATATTGATAATTATGTGTTTTTTAAAATAATTTAAGAACATACGAATCATAATAAAAAATATATTTATACATAAGACAGAAAATAAACTAAACATTCTTTAAAAAAGAAAAACTAAGATTATAAATGTCAATTATTAGTTTTACATGTTAGCAATAACTTTTATGAATTTATAATAAAATTGATATTTACGTTAACCATAATTTTTTTAAAAAAAATCCTATTAATTATGTTATAAAAGACTGCTAAACCAAAATGAATTATATTACTCATCATATTATCTTTTACAACAATAGTAGTCAACCATCATTAAAAAAAATTTCTTTCAAATTGTTAGAAAGTAAGAATAAGAATTTTGTATTATGACAATGGTCACTGTCCTAAAAGAAAATTTCATTAGACTTATGGTGCAACCTGATACTCGATTTGAACAAAAGAATGTTTTCCCAAGATTTAGATAATGACATGTATGAACCCATCCACTCAAAGCTAAAAGCACATTAGAGCCTAAAAAACAATGACAAGAACAACAAAAAGAGAGGAAAGAAACAAAGTGAATATATGAAGAATAACAATAGGAAAAGAGAATATTTGTTGGTATATCTCAAAGTTTAAACTATCAATCCCTTATATAATGTTTGTAAGTATATGTCATTTGCAAAGGTTAATAATAAATAGGTTTTAATTAATTCCCAAATAATCATAATCAAATCAATATAAAAGAAAAACTACTAAAGTCATTTACTTCAAATAGAATTATTTATAATCTTTAAAATAGCAATAATGAATTATAAAAGAAAAATATTATTAAAAAATAAATGATATTCAAATATTTTGTCTAAAAAAAATACAATTATCTTCACGATGAAAACTATAAAAAAAATAGAATATGTCTAAAAAGACGAAAAAATATCATTATTTTCACAATAAATATTATAAAAGGAGAATAAAATATTTTGTCAAAAAAATAAATTTTAAATGTCATTATCCCTATAACTAGATTCCTAAATATAAATAATTATCATAATAGTGATATATCATAACATTAAATGTTGTAGTTCTTCATAAAAAATTATAAAATTAATAAAAATTAAAATTGCAAAAAATTAGGGAGCCAAGGCCCCTTAATTGCATATATAGATCCATTGGTATGATGAAAAAAACTTGTTTGGGGTGGTTTTTGGTTGTGAGTTTTGAAATTTTCAAAAACTACAACTAGTTTTAAGTTTTTAAAAATTAGTTTTAGTTTTTTTTCTTTCTAATTTTTGGTTTCAAAATAAACTCACTTTGAAATTTCTTATTCTGTTAAAATTAGTTTAAGAATATGTTTGTGTGATGATAACAATAGTGGTAGTGACGGCAACAATGATGGTGGTGGCAGTGGTAATGTCGACAGTGACGGTTGTGGTAGTGCCGACAGTGGTGGTTATGGCGGTACCAGTGGTGATCATGGCAGTGCCCGTGGTGATGGTGGTGGCGGAATTGGTGGTGGTGGTAGCAGCGCTAGTGGTGGTGGTGGTGGTGGTGACGATGATAGTGGTGATGAAGCTTGTGATGGTGGAGGTGATGCCGGTATTCGTGGTAGTTGTGACAACGGTGTTGGTGGTGGCGGTGTTGGTGGTGGTGGTGATAGTGGTGGTGATGGTAGCGGTAGTGGTGGTGGTGGATAGCAGTAGTGGTGGTGGTGAAGGTGGCTGCAGAGATGGTGGCAGTGACAGTGGTGGTGACAATGGCAGCGGTTGTGGTGGTGGTAGTGGCGAGAAAGGCTATTGTCAAATATAATGATATGTATTTTTTAAAAAAAACCAAATTTACAAATCCTTTTTTCTTGGTTTTGAAAATGAATGTAAAAGTGTTTTGAAATTGAGTTAAAAACCATTTCAGCTCCATTTTAGCTAAACAGGTTTTGTTTTGAAAATTGCATTTAAAAACCAAAAACCAAAAACTCACAACCACTCCAAACGGGCCCTTAATTTGTTTATTAGGAGCCTAAGGCTTAACTTATATCAGGTTCAAACTAAATGGTTTTATTAAATCAGTTAAGTTTAAATTTTGAAAAAGTCTATTTAGTTAAAAAAAAAACTTTAAGTTTAAGCCATTAAAAAAAAAGTCCAACAAGATGACCTATTTAAATAATAATAATAATAATAATAATAATAATAATAATAATAATAATAACAATATAATAGACCTATAATAACATATAATAAAATTATATTGTATTAAATTTATATAATAATATTTTGAAAATATATACTTATTGGTATGTATAAAGACTTAAACTTACTATTTAGATATAGTTTTTTATTTAATATTTAAGAAGTCTTACTATATTAAATAATTAAGGTTTTAAAAATGGACTTTTAGGTCACGCAGACTTTTAAAAAATTAGGTACGATTAAGCTTTAAAAAAGTATTTATATTAAATAAATACATCGAATTCGAGTCTAAAATTTAGAAAGCAATGAGGCTTAAGCCTTGATATCCCTAGTTTAACTTAATTTGTATCAAATAGTTGTACATGAAAAAATTTTATCAAACATGTTTTCTTTTGTACAAATTTATTTTGGGATTGAACTCTCTATACCAAATATCATATATCGAACTTAGCTTATTCTAACACTTTTTAAAAAAAAATATAATATATATTTATAATCAAATAATATATCGGTATATTTAACAATAAATAATGTAACATTATTCATAAATATATTTTTCTATAAATAAAAGTATTTAAATATATACATTTAATGTAAAATATTAAATGTTTTAGTTACAATAATAAAATAATTTTCAAATGAATTTAATTAAAGTAAGTGATATATATATTAAGCATATTGAAATTATTTATATTTAGAAAAGTATGCATGAAGTCATAGATTTTAATCTCAATGCGACCATTATACACAAAAAAAAAATATTAAGCATATTGAGAACGAGATGCTTTTTGACTGTGCTGAGGTTGCAGGTTGACTCTTTGCACCATTGAGGCATTTTTCTTAAAAAAAAAAATGCTATTTCTTGTTTTGTACAGGTTACTTGTTAATTAAAAAATTGAAGGTATTGAAATTTTTTTTACTATACAATAATTATTATATAAAGGAAATTAAAATGAAGCAATGAATAAATATCCAAGCTTCAAGGAAATAAAACATATTTTATGATGCTTGAGAGAATGAAGATTTTGAAAGATGTTTTATTTTATTAATATTTTTATTTTACACTGTTATAATATTATTTTTAATTTCCAATAATTTTATGAGTTACATCAATTACTATACTATTCAATAACTTTTTATAAAATATAATTTTGGCTTAAATATGTTTTTAATTCCTGTAAAATAAGTAAATTTTGATTTTGGTCCCTGTAAAAAATTTTCTTTGTTTTCATTTCTCTAAAATTTAAAATCATCACTATTTTTGGTCCATGTAATATGAGTGAATTTTGGTTTTAATTCTTGTAAAAAAAAATTCTTTGATTTTCATTTCTTCAAAATCTGGAATTACTATTTTTGGTCCCTAATATTTATTTGAAGATAGATAAATAACATTCATTTTAAGGATTTCAAATAAGTTTTAAAGGTGTATCGCATGCTGACATGATACTGTAGACACTGGTGGATATTTCTTAGAATGATCACTTGACTTTCCGTGAAATATATAAGTAGTTAACAAGTGACACATGACAATAGAGATCAAAAACAATGATTTCATATTTTTAAGAGATGAACACCAAAAAAAATAAAATTACAATAATCAAAATTAAAACTCGCTCATTTTATAAAGACTAAAAATATATTTAAGCCCATAATTTTTATTGATCTAATCATTAAAATATAATCATATATTCTCTTGATTATTAATGTGTCAAATTTTGTTAAAATCAAATAACTATGAGTATATAATTAACGAATGCTTTTTTTATATATTTTTAAATATATGTTATGTTAATTTTGATTTATTAATAAAATATTAAATAATTTTAGGCTAAAATAAGATTTTGTGGATAATCTATATGAAAAAAGTTTTAATCAAATAGTAAATTTTAAAATAAAATTATTTAATTGAAAATTATTAAATAATGCGACAATTAGTTTAATTTATAATGGTATAATTTAATTTCTCCTCTCTCTCTCTTATATATACTAGAAGAAAGAAAGATACTCTGTATTTTTCTATATTTTTTAAAATAAAAATACAATAAAAGAGGAGGAGAGAAAAAAGTGTTGTATATTTTGTTGATATTTCAAAAGGTTAACTTTTTGTTTAATTAAACTTAGAAAATTAATTTAAATTAATTTAGTATTTATCTAAAAACTAGATATTTTGTTATCTTTGACTGGGTCTCCTTAACTTGGTCACTTTGACTTGGTCTCATTTCATAACTTAGTGGTTGAGGTAGTTTTTGAATCTCCTAATTTTCTTTTATAAATATCTATATTTTATATGGTTTTGAAACAGTCATCTCTCTCACTTTTTTTCCTTTCTCCCCTTTTCTCTAAGTTCTTGGGTTATTCTTAGTAAAAACTTGCTAGTTTTGTTGCCTCAACCTTTGTGTGTGTAGGGATGAGCCTATTATATCTTGGGAGACTTGTGCATCGGACAAGTCTTTGAGGCCAATTTCAACACACATCTAAGGCAAATGAATCATGGTTCGTGATTAATCGTGATTTTAGACGACAAAGCAACAATCTCAAGGACTTATACGTCACAATCACCTTCTCTGCAATTAATCCCAAATTGTAGGGGTTAGGGTTTCTTTCTAAAATCAAAATTGTAACAACACTAGGCAACAACTATGTCCAATTTGTTGCTGTAGTGAGGTTTCAAAATTGCCAGAACTATAATATATCAAGTAAACGGTGACAAGGTCTTGCATCGTCTTCGAAGCTAACACAACACAGCGCGAAAAGTGTAACACCCTTTTTTCTCTTTGTGATTAATAAATTGATTGAAAATAATTATAAGAGATAATTAAATTTAATTTTGTGAAAAAAATTAATTAATAAATATATATGTGATTTTTCTGTTAAAATTTTAGTAAAAAATTTTACTGAAATCGAAACTGCGTTATACACTGACAATGTAATAATACACTTTAAAAGTGAGTAAATAGTCAAGAAAGATTATATATTTCATTTTAAATAATTTTCTCTCTCCAAGTACATACTCACTTTATCTAAAAATTTCTCTAGATTGTGTCATAGTAATACTAATTAAAGAACAAATCAACTTTCTTTCTCCTCATTTTCAACTACTGTATACTTTGTACAACGAAAGTCTATGCCTCACAATTTTTTTTCTGGTGCAGCCATATTTGACTTAAATGGATTCCAAAATTTTTTACTAAAATGCATTTGAACTTTTATGTAGTAGTTAGGTAGTTATAAAAGCATAATTCTCACCCATTCTTTCATCATCTAACCGAAACTCTAGCTTTCTTCATTTTGTTTCTCTATTTATTTCCTCATGTTCTCACTTCAAAGCTCCATAGCCAAGAGATTAAGAAACACCCAAAGCAAGGCATCTATTTTCTCCTTCTTAGCTTGATTTTTGATCTCGTTTAAGGAGCTAAAGTTCTTCCATTTTCGTTATAATAGTTATAGATATAGAGAGATAGAGGAAAAACATTGGGATTGTAGAAATAAAATTTGTGAGAAAAGTTATACCAGTTTGAATTGTAGACAGTTTTAGATAAATATATAGTTATACCAGGTTCAAGTGCTAGTAGTTGTAGCTGTTGACGTTGGTTCAACCGGTTATGACTCAAATGGTCCGGTTCCGACATATTTCAGCAGCCCATGTCCGGTTCAATGATTTAAATTTTGGTTCTTGAATCGATCCCCTGTTGTACAAGCTCGATTCATGAGTCTGATTTCGTTTCAACATTAATAGGATGTTTCAATTCATAGACCTTAGTTGCATGCAATCCTTAAGGGAAGCATTCCTCCAAGTGTGACCAAACTTGTCTCGTGGTCTCAGCATTCCCTTGCATTTATCTTTAAAGAAAGTGTGCTTGTTAACCAGGTCAACGCAATCGTGTGACAATGTGGCATTATGGCTGCCATTTGTAATACCCGAAGCGTAAGGATATATTTGTTTATGCTTCGAATCTTTTACCTCACCGGGCCTTGGATTGAAGAGCATTTAGAAAACTTAGCATCAAAGTAAAATAATTGTCTTTATTTTTCACAAAAGAGGGTGTGTCGCGAAAACAAAGCCACGGTGATAAAATGAATGTAAAGATACGGTGATCTATCGATCGTATTGGAGTGTTTTGAAGTGTGCTCACAGCCGGTCCCAAACCTCCACTAGGCTTGTCTATGACATTTTCCGTCATGCTTGCAAAGGGAAAGGCGGTTTGAAAGCATGCTCTTGACAATTTATAACTATATTATAAATTTATAGTAACTAGTATTTTGGTCTAAATATGCATAGATTAAATGTTTATTTTAAATAACTAAAATTTATAATAAATAAATATTTTTAATATATAAATTATATTATAATTAAAATTCTCAATAAATAAAAATTTTAATATATAAATTATATTTTATATTTATAATAGATAATTTATGTTGTAATATAAGGATATTTTTAATTATTAATTTTTTAAAAAATATTGAAATTTAATTTAGAAATAAAAATGAAAAAGATAGATTGAAAAAGATAAGAGGTTAAGAAAAATTCTTAAAAACATTCTCATTGAAAAATAGTTCCTAAAAATACTCTCTCTCTCTCTCTTTATAGATATATATATAGAAGATAAAAGTAGAGTTGTTAAAACGAGTCAGAACCTGGTGGGTCAACCCGGCTCACCACGAGTTTAGGCTAGGTCGGGTTCAAAAAAATCAGCTCACTTTGATTTTGGTTCAATGACAACCCAACTCACTTAACCTGCGAACCAAACGAGTTTGAGCCGGGTTAGCCCCTTTTTTTTTAAATTAAAAACATAATGTTATAATAATTAAAAATAAAAATACTTATACATAAGAACTGATCCCACCAAGCATTCACGCTATTCCTGTTGTTATTTGATACTTAAATATGAATCATTTATATTTGTATTTGAATTATTGAATGGCTTGATGAGAAAAATGTGACTTTTTTTAAGCAAAAAGAAGATAAAAACGTTATTAATTTTTTTTATTTCTTTTTACTTTTTTTTTGTTTTTAAAAATTTGGTGAGCCAACCCACTTAACCCGCCAACCTGGCTCGAAGTAAATGATTTTTTTCCCAACTCACTTTATTAACGGGGTGGAGTGGGTAGCAAAATATTCATGTCACAAATTAAACATACTTAAATGCCCCTAATTTATATAAAGTAAGTTGCCCCAATTTTTCCTTTTTCATTCTTTCTTTTACTCTACCTTTACCAATTTATTTTAGAACTTAATTTAAATGTATTGAAAGTGTAAATAGTTTTTACACTGTCATCCAATCACATATTGACATATTTGGTAAGTTTGTTGACTTTTATAATACTACCTTAAAAATCATACATAATATGATTTTTGATTGGTTGATTGTGTAAAAATTTTATATTAACAATGCATAAAAATTAAACTTCTTATTTTGTTATAAATATATGTTTCAAATTTAATTTTTTACTTTTTTACTTATAAATTTTTTTATTTTGAAAAATATTCATACATACCCGTAATAGAATGGGTGATAGGAGTTTATTACCTATACCTGCACCTCCCCCATTGACATCTTTATCTACATTGAGCATCTAATTTTTATTCATTTCAAATACATTAACGATTTTTTTAAATAATTAAAATTTAAGATTATGGTAATATGATTCAATCTTAATTTTTAAATTTTGAATTTTGAATTTTAATGTACAATCCTCATAAAGATAATGTGTCTTGAATTTAATAATATATTTTCGTAATTTTTCTTTAATTTTAAAAGTCCTTTCTCTTTAATTTAGTCATATTTAGTATAATAGAATGTTTGCTATTAATAATAAAAACTAGTATTTTAACCTGTGCAATATACAAAAAAAAATGTTTATTTTATATAACTAAAATTTATAATAAATAAATACTTTTGAATATATAAATTATAATATAATTAAATTTGTAATAAAATAAATATTTTTGAACATATAAATTATGTTTTAGATTTATGATAAACAATTTATTTTGTAATACAAGGTTATTTTTAACTATTGATAAATTTTTTTAAAAAAATATTGAAATTTAATTTAAAAATAAATATGAAAATAATATATTGAAAGAGATAAGGGTTAAGAAAAGAGTTTAATGGCTCTTTCTTAAGAATAAAACTTAAAAATGCTCTCGATAACTATTCTAATTTATATAGAGAGAGGATATATTCAATTTTTATTAATAAATAATTTATATATAGAGAAGACATATTCAATTTTTATTAATAAATAATTTATATAGAGACAAGATATATTCAAATTTTTATTAATAAATTTTATTTAAATTTAAAAATAACTGTATAATATAACTTTACCATTTAAAATTTTTTAATTTAGAAATATTCGTGCAATATACAAAAAAAAAAAAAGGAATTTTTCAGCGGGATACTTCCTTCAGCCTTGCTATTTTAGTATAAAAATATTTAGTACAAACTCTGATTAATTAAAATTAATCAATCAGTGTGTTTGATTTAATTTAAGTTTGCAGACTTGCAGTAATTAAGTGAGAAGATTTTTCCTCCTATCACGCATCACTAGTTAACTACGAATTTCATATTCGTGCCATTAAGGATTTCCCTATTTCCATTGAGAATAGATGACACAACTTAATACAAAATCAAGAGGTTGAGATCCTATAAACTTTAGGTAACTACAATGTTCATTCTTAACGGCAATATTATCAACCACGCAATCAACTATGTTAATGAAATCGTTAACCTATGTACTGTAGCCAATAAATATGTACATGTGTAAAATAAATGATTCTATTAATCTGATAAATAAAAATAAAATATTGTCAATAGGATTAACCCCTTTTTGAAGAGGGGCAGGACTTCTCGGTGCAACCACACTCCAATGCCTCGCCTTGCCATGCCCGTCAGGGCGCACAGTTAACTGAGGAACAAGCCACATTTTGTTCAAGATCCATCGTGTAAAGTTCAAATTCTTATTGCTTATTGGCTTATGTAATGAAAACAATCATCATTGGGGGAGTTGGGATGATGATCATAAAATTATACGTAATATTAATCTATACAATAGGGAGGATTTTGAAAGATTTATTTTAGTCTTTTTACTTTCAAATTTGAGTCAATGTTATTCTTTTATTAACTATAGTCGTTTTCAATTTTGGGACACGGTTTTGAAACTTTTTTTAATCAATTCAAGACTTGAAACTTATGTCATTAGATCTACTTACATGAAAAGTATGGAACTCAACAAATGTTCAAACCAAAAAAATGCCATAAACATGGTGAAAAAATGCATGAAAATCTCACAAGCAACTGGAAAACTAAAAAATCTAATATTAGATTCTTTTACAGTTGTTCGTAAGATGCTTTTTTCATGAGTTCTTCACCATGTTTATGGCCCCTTTTTTGTTCGAACATTAGTTGAGTTCCATAGTTTTCATGTAGGTGATTCTAATAGAATAAGTTTTAGATCTTGAATCAATAAAAAAAAGATTCAAAATCGTGTCTAAAAATAAAAAATGATCACTATTAACGAAATGACAATATTGAGTCAAATCAGAATTTTAATAATTGGTTAAGATTAATATATTAATTTTGAAGTTATATCTTTATTTTTATTTAATCGGCCCTTAGTTGGATGCAATTGCTTGGTATTATCATGTATGCGTTGAAAACATGTGTTTCATCTAGTGCGTTGGAGCCGGTTTGCATTGAGTATGAAATATGGAGTTGAAAACATGCAAGTTGGATTTATTTTAGTGTAACTAACTAGACTACCCCCCCAGAAATAATAAGAATCATGATTTTTTCACGTTACTTTCTTTTATACTTTTTGTTTATACTTATTTTAAGAATTTTATGTTAAGAATAATTTTATCTTAAGAATAATAATGGTTAAATGATAGATAACTAAAAGATTTAAGTGTAAAAAGAAGTATATAACTGAAAAAAGGTGTTAAAAAATTATCTATCTAAATAAAAAAGAGTTTATTTTTTATGCACTACTATCAATTAATCAATTAGAAATCTCTATAATCTAATTCTTAAAGTTGTTACAAACAAAAAAAACGATATTATCATACATAATAATTTGTGATTAAATAATAGTATAAAAAATCTTTATTTTTTATGCACTAATCAATTAAAATTCGCCATGAGTATAATTTATAAAATAATTATTATAAAAATCAACAATATTATCATACATAGTAGTTTATTATTAGGTAATAATGTAAAAATATTTATACTATTAATATATTTAAATTAAATTTACAATAAAATCAAGAAGTGGCTTTTGATAACATGTTGAAGCTGTTTTTGTAATCTTGATTTTAGTTTTGAAAATGTTTTTGTTTTTTCTGAAAAACTTAAACTCAATAAAAATAGACGGGGTCATTGAAATTTCTTTAAATATTTTATGCCATGCATGAGTCTTGATAAAACAATGATTTTGTTTTATCAAAAAAAAAAAAAAACAATGATTTTGTCCCTTTACTTGTTTGAAGCAAATGATTTCTGTTTAACTTCTCAACTGAAAAAGTCAAAAGCTAATAACCAACCCATGCGAGGTATAAGCATTGGTCCACCTAATCAAAGGTCCTCCTTGCTTGCATTCCATCATAATGCTGCGTGTACCTTTTTATTACATGGAGATGATAGCGTGAGGACAAAAGTGTAAATTACGTGAAAATAATGTTAACCACAGCTACATTCATTCACATAGGCGTGGGGCTTTGCCATCATGGGATCACCTTGGTTGTTGCATGGGAAGCGGCAACACAACAGTGGTCCGAAAAGGTAAATTGTTAAGGGCACGAATAATCAACCCATTATTTTTCCTTTTGTTTGGATAAGAAATTTTAATAGGGTAATTTATTTTTATAGGTAATTTAAAATACTATGTGGTGAAATATGTTGTTTGAATAAGAAATTTAGTAAGAAATTGAAATTTTAGTAATTTATGAAAATATTTTGATTACTTAAAATTGTAGAATTTCAAATTTCACAAAAAAAATAAGAATTTGAAATTTTTCATACTCACTTTTCACTTATATTTATATTTATTTCTCTTTTTTCTCTCCTCTCTTCTCTTTCTTTGTTCTCTCTCTTTCCCCTCTTCTCTCCTCTCTCTCCTCTCTCCTCTCTCACCTCTCTTTTCTCTCTCTCTCTCTCCCTCTCTCTTCTTTCTCTCTCCTCTCCTTTCTTTTTGCTTTCTATTTCTCTATGGCCTCTCTTTTTTATCTCTCTCCCCTCTCTCATCTCCCTCTCTTCACTCTCTTTCTTCTCTCCTCTCCCCCTTCTCTCTCCCATTTGTCTCATCTCCTTCTTTCTCTCTTCCATCTCTCTCTTCTTTCCCTCTTTCTTCTTTTTCTTCTTTTATCAATATTGACGTAAAAAGTATCAACATTTATATTTTTAAATTATTAAATATTATTTAATAGTAAAATTATTTGTGAATTATTAAATATTTAAAAATTGACTAATTTTTATTTTGGAAAAAGTTTAATATATTAAAGTTTCAATTTTAAATATATATTTAAAAATTAAATTTTGTATATGGTGAAAATTAAAATGTCATATCCAAACTTAGAATTTGAAATTTTAAAAAAATTGAATTGATTTATCCAAACAGAGCATTTAATAAATGAAGAAAATTTAAATTAAAACAATTTAAATTTCAAGTATTTCAAATTCTTTGAAATTTTAAAATTCCTCATCCAAACACAACCTTAATTAAATTCGAGTTTTCCAATAATGGATTTGGATTTCCTTAAAAACATTAAATACGTTATTTATGAGAGGGAAAATAAAATTATTTATGTGTATAAATATATCGATTAATCCCTAACAGGTACTTTACTCACTTTTTAGGAAATACTACCATTAATTAATTTGAATATTTTACATTATTATCTAATGACATATTAATACATTATTAAAATGTTATACTTCTTAATTAATAATTATATTCAATTGATTTAACAATATATGATTTAGATAAAATAATATAAAGAAATTTTGCTGTAACAAATTAAAATTAATTCCTTTGAAAACATGATAATACTATCATTTTAAATGTATTTCTGACTTCTCATATTTTGACAATCGCCGATAAATTTAAAAATATGATTATATAATCATAATAAAAAATAGATCTTGTAGGCAATTGGCTTTTAGAGTTATATATACGTTGTGCTGAACATTTAATAGTTGATGTCTTAAAGAAAATGTTATACTTTTCTCTGAAAAAAATACTGTCGTACTTTTAGGGATCAAATGGTACAATTTAATCGTTATTTATCGCAATCAATTAGAAACAAATTGATTAGAATGTAATGGAAAACACCAAAAAAATTAAAATGTACTGCAAATGTAAACATTTTTTATATTGTCATCTAATAACAAATTACCATGTATGATAAGTGTAACATCCCATGCGCTAACGAGGGCAGGGAGTGATGCCAGTGCAAAAAGAGATGAGGCACGGACAAGGAGCGGCTCCTGGCAGGCTTTTAGCGGGAGGGATACATGAATGAATCGAATACGCATCAGAATGAGAGGGATCCAGAGGCTGTGTAGGTATGAGACTGTACAGTTGAGGATAACTTCAAGGAATTAATAAGTGTTACCTATACTAACAAGATACATCTACTTTTTAGTAGCTTATCACTTAAGAACTCACAGTTAAGCGTGCTTAACTTGGAGTAATTTAGAGATGGGTGACTTCTTGGAAAGTTTCCTAGGAAGCTGTGTGAGTGAAGGACAAAGCACACTAAAAAGTCTTGTGTTAGTTTGTAGAGCAATTGTTGATCCTAAAAGCGGCTAGGTGTTACAATAAGTTTTTTAACTTTCATATTAATTACTTTAAAGGTCGTATATATAATAATTTCTGATTGGTTAATAATATAAAAATATTTACACTAACGATGTATAGAAATTAAAATCATTGTATGGGTAAAAACACAAATTCATAATTAATCTAATCATGATTGAATTAACTATAATTAATATATGTTTTGTATATTACATAATATATCAAATAATAAGATGACTTAAAATCACAAAAGTTTAAATTGAGTAAAATTTAATTAACATAAAAAGATTATATATTATATATCTTGAAAGATAAATATAATAATAATAATAATAATAATAGCAACCTATAGCTAAATCTTTATTTATCTCAATAAATGTTTTAGAATATATAAAAGACAAAATGAAATAAAAAGTAAAAATTAAATTTTAAAAAATTGTTTAAAACCAATTGTCTATCCCCATTTTTTGACTAGTTTTTAATTGATTTTTTACTCCATTGATTTCAAAACTATCCTGATTAGACACTTCACAATTCACTAATTTTCTACACAACAAAAAAAATCTAGATTAGCCGATTTTATAGTTGATCAAGCGATAATCTCAAGATTATTACTATGAAAGTCATCTTTAACTTATTTGCATTGGTCAAAAGAGGTCATCGCTTAATCGCATTAACTTAGTTGATACTATGGTTGTTGCTAACTAGAGCTGACCCTAATATTCTTTTTTTTTTAATATTTTTTGTTTTAATTAATGTCGGCCAAGACAACGCTAATTTTTTGTCTTTTTTTTTTGCTTTGTCTTTCCCATTCACCCTTGCTGTGATTTTGGCGAGAAAGAAAACTCTCGAGCCACCATACTTCCACCACCATTAATGGTACGGCCACTACTTTTCCTTTTCCTCCACGTACCAACCCATTGAGGGAAGCACCGCACAACTGCCACCATGCCACAACCACACCATACTCCTGCAACCAAATATAATTGTTAAAAGAAACATATACAAAGAAAGAGGAAATAAAGAAAAAGAAAGGAAAAACCCACATCAACGATAAATAGTGCCACCATGCTTTGTCGACGAAAGTGGTTTCTAGCGATTGCTACTTCTTTTTCTCCTTCTTTCTCTGCTCATCCAACCACTGAATCACCATCCAGCTACCCTCAACTCATTCTATACAACAAAAACCAAAAAATCAATAAACAACCTTAGATGGGAAGCTGAGGAGGCAAAGGAGGTTTAGGAAGGTGAGGAGAGGGAAAGGGGAGGGTTGGGAATAGATGGTTTAAAATTAAAAAAAAGGTTGGGGGTGAAAGAGGCAAGAAAGAGTTTCAAATTTGGTGCTAAGTTAAAAACTAGTATCGGCCTAATCAATACTTATAATAAAAAATATTAATTAATGTTAGCCTAGCTGACGCTATAATAAAATACATTTTTAAAAAGTATTAATTAGCGTTGTCAATGCTATGATCGACGCAAATTAAAAACGATAAACATAGTAAAAATATTAATGAAAATCAATTTAGAGTTTGCTTAACATTGACCAGGCTAACACTAGTTGCATCAGTCTTAAAGCTGTCACTAAATATTCATCGCTGACATGTATTTTTCTTGTAGAAATTAAAGCAACTAGTCCGATTTGACTTCTTCATCAATGTTCACGATTAATTATATATCTATAAGCACATTAAGTGGATAAAAAATTAATATCAACATATAGAATTGTAAATAAGTTTATTTATGTTTTACTTGTGAAAATGACATTTAAAGTTTATTTTTGACTTGTTAAAAAAATGTAATACCTAAATTCAACTTATTTATTTAAATAAGTCAATTTTAAATTTTGTCTTTAATTTATTTAACTTATTTATTATTTATTTATTTTATTTCTTTATATTGATTTTCTTTTTGAAATATTTTCGTCTAATAATTTAGCATTTAATATATATTTTCATACCAAGAAATAAAGTGAAATTAAGAAAAGAAAGAAAATGAAAGCACCTTTTAACATAAAAGATAGGGGAAAAAAAGATATTAACACAACACACTCACAATTCATAAATTTTTAATGTCAAGCTATTAAAAAAGTTGAGCTCGTCTCATTTATATAATAGTATTTTTTCTTTTGTACATATTTATATAATAGTATAATAAAATCAAATTTAAATTTATTCTTTTAATAAAATAAATAGTATGATCAGGTATTTAAAGAATCACATTTAAATAATTTTCAAATTGCTGAACTCATTTATATTGTTATAATTAGCATGCGAGATAATTTTTTGAATGTATTAATTTGTTGTTTTTCTACTCTAATTTTATACAAATGCTTCTTCCCCTTTTAAGTTATTGCTGCAATCAAGAGTAAAGATTCTCCCATGTCCCTATAAGTTACCTCTTCCGTACCTCTGCACCTATTCTTCCACTCGAATAAAATAGTAACTGAATGCAGTGGGAACAACAGGAGGGATAATATTGAGTTTTACAAATCAAAAACAGGGTAAAATGAAAAGATATAGGGATCAAATTGAAAAGTGTGAAACCATAAAGATTATTTATATATTAACCTAAATAATCTGTGTTTAAGAAATTTAAGCAATAATTTAATCGACATATGACCTATTTTAATTTACATTATGCAATAACTTCAGACTCCAGATGCCTCATAAGTAATATGCGGGTGGAATTAAATAGCATAATGACACTTCATAGTTTGCAATAACTACTATAAACAATTTTCTATTTTAGTTTCTGGATAGTTCTTCAAATTAAGTTTGCGATAATCAATTAGGAAAGTAATGAGGAGGAGTTAGATACGGTAGTTGCTATTTGTTCTTCTCGTGAACCAAAAAATGGCTATTAATAAATTCAGTAGTTTCGGATGAATGAGAATGTATTATGAGGTGTACGTAATACGTATAAATATTTATAGCATCCCCCCAACTTATGTCCGTAAATAACGCAGCACAAAAAGTTGCGAGCGGAAAAAATAAAAATGAAAAGGTAGAATGGGGAAGAACACACGTGAATGTATTTATACATATACGCAAAAAATAAACAGAGCAAATCCCGCTTCTATATATACGATTATGTTATGTTATCATTTTTTTTAGAGAGGATTTCATTATACTTCAGTAGAAAATTTGGATCGCATACATTTCTTGTCTTTCACGCCACTAGAAGTCCTCACTCAACCTTCGGCAGTATTTAAATTTGGGTACAATTTTTATTAATTAGTAATAATATATTTTACATTGTCATTCAATTAATCACAAATTGTCATTATAATAAGTTTGGTGACTATTATAATAATCATCTTAAAAGTCATATTAAAAATAACTTTTAATTAATTAATTGTGTAAAAACTTAATTTTATACTGATAGTACATATTGGTTACATTCTTTTATTAAAATCACTGCAAAAAAGAATTAAAATTAATGACGAAATAATATATATATATATATATATATATATATATATATTATTTTTATTTTTATTTTTTTATTATTATTATTTTTATTTTTATTTTTTTTTTAAAGTTGTGACTAAAATTTTTGTGACCCCAATATTAATGAAAAAAAGCAGTTTTTGCTACTAAATTTGGTCATTAATTATTTGATATTTTATACTGAATGTAAAATATATAATCATTTTAATTAAATTCGTGTAATTAATATGCATAGTACTATACATGTATGACACTGTGTGTGTATACAGGGTTTGGTGTAGTTTGACTGAGATGGCAACAAGTCATTCTGTTCGAGTGCCTGAGTCTCAATTCTGAAAAATATATACATTAAATTCTACGTGAAATCTGAAGTTCGCACTGTGTCACATGCACCAATAGATGCATTCACATGTTGCCCATTATGCCATTATCTTTAAATTTTCTCAATTTAGTTAAGAGGTTGGCAAGCCTTTCAGGCTTTGACTGAAAGTTTCATGCACACCCAATTTCGATCTCTTCAAAGAATCCTAATCCTCAACAAGGAAAAGAAAATAAGGAAAACGAGCAGCGAGATGTGGCATGGATTGAGGAATGATTTGTTCGCCAAAAGTCGTTTGGTGTGTGAATTGGTTGGAGATTGTTCTCCATTTGTTTTCTTTTTCTAAAAAGAAAGTAGAAAGTTCTTGAAATATGTTAGCTGCTACAGAAAATCTGAAAAGATAGAGGTTTTATTTTTCTTATGTTATAATAAATACCATGGAAAACAGGGAAATTAAATTAATGAAACATCTGAGAATTATGTTCATACAGGTTAGAGGTGGGTACACTACCTACCAACTGCTCTGCATATTTCGCGGTCTAGTTAGTTAAATATGTTTAATCAGTAGATTTATAAATGATTTTTTTTTTGAACAATAGTCGCATTGAGGTTAGAACTTATGACTTTATGCATATTATCTCAATTTTCACTGTTAGGCCGACCCTAGTGGGTATAGATAAATCTGTTTACCTACACAAAAAGCAAAAGAATGTTTTTGAAAAATAATTATTTTTAAAGTGAAAAAGAATAAAAAAAATCATGTTATTCTACAAACTTATCCATTCATTATAATATATATATATATATATATATATATATATATTTGGTTTTTTTTTTTACAAACATATAGAAAAAAGTAATTATGTAGACATGTTTGTAGACTGATACATTTATACGGGGCAATTAAATAGAGACCCATTTACACAATTAAATTCCTAAAATATTTACGATGAAGTATTGGTTAATAAAAACATAATGAATTGGGACATAAAAATAGAGTCCTAACTAATGAGTACTCTAAAAGTGCTGGTTAAAGAGTTTTTTTTTTTTTTTTGTTTATTTGTCTAGAATTACTGATAAGTAGATACCATAACAGACATTCAATTAGTTCCGATATATAAGCAATAAAACTTTTTCTTTGGGTCTTTTTAGAGATTTAAACTTGAGACTCCTGATTAAATATTTAGAACATGCAATCCCACCAATTATTTATATACACTTTATTGAATATTTTAAAATAATTTGTTTTTTAATTTAATTAATGTTTTTATTTTCATAAATATACTCTTCAGATAAATAAGTATAAATAAAAAGTGGTGCGTTAAATACATGAGAAAATGGAAATATATAAATTTTTCTACAATAATTTTCTTGATGATTATGACTATGACTAGAAAGAAAAGAATTTTGTATTAATATAGTAGTATATACAGCAAGTAGTTTTTGACAAATGGCCCATGGTCATGGTTATGAAAGATATGCAAAACAGAACATTGAAAACAAACACTCTTATAAGACTTGAATTATAGTCAAATTTCCTCATTTTGCCAAAAGGAAAAAAAAATGAAAGGTCAAAAGTCAAATTCAACCTGCCTTAGGCCATCTCTAACTATAGTTTCTCATCTGACAATTACTGTATATAACAACTTAAGAGAGTTTCTCTTTTTATTGGAGAGCAATTCAGCATGTTCCATTAAATATTGAAATTAAGATGAATAATAAAATATAAAAGAATTAGATATACTGTGGAGTCCATTTGAGAAATTTTAGTGAGTTTCTTGGTTGTAGAAAAAAATTAGGAAAGTCTAAAATATTATTAAAAATATAATAGAAAAACTCATGTGAGTTTCTTTATTGGAGATGCCCTTATGTCTTACGAGGATCAAATGGTAGTGACTGAAGAAAAACACAATGAGAGCAATTTTTTGTCTTTGTTTTGCTGCTTACATAATGGGAAATTTATCTCATTTATAATGTTTTAATAAGGTATGTACATTACAACGAAGTTTTCAACCCAATTCTGATACCTTCTACCTTAGGACTTTTGTGATGGAAATGTTAGATTTTATCTCAAAACTAATTCATATTAAATAAAATGATCTAACAGGAATTTAATTTGTATTTCAATAATTGAGACACTTGATGTAAGACTTCCAAAACTTCCCTCCACAAATGTTTGCCTGAACAGGCGATACATGGGGATAGATTCCAAGTTATGATACTATGTTAGATTTTATAACCAATTGACATTAAGGGAAATTGTTCAAGAAGTACTCACACTCCACTCATTGAAGAAAATTATGTGGGACTTTCGAACGTGAATCAATGTTAGTTTTATGTCTATTGGAGAGATTATCGTTTCTTCTTAGATCTCATAGACATTTGTAAAGATATATGTAGTGAAACCAAATTAAAGAATTTTTTTTATTTCTATTTATGGTAGAATAAGATAAAAATGATCATTCTCATTTATGTGGTTGTGGCTTTAGCATAAGCATATTTCAAGGCTCAAAATTATATTCTACCCTCGCACATAGTGATGCAATCTCTAGCATATTAAACATTCAAAAGTTTCGCACTACTTTAATTACCAATATATGGTTTATATATGGACAATTTCATTTAATATTAATTGAATTTAGATGAAATCTAAAATGAAATTAGAACATATAACTCATTTTCATCGTATCTTTGGTTTGTATTAGGATCTCCATTGTTTTCATAGTCTCCACCATGTATCACTTTGGTCTAACAAACATAGGTAAAGAGTGTGTGTGTCAAAAAGTTCTTTAATTAGCACTTACTTAAGGGGTTGTTTAACTTACTCTAAGTAAAAATGGGGTTAAACAACCCTATCAAAGATGATTGGTATAATTTTTAATGTACTTAGAGATGGTTGGTATGACATAGAAAATTACACTAATCATCTTTGATAGTGTTATTTAACCTCATTTTTACTTGGGATAGGTTAGACAACCCCCTTACTTAAATGCCAATTTGTTTTAAGATGAATTCTAACATTAAGAAAAACCCAAATTAAATCTATTCATAAAAGAAATAAAATTCCTTTCTAAATTAATAAATCTCTAATAAAAGAAAAAAAAAATCTAGTCAGCGTTAGGCATATTCAATTAAACATTTCTAATTACTTTAAAATGCAAGTGTTTGGGGCCTTTGGCCCTCCTTCACACCAGAAAAAAAAAAGTGCAAGCGTTAAATAACTTACCTAAAAAAATTCAACAAATCAAACCTCTATGTTCATCTTGCCCAAATTCGGTTACCCTAAAGCCCCATTCTAGTGTATGACAAGGGCAAACATGAGATATATACATATGCACAATTTTTTTTTAAAGAAAAGCTCTTGATCTTCTTTATTATATTGTTCAAATAGAGTAATGGCATATTTAGGTACATAACTTACTTAAACACTCAACAATAAGTTTTTATCAAATAAAGACTTCATACATGTTTGTTTTAGTTTATTTTAAAGAAATAATTAGTTATTTTTATTAGTTTTTTTTTTAAATTGAAAAATGAACAATTATTTCTCCAAAAACAAATCTAACAAAAAAAAAAAGACTTATTATAAGTTTGATAGTAAAATTTATTAAAATATGTTTAAAGACAAAACTTATAAAAAAACTCATAACCGACACCTATAAGTTTAAATAAATTTTCTATACATGTTGCCTAAATCAGTAGTTTGAATACTATTTGATCATAACCACTTCATCTACTCGAACATGTTACCCTTATAACTTTGACCTTGTTATAGACCTAACCCCCCGAACCCCCCAGGCGCACCAAAGTCGTCAACCACACTATAAATTGAACATTCTCAGATTACAATACAAAAGAAACGGTAATACTTATGTGCTACGCTCAAGAAAACACGAAAACTCACATTTTAAAATTTCCAAATAATGAATATATTATATATATATATAAAATATGATGCGTGTTGTGTTAGTTGAATAGGTAACATAAAAAAATTAGAAATAAACAGATTATAACTTTATTGGTAAGAGTTGAATGGTGGCACTGGTGGATACAATGGAATCATAGTCGTCAAACTCATTAAACTTCAAAAGAAAGTCACTGGCCGTGATTAGCGCGCATCTTGGACGTACGTTTCCGCGGAATCAATCTCGCCACTAAACTAACCCCAAACAAAAGAAAATCACCAGTAATCTTTTTCCTTCTTTTTCCCATTAATTTATCTTATTTTATTTAGTTTATCCTTTAATTTCCCTTGTTTCTAGTTGTCTTTATTCTTACGCGTTGTTTGTGCACTCACTCACTGCCTTGCCGTGAAATCAGCAGTAAACTGTGACATCTGTGTTTTCTGTTTATCCAATTCGTACGGCCCCAACTCCCCGGGGATCTTCCTCTATCTCTGCCCCCACCCCCTTCCTCACGTGGTCCCCTTCACAACCCACCACTCTCATGTATTATTCTCTCTTCACTTATGCTATTCCTACCATGGAATATAATATTCACCTAAATCATTTGTTTCGATCATATTTCATTTCATCTTGTTTCAATGCCACACTTCCATCGTTTCCTTTCATGCAATCATACGATATATGCATCGCTATTCGCTACCTTTGAACTATAGTTTTTTGGTTATATCTGTAAACTACTGTAGAAAGGGAATTTCCGCTTTTTGTTTTGTTTTTTTGGATTTTACTAGTCTTTTAAAACTATCATTATTAACTGAGTTTAATGGTTACTGAAAGTGTAAAGTAGTTTTATACTATTATCTAATCACAAACTACTATTTATTGTAAGTTTGTTGACTTTTATAATAAATACTTTAAAAATCATATTAATGGTGATTTTTGATTAGATGACAATGTAAAACTTTTTACACTGATAGTGTATGACCATTAAACTCTTATTAATTATGCTTTAAAGAATAAAATTATAAATACTTTAAAACAAATATAAATAAATTTATAATTATGTTTACTTGTTTGTAGATTTAATTAAAATATAATTTCATAATTACAGTGTTATAGTATCCAATTATAATCATCTTTGACTACTTATTAGTTTCTCACTACATAACTACACTATCTTCAAACATAATCAATTGAATTGTGATGTAAGAAAATTCACATTTCTTCTGGGACGTCCAATGATATAAGAAAACAACATTAATTACACCACATCAAAATCAACCTTGCTATAAGAGGAAAAAAAAAAACACTGATAAGCATATACAACGTACAATTACGTCATTGTGAGGTATTTCAGCAATTGAGATAACGTTCTTTTGTTTATTTGTTAATGTATATATACAAGTGTCTCTGAGTATTGCCTCATCTAAATTTTGTTGAGAAAATAGGGGAACAAAAAAAAAAGGGAAGAAATTAAAAGCGAGCAAATCGTATGAAGGAATTAAAATGAGGAAGTTTAAATTGCACAATAACAGATTAAATTTGGGACAAGACAGAAAACATTACATTATTAAGTCACAATGATATTGTACACACAAATTAAAAACCGTTTGGAGTTAGTTGGGCAGTGACTGGTGGATAAAGTGGGGAAAAAAAAGTAAAAAGTGAAAAAGAGAAAGTGGTGTGTGTGGTGGCCTGAGATTCTAGATCTTAGTATTAGTAATAGTAGACCCTGCGACGGCACGTGACAGGTACTGCATCCACGTGCGAGGTTAGTGGGTGAAAAAGTGAGTTAGGGTTAAGAAGAAGACGGAAGACAGAGAGGGTGGTTAATTGGTTAAAGAAATAGAAATAGAAACAGAAGAAGGAGCAGAAGAAAAAGCAAAAGCCAAAAGCTACTACAGTACTTTGCTAGTTAACTTAACGGTGTGAGAGGGACGGCGAAGACCCAAACAAGAAAAACGATCAGTTAGTTAACGGCGTGAAGGGTTTGGCGTTTGGTTGGTTTAGTGTCTATAAAAAACCGTTATGTGGGAACCTGTTCTCCTGAGAGTCCACTCCACCAATTCTCTCTCTCTCTCTCTCTCTACAAACCCCTTTCCTCCTTCTCTCTCTTCAACATTCTCATTCCCACCAAAGCAACAAACACTGAGCGAGGAATTCAGCTTTCTGCAATGGCGGTTTCTTCTTCTGCAAAATGGGTCCTTTTCTTGCTTCTCGCGCTGCTCATTCGAGAAGAAGCCATGGCCACACCACAGATCCCTCACCTCAGGTCTCAACACACACATTCTCTGTTTCAGTGGCTAAAGCATGGTTTCTATGTTTTCTGTCTTGGGTTTGTTTCTTTGAGCTGCATTGTGCGGTTTTTGAAACCAACAATAATAAAGAATAGTGGGTGTTATCTGCTTTTTCATGAAATATTAGAATTTTAGTTTGAGTCTAACTCCATGATAGTTGCTCCATATTTGTATATACTATTTTGGTTATATTACTGGTCAATGTGGGATCTCCAACATGAAAATGAAAACCATTGAAGTGGGATTTCACATTGAAAAGTAGGTTTTAAAGTGAGAATAGAAACAAGTCAAGCACAAATTCTGTGTCTCTGGATCAAGAACCACATTGTGACTTGTTTGGTTTTTGAAAGGGAAAAGGAAAATCTGAACTCCACGTTTCAAATTGAAAACCCATTTTCATTTTTATTCGTTTGGCACTTTGGCTCAATTGTTCACTTCATTAACACATTCTTTGCTTGTTCATAATGAAACAAAAGAGAAAACGAAGATCTTGCTCTGACCCTTTTTTTTTTCTGGGTTTTTTGTTTTTTGGTTATAGGAATGTTGAAGTTGAAAGACACAGGTTGCCGAGCTTGAACAACTCATCAATGGCGGCGAGGTTAGTGTCCTTTCCAACGTTAAAATTTTAATTCTTCACCTTCTTCCTTAAATCGCCGGTTAATCTGGACCGTGCGTTCCAACTTTAAGTCTCGGCCGTTGGATTGAGTAACCGTAACTAACGATCACAGCCGTTGAAAAATCGCTGGTGCTCTTGATCTGGATCGTTTATTCGGTTATGTTCGTTCTTAGGATTCCTTTGCCGCTTCTCTCTGTTCTGTTTGTCGAGCGTTCTGCAAAAGTAAAATAACTCTCCGCACCATTAAAGAGATAGTTAACCGTCAACAAACTTTTTTAACTCCCGAAACTACCCTCCAAAGTTTGCCCGATATATGTTAGCTGAAGGGGTATTTTGGTCATTTCAATTTAGAGGATAATCTTTTCTTTTGCGGTTTTTGGCGTTTTTCTCTTTTACTATTATAGTTACGGAACTCAGTCAAATCTCACCGACAACTGTCCGTGTTTAGTTTTTTTTATCCTTTTTTTCTTTTTTAATTTTTGTTACAATCTCCTGTCAATTCTTTTTTCTAAAACAGGTGTTCATTTGTATTTCGGGTAAACAATTTTTGTTTTTATTTTAGTATATTTGTTTTTATTAATTTTTTAATATAGTACAGAAAGGACGATAGTTAATAGGTTTCGAATGCCGACTTTAATTCTTACGTGAATATATTCAGTTAAAGGGGCAGTAGTTTCTTTACTGCTATCTTTAGTGCAAGTAGTGCATTAGTGAAATTTTGGTTATTATAAGAAAAATTGATTTATTATGTAAAGTTTAATGTGGTCTTATGGCACCAATAAATAAGCCTATCTAGTTAAATAATATTTTTTTTTTAATTAGTAGTTTGTTTATTTATTTATTCGTTCTGATTGTGATTGTGTTGTAACTGTTTCTTTCAGGGCAAAAGAGGCTGAGAAATTAAATGAGCGTGCTGCAGAAGCTAACCCAGAGGAGGTGGTTTCAATGGTTGAGATGTGTGTCTCTCTCTCTCACTCTATTTTCGCCATAGACAATCCTTGTTACAATGTCCATTCATAGAATCATAGCTAAGCAACGAAATTAAAGCAAAAGAGAAAACTACATGCACCTATAATGATCTATAATGTTTTATTATATTTATTTATATGTTCACGTGAGTAGGGACTATTAGTGTAATGGGGTAGGGTAGTGGTGTGCCCTGGCATTGGTGGCCCTCATAACTATCCCTTGAGAAGTGAGACCTAACTCTCTACCCCAACTCACCCATTTTTCTCTGCCACATTACTTTCCACGTTTTGCCATAGTTGAATGAATTTGAAATTTTGACGACTTACCCTTTTTTTCTTTTTTACCCTTTTGTGGCATGTCAAGTTGGAAACATTACCTTGTCACTAACCAGCTACATTTTTGGTCATGGTCGCTCTCCTTTTCATGCTTCAGTAGTCACATGCAATTTCTCAAGATACCCTTCTTTCACCCTCATAATTCTTTTGCATGTCATTATAAACCTAATCCTTTGCCTATAAGTAAATTGACTAATGTTTCCCCATAAATGTGTTGTACTTACGGGTACAACTCTTTTATTTCTCTTATTTTATCATTAAAAATAGTTGCTTCTAGCAGTTCTGCTCTGCTTGATCAAATTTTTCGGTGCTTCATATGCGATTGAGTTTTTGTGTATAAAAATTTTACCATGTGTTGTTGATTCCTTACAACGTGGCCACAGTAACATATTTGGGTCAAGATCCATGTCTTGGCTGAAAAGCATATTTACCATCTCTTCTATTCCAGAAAAAGCCAAGAATATTTAGCCGTTACAATTGGGAAAATTCCTTTTGTCTTCACTCATCACATGGATAAACTATTTTGACATTGTTTGCTGCCTCTACAGAACTCAAAAAGATTTATTAAAAGTTTTATCTAAGGGCTTTATTTTATTCCTGTTAGCTGACTCTACTTCTTGAGATTAGGCCTAATTATTTGCTACCTCTACAAAAGCTAGAACTTTTTGTCTGCATGTACATACCACACAGGAAACCCAAGCATTTTGCTAACAAATGTGTTCAATTTGTAACACATCTTGGCATGGTATTAACCTATTAATGTTGGAACCAAACAAAATTGGATATCACATGAGAACTGATCACTTAAGAGTAGTTTGATTGAGCTTGTATAACAGCAAATAAAGATTTTTGTTTGACATTGATGGCAGTATGAAAACAATGTTGTTCAATTTGTATCACATCTTGGCATGGTATTAAACCATTAATGTTGGAAGCAAGCAAAATTGGATGTCATTTTTGATTGTGCTTGTATAACACTAAATAAAGATTCTTGTTTGACACTGATGGCATTAAGAAAACAATGCTGTTGATATTTCAGGAGCATCCAGAACAGCACAGAGAGAAGGAATCTGGGGTTTTTCTCTTGTGGAACTGGCAACCCCATTGATGATTGCTGGCGTTGTGACCCCAACTGGCAACGCAACAGGAAGCGTCTTGCAGATTGTGGCATTGGTTTTGGCAGAAATGCCATTGGTGGTCGTGATGGCAAGTTCTATGTGGTGACTGACCCCAGGGATGATGACCCTGTTAACCCCAAACCTGGCACTCTTCGCCATGCTGTGATCCAGGACAGGCCCCTGTGGATTGTGTTCCAGAGGGACATGGTAATTCAGTTGAAGCAAGAGCTAATCATGAACAGCTTCAAGACCATTGATGGGAGAGGAGTCAATGTGCACATTGCTAATGGGGCATGCATCACAATCCAGTATGTTACCAATGTCATCATCCATGGCCTGCACGTCCATGACTGCAAACCCACTGGAAATGCCATGGTGAGGAGCTCCCCCACACACTTTGGGTGGAGGACAATGGCTGATGGAGATGCCATCTCCATTTTTGGCTCAAGCCACATTTGGGTTGACCACAACTCCTTGTCCCACTGTGCTGATGGCCTTGTGGATGCTGTCATGGGCTCAACAGCCATAACAATTTCCAACAACCACTTCACCCACCATAATGAGGTACTTTCACTGCAGTTTCCTCTGTTTCAAACTGCACTTTTCTCTTGTTGCATGGCTCAAGTTGTTATCTCATTGCTTTGCAAATTCAGGTGATTCTGCTGGGCCACAGTGACTCTTACACAAGAGACAAGCAAATGCAAGTGACCATCGCATACAACCATTTCGGAGAGGGACTTATCCAGAGAATGCCACGGTAATGTTTATTTAATGTCACTTTTTGCATTGAAACCCCTTTTGTTTCCCTTTCTCTCTTTGTGTGCTTTAAATGCAAATAAATGTTACCACAAGATAGGTTGCTCTGGAGTAGCAGCAACCCTCTTCGTTGCATTAATTTTGTTTTTAAGCTCTTCCCCAACAGTTTAAGGAAATCACAAATTTTGTAGATGTATTACAAGAATTAATTGTAGGGGACCAGATGGAGTAGCCATTAGCTGAAATCAACAACTAGATGGGGCTATTTTGTCCCCTCCTCCAATGAAGTGTTTCAAACCAGAGGTGGAATATTATATGAGTTAATCTAACAAAATATTGGTCATGAATAATGCAGGTGTAGACATGGATATTTCCACGTGGTGAACAATGACTACACTCACTGGGAGATGTATGCTATTGGTGGAAGTGCTGGCCCCACCATCAACAGCCAGGGCAACCGATACAATGCTCCAACTAACGCTTTTGCCAAGGAGGTAAAATAGTACAATTATAATCAATCCATGTGCTATTGTAAACTAATCACGTTTTAGTTAAGCCAGTTTCACTGACTGATAGAGACAAAAAACATGGTGTTAACAGGTGACTAAGAGAGTGGAAACAGGAGAAAGTGAGTGGAAGGGTTGGAATTGGAGGTCAGAGGGAGATTTGTTGCTGAATGGTGCGTATTTCACCCCATCTGGAGCTGGAGCCTCAGCCAGCTATGCCAGGGCCTCTAGCTTAGGAGCTAAATCTTCTTCCATGGTTGGTTCCATGACTTCCAATGCTGGTGCACTCGGTTGCCGCAGAGGCCGTCAGTGCTAGCATATATATCAACCAGCCATGTGAATGAAAGAGCCACTTAATTTTCTTTTGTGTTTGATTCTCAGTTTTACCATATTATAATAGAGCATATCATATATCCATTGCTTTCCTCACACCTCCATCATCTTGCATTCTTGACAAGTGTACATTAATTACACGTGTCAATATGGTTTATGTTACCCCATTACCACATTGTGTGTTTTGTTGTTGGTCAACCTCAGCTGCTCGACTTGCTCCAGCTGAAACAAGCAATGCAATTGTAGGAGCAGGTGCAGAAGCGCGGTCCATTATTTTCCTTTTCATTTTTTGCCTTTTTCTTTGGTCCATCCCAGCTCATCTCATCAACCTTACCCACCAATTCATATGCATATTTTTCCAAATGTCAAATCATGTCTCCTTACATACTGTTCAGTCTTTTTCAGTTTTATAGGATTTGAATGAGCCCAAATATATATATATTTTCTTTTACTCCTCTTTTGTTATTTTTTACTTTGTTTGTTGAGTTAATTATACAAGCAAAAGCATGATTGTCAAAGTTGAGTTACATGAAAACACTTTATTAATGGCGATTATGAAATATAGCAATAGCTGTGGTGTTGCTTTTTATTAACTTTCTCACCTTTTTAGCCTTTTTCCTTGTCAATGGAAGTAATCTTTGCTTTTGTTATGCAATTATGGTTGTAAATCATTAAACATATCTGCCAGTGTTCGTTTCTCTACCAACATGTGCGATTCGTTCATGTGCACCACATGATCCTCCGTCATTATCTTTCTAATTAACATGATGACCCCTTTTACCTACATTGTCCCCCACAAAATGATACAATGCTAACTAGCGGTTACTTAAGATATTTCCCTGGCTTTCACGTTATCATGGGTGAAATTATGAACAAGACATGCCATGATTTCATGTATCGTTCTACAGCTAGTTTTGTTTCCCAATTTTTCGAATGCGCAAGTCACAGGAGATCGAGCGTATATCTAAAGGCATGCTTGCGTAAAAATTAAAGTCTCTATAGGCCTCCAAGAAAGTACTGTTAATTGGGAAGCTACCCTCCACTAAAGAAAAATGATCAATGTCCCGCTGCAATTGTTCACCCGGCACAGTTAACTATTTTTAAGTCACAGTTAATTACTATTAGACATTTTAATAATCTCATAACATTATTAACTACTTGTGAGACTTATTTAATCTTAGTATCACAAGTAGATGTGGATAATTATATATAATCACATTCATTTATCCTTAATCACTTATGAGACAAAGTTCACCATTTTACATGTGTATATATATAATCATATAAAATGAATAATGGTTAAATATTTCTCACAAGTGATTAATAGTGTTACAAAGTTATTGAAATGTTTAGTGATAGTTAACTGTAACTTAAAAGTGGTAATTGTGTCGGGTGGCCGCTGTACAGAGAATTCCTAATCACTACTTTCCACAAAAAGTCACTGTGCAACAAGGGATATGAGTGCATCACGGGTCAACCAGTAAATACTATTTGACTTAAAACATGAACTTTTACTAGAATGTAAGAGGTGTTTAATTTCTGAATACCCAGCAGAACATGCTAATTCAAATGAGCAAACCAAATTGGCTTGTTCAAATGTCTGTCTTTCTTCTGCCCCGTCACAACTAGTTGGAGGCACCCAGTAAATGCCTGCGGAGAGAGCAATGGACAATGCTAAACGGAGACACTGATGACTGATGAATGCTCAATGCACATGGTTAGATTTGTAATAAAGACTACACCTCCTCTGCATGTGAGATAGGGCCCATATGGCATGTGGGTAGCTCTTGGCCAAAATTGGGTTACAGATCATATGGGGTTCGAGTTAGGAAACTTGTCCATTCACTTTCCAACGCTGCACTTTTTCATCGGAAAATCGCCACGTATACCACTTTACAAACATTGCACTTATAATTACATACATCTAGTAGTCTAGTTACACCATATGGTTTTTAATCAGATGATCCAACTCAAGTTTTACTAGTTTAATAAAAGATACAATGGTGCGCTAGTAGTGAGAGAAACTTTATTTCAATTAAACGGCACCATTGTATCTAATGACCGCTAGGAAACATTGGTATTAGAATTGGTATCTTGAATCCTTTCTTGAAGACGTGACTTCAAAGTAGTTGCTTGAATTAAACATTTAGACCCATCGTTTTCTTGATTTGCCACAAATTAATGTGGTGTCATGAAATTGGCATTTGTGTTAAAGGAGCCACTTCTCATTAGGGTAAGAAAGGAAGAGCAGGGTGTCTCAACATTTTGTGTTTTTAGTTTTTCGTTAAAATATAACTAGGAGTGTTTGCGGATTAGATTGGATTGGTTTTGAAAAGAAAAACCATCTGATCCAATCACTTCGGTTTTGTTAATTTATCATCCAATCAGTTTGGTTTAAAATTTAAATCTAATTCGATCAAATTTAAAACGGTTTGGATTGGATCGGTTTTTGGTTCTAATTGTACTATTATATTTTTAAAAAAAGTATTAAATAAATAATATGATATATAATAAAAAGATTAAAAAATAATTTAAAATATCAAATATTTCAGTAATGAGTCATTATTTATCTAATACTAGTATAACTCTTCAAATATATATTATTAAAAATAAATTTACACAACTTGATGATTATGCTTATGTATCTTTACTCAAATAGTTATTAAAAAACTATCTTTAAATAAATATATTTTTTATAAATAAGTATAATTTATGTGATAATTTTACAAATATATAAGAAATAAAAACATGAACACGGGTGATATTAAAAAATTACAAGTAAAAATATATATGCACGTATAAGTTCGGTTTGAATTGAATTGGATCGGTTTTCAAAATTAAATCCGAAATCTAATCCAATCCAATAAAAAATTTTGGTTTTTTCAATTTATTCGGTTTTCGGTTTTTTGGATTTTCATTGGATTGGATTGGTTAATGAACACTCCTAAATATAACACAGCCGGTGTTCGGTTTAACGCCAAAAAATAAACTCCTTTCACATTTTTTCTATGATAACGCGTGTAAACAGTACATGTAACCCAAGATTGATTTTGACGTTCCAATTCCAAAAAGTCTTAAAATACGTCCGAGGCCATAAAGATGAGGTTGGAAACATACAGGAAGCGTTGTCTGATGAAAATTGTAATGGTACGTAGAGAAAAAGTAAGTCACAATACTTTTTTGGCAAAATTTGGGACCGTGTTGCAAAGTTCCAATCCAATAGTAATTTTGAGGCCAAGTTAAGAGAAAAGAATAATCAGGGGGTTAATCTAAAATCTAAATTTGTTGCACCGACAATGGTTCATGGTAGTCCTGGTGCTATTGGTCCCCACAGAGAAAAAGCTTCAATCAACACTACCCAAAGAAGAACCTTCAAAGTTCAAAGGTCAATCAAGTCAGTCACAGACCCACGTAAGACATCTACTGAGAACCCTTTCAAATTACGTGAATGTGTTTGTGCCCTTCACAATTTTTTTTTGGGGGGGGTAATAACCCTTCACTATTTTAATTACGTGCTAGACAACTTTGAGTGAGTGTGAGGGGCTCAAGAAAATTTTAGACACGGTTGAAACTATCATAATTATCCCATAAGAGCCAACAGGGACCCCACCCGGTAAGATTTTGTTTTGGACTTTCAAGAAACAGCGTTTTTTTACAAATGATAACTAATGATTATTGTTATTATTCAGAGAGATGAATCTGGATCTGACTATGTGACTTGTGAAACATTCGATTTGTAAGGGCCTGTCTCGTGGTCTCAAAAGAATAATTGCAACTCTTAATTTGGTTTATCAAGCAATGATTCCACTGAAGAAATTTTCAGATCGCATGAGGTGCAAATGGGCTTTAAAGTCTAGTTCGAACAGTTTATTTTGATGAATAGTTCTACCCATTCCCCTTGTTGAAGAGCCTAGTTGTATGCACGTCATAACCATATCAAAATCACTTAATCAATTAACCAAATTGAAATAATCAATATATGTCGGTTCAATATCTTTAAATGTTATCATTGGGTGACTATGACACAGCTGGTTAGCACACTCACAAGAAGTTATGTGCAATGTTGCCTAGATATAGGTATGAATTCAGTACAATATTCGCTTTTACTATTTTTTTTTAATTTATTATACGCGGAATACGTTAAAAATAATTAAAAAATAAAAACGGGTAAGAAGAGTCTCATATCATTCCAATGCTAGATTACAATTAGCAAAGTTTTGAACTTATATTGTCATGAACAAAATTAAATGAGTACTCTAACTTCCATTACAATTTTTAACACTATGTTTATGTGCTGATGACTTCCATCTGTTCCAATTGGTAATCATACTTGCTTTACGTACATCATAGTTATCTCTAAAATTGTAATTCAGAATCAACAAGATCTAACTATTTCAGAATGAAACAAAAATATTGTCAACATGTCATCAAGCTTATGAAATTCAACGAAAATGCAATTTACTCTTCAAAATAACAATACCGACAAAGCGTGTCTTTCCCTACCGTTGCAAGGTTGCCAGTAAATTAGTATCTATGCATCTCACTTTCCTTGGTCCCACCATTCTCTGCATCGATTTTCAACGGACACTACTCGAAACCCAACGTGTAGTCATTTTCTAGTTAATTGTCAAGGCTTAACATGGAAGGAAATTTTGTTTTTCATTTTAAAACGAGACACTCGTTTTGGAAAATGCGTTATTTTTAAATATAATTTAGAATTTATTTGTAAGTGGTAGTCAATAATTGCATTCCTTAATTTGTGGGAGGAAGATAAATAATCTAATAGAATGCAGATGACAATTGAATTACAAGCATATAAATTTCGCTCCACAATGTATTATAGGATCAAATATTCATCCGATGTGCCCCAAAATGTCAGGTCCACACTCTAATGTGGATTATTTTTTCGATACACTACTATTTTAGTCATAAATTCATAATTGAGTGCGATAAATAGAGATAGTGGGCCTTAGAGACATTTTAAAACTTAAGTTAGTAGAAATTTTAATAGAATAATAGTACTTTGGATGAAGAGCTATGGTATTTGTAAGCGTGGGATGGTAAGGGCAGTTATCAACTTGCATAAGTAATATAACCAGCTGCCTCATTTTGGTGAGAAAGGTGGGGGAGCACTTGCAAGTTTGGCATTGGAGGTTAGAGCTGTCAAAATAATTCACTCCACCTCCACTTAATCCTGGTTTAGGTGGGTTAGAACCAAAAAAAAACCAAAAAAACCCACATGACTAAAAGATCCAATAAAGGAAAAGCTCACACAGCTAAAAAGTCCAAAGGACCTTATGGACTAAGGCCAGTTTATGGGCCTTTAATTTTAAAATTTTGACTTATTTTTTTAATTAACTAAAATAGCCTAAATAGTGGGATAACCCACTTTATGGGATGCTTAACTCACTCTATAAACTACCTAAGTCACTTTTATTATTTTGATAAGTAAATAGTATAAATTAACAAAAAAAGTCAAGAGCTTGATAAGAATCCAATCCAAAAGATGTGGTATCATGCTATAAATAAGTAAAAGCATCCAAGGTTAATAACTTGAACTAATTGTAACAAAGAAGGTTAACAAGTGTCCTAATAAGAACACTGGATAAGAAAATAAATGTAAAAAAAAAAAAAAGATTTCCTCCATTTTTTATTTTGTTTTGAAAGAAATTTATGTTTTATTTATTTGTCATTTTAAAAGTTTTTAATAATATTAATTATTATCTTATCAATTATACATTTATCTTTATATTTATTAAGAGAAAGAAAAAATAGTACAAAAATATTAAAATAATAAATAAGAAAGGTAAATGATATATTAAGAAAATGAAAATAATTTTGATGCAAACAAGAATGTTAATTACACTTCTTAATTTGTGTATTTGTAATTGGAAACAAAATATAAAAAAATGGATAGAGTAGTGTAAAAAGAAGAATTTTTTATATTAGAAATGTAAAAGACATTTTATACTTACTTTTTCTAATATGAAAATGTATAAGGCGGTTTACCATTAATATATGTTGAATATGATGAAGTAAAATTTTTAAAATATTAAATAAATATTAATATTTTTAAACTTTGGTAATATTTTATCCTAGATAATTTTGGTATATATGAAGATTTGTATGTCTCGTTAAAGAGAATAGATTAGATAACGTTATGTGATCCATATAGCTAATTTCACTTAATAAAAAAAGAGGCTTGATTGTGATTGTCGTAAATAAATTTTAAAACAATACATTGACCTATGAAAATGAGTAAATCACCACTCACAAGTGTTCTAAAATTCAAGTTGACCACTATAAAAACACTGATTAAGAATAAAAAACATGAAAAGGAGTCGGCATAGATCACATACTAAAAGGGGTAAGTTGTGCTTACTTGTACGAGATGAAAGTGTGTTATATGTTAATTAATTTATTTTAACATAAATAATTTTTAACGGTAATAAAATAAATATATATGACTTGGTTTTTTAAAGAATTTTTTTTAATAACTCTTAATATTCCCTGCGGTTATTTTTACATAATTTTCTTATTCGTTTGGAATTTTAAATATTAAATTAAATTTTGAACTTTTTTTATTATTAGATTTAGGATTTTGATCAAAATTTGTATTTTTATTTTTTAATCTTTAAAAATTAATAGTAAATATTAAAAATAGTATGAATACATTATTACTTTTTTTAATACAATCCATTTTCATCAAACTCATCATTTAGTTGGTAGAGATTTCGTCACACCATTAGAGATTACATCATACTAATAACATATTATGAAACAATATAAATAAATGACAAAAGATATAGAGAAAAAGACAGTTAAGAGATGTAAAAGATATAAAGAGTAAAGATATAAAATAGGAAAAAGAGATATTTCTTATTTCATACTCACATAGAAGGTATTTATGTAAGTGATTAAAATATTCCTAATATAAAAAAAATTCTAATTTTATAATTACTAGTATAATAACCCATGTCATGCACGGGATCTTAAATTTATAATTTATAACTTTTATATTATTATAATTATTTAATATATTTCTTAATTATTTTTTAATTTTATAAAAATATCTACGAGTAAATATGTACATCAATACACACACACACATATATATATGTTAATTAATATAAATACAAATAATTTTATATTCACACACATCTCACATTATTTTAATTTATAAAAATGTGTGTTTTAAAAAATATTATCTTTATCTATATATTTTCATTTGTATATATAACTTCGATTTATACAAAATTTTAGTAAGAGTAATTAATATTAAAAAAATATTTTAAATTAAACTTTGTAATTATTAGTTTTTTCTTTAAAAATGAGTTTAAAAAGAATTCAATGTCAGTGTAAAATTTTTGCATAGTTAATTATTATTATTATAATATATGAGGCAGGATCCGTTAACACCATATGTAAGAGTTAATCAAATTACACTTTCAATAACTTTTTTTATAATGTAAATTTAACCAATCCAACCGTTAAATTTGATGTTCTTATTAATTAGATTAAGTATGCAAAATTTCATACAATTCTAAAATTATTTAATAGTTCATTAAATTACTTTATTTTAACGTACAATATGATATTAAAATATATGTAAATATTCAATATTACATAACATATTTAGAAAAGTCCAAATGATGTGAAATTTGATATACATAATCATAAAGATAATATCATCAAATTCAACGGTTGGATTGGTTAAATTTGTATTATACAAAAAGTTATTGAACGTGTAATTTGACTAACTCTTACACCTGGTGTCAACGGATCCTACCATATATATATATATATATATATATATATATATGGGTTAAGATCTGTTGACACCAAATGTCAAAGTTAGTTAAATTATACTTTCAATAACTTTTTGTAGAATACAAATTTAATCAATCTAACCGTTGAATTGTGTGATATTATCTCATGATCATGTATATCAAATTTTACATAATTTGGAATTTTCTAGATATCTTATCTAACGTTGAGTATTTACATATATTTTAATATCATATTGTACGTTAAAATAAAGTGATGCGATGAACTACTAAATAATTTTAGAATTTTATGAAATTTTGTATACTTAATCTAATTAATAAGAAAGTCAAATTCAACGGTTGGATTTGTTAAATTTGTATTCTACAAAAAGTTATTGAAGATGTAATTTAACTAACTCTTATACCTAGTATCAACAAATCCTGACCATATATATATATATATATATATATATATATTAAATTTAGTCATCCAATTAGAATATATTTATCTACGACAATAAATATTTGTTTTGTTATTTTTTGTCTTACATCAAAGTTATTCCTTTAAATTAAAGGACACTAATACTTAATTTAAAATATATAATGTGCCATAATCCTGACAATGATTTTTGGAATATTTTGAAGCAATTATTCCTATTTTTATTTATTGTATGATACCAAGTATGAGGTATTACTTGTATTGCTTTAGATATTAAATGTTACATTTTGTCATAAATTTTTTTATAAATATGTATGAATATAAAATAGATGTATATATATTCAATATATTAATCTTATCTTAATACTTATACGAATAAAAAATTATATGTAATTATATTTTGTAATAATTGATTTATCATTTAAATCTCAATTTCTATTGGATAACAAAAATAAGAGAGAAAGATAATATCGATTAAATGAAAGACCAATTAAATTTATAAGTACTTGAATAAATTATTGATGTTTAAGTATATGTTTTATTATTATTTTTTGTTTCATATGTATAGTAATTATTTATTATGGATATCATTCTAAAATTTTAAACTAATTAAAATATTTGATACCATTATGTAATATCTTGTTCCAAACATAATATTCATAATATACAAATTATTGTTTTGTTAAAGAATTCTTTTATTAATCATTGAAAAGATAATAAAATATAAATTACATATAGAGGAAAAAATGAGTATGGTAATATATATATATATATATATATATATATATATATATATATATATATATATATATATATATAATGAATTGTAACGCCCGGCCGCTTGCAGGATCTGTGACTGTCCCCACAAACCAACACAAGACTTTTCAGCGTGCTTTGTCCTCACTCACACGCTTCCCGGGAAACTTCCCAGTAGGTCACCCATTCCTAAATTGCTCCAAGTCAAGCACGCTTAACTATGGAGTTCTTAAGTGATGGGCTACCGAAAAGTAGATGCATCTTGTTGGTATAGGTAGCACTTATTAATTCCTTTAAGCTTTCCTCAACTGTATAGTCCCATACCTGCACAGCCTCTAGATCCCTCTCGTTCGGGTGTGTATTCGATTCATTCATGTACCCCTCTCGCTGGAAGCCTACCAGGAGCCGCTCATTGTCCGTGCCTCATCTCTTTACACCGGCGATCACTCCCCGCCCTCGTCAGCGCCCAGGATGTTACATGAATCATATTGATTTTCAACATAAATTTGAATATATTGTGTACAAAATTATAAATATACATTGTCTATAATTTAATGTAATTAATACCATGTAAAAATGTTATTTTCTAATAATATAAAAATGTTATTTATATTTTACACTTTGAAGAAAAGTGACATATATCAAATACACTATGTAGTTATATGTTGAAATAAATTAGTTTTAATTTCATATAATTTTTTGTCCTATTTAAGTTAAAATAAATTTAAGTTTGATTTAAATTAATTTAAAAAATTATATTTTTAATAACTTATTTGTTATTTTTTGCGTAGAGATCATATATATTTTCCACTTGAGACAATTCTGCTCAAACTTGATAGAACCACCATGAGTGACAATAATTGTAAAATAACTTAATTGTTATTTTCAATTTATTAATTGATTTTTTTACTTTATTTATATTAGATTTATAATTTGTGTGTGATGTTTTTATTATAAATTAATGTAATAGAATTTAAATTTTTTAAATCAAAAATATTATTTATTACTTAACTTTTATTAATTTGTTGTTATGAATTAAGATGATAAAAATTAATTAAAAACAATATTTTTGGATGGAAAAGAATTATTATGATTATAATAAATGACATATAGGATTTAATAAATAGAAAAATTCTTTAAATGTTTTTAAATTTTAAAAAATTAAAATAATAAAGAGACTATCATATAAAAATTATTAATATATTTAGCAATACATATTTCTTTGCCATATGATATGTGAAATATTAGAGGGAGGGAGTAAGGTTGTTTTTGCTTCACTATAAGATTCTTTTTTTTTTTTTTTAAAGGCTAAATTATATTTTTGGTCTTTTTTTAAGGGATATTTAGTCCTCCTATTTTAAAAAATCTGCAATTTTAGTCCTTCTGCTTTTTTAAGAGACATTTAGTCCCCTTATTTTTAAAAATCTGCAATTTTGGTCCCTCCGTCAAATTTCTTGCATTGATCGTTAATGGTTTAACGTTGACTCTAATGTTAACTTTGACTTTAACATGTTATTTAAGTATTGACACGTCAGAATTAATGTTAAATTACTAACGGTCAACACAAGAGATTTGACAGAGGAACCAAAATTGCATATTTTTAAAAATAGAGGGACTAAATGTCTCTAAAAAAAGTAGGGGAACCAAAATTGCGGATTGAAAAAAATAGGGGGACCAAAAATGTAATTTAGCCAAAAAAAAAAGGCTTTGTAAAACCGCCTTGTTAAGTCTTTTAGTCCGATCCATCTTAATAATTGAAATAGTAAAATCTATAAAATAATGTTAGCAACTTAGGATGCAAACTAATTCAAATACCAAATATTATATTTTTTAAAAATATTTAAAGAAAAAAAAGATAGAAGATTAACTTAATTAAATAAGGAAGATAAAAAAGATGAAACTATCAAACAAAAAATAAATAAATTCAATAATAATAAAAGAAATATACAATAAAAAATGAAGCAAATAAAATTAAAAAAAATGAAATCTCTAAAGTTTGAAGATTACACAAATAAATAATCTTGAACAATAATGTTTGCAATTGAGTCAAAATTGAAAGACACATTACAATAGAAGGAGTTCTCACAAAGTTAGATGTTCACTTAATAAATTATTTGTAATAATAATTAAATATTTTACCTTAATTTGAATATGTTGTAACTTAATTAAAATATACACAAATCATAATTGCCTTAATTAATTCATCTCACAGTATATATCATTCATAATTACCATTCTTGATAGAATTATATATTTTAACATATAAAAATAGTATTTTTTAGCAATATTTAAAAATTATGTTTCATACAAAATAAATTATATATGAAAACTACATATAATTATTTCAATTATATATATTTAATAATTACATTAACTAATTTAATAACATCAATGCAAATTTCTAACAAAGTTAATAATACATTAAATAAAAAACTAAATTATATATAATATGTATCATGCATCTCTCATCTTATAATACAAGTCAACAATTTTCACATTAAATTAGATCAAATTAATATTAAATTTTTCTTAATTTATTATTCAAATAAAGGAGAATTCTAATTTGTATCCAAATGTATAAGTTTCTTCAATCGATATTAAATACAATTAAATATTTCTAAATTAACTAATTTAATTATAATTATAAGCAATTACCTTTATTATATATATTTATTAGTTACATTAATTACTTTTATTATACATTTTAAATAGTATATTTATCTTAACTTAAAATAATCTTACAATCTTTGTGTGTGTGTGTGTGTGTGTGTGTGTGTCATAATTGTGTTATTTTATTCAAATTAGAATATATAATGATTTTAATTACCTTAATTATTATAACTATTCAAATGGATAGCGATGTTAATTTCATTTGAGTTTGAAGTAGCAATCAATTTATTTCCATTTAAAATGTTATTTATAACAAAAAGTCAATAGAAAATTTTGCTTCATTTTTATTTTAATAAATGAACAGTGCATATTTAGGTTAAACTAATCATTAATTATAAATCAATCGTCCATTTTAAACTTTGGTCCATCAAAATGCCATTAAATTATTTCAAATTGATATGTGCCATGCGACTTTCATCTTAGTACACATGCCATGAATTTCCACATTAAATCAATCAAATCGACTTTATTTTTTTTCTTAATTTATTATTCAAATAATTTCTTTTTACTTTTTATTCAAATGTTTAAGTTTCTTCAATCGATATTAAATATAATTAAATATTTATAAATTAACTAATTTAATTATAATTATGGGCCATTACCTTATTATACATATTTATTAATTACTTTAATTCTACATTATAAATAATATATCTACCTCAATTTAAAATAATATTACTATCTTAAAAAAAATGTCGTAATTGTGTTAACTTATTCAAATTAGAATATATACCGATTGTAATTACATAAATTAGACGTTAATTTCGTGTGGATTTGAAGCAAAAGTCAATTTATTTCCTTTTAAAATGTTATTTACAACAAAAGTCAATAGAAAAATTTGTTTCATTTCTATTTAAATAAATGAACATTGCATAATTAGGTCAAATTAATCGTCAATTTTAAATTTATCGTCCATTTTAAACTTTAGTCCATCAAAATGCTATTAAATTATTTGGAATTGACATGTTAATAAATAAAATAATAGTTCAATAATAAATGGGAAATTTAATATGAAAATAATTTAAATAAAAATTTCATATTTAGGTCAAAATGAAGGTCCTTTTAAATTAATCATCTATTTTAATTTTAAAATTGTAATAGTCAATTTAATTAAGTAATTTAAATAATCTAACTACCATTTTTTGAAATTATTTTCATTACCTTAATTAAAATATATATTGATCACAATTACCTTAATTAATATCAAAATATAATCAGTAATATTTACCATATTTAATAGAATTATGTATTTTAAAATATAAAAATAGTATTTTTTAGCAATATTTAATATGTATATTTCGTAAAAAATAAATTATATATAATAATTACATGTAATTGTCTTAATTATATATTTAATAATTACATTAATTACATCAATAAAAATTTCAAACAAATTTAATAATGCATTAAATAAAAAATTAATTATACATACATACATACTATATATATATATATATATATATATATATATCATGTGTCTCTCATTTTATATGTGTCATGAATTTTCACATTAAATCAAAATCAAATCAAAATTAGTTTTTTTCTTAATTTATTATCCAAATAAAAGAGATTTCTACTTTTGTATTTAAATGTTTAAGTTTCTTCAATCAATATTAAATATAATTAAATATTTATAAATTATTAATTGATTTCTAATTACAGACAATTACCTTAATTATATATATTTATTAATTACTTTAATTACTTTAATTATACATTTTGACATAATATATTTACCTTAATTTAATATAATCTTACTTTCCTTTTTAAAAAATATATATATGTTAGAATTATCTTAATTAATTCATATTAGAATACATACAAGTTGAAATTACCTTAATTATTATAATTATTTAAATAGACAAGGATGTTAATTTCAGTGGATTTGAAGGAATAATTAATTTATTTATATTTAAAATGATATTTATAAAGAAAAGTAAATGAAACTTTTTGTTCTATTTCTATAAAAATAAATGAATGTTGCATATTTCTTTTGGTGATTTGAATATTTGTAATTAATTGAATATTGCACATTTTAGTCAAATTAATCATCCATTTTAATTTTTTGTCCATTAAAATAATATTGAACTATTTCAAATTGGCAACATTTGTAATATATAAATAAATAATGTGCTAATAAATGAACAATTTAATATGGATATAAATTAAATGAACATTCCAATTATATAAATTATATATAACAATTACATATAATGATTTTAATTGTAATTATATATTTAATAATACATTAACACCGAATCAAACGACCCCCAATTGATGACGCAAAATTTAGTTTATTGAGTAAAATCATACAAAAATGCTTAAATTTGCTCTAAAGCTTAGTTTAGAATATCCTCTTCATCCATACTTTTATTTCTCTCTTGAATTCTTTTGGATATTGTAGAGCACAAAGATAATACAAGAAGGGGGGGGGGGGGGGGGGGGTTAAATTGTGTTATATTAAATTTTCGTTTTCTATTGTTAACGACGTATTGTCTGAAATAAGATCAAAAGGATTTTCAAAAACGATTTAAAAGACAGATGAAAGCTGAACGATTAAAACCAAAAAACACACAAAAATTATACTGGTTCGTCTCACTCAAGAGACTACGTCTAGTTCTTAGTAACAACCAAGTTCCACTAACTTTCACAAGTTACAAGTATTCTTTGAATCAAAACCTCTTCAGGCTTCTATCAATCTTGTCAAGAAAAAGGTTTACGTGTGAGTTTACCTCACTAGGTTTAATGTCTTATCAGACGAATATACAATGAAATACAAAAAGAATTTTTACAAATAGAGTTTAGAAGAGCTTTTTCTTTTCTTAAAGTAGTTATGAATTTTCAGAATCAGCAGCAATTATATCAACAACAATTATGATCACAACACCGCGCTCAAAGGAAGTCTCTTCTTCTATTTATAGGCTTCTAAAAAGAATTTGTTGAGTGTATTACAGAAGATGATCTTCGTCTGATGAAGAGAGTCATTAGAGCATTAAATGCAGCATTTAATGCCTTTCACCAACTTGTCATATGATAAGATAAAGCAGTCTGCTTATCTTTTCTATTCTTGTACTCAATCTTTTAGTAGTTGTCATGTTCGCTTTCGTGTTTTGACATTCGCACACATATTCCTTCTTTTTCGCTGACTTTCCTCAATAGTAGGTGTATAGGCATAATACGTTTTGAGGTAGCTTACGCTCTGATTGATATGCAGATCATTTTGGAACGTTGTCATCGTTTGTAAGACTTGTTAGTTACGAAGTTTATCTAATCAGAAGATAAGACGATTGCATGCGAACGAAAGATCAGACAATTATGTGAGGACATATATAATTTTAACTTGTTTGTTATTGTCAAAATATTTGAGGGTTATAAATTCGTCCTTTGTCTTAACAATCTCCCCCTTTTTGATGATGACAAACAATTATAGTTCTTGTAAAACATTTTTCAAAAAGGTGTTCTTTAGTTAAGCATATGCAATATATATAAGGAAGTAACTAAAAGAAAACCAGACAATATCATTCAACGCATAATTCATCATTGTATATATATAAAAAAATGTACTCCCCCTAAGATTGATATCGTTATACTTCCCTTTGTCTTCTATTTTTCTCAACTAAATAAAGACATGGAGAAGACAAAGACAATAGATGAAATCAACACAATGGGAGTGACTATTCAGAACGTGTAACAAAAAAAATACTATCATTAGAGAAATGAGAGGAAAGTTTGGGTTTCTTTCGAAATGCGTCCCTTTTAATTTCTTCTTTTCTTTGTAGCCTTTTATTCTCTAACTCTATTTGAATTTTAAAATAAAAACATTAGGTGCTAATAATTTCCGTAATTGTGTATAAGGGTGATTGTGAAATTGTGGTCAATTAGAATATACAATAAAAATTAATTCCCTAATTTTGCGTGTCATAATTGTCCATAAATTATTTTGTGTGCAAATATTTGTATGTCATAATTGTCCATAAATTGATTTATGTGAAAATGAATGTGAGGATGACATGTAACCAAAAAATAGAGGGAAATGTTCTGGTGTTGTCAAGTGAGATAAGATTTTATGTGAAATTGCTCCAAAGATTGACACGTGAAACTTTCGTATTTAATATGGATATAACTTAAATGGACATTCCAATTATATAAATTATATATAACAATTACATGTAATGATTTTAATTTTAATTATATATATTTAATAATACATTAATACCGAACGATCCCCAATTGATGACATAAAATTTACTTTATTGATTAAAATCATACGAAATTGATCACATTTTCTTTAAAGCCTAGTTTAAAATATCCTCTTCATCCATACTCTTAAAAATATATAATAATAATAATTATACACAAATATCATCCCAAATTATACTTAAAATATATAATAATAATTATTTTGGTCCTTGAAACTTATATTAAATTATTGTCATAAATAATAGAATGTATGTTAAAAAATTATTAAGTAAAAATTATTTATTGATATCTATTTAGGACAAAATTAGGGTGAATGTAAGTAAAAAATTATTGATTAACTATATAATTTTTTTAAAAATAAAAAATACTCATTTATTTATCCTTGATTTTGGAAATAATTAAGGAAACTATATATTATTCTCATTAGTTATTAATAAATAATTAAGTCAAATGACCAATAGAACTTTTAACTATAATTAAGGTAGTTATTTAAAAGGTAGATATTTAATAGAATTTTCAAATTCAAATATAGCTATTTAATACTCATTAATGTAATAATTATAATGATAATAATTATGATATGTAACAAAACCAAATATTTATGAAGTACCATATAACGACACATGTCATCCAAACCTCTTTGTAAATGACACGTGTCATTCAAACCTTGAAAGTTACTCTTGATTTGCCATGTGTAATCCAAACCTGTGAATGAATTCTTAAATTTATTTATAATGATTTGCAATATTTGCTCAAGATTATATCCTTATTAAAAGAAACAAATCATATCCTTATTAGAAAGAATTAAATTTAACAAATGATAAACATTTACAAAATAATGATATTTATAATAAACAACATTTTCTTCTAAAAATAAAGTAATAAAAAGAATTAAAAGAAATAACTTATTATCATGCTCCTTTTATAAAAGAAAATAATATATTAACAAACTAAAACGAGAGAAAAATGAATAAGTCACTAATTTTATCTTTTAAGTATTACACTCTCTTAAATGGCTCCTAAATTGACAAAATTATTTAAGTAAAAATCCAATTAGAATCACTAATAGTGTAAACGTGTTTTACATTATTATTCAATCGCAAATTATTATATCTAGTAAATTGACTTTATAATATATTATTTAAAAGTTATACATAAGATGACTTTGATCGGTTAAAAGTATAAAATTTTTTATATTGACAGTACATAAAAATTAAACACTTTAAGTAATTCCCAAAATATTGAATAGTTACCTCTTTAATATCTAAATTGATGTATTTCAATGAAGTTTATAAAGCAATTTGAAGGATTTTTTAACATTTATGAGACTATTTAGCATGGTTTCTAATACTTTTGATTCTACTTAACTAGTTTTTGTATTTTAACAACTACTTAGGATAGAGGTAATACTTCAACAATGGAATTGATGGGTTAGTCGCACAGACATTAATCGTAATTTGGAAAAGGAAAAAAAATATGATATTCCGTCAAGCAAAAAAAAATGAACAAAATATAACTATTTCAATGAGAAACAAAACTATGGGCAATTTGTCATGAAGTTACAAATGAAGTTCAACGAAAATGCAATTTATTCTTGAGAAAATAATACCGTCAAAGCATGTCTTTCCCTATCGTTGATAGGTGCTGGCAAGTAATTAACTCTGCACCTGACTTTCTTGGTCCCGCCATTCTCGGCATCGAAGGATACGTTTCTCAGTTAATTGTCACAACTTTGCCATATGTAAGGAAAATTGGTTTTTCATTTTGGAAAATTTTAACATCAGTGTTTGGGTGGACTGATTTTAATTAACTAAAAGTGATAAAGTTTTATTAAAAAAAAGTAATTATCAAATTTTTGTATTTCTAAATTCTAATATAATATTTTTTTCTCTCAATTAAATCATAAGTTAAATTACTAATTTGATCTCTTAATTTATTTATTTTATTTAATTGGGTCCTCTATTATTAAAGAGATATGTTATATGTACAATAATTTATATAACAATTTGTACAATAATATTTTTTGTGTCTATCTTTCTCCATCATTATAAGATGTAATAAATAATGTGTAGGAGAGAAATACACACAAAAAATATTGTTATACAAATTATTGTATGAGTTGTTGTACAAATAGGTATGCAACATGGTTAACACCATTTCTTGCAATTGGATGAAAAGGATAACATTGGTGTGTTTTTGAAAATTAAGAGACTTAATTGAACCTTTTTTATTAATAGAGAGATCCAACTGAATCTTCTAAACAAATTAAGGAACCAAATTACTAATTTAGCCTAAATCTTATCATTTTTTATACTGAAAATCAAGCCTAAAAATTGATGTTAATACAACTGTTGCAACAATTTATTAACTATTATTGTAAAGATAATGGTTAAAAAATAATACAAAATTTTTGATTAAAAAAGCCATGGTAAAGGGGTTAAGATCCTTTGCAGTAATATTTTCACTGCATGAGATCTTAACCACTCAAATTATTTAATTTATATTATAAAAATTATTATAAAGTTACATTTAAAAGTTATGGATGGATAAGATGAATTCACATGATTCTCTTATGGTAAATTCTACTGCTAAGGATCCTTTTCCATGGTAAAGATACATTAATAAAAAAACCACTAAGATCGGCCTAGTAGTGAAAAGTAAGGGTAATATGTATGAAATCATAAGTTTTAATCTCAGTATGACCATTGTATACAAAAAAAAAATACATTAATAATATTGAATTTTTAATAATTTCTTTATTTTTAATTTCTTAACTATTGCAGGCAATAGGTGGCAAAACCATTATTGTAAACATACTGAACGAAAGGGCAAACCAAAATTGACAATAATTTCTATGACAACTGATCTCCAGACTTACGATTGCATTGTGGCAACGTTTATGGCGTTCTTTACGTTGTGCTCAGTATATTCTTGATAATAAGCTAAGTATAGAAAACAAACAAAATTCAAACGACGAATTTGCTAGGTATATGACAAATAGAATGGTAAAACTATGAAATATTTAATATTCATGAATGCAACTCGATGTGACAAATTTGAAAATAAGGAGCCGATATGAACAGTAAATATCCAATATTTACAATTAATCAAACACTCTTAACTATTTAAATAAAAATTAATCGAATCAATATTTTATAAATAATTTTTTTCCATTAATTTTACTTGTATTTTTTTACTTTGTTTTAGATACAACCATTTATCTTTTATTCCAATTTTGTTCAATTCAAAACACCTAATAAACTTGTCAGATTAGCTTCTTTTTCCTTTTTGGTATATATATATATATACATATGTATATATATATATTGTTCTTTTGCTCGAGAAGTTGTAAACAAAGAAGTTCAAAATAATCTCCACATTGCTACTGTTAGAAACATTTTCCTTTCAATTTCGGGGGACATTTAATAAAGAGCTTGAAGCCTAATCTATCACCACATTGACAACAAACACCAAGCTTTCAGTCGTTTTTGATCTGAAAAGTATATCCAGCTTCCGCAAAATGAGATTTCACCAATGCAAGAGATTTGGAGCGGTGGGAAATTTTATTCTTTTCTTCTTTGGGCATCTGTGCATACCTACAATGAGAGTAAATGAAATGAATTAGCATTTGCAAGTAACAATTGAACAGAACAGAACATGACATGAAAGAAGGGATGGAAATACGTTTGGTCATAGCCATCAGGTTCAAAAATAGGATCCCATCCAAAATCATTAGGCCCTCTTGGAGAAACAATCTTCCCCTAACATACCACCATATAAATGAGTTAGTCATACACTCATACACATTAACTGCTTTATATTGCATCAAGCGAATCGATGAACACTCTTCAAACTTCGAAGAGGAGTGTAGCAACACCCTCATTCTAACACTCTATTATTTTATTGAGAACTACAAAATTATAAGTGAAACACATTAAAGAAGAAGTGGGATCTACAAAATTTTGTGATTTTTAATAAATTTTAGCCAATAATAAAGAGTGTTATAAAAAAATGTATCAAAGAGTGTATTACTAGCATTTTTCAACTTGGAAAAGTAGATTATGCTAGTGAAGTTTGGTCAGGTGGAAGAATAAACATTTTTACAAGTACATTATTATTATATTCTTATAGATTCTTATCATAAAATTTAATCATTCACGTAACTAGATGAAATACGGAGATTCATATAATTTCACTTTCAATATTAACAGGCAATTCAAAGAAAATATATGCATATATAATTATGTTTGGCAAACAGCATACGGGGATTCAAAGAGATACCGGAGTTTTTCCAGAAAATGTGATAGGTTCACTATCTGGACCAGCTGCGAAGGAAAATACACATAAGGCATAAGCTGATTTATCATCATATGCCATCAATAAATTGTTGAGACCTGGAAAATGAATCAGAGGAATGAGTAAATCAAATTCTGTGGGATATCCCGATTCCTGATACCCAAGTACCAAAAATTGAAAACTGATCCAAAATAATGAAGTGAATGTACAACCTTCGTGACCAATCTTCTGCAGAAACCATTTGCTGCATGATACATCAATGCAATTAGACAATAATCATCAGGAGGATTGACAATGAATTAAAAAATCTCACTTGCTAGATGCTGATGGTTCAGAAATAGTATTTGTATTACATATATATATTAAGCTAGAAAGATTTCAGATGAATAAGTTTTCTAATTCAATATTGAATGACAATAACCCTCATGGATAGAATATTAGATAAACAGGAAATGCACAAATAGGTCAGTCAACAACAACTGTGCAGCCTACAGAATCACTTGAGACATAAATCAGCAAGAGATTAATCCCTTATACAAACGCAAAATTACATCCTTTATTACCAAAAAGGACAGCTACTCATTCCTCCCAGCATCAAATATTGCAGGAATAAGAGAGGGAGAAGAAAAACATATTGATCACCAAAACAAAAAAGAAAAAAAATACCACATTAAGAACGAACTCCAAGTTCATGAAAAATAAAATATTTATAAGAATTTAATTAGCAATAATTGTAGAAAATTCAAATAGAGTGAGGAACATAAATAAAAAAGGATCATATAACAAACTAAGTTTTAAGCTTTTATAGAATTATATACTGTAGAAACAAAAAAATTGTGATAAGGCGTATCCAGAAAATTATAATTAAAAAAGTATATCCCACTACCTTGCAAAATGACTTTAAAGAGATCCTATTCTCAAAATAAATGCCTAAAAATATTTATGAAAATAGCAAACCATACTGATTATACAACTAAAACCAGCTGGTTTAGAAATTTAGACACAGATAATTCAAAGCCATGCTTCAAGCCTCTCTTTATAGGCTTGTTACTGCATTTACATTAAATAAACCATCCTACACGCAGCAATTAACTTGCAACCATATTGGGCTTTTGTCCATTTTCTTCTTATTATTAAAGCCCATCAGTTATTCACAAATCATGCAAGTCCACTTAACATTAACAATATCACCAAAGTATTTGAAGCTTTTCACCAAGTATACATAGTAAATATTTCAAGTGCCAAAGTCAAGACATCCTTTTAACAAATCACCATCTTGTGTAGACTTTTACCAGGTCTTTAATTTCTCAAGTTTCTTTCTTCAAAACACCCATAATGGCCAACTTACACATATATACTCCTTTTAACAGAACAGGCACAAAGCTTCACAAATTAGAATTGATATAATCAATAGTGCCTTACTCCTGCAGGGTGGCATAGCATACTAAACTTGACTCTTAGTTGGCTTTGTGCAAACACAACATTTACAAAATTCAAGCTCCATAGTGTCATGATCACTTAGCAAGTCAAGCTTGCTCAAAATGGACATTCTAGGTTCCCGCATATGCCCCAAACACATATGCACAAGAGAGTAATATTGGTTAAAAGGATGTCTTGACTTTTGCTCAAAAAATATTTACTAAAAATGCTTGGTGAATAACTTCACATTGGTGACTTCATTACTAACACATGGACAAAGGCTATTCAGTGTTCTCTACTAGCAAGAATTGATAAAAGCCCAGTGTGGTTGCAAGGCATTATAGCTACATGCAGAAAAGGTTTATTTCAAGCAAATGTTTTCTTTGCACCTATATTGATTGGTCAGTTGAGGTGATACAAGGCATTTATATTGGAGCATGATTTTGAATCGTTGACTGCTGTTGATCCAATTCTAAGTTTCCAAATCAGTTGGCATAGCATTCTTGTATTGAATAGTTGATTCTGTATAATCTTCTCTTGATATATTTTGTGGCTGCTGAGAGTATACACAGGTGGGAAAATACTGAGGTATTTTGGGTCTATTTGGGGTTTAGGTTTTGATTGAAATGTATCCATTTTTGTATTCTCCATCATATTTTTTTAGTGAAATATTTGGCTGTTGCCTTTGCCTGTGGAGGTAGGTAACAAGCTAAATCACATAATTCCTTGCATCATTTGTTCTTACACTTGCACATCTTTTGTACCATGTTCTTTTGCCATTAGACCTTCCACTTTCCAACAAACACAGTGGGCCAAACGCAATACTAGAACTACAAGCACATATCTTAAACCCCATAGGCTCAGCCTAGCAAATATGGGACCAAAGTTCTCCCACAAGTTCAAGGGCAAAGAAACACCCATAAAGATCTGACCATATGTTACTTCATGCCTTCATGAACCTCAGTGCCTTCATGAACCTCAGTGTGTGTGTAAAATCAGTAGTTAGACAGGACAGTGTACTAAATTTTAACAATGAGGATTTGTGTGTATTTCATCAGGGTTTAAGTGGTCAGCTGCTACTCCTTATAATATTTATTGATAATGGTGAATTTTCTCTCTTTTTTGGGTGTATTTGTGTTAACCTTGTGACTATTGCTTGAACCCTTGTGCTAGCTGTCTACATTAGTTTTTCTGTCTTCAATTGACCTCAGGTGCTGCATTTACATGTCAGTAGTCACCTCATAGTCTCTAATACCAAATTTTAGAAGTAACCCTTAAGGATTTCCCAAATTGAGCAGCCAATGTCTAAACATTGCCAAATCAAGAGCACTAGAGGCATGCACTGCACAAATCCCAAATCTGCCTTGCTCTTAGAATGAAACCTTCACACACAGGTTCCCTACCCTAACATAAGCTGGACTGCAAAATTTGAAGCCATTTAGAGTTAGGTAGCTCCATTTAGACCCCTAGGTTCCAAAACATGACCAGATGGGCTTAACAAGAGGTGATGTGCACAAGTCAGAAAGCTCTTATGTGAACCCCATTCAAACAACACCCTTAGGCTTCGTTTATAATTGCACACACACTTTGCACATGTTACACAATATAAAATGTTTCCTACAAGTTGTTCACATTAGTTCAGCCACCATAATACCAGCTTGCCAAATGAATGCAATATTTTGAACCTTTATTCCCAACTTTGTGCTTGTGCTGTTTTCTAAGAGACGTGGCCATTTAAAATTGTCCAAATTCTTCTGCACAATATTCACTACAACCTCCAATTTTTTTTTCATTCTCCATTCTCTCTCTTCTATTTGTTTTATGAGACGTGTCCTTTCCTTCTCTCTATACTATTGTATTAGTCAAAATCTCTTAGATGCAAACAGTATTTCTCACCTTCCATTTTGTCTCTGATCTTTTTACTGTGGGAAATCCAAAACAGTCAAGCCAAACAAACATGTTGGATCCAGAGGGCATTGGTCATGCCAAACGAAGGCGTTGGGCCTAAAGTTAACTAGTGAATGCTTAAACAGGCATATGAATTGATAAAGGAGTAAGCATACCAGGATAGATAACAAATTAAGGAGAAGGTCAGACTGCTGGATCCTATACAGGAAAAATTGACGGAAAATTGTTTAAGATGTTTCTGGAATGTAAAATAATGACTTATATATGCCTTGGAAAGATGTGAGAATACAACCAATATCCCTTTAAGGAAGGGTAGAGATAAACCCTAAAAGAAAGGTGGGAGACTATTAATAAGGAGGATATAGAGAATATCACACTCCATATATCTATAAGTAAGGATCAGGTACAATGGCAAACTAGAATCCATGAAGCCAATCCCATTTAGTGGGAATGACAGGTACCTGGTATTTCATTAGAGAATAGAGGGAAGAACTCCCCAAATTACAGAACAGAACGCACACAGAGAGCACACTTTGAGGATCTGCATCTCCCAGTGCCTGCAGGCTCCAATTTCCTCTAAAATCACAAGATTATTTTCTCTCTCTCTGTTGATCTCCCTTCTTCTTTATAGGCAACAATGTCTTATTTCTTCAAACCGTCTCAGTACAAGAAAGATAGGCCCAGGCCAATAATACTACATAACCTAATGAGCACATATATAAATCATTATTCTCTATCATCACCAGTTTCCTGCCATTAGTTCCAGCCAATTTTAAGAAACCGTATGCTTCTTGGTCTTTTATTTATCATAGCGTTTATGCTCAAAAACTACAGTATGAAATGAATATCAATCATACGAGGGCCTAAACTAATATTATAAAAAAGGGAAATAACGTTCACCTGAGCACAATGATTAAGGGTGAACGAGAACTTACATGTAAGGCCCTGCAAAAGTTTGAAACATTCAATCAAAACCAGTCAGGTTGTATAATGCCAGCTTTCATAGCATGAAAAAAATAACAAAATTATATCCACCTGGAAGACCCTTCAAGGCATTGAAACAGAGGCAGGTGTCTTCAACCAACACAGGTCCATTCACCTTGCCATACACACACAAAAGAAAAAAAAAGGTATACAAAATGATCAAAACCAAAAAAAAAAAAGAGAGAGAGAGAAAAACAGAAAAACAACCTAAAATCACACAATGCTAAGCATCTGTGAGAGAAAATGGTAACAAAGTACCTGAAGAGCAGCCATTTGAGCCTTCTCTTTGGAGATATCGTCAGGTTCTCCTTGCAACTCTGGCACTTGAAATAAAAAAATTGAAAAATGAACTCTAAGAGGAATGATCAAAAAAGAAAAGTAACTGGACAAAAAGTAACAGTCTATTTGATTCAGTTCTAACTTTTCAGTTTTAAAAATTGTTTTCTAAAACAATTTCACACTACCTAGCAATCAATTTCTTATCCCGAATCTATGAATTTGAAAATTGTTTTCAAAGCAAGTGTTTTAAAACCCAAAAATAAAAAATAAAAAAAAATAGAAACAGTTGAAGATGTTTTCTCATTTTCTTCTCCCGTTGTTATCTTGTTCAACCTCTCCCTCATTTCCACACTCCGCTACACACCTTGCACCACCCTCACTAGTTGTCTGAGTAACCTTGTTTAGTTGCACTTTGAAAACTAAAAATAGTTTTTGACAATAGAAATCAAACACACCCTGAATGTCTAAAAAACCAAACAACACAAATGATGAACAAGTACAAGTAAGAAGAAAAAAAACAACACAAAATGGAAAAATAATTTAAAAGAAAAAGTTGGAGGGGAAGAGTGATTATTATTACAGTCAAGTTTGAGGGACTGAAAAGGAATGGAATTGCCCAAGATGGCACGAACTTCTTCAAGCTTTTTGGCATTGCCTGTCACAAAAGTAACAGGACGTGACAGTACCAACCCTCTTGCAGCAGCCATTTCCCAAATCTTGTTTGATTTTTTTCTGGGAAGTAAATAAAACCACTGATCAGTGAGAAAATCAGAGAGACCCATTACAGAAAAATCATTTTTTTTTTATAATTTTTCTTCAAGGGCACGTCAAACATGGAGTTGAATTCAATTCTATCAATGGATAGACATACAATACAATCACAAAAAGAAAAGAAGCAGAAGTTAGGAGGTGTAAGCATAGAAATAAAAAGAGGGGTTACAGAGAAGTCCAAACCGCTGAGTCGACGATGGCTTCCCACAACGGCGGCGGCACTGTTTTGTGTGATGTGAAGAACTTCCCACTGCACTCTCAACTCATGCTATGTACCACAGCTTCTTCTCCTTAAAAAAGTAGAATTCATTTTAATAATTTTTTTTTTTTTTTTTTTTTTTTTACAATAATGGCACTCAAGTTAAAATTTAGAACCTCATCCATATTATTTGAACCTCCGGCACTAAACTAACCTAGTGGGTATTTTAAATCGTTATATACAATTGAATAAAAATTAATGTGAGTTAAAATGATTTTACACATCTAATCAATTAAAAATGATTTTTGATATAATTTTTAAAATAATTATTATAAAAAATAATAAATTTTCCTATATAACAATTTACACAATTTATAATTAGATAACAATTTACTCTGCATTATTTATTCTAAATAAATTGTAACAGAAAAAAAATCTCCAAATAAATTTTAATTATAAGTTTAGTTTCTATCAACTAATAGTCTAACGTTTCGTTTGGCGGGTGAGAAATGAGATAGATAAAGGTGAGAAATGGGTGAAAAATAAAAAGAAAAGGTTGTTTAGTGGGTGAGCAATTGATAAGGATAAAAAGAAAAGGTGTGAGTCCGACACGATTTTATTTTTGCACACATTTTGTGACAATTTTTTTGCAGCAGTTTTTAACTGTTAGAAAATGAAAAATAGTGACAGTTGTGGACATTTATTGGTGGCTTAAAATTGTTAAAAAATGCTATAATCAATTTTCAAAAATGCTTAATTGATTAAAAGTTGCTACAATTGGTTATTGCCTGTGATAATCGATTATTTGTGCAAAAAATCAATTAACAATGACTTTTTTTTTTAATTTCTTCTTTATTTCTCTTAAACCAAACACTTATATTTCCACTTTATTTATCACCTATTTCTTTTCTTCCTACCAAACACACCATAAAAGATTTTTATAATGTCAACTAATTAGAATTCAAGCTAGGTATGACTTTCAAATACGTTTTGTATAAGTCACTAAACTTATCATACATGACGATTCCTAATTGGATGACTGTGTAAAAATTCAAGCTTATAATTCAATTAGCTGAGTTTGTGTCGATATAGGTTGGTTATTCAAGCTTATATATTAACTAAGAACGATCAACACTTGGACATGTAAGCACACATGAATACATATTAATCAAGAATATACTTGGATAGGCCGAGCATATAATCTTTATTTCTAGAATCCAACAGATCCATCTTCTCTAAGTGTTACTTTAGATAAAAACATATCTTTATACCACCTATAATCTAACATTGTTGGACAATATAAGTTTGTTAATTGACTTGCTGCTCTTTCTTTAAAGATATTGGGATCTCCTATAAAGTTTTGAATTTTTGTGTATATTAGAGTTGAAACTGCATCTTCTTCTTGAGTTTCTAATTTTACACTATTTAATATTAAACTTCTATCATTTTCACTACATAAATTGTCTCACCAACCTTTGGAAGGGACAAAGATAACACAAGAAGGGGGGTTGAATTGTGTTATAGCAAATTTTCGCAATTCTTTTGTTAACGATGTATTGTCTGAAATAAGATCAAAAAGATTTTCAAAAGCGTTTTATAAGACAGATGAAAGTTGAAAGACAAACTGGAAAGCACACAGAATTTATACTGGTTTGTCTCACCCCAGAGACTACGTCTAGTTCTTGGAAACAACCAACTAACTTTTACAAGTTATAAATATTCTTTCCACAAGCCTTTTCAGGCTCAACCAAAGTAGTCTTTCAATTGCCTCTCCAAGCAAATACCCAAGTATTCTTTGAATCAAAGCCTTTCAGGCTTCCACCAATCTTGTTAAGAAAAAGGTTTATGTGTGAGTTACCTCACTGGGTTTAACATCTAACAGACAAATATACAATGTAGTACAAAAGGAATTTTACAATCAGAAAATATACAAGAGCTTTTTCTTTTCTTAAAGAGTAATGATTTTTCAAAACAGCAGCAATCTGAGATTATCAAAGTAACTCTCTTCAAAAGAGATCTCTTCTTGTATTTATAGGCTTCTCCAAAAGTATCCGTTGAGCGCTTTGCAAGAGATGCCTTCGTATGATGAAAAGAGTCGTTGGAGCACTAAATGCAGCATTTAATGCCTTTCACCAACTTGTCATATGATAAGATAAAGCAGTCTACTTATCTTTTCTATACTTGTACTCAAACTTGTAGTAGTTGTCATATATACTTTCCCGTTTTGACATTCGCACACAACATTCCTTCTTTTTTGTTGACTTTCCTTGAGAGTAGGTATATAGGCTTTATACATTTCGAGGTGCTTATGCTCCTAAGATTGATGTGCAGATCATTTTAGAACGGTGTCATCATTTGTAAGATACGTTAGTTACTAATTTACTTTAATCAAAGGATAAAGATGATATTTATTAAAGAGATCAGACGATTGCTTTTTGTAGGTGACCAGACTGATTGAGTAAAAACATATATTTTAATTGTTTGTTATTAACAAAATATTTAAGAGTTATAAATTCGTCCTTTGCCTTAACAACCTTTTAGTTGGCCAGTAAACCCTTGTATTATTGATATTGTAGCAATTTTATTAAATAATTCCTTAGTTTTATAAGCTATTACTGCCATAGACATTTGACATGTTACATCTAGTATTGCTTGCTCACTTAATCCATCTATATTTCATTCTGTTATATCAGATTCGGTAAATGAGTTTTGAACAAATTCTCCCTTTCTTCATATTGAACATCGGTAGGGGTAAGTCTTGGATAAAAATTTCTAAGTTTTGGATAATTTTTTATCTTATTTATTGTCAAATATCTTTCTATTGTATTTACCATAGGTTTTTCGTCTAATTTTAATTTTTCTAAACTCTTTTTAATTCTTCTATCATATTTTCTTCATTACTATTAAACTTTAAGGCAGTCTAATTCTTTTTGTGGAACATTTATTAATTTATAAATAGGTTTTATTGGGGTTTTTATTGCAGTTGTTATTATTTTGTATTGGATATACTTGGTATTTCTATATTATTTTGATTTTCTATTCTGGTTAACTATTTTGACATTGTTTCTAACATTACATTAGAATAATTTAATTGTTGATGTAATTTTTTAATGTCTTTCTTATCTACAGGCTTTTCATCTCCTATTGTATCTTTATAGGGTGTTGCTTCTATTTCTAAATCTTTTGAAATTTGAATAACTATTCCTTGTTGAGGAGGGTATTCTGATTCTATTATTTGATTGTTAATAGTTTTCCAACTTGCTTGTTCTTTTACCTAAAGGATTTAACTCTTTTGTTTCTTTAAAAGGATATTCTATTTTGTTTTCTTCATAGTATTTTGAAAACCAATCAAAGAAGTATATATTGATTTCATTATCTTCCATAAATTGATAATACAACTCTCTGTATTATACTGTTTGCTTTTCTGTAAATCTTGCAAAATACCAATTTCAGTTTATCTTTATTGTAAGTTGCATTAAAGTCTTGCCTAATCTATTCTTAATCAATTTTGAAAGGTTGCTCTCTGGTTAAAGTATTTAATACTTGTGAAGTCATTGCTGAATATTGAGCTGATTCTGATTTAGACTCTTGATATACAGGTTTTGATATTCTTGAAGTACTATTGTCTAATCCCCTTAAATCTAAATTTATTGTAGATCTATCTATTGAATGTCTTGAAGATTGTCCCTTTATTATCATAGGGCTTTCTTGTACATGTGATGATGAAGATCTATTTAATCTAAGTCTAATATCGGTACCTTCTTAGATTATTTCTCTTATTTGAGTATTATATACTTTTTGTTCTAGGAGTATATCTTTTGGTAACCAATCTTCTGGTATTTTTCTACTAACATCTTCATGGCTTAATCTCTTGGGAATTTGTATTGACAATTTCAAAGATTAGCTTCTACTAATATTGTTTTGTCTTTTAGTGAAGATCTTAAGGCTCTAAAGTTGTAATCTAGTCTTGTAAGTTTATAGTAAATTCTATATATTATTTGTATTGTACTAGCTACTTCATCTACTACATTGTCTGGTATTTTAACATACAATTTTATTGCATTACTAGTTTTTTCATTTTTTATATCCATTGTAAGTTAGGGTAATAATTAAAGAAAGCAGGTCCATCATGTCGATTGCTTTCAAGTATTGCAATTACTGAGTCATTAAACTTTTTTAATCCTTGTGGCATCACATTCCATTCATAGTGACTAAAGGGAACTTACAAAAGCGGTTTTGCAACTATCTCCCTCTGCAACCAAAATTTGATAGTAACCTAATTTCATATTAAATTTAAAGAATATTGTTGCATTATGTAGTCTTTTAATTAGATTTGATTTGTTTGGTAACAGATATCTAATCCATTTTAAAACTTTATTGAGTGGTTTATAGTTAATGACTAATCTTGGAACTCCTCGCTCTAGTTCTGATGCATTTAATACATAGAAACCTTTGTATAACTCCATGGAGATTTTGAAGTTCTAATTAATCCTTTTTCTAAATATTCTTAAATTTCTTTTTTACAATATTCTAAATATTGTTGGTTCATTTGTATTGATCTTGCCTTTGTTGGGATATCTTTTGCATTAAATCCATCTATGTATGGTAATGATACTTCATATTTTTTCCTATCCAAAAGGTATTGGATTCTTTCACAAATTTCTTTTTCTATTCTTTTATATGAATTTCTTTATTCAACATCTTGATATGTTTCTTTTTTCTTTCTATTAAATTTATTTGATGTATTGATGATTCTTTTAATAAGTTTAATATATATATGTGTGTGTGTGTGTGTGTGTGTATACATTTATATGTATATTTATACATGTATGCATACATACATTCATGTATATACATATATATAATATATATAATATATACATACATACTATATATATTATATTACATAATATATAATGGTATGTATACATATACATATACTATATATATCATCACATACACATACATATATTGGTTATCATATATCTACTGTGTGTGTGTGTGTGTATTTATGTTACTATGTATCATATATGTGTATATACATATACACATATGTGTATGTGTGTGTGTTCACACACACAACACACACACACACATATGTGTATATATACATATGAATATACATGTATATATATGTATATGTATATACATATATGTATATACATATACATATATGTATATACTATACATATTGTTTAATACTGAACAAAGCTATCTACTATGTGTTGTTTATTTACTACACACACAAAAAAATACATGTATTTTTATAAAGAAATTACCTAAGAATTTAATTTAAAAAATTGAATTGATTTGAGATTTCGTGTAAGTTGTCATTTAGCGATGACAGGTCATTACATGCGTCTCCTAGAATTTCTTCCTCCCTACATGCTTTTTAGGGTGAATTGTCGCTAAAACTCTCCTCATCAAACAGCGCCATAGTCGCCAAATGGGAACCTAAGGCCATATGTGGGTTGGAGAAATGGTTGATGGAAACACATGTTACCAATGGAAAGTTTTCTTCTTTGAAGTTGTTTGAGTGAATAAGACAATGTGTGCAAAAGGGTAGTCAGTAGTTACTAATGTTGTTTTTGTTGTTTGGTGTTTGTGGTTCTTGCATGTTTACAAATCTATAGTTCCCTTCATTCATTTTATTTTCAAAGCAGTTATAACCAAGTAATGTTAATGCTTATTAAAGAAACAACATATAGATGGATGATAACTAAATTTTTACACGATCCTTTTTTAGATACCTTCATGCTTTCTATAAAGCATGAGTGAGGTCAAAATCTGAAATTTGGTATATCTTCAAGAATGAGAACTATTGTATTACGATCAAAATGTGACATGATGACACTTGAAGCAAATGTTGCTAGAGAGTTGATAGCTTTATGAAAGAATTTGAACACCAAGCAATTGCTTGTCTGTGTTATTGAGTGCATTGTTCTTGCATGTTTTTAGGGTTAAACATCTTTTTCGTCCCTCTAAATATGTAAATGTTCATTTTTCGTCCTCCCTTTCCAAAACGTAGAGTTTTCATCCCCCATTTTTGAGAATGTGCTATAAGTTAATTCAGTTCTAACTCAGTTAATGCCACTTAACGAAGACCCCAATCAGCACAGGACACGTTAGCCCACAGCCTTTAATAGCCTTACATGGCCTTACACGTTATTTTTGGGTTCCATCTGTTTGCTATTAGGCCCGAAGCCCATCTAACCCAATTAAGTCCCTTGGCAAGTGAAATGACAATTTTTGAAGTCAATTTGTCACCCTAGTTTTCGTGAGAGCTCGAGAGAAGTCCTTCTAATAGAGAAAGCAGAAAACCCTAAACTATTCCTCCTCACTTTTTGTGGTCCCAACAAAGAATCTTGATGATTTTGAAGAGGACTGAAGTCACATTGTGGTCCTGTGAGAAATCTTAATGAAGTTGATGTGCTTTGAAAAGGCGAGAAAGGTAAGATTTGAAACGTATGTTGCTTTTTTTGGTTTCGATGTGCACATTTTTATTTTGTTTGGTTTCGTTTGCCTTTTGGACACATGTAATCTCTTCTTCATTTCCTTACGAAACATGTGTCCTTCGTTGTAGGGTTAGGGTTATTTTTTATTCCTAGTTGTGTTTTGTGGGGTCTGGGGGGTGGTTTTTTATTATTTGCGAAAAGTTTTTTGCAATTGTGGGGTTAGGGTTTTTTATATATTTGTGGGGTTAGGGTTTTTTGTCTTGTTGCGAGGTATGGGATGTTGTGGGGTATGTCTCGTTTTGGGGTTGACTTTGACCAATTTCTTTGTTTAATTTGATTGTTCTGGATGTCAATTGGTGCACGGGGGTTAGGGTGTGTATGTGTTGATGTGGCCAAGTTTTTTAACTTTTTGGCTTTTGAATTTATTTTGTGAATTAAATTTTTTATTAAATGTTATTGTTTTGTTTTAGGATTGATTACTATGTTTTCACTATTACTTGATTTTGTTTCCACTTGATGATTATCTAGTTGATGGCTCTTTGATTATGTACTTGTTGTCTATGTAATTATCTAATGGATATTAATGTTGTGATTATGCATTTCAATAATTATGTGACTAATTTGATTGTGGATATGATTTTCTATTTGATGTCCTAATAAGCATGATTAAATATCCAAATTAGTACTTATACAAATGAAGGAGACAGAGGAGACAAATAACACCAAATAAGCAACACTCATCAAACTTTGGGACAAGAAGGGAACATTGCTTCAACTCAAATGAGTTCATCTGCAAAGTAGGAGCTGCAAAACCATTGCATGGAGGACTGAGGGTTATGGGATGTTATTTTGTGTTTATGGATGTACTGGACCACTTGTTTTTTTGGCTTGAATTTGACAAATATGTATGTTAGGAGTAATGGAATATAGGCTTTTGGATGGTAGTAGGGTATTTTGTGTAAGCACGTGGGGGCTATTACTTTACAAGACTTGTCAAACTTTGTATGCTACTTTTATTTACTTTTATTAGACAGTAATTTAAGGTGCCTTTATAGGCATACCAACCTTTATCTATTATTTATGGCTCCATTCAATTCAATTGTGATGTGAATTTACATTTATGTTAGTATACCAAATCAGATCAGCAATATTTAAAAGAGGCTTCAAATCAATACTACACTATTTACCATGTTCAATGTTTATATTGCTCAATATCTTTTAAACAAATAATCATAGATGGTCAAAATAGACAACCAATATATATAAACCAAATTGTCATTGTCATTAAGTACATATTTAAGTACATCCTTCAGATGGATTAAACTAGAAAAATTCATACACCTAAACTGATTACATCCTTCATGTCATCTACAAAAAATAACTCCATTATCATTACACCAAAAACCCTTTAATTACCCAAACACCTCCATTACACACGACTTTTTAACAAACAATACATGAACAGCGTTACTGTAATCGTCTAAGAAATCAACAACCTAGCAGTCAAATAAACCACTTTTCTCTTCTCTTCAACAAGCTTGTTCTTCAACTCTGTAATCCTCTTCTTCGCCTCTTCAACTGTTGTTCAGTCTAGTCATCCCTATCAACTTGCTTAGACCTCTCTGTTTGATGAGCCCATTTGAAGTAGTTGCATGATGCATTTGCCTGCAACAGATTTGAAAAAAAAAACTAAAAAAAAACTCGAACATTGGGTAGATCAAGAAAACAAAGATGAGCGAATGAGGGAAAATAAGAAAAAAGGCCCATAAAAAAACAAAGATAAGAAAAAATCGTGCAACAAAAAACCACTAACATCCCAGTTTGCACATCTCCAAAATTGCCTCCCTGGATTCTTGACACTATTCGAAGTCAACAACATAAGCCTTACTCTACACCTACAAGTGTTAGGCACCATTGACTATGAGGATGAGCTCGATCTTGAGTTACGTCAATCTTTCTCTGACAAATTCCTCGTGATGTGTGAACTTATTCTTGTTAGTCCCGCTCACAATGGCAGAGACAAGATCAAAAAAGTTGGACAAGCTTCACGTTCAATTTGGGGAATTGTTAACTCTAACATTAGATTTTTTTTTTATAAGCCTCACAAAAAAACATGTATGTAGCCTATATTCCACGTGTAAGGCCACGTAAGGCAGGAAAAATGAGTTTGCTAACTTGTTTTGTGTTGATTGAGGATCTCTGTTAAGTGGCATTAACAGAGTTAGTAATTGGGTTAACTTATAATGCATTCTAAAAAATGAGGGACGAAAAACTCTATGTTTTGGAAATATGGGATGAATAACATTTACATATTTAGAGGGATGAAAAAGATGTTTAGCCCATTTTTTATTATACTAATTTATGGATTTTTAGAATGACATTTTAGAAAGTTGAAGCAAAAGGCATTTTGGAAAGAAATTTCAAGTGTTTTCAGCTGGTTGTTGGCTAGCAAAGAAAATTGCGTGGAAGCTGAGTCATTGATTGTTGCTGAGGAGCTTGCTTGGAAACTTTCTATGGAAGTTAAAATATTTTTCAAGTTAAATACTGAGCTATTTGAAATTTTATGAACTTTTGAACTAACTATATGATTCGTTTTTATCTGAAAAATGTAGGAAGCAAGATCTGCAGAGAGTGCTAAACAAGAATATATAAAGAAATTGGAGTGCTAAATCAAGTTGTATAATGTAGAAAACAATGAAAAGTGATACTGTTGCTTAGACTGTAATTTTTGTAGGCACTGCTTGCTCTAATTGGACCGCATTCTTCATTGTTAAGTAGTAGTTATTATTATCAATAACCTGTAAGAATGTTGCACTACCTATCTATTCTTATAGCCATTAAGCTTTTAATTTTTATTGCTTAGTTTGCTTATAAAAGGCAATAGGATGTATTAAGTATTAAAGAATAATACATTTTTATTCTTCTTCTTCTCTCGTCTTTGCTGCGTGCGTGTGTGGGTTTTTCAATTCTTTGTTCCATAAGATAAACTTGTATTAAGTATTAAAGAATAACACACAATATTGGTTGGTATATTTCAAACTAGGAATAACTTTATATGGATTAAAATAAAATAAAACTTATAAATAGTGGCAGTTAAATCATATAAATCACTAAAATCAAGTGTTTGACAAAATAGTTTAACCTTATAGTTTAAAAATAATTTAATTGACGATTTAAAGGCAGTTTTCAAACTGCCAACATTTTATTTGTCACTTGGCAACGGTTATTTTGGCGGTTAGCCAAAAATGACGTAATATGGAATTGTGGCAACAATTTTAATGACGGTTTGAGAACTGCCAATATTAATTTTAGTGGTGGTTAAAACCGCCAATATACCTTAATGTAATTGCTACTAAAAGCCAATTTTGGTGCGATGAAAATTCCTCCCAAGTTCAACAACAACCATGTCCAAAGCTTTCCACTCTCACTATGAACACAAAATTAGAACCCTCACTATTTTCCACCTAAGTATACATTAATTCAACACCTTTAAACATTTAGTGAGCACAAAGCAATACATATTCAAATACAATACCATAAACGAGCTAAGCAAAACCTACCTTAGTGTGATGCGTGTAACACTTGGTCACTTTCAAGATCGACGAGTATCCCCACAAACCAACACAAGACTTTTTAGCGTGCTTTGTCCTCACTCACAAGCTTCCTAGGAAGCTTCCCAGGAGGTCACCCATCCTAGAATTGCTTCAAGTTAAACACGCTTAATTATAAAATTCTTAAGTGATAGGCTATCGAAAAGTAAATGCATCTTGTTGGTATAAGTAGCACTTATTAATTCCTTTAAGCTATCCTTAACTATATAGTCCCATACCTGCACAGCCTCTGGATCCCTCTTATTTTAGTGTGTATTTGATTCATTCATGTGTCCTTCCCACTCGAAGCCTACTAGGAGTCGTTCCTTGTCGTGCCTCATATCTTTTACACCGGCGATCACTCACCGCCTTTGTTAGTGCCTAAGATGTAATAATGTGATCCTATTGAAGCCTTATACCAATTGTAACACCTAATTTAAGAAACACAATTAAGGACCAACTTGCAAACAAAGAAAACATACTCATTCATTATCTAAAATGCACTAAACGCCTAAACAAGCTAAAACACATTTTCAAACCCAAAATGCACAAGCAAATAATGCATTTATGAAGAAGAACAACAATGCTAATGCGTTTACCTCAAATGAGTGAGTTTTGAACCAAAATGTGAGCTGGAAGTTGGGAGGGAACTCAAACAGAATGTGAGTGAGTGACTTTGGAGTGGTTTCGAACCAAAATGTGATGTGGAAAGGAGATGGGAGTGAGCTTGAACACATTTGGAGTCGCGAAGGTGAAAAATGTGTTTCAAAGAAACTTTAGCTTCTTCTTTTAAATTGGTTAAAAAAAACCAATTTAAAAGATAGGTTTTTAACTTGTTTCATAGTGGAACTGATTTAAAAAATAGCTTTTACATCATTTAAATAAAATCGATTTAAAATAAGTTACATCTAATTACGAAATAGCCACCATGGTTTTCTATTTTTAACTCGGTTTATAGTGGAACCAATTTAAAAAATAGCTTCTACATCTTTTAAATAAAACTGATTTAAAATAAGTTAGATCTAATTATAAAACAGCCATTGTGTTTATCTACTTTTTAACTCGGTTGACAAAAAACCAATTTAGAAAAGTGATTCTAAATCAACATGAATTGATTTAAATAAGTTGCAATTAATTACAAAAATGCCACCGTATTTTTCTTTTAAAACAGTTATCATATAACCGATTTAGGATACATGATGTAAAAACGTGATTTTGCACTAATGATAGGTAATTAATTAATCAAGCAACATTAATAGTTGTAACATCCATTCATTTAATTATAGTCTATATTAATTTAGTTATTTAATTATTATGAGTAAAAAATTTCCGATTCTTATAATAGGAAAATTTTAAAATTAAACAGAATTTGGAAATGGTAGTAAAAGGTAAAAGATGGAAACTATATATACATGTCATCAAAATATACATCATGATTTGGGTAATACGCAAAAGTCATAAAATACAAAAAAGGAAACAAAAAGTACATCAAAAGATAAATACTTCCTAGCCCAATATATACATAAAAAAAATCCTATACAGAGTAGTGTCAATCTACCATATATCTTATACAAAAAAATATTGTAAACTAGGTCTACAGATCTTCACTTGTCGAAGTATCCTCTAATTTGTCCTCAGGATCACTAGGCGTTACTGTCATCTTTAATAATCGCGATCAATCATATAAAGAAGAAAAATAATGGAGTGAGGTGTTTTGTTCTAAAATCAATTTTACATGTATGGTAGGAAGTCTACTATAAAACAAAGATAAAACACAACTAACAATAAAAGGGAACTTACGGTTCATTCTAAGTTGTATTAGACTACCCTTAACTCGATATGGATCCATACTCCCCATTAGTGAGTAATAGTTTTCAACAGAATCAAGAAGTGACTAAGAGTACATATACCTCTTCAACATTATTACAAGGTACATTTCTTATCATCAATGAGGAACAAATAATAGTCAAGATATCCATTTATAGAGATATATTCTCAAATCAATCTTGGAATGCTGAGTAGTTGTCGGGGTTATCGAGCTTAGTCAGGTGAATATCCCAACTCATGGGCGCTACCTTGGCCATTGGGATATACACTACTCGATGCCTGCCCCAAGACCTCTATAAGTGGGTCCTTGCATTTCATTCCTCGATGTACCAAATTGTAACTTCCCTAACAAGGTGGCATGCCATTGCATGTCACTTGCTTCACATTATGCACTAAACTATCCATTCTTAACTTCTTAAGCAGAGGTTTCCCTAATCTCATTTAATTTGAGCACCGGTACAATTAACATTTTTGCCTCATATAACAGAAATTGCACAATACCAAAATTTTAACAAAGTAACAATTTAGTAATCACATAAATTTTTAGCAGAATAATAACTTAGTAATTACTAAAATTTCACTAGAATAACGACTTAGTAATTATACTTTAGTTACTAAAATTTTGGTAGGATAACAACTAAATAAATACATTTTAATTTTCTAAATTTGGGCAAAGTAACAGCTAAGTAATTATAATTTAATAATCTAAATTTAAGCAGAGTAATAACTTAATAAGAGCATTTTAATTAAAAATTTAAGCAGCATAACAACTTAATAAAAATTAAATTCTAGCATTAAAATATTATAACATAGTAAATTTGTATATTGAAAGGTTTAAGGAAAACCTTTCCTACCAACATGTGAAGTGACAATAATTTAGAACTAACCTCACTCCTCCCATTATCTCTAAGGTGGTTAATGAAGAAGATGCAATTGTTGGTACAAAACTTCTAGGAAGAGGAATTTTACTAGTTGAAAACTAGCAAAATTTTAACATAAAAATAAAGTAAGAAATTTTTTTCTAAAGAAAGAAGCTTTCTAAATTTTCAACCAATTTGAGAAAGGGAAAGGTGAAGAAAATGCTATCCAAGAATGGGCTATTTATAGAGGAAGGTGAGAGCTTATATTTCCAATTAGTTACATCATGCAATATGTCATAATTCTAATTTTTATTTATTTTAAATTTTGATTTTGGGACACATATTCAAGATAGGTGATGAGTCATCTAGGAATAGACTAGACATGTGTCCCATGAGTTGTCCCAACTTTATCAGTAATTAAATTAATCAGTACCGATAAAATTGCCAAATCTTGAATAATTTAGCTTTTAATATCAAAACAATGCATTTTAATGCAAAAATGAAGATATATATCAATTCATCAAAAATAGGTTTTCAATAATAATTTTAACTTTTATTAATGTATTTTGAATATATATATATATATATATATATATATATATATATTGTATTTTTTTTTAGAAAATTCATATTAATTCCATTTTAATTCAATAAATTTCAAAATTTTTATGAAAATTCTAAAATTAAATATTTTACCTATAAATGAACTAGGATTACCATTTTCACCATTTCTAGATGTCAAACCAATACTGGTTAGGCTTATCAGACACCCAACGACATTTTGGTAATTTTACACAGGAATTCTAGAAAATTCTTAAAAAATTCTCAAAATTATATTTTAATATTTATGACATGATTCCAAGGTCAAATTGACATTTTAATGTCAATTGAATCTTTTTCTCATATTAGCCCTAAATGCTAAGAATTAAGGGCAAAATCTTCATTTTCTAATCTCCCCTGGCTTTGGCTAAAAAAATTATTAAAAATCATAATTAAATAGCTTTTGAAATTCTGAGCGAATTGGTGGGATTGAAATTTTTTCTAATTTTTCAGAATTAAATCGTCAAATATTAGAAAAATAATTAAAAAATTAAAATAGGGTTGTTATATTTTTCACTATTTTTCTTTCAAAATAAAATTTTTATAATGAAATATACTTAGTATAAAGTTTTCAAAATATTTTGAGGTCAAAAAGTCTCTGGTTAGTTCTTATAGTCAACTAGGGTATTTTTGTTATTTTACAAAAACCATCTCAATAAATTTTTGAAATTTTTCTAAAATTATTATTAACTATTCTAAGTATATTAGTGGCTAGAAAATAATTTTTAAAAACTTCTAACTATATTTGTTTATTAATTGTGTTATTTGACGAAATGGATATTTTACCAATTTTCAGGCTCCGTTCCCCAAAAAATCTTAACTAAGTACTATTTATTAATATGAACATAACTTTAGGGATCAAATTTTTGAGATTTCCATCCGGTTCTAAAAAATAAATACAAAATAATTAAGAAAGAGTTTAATGGACAAAAGTAGGGGTGTTACAATATTTATGACTCATGCCTCTTTAATTTAATTAATTATTCAACTTGTTCTAGTAACTTCACAATAGTACAATCTTAACATTTATAATTAGTTTGTTAGGCTACTTAGACCACACATACTAATACAAGCAATTAATATATTTAGAATAGATCTTGAATTTATAGCAATAAAAAATAGATATATATGATTTCGATAATCATAGCTATAAGCTACTCTTACAATTTATTTTAAAAGAAGCATTTTTAAAGTCATCAACTTGTATCACTACACATATTTATGACACAACAAACAAATAGGTGAGGTGTTTCAACTAAACAAGGAAATTTAATAATCAAGTTAAGGAAAATATGCTACTTAAGATATTCTTAGAGTTTAATATAGTACTAAGGTTAATAATACTTTTGAGTTAAGAGAAGCATCATGAGCTAGTATTTATAAACCCTTTTTATGATTGGATTAATCATATTAATTTACAAAGCAACACACACATACACACACATATATGTGTGTGTGTGTGTGTGTGTGGGATTTGCTAATGTACACATCTATTTTTAGTTGAAGTACGTTAACAAGCTATACCATACTTGTATTTTAAGATACATTGTAATTATAGTTTGCTAACGTACTCTAACTTAAAAATAAGTGCATGTACTTTAGCAAATCCCACAAGCATTTACTAACGTACATACTTATTTTTAGTTAGAATACGTTAGTAAGTTATACCATGGTGTATTTTAAGATACATTGTAATTATAACTTGTTAACTTACTCTAACTAAAAAACAAGTGTGTGTATATTAGCAAATCCATATATATATACATATATATATATATATATATATATATATATATATATATATATAATATACACTTAAAACACAGTTCTTTTCTTTAAATAACCAGGATGTTACAAAAGGTCCTTAGGAAAATTGGTGAGCTCATAACATTTTTGGTTAATCGATAGAGAGCAACAAGCAAGAAGAAAGAAGTTGTCAAGCATTGAGTATTGCTTCGTGTCATCTAGTAAACAAGGACCCAGGATGTATTCATGTTAATCCTTATTGTGAACAATCAAAGTGTTTGCTGCCTATTGGAGTTCACTTTTGGGTGGAGATCCTTGCGAAGGTGTCATACTACTAGTTGTAGCTTCATCAGCTATCGTCACATCTATGACACCCAATCACATGGACACTTATTTCCACAATTTATTAGATTTATTTTAATTAAATTGAGAGAGATTTTTTTATTCAATTTTAATTATAAAAAAATCTTTTTTGATGTAATTCTATAATTATAAAACAACATAAGTTCAAGGCAGATATAAACATCATACATTCCAACGATAAACATACATCACTGTTATCAATATAATTACTTTAAACCTAGTTATAGAATAAATACATGACTAGAGAAATAAATAACTACCCTTCAAAAAGACCTAAGTCAAAGTAGTGACTATACACAATCCTACCTTTATCTTAGAACAGAACATAAAGTGTATACTACAGTTACGATAATTCTTCTATGGCATCACCTTCCTTTGAATTCTTCCCAATCTCAACATCCTCGGCATCAGCATCCTCTATCTTCATATATGTCACAAACACATATACAGAATAGAGAAACAAAAAGAAAGAAACAAAGCAAAGGAGTGAAGATATATATAACCTCAAATCATTTTCACAAAATGTTTGTAAGACCAACCTACAACCTATAAAGCAGACAAGTTGTTGACAAACAAATGCAATGGGGAACCTAGGGTCTAACCTAAGTTATCATGAAACAACCCAAACTTTCACAATACGTATGAATCCATACTCCCACTGATGATTATCATCAATCATCCACAGTCCTGGAAAGTAATTGGGAGCTTGTATAACCCCTCACACAGGTACCAACATCATCATCATCATCATTTTCTCGAGAAACTAGCATGCAGCTCCTTAAGGGTATACATTACATCAATCCTAGTGATGTTGAACAGTTATAAGGATTATCAAGTCAGTTACGTGATTATCCCTACATCCAGGGCGCTACCCTAACCATAGGACTCTCACAACTCGATACCAGTACCCTCAAAACCTTATTAGTAGTCCCTGCCTTCATGCCATAGCATATCAAACTGTAACTTCCCATAGACTCACCCTCTAATAGCATGGTCCTCACATAAACAAACTTTATACTTACTCTGCATAAATCTTGGCAGTTTCATCATGCACTGACAATGTCAATTACAGAGACAATATCTTATCTCTGTTTTCAATTATAATATTCAATAATAAATTAAATACAATAATTAAAAAAATAAGCATAAACATATATTTTTAAATCTTTTCTTTAAATTTCCTAAAACCTTTCAACTTAAATTTTACCTAATAATCTTAAATGCTTAATTTAAATCATTTCACTAATTTTATTTAACATAACAGTGTAATGTATTTTTATATATAACTTGTATGATTTTGCCAAAAATAATATACACACACACACTTAATTTTCTTCTATTAGTTATTGATTTGAAGCAAAAAATAAAATAAAATTATTTATCTTTCTCCTTTAAAAAAAATATAATTTTGTTAAATCAATCTAATTTTAATAAATCCTATTATTATAAAATTTCTAGTAATAATTAAGATTGACATAAAATAATTTTTATACAAAATAATTTTCTTTTTCCTCTTTTTAACTAAATCAACCGTATATATTTATGTAATTCTTTTATTATATTATTAAGCTTCTTATATTCAAATTGGTAAAAATATCTATTTATGTTTAAATCCTTTTTAAACACTTGTAACTAATTTTTAACTTTTATAATTTATCACTTAATAATTAAAAAATACAATTTTTTATTCTTTTCTTTCAAATTGCCGAATATATATATACATACACAAATAAAATGATATTCAAAATTTTTGACGTATTTTTTTATCCCAATTAAATATTAAAATAAAAATGATAATAACAGGTAATTAAACTTTCTCTTTCACAAAAAAAACATAATAATAACAGGGTTGAAGGCCCTTGGTATATAAATTTCAAATCCTCTTTTTTTTTTTTGTCACTTATTTTACATCTAAAATAATATAACAATAATAATACTAATAGTAAATAATGGAAAAAAAAATTGATCTTTCTCCAACACGAAACAAAATGGGTGGGTCCCCTGCATAACCACGTCCACAAGCTTTTAAAAAATTTTATACCTAAAACACTTCTCAATTCAATAATCAATCATTATTAATCAAAATACACCACAATAAATATGATCATCATTAATATTCAAGATAAAAAATAAATAAGCATTAACCATTCAAGAATTAAGCAATCAAAATTTTAAACCATTCAATGGCATAAAACAAAATATAATGAATTAAAACTTTAAATAGAAGGATTAATTAAAACTAATAGGGATTTAGAGACAAATTCCTCCCACAACCCATTGATCGAATGAAAACAAGGTTATTCCTCACTCCCTCCTTTATCATAATAGAAGCTTTGATGGAAGAGAGGAAAAGTTTGAAGACAAGTCTTTAAGCTACAAACACCAAGTCTTCCTTTGATTTTGTATTAGTCACTAAGTGAGTGTTTAGTGTGTTTAAGTGAGAGAGAAAAAAAATGAGAGAAAAATAGAAGATGTGTCTTGAATTTTTTAGTGTAGGTATTTATAGATAATTTTTGTGACTAGAATTTGTTTTTACCATAGTAAAATAAAATAATTAATAATAGTTGATATTATCTTTAGTGACTCAAAGCTTAATCTTTAAGCTATGCTAGCTGGCCAAAAGTCTGCAATATTATCCAAAAGTTATTTAATTTTTTTAAAACAGTTAATTAATGGATAATGTTATAATTAAAATAATTCAAAAATAAATTGTTTTGGGCTTTTAAGATGAAATTGGGCTTCCCCAAGGCTTTCACATAAAAGCCCATATAAAAACTGATTTTTTACAAAAATTTTCATAATTTTTATTTATTATATAATTTTTAATAATTATTTTATTGAAAAATGTTAAATAATTGCCTAATAAATCAATTTTATGCTAAATAAATGCCATTTTCAAAAATTTAAGATTTTTACCTTCAAATAAAATTTTTCTAATTAAATTAAACTTATTATAATTTGTCAAAAAAAAAATTGTTAAGCCAAAATGTCTTTGGTTGGCCTCTATAGTTAACCAAGGACATTTTGGTCATTTCACACAAGTTATTTCAATTAATTTTCAAAAATTTTAAAAATTATTTTTTATTATTCTAAGCATTTTTATAGGTTAAAAATATATTTTAAAATTTCCTATCTATTTTAATTAATTTTCTTCCATGTTAGCATTTTTACTATATTCTAGGGACGAAATAGACATTTTCTCATGGGCTTTAGTCCAAAAAAATTATTAAAAATATAAAATAAAGCATACTCGTTATTTTGAATGTAACTGTGTACTCAGAATTTCTAAATTCCTTCCCAGATGCTTAAAACAAATATTGAATAAATAAAAAAATGGTAAGTAAAAATGAAGGCGTTACAACATCGCCTCCATAGGAGTCTTTGCAATTTTGAGAATCGGATGCTAAAGTGGAAGACATGGCTAGGGTTAGGCTAAAAAGGTTTAAGCTTTGGAATGGGGAATTATTGAAGAAAGTGATTTAAAGCAACTAGGAAAACAGAACTAGAAAACGATCATTATTTTTTAGCAAGAATTAGCAAAAGAGGATAAGCCCACTCTTTTTCAAATTTTGAACTTTTAAAGTTATATTAGGTAGCCGTTACAAGACATTGGAAAGCTGCGAACCCAAGGGTTTCTAGCACAATGATGGTTGTTTTGTCGTTGTTTAGTTAGAATTTAATGAAGTAGTCGTTACAAAACTAAATAGCGCGAAAAGAGGGTAGTTATGTTGGCCCTAAAAGCAGTTAATCACTAATTTAGTCGTTTGCAGATGGCTGATGTGTGCCCAATGCAAATGAGGCCCCAAAATGGCCTGGATTCGAACCAAGCCCAATCATATGCTGAAGATTTGAATGTAGGAAGTAGTTAGAGGCAATTACTTCAGGCCAACAATGAGAAAAACTGCAAGTCCCTATGATCTCCTAAAAATGTGGGCAGTGGGTAGTTTAGTAGAAAAAAATGACTAATAACTGTAAGCCTATGTAAACAGCTAAAAAAATGATGTATTCAAGGTCCCCAACCAACTCAATCAAATCTATTATTTTCAGCACTTTATCTTTCATTAACAACTTTATTTATCACTTTTTTTTACAGCTTTTAGCTGTTTACAACACTTCCGTTACCACAATTTCATTGGAGTAGGGTAATTAAGCCAATCATGACTGTTAGGAAGCACTTTGAGTGGACTAGGAACCCAATTGAGAAACAAAATCCATTTCTCAAATTAGTTGCCCAAGGGAATTGACAAGTTGGTAATCAACTATTCACACAACTAATTAGTCAAATTTGGAACCGAAAACAATTGTATATTATAAGTAATGCTATTTAGTGCAACATGATTTTTATTTTTTATTACCATATTATACACTATGCTAGAAATTATCATTGAAAACACTTATTTTTTTCATTGGAAAGCGCTCTCAATGTAAGTGTTGTATATTAAAAGAAAACTCTTTCTAAAAGAGCTTGTATATTGATTAGTACATAGAGAGCGCTTCTTTAAAAAAGTGTTATATATTGACTATCAGATAAAAAACACTTGTTTGAGGAAGCACTTTATATTGACTAGAAGATAAAGAGTTCTTATTTCAAGAAGCGCACTCTATGTAGTTATTTTATTTTTCTTAAACATTGGTTTGGTTCATTCTCATTTTTTTAAACATGTTAACATAAAAACAATTATATATATATATATATGTGTGTGTGTGTGTGTGTGTGTGTGTGAGAGAGAGAGAGAGAGAGAGAGATTTGTTAACATACACCTATCTATTTTTTAGTTGGAGTACATTAGTAAGCTATACCATCGGTATATTTTAAGATAATCCTAATTATAACTTTTGCCAACTTACTCTAACAAAAAAAATAAGTAGGTGTATGTTAATAAACTTCTTGAACATTTGCTAAGGTACACCCACTTAGTTAGAGTATGTTAGGAAGCTACACTGTGTGTGTATTTAAGATAATCTTTAATTATAACTTACTAACACTCTAACTAAAAATCAAGTGAGTATATGTTAGCATATTCCTATATATATATATATATATATATATATGCAAAAGTATAAAGCACAATGAATTTTAATATACTGGAAACTTGTTAACAGATATGCATCACTAGTCTTATAATTATGATTTCAAATTGCAACCCATTATCACAGTTTTAAGAATTACAATGACTAATTTTAAAGAACAATAGCTGAATTTCCTCAAGATAAATTTTAAAAAGAATTGCTGAATGTAGCTGGTCATATACATACCGTGCAGCTGGTCATTATGAGGCCCAAGAATGACCAAATTCTGTAATTGTGGAAATCAAAGAGGAAACATTAGGCCAGTAAAAAGAAAAAAACAGTCAGTTGTTCGATTACTCATAAAGCATTAGGAAGGAAAAGGAGAACAAAAGTGATTACTCATAAGCTACTTCTGACAGGAGTAATCTAAGCACGCGAAATATTCTAAAGCAGAAATTTTACAGAGAATACTTGTTCGACACAGTTGCATAATTTTTTTTCTATTGCTGTATAATTCTGTCCCCCTAAGTTAGATATAACATATTCGATATATTCTAAAGTAGAGTTGCTTGGTTTAATATACAGGCTCGAAGTTTAGTTACTAGAAAGATGTCCTAATTCCACATTTTAGGCGAACATTATAAGAAATGGAACCTATGATGTGATTCTTACAGCTTTTCACCAGTAACAGAATTCTTATATCCACGTGGCAATATGGGCAACAAAATTATTGTACAACGGTACAAGCCACAAAACGGCTAGTTTCGGACCAGTCTAGCATTCCAGGAAAATGACCATGCCACTGCAGCCTCTCTGAAGTTGGGAAGTCATCTAAGCCTAGCAATTCACATTCCCTGCAGGATTATAACGTTGGAATCTGAGAAAAAAGCAAGAGCCCAACGAGAAAGCACTAGGTACTTACTGGCGGAACGTAGTCATAAGGCGACAAAATCTGAAGAAGTCTGACGAGGATTCTTCCTTTTTGTCCCATCGAAAGTAATTAAGCTGCAAAAGGGTTGAAGATAAGTTAATAGAATAGACAATATGGTGGGATGTGCATTGAAAAATTCTAATAGATAAGTGGATCACACAATTATCATGACAATAGGTATTGTTATTTCCCCCTTTTGTGTGTCCATACTCCATATTCATCGTCCATGTATATCATCAGAACTCCCTGATATGATAAACAAAAAATCAGTAAACAGAACTCTTGCTGTTAAGAACATTTATAAATAAAGAATAATTTGATCAATTTAACAATGCCAACACAGCACAACAGCATTGAACTATGGTAATTTTACACTTTCATTGCTTCTCCATCTGCCTTATAAAAGTCACATTATAGTTAAAAATCCAACTAATGACCACCAGTGATCACATTCCCCAATTATTAATAATCTGTTTTACCCTTAGTGAGTCTTTGTCTGTAATTTCACACCATATAGAAATGTGCAAAGCAAAACTTATTATAAGTTAATATGCAACAGAAAGAAGTCCGTACAATCTAAGCAAATTTTGAAAAGAGTTGTGTGCGAATGGTGAGGGTGAGCTAAGAGTTGTGTGTGCAGTGTCTGTTTTGAAAGTAAAATAAAGTGTGTGTAATGTGAATGTGAAGATGAGAGTATGAGTGTTTGTGTGCTTGCTGGGTGAAAAGAAATGAGAATGAGTGTTGTGCTTTGATGTTGTGATTTCTATCCACTGTGAGTGTGGGAGAGGGAGAAACATGAATCTGAGTGAGGGTAGTGGTGAAGGATGAGTGAATCCTCTAGTTTGAGTGTGTGAGAGTGTGTTATATGTTGGAGAGGATCAGAGTAAAAAGAATGAGAGTGGCCTCCTGTGTGTGTATGTGAATCATTTTATTTGCTGTGTGTTGTGTTTGAACCAAAGAACCAGATATCCAGTCAGCAGTGATACAAATCAAATGCCAGTATACTGGTGCAGTGCATAAATTGATATGGCTACAGCATTCAAGTATGAGATTAAGGGAGAGGTTAGAGAAGAGATACAAAGCCACTCCAAGGCCTCCATTGGTTTAGAAACCAGACTGGACACGCCAGTCTCACTAGTTGCACTATCACCTGGAGTTTCTTGCAATCAGGTTCAACCTGTTGAACCATTTGCATAATCCAATGACTCAAAACCAGACTAAATCAGTCAAATCATATTGAACTCTCAACCTAGTCTCGGTTTTGAAAAACATTCAGGTTTAATAAAAAAATGTTGAAATATTATCACTATCACCATAGTTAGAGTCCCAACACAAACACTGACATTTCCAAATTTCTTTACCAGCATGTTCATTTACGTGTCATGATAAATGTGATAATGGCCATCTTTCATAGAATATCCAACCATCTGTTCATTTTAGTAAATTTGGTGCTCCATAAATTTATAAAATGAAAAACGTGGCACAGAAACAGCCACTACTTCTCACAGAACTAGTTTCACATGCAATCCCCCTTCATTTTGTCCAGGCTTATCTGTGTTTATTATCCAACATTATACATGTTCTTAGCCTCTCTTTCATACATCATGATTAAGGAAATGTACTCATCCTAAGCCAAACCAAACATAACTTCTAACTAGATACCACACACTCCAACTGTCCAAACAAAATGCTCCTCCCTGATTAATCTGTCATGCATCTAAACTCTACACATGTGGCATGCCATTCCAATTTTTTGAAATTTCAAACGAACTTCACAACAGAGACAGAGTCAAAATCTTCCAAATAAAAGAGTTGCTACCAACCTGAAACTCTTAATGAGTTCCACTATACCCATCCCACTTATCATAATCCTCCTCCTTTAAACAAAACAGAGTAAGGGTTGTGAAGGGTCACTTTTACAAGAACAAAAGCACTCATCACAACATGTGCAAACCTCCTCAATCAATTTCTTTTAATAATTCAACCCCCAATATTTATCTCATACTCTCCAAAACCATGTGCTTCAGTGCTACTGTTATGCCTACCCAGACCAGACCGAGACAAATCTTCACTCCCGCCTCGCATCTTAGAAACATTAGGCTCATATAACAATACATTTTGTCAATATCTATTGCCACTCACAAATTACACATAACAGATCACAGAGTACAATGATACTTCTACACTTACATCAAATCAACTTCCATAGTTCCGAAATAACAACAGAATTAAAAAACTAAAAATGGCATGGAGTGGTGGGGACGCCTTCGCGGTGGTGGCGGAGTCACAGTGACATTGGCAATCACATAATATAGAGAGAATGAGAGAGAGAACAAAAGAGAGACAAAGAAAGAGAGAGCGAGAGAGAGAGTATGAAAGAGAGGCTTACCTCACAGTAGCGGCGCAATGGCAAACGGTGAAGGAACCCTAAGCGGCAGAGGAAATAACACCTTAACCTCCGCTTACACAAAGGGCGAAGGAACCCTAAGCGACAAAGGAAACAACACAGGCACACCATCCTTCACACCCGTTGAAACCGGAAACGAAGAGTAGGGAGGGCCTTGGCGGAGACGGCGGAGCAGTGCAATGGCGAAAACTAACGCCAAAAATGCGCGGAGAGGGAAACGGAATAGGGGGATTCATGACAGAATGGGAGGGAAATAGCTAAACAAATTTCTTTTCGTAGAATAGAATGCGCTTATACAAACAAGCGCTTCAAAAGGCTTTTTTATTAAAAAAATTAAAAAAACGCTTATTTAAATAAGCGCTCTCTACTAATTTCATGTTTTTTATAGAGCGCTTTTTTGTTGTATAATTGCGTTTTTGGCTAATGATAGGTGCGAAGTATTCACTAGTTTTATCGATGGTTAATCTCTGTAGAAAAACCTAACTGAACACCTTTAGTGCAACCTTCTCTCCCAACCACATTTTTTCCATTCTTAATGCTCAAATCCAAAATCTTGCTTGAGGGATTTAAACCTAATTTCATTTGAACCAAAGTAATATTGGTTTAGTGTGACATGAATAGTACAAATAAGTGAGAAAAAAGAGAAAAAAAAATTAAGATGGGACAAAAAGGTGAAATGAGAGGAAAAAAAGTAATTTTTTTTGTATAACTAAATTATTCCTTAAAGTTTACATTACTATTCAAATTGACAAATATTTTTCTTACTTTTTTATCATAAAATAAAGTTTTCTTGCTTGAGTCATGTCACGTGGTAAATTTAGAATCATTTACTTTCTTGTCAAAATATTTTCATTTTTTACAGATTTCTCTCTCTCTCTATCCATCTATCTCTCTCTCTCTCTTTATATATATATATATATATATATATATATATATATATATATATATATATATATATACATACATATATATATCCAGAGTAGATGACTTTCCACATTAATTCTAACCATCAAATATAATTTTATTTATGGACTTGGAATCAAAAGTAGTTGTGAGTTTTTTTTATTCGAACCATCAACGCTATGTTTTCAACTTGAGTGTATGATATAAGTTAAAACCTAAGTTCTACATTGATAAAGACTTTTATTAGCGAGTAGTTATCAGCATTCAACCTTTGAAATTGAATTCATAAAAATATTATACTTTTGCCCAATTTGACAAGTATTAGTACTTGTGCATGAAACATTTATTATAAATTCAATAGATATATATATATATATATATATATATATATATATATATATGAATCACAATCAAATTGTCAAAAATCAAACAACAATGCATGTAAGATAAAGAGTTAAAGTTTTGCGAAGAAAAAAAGGTTAAGAAGTGAAAGGATTAAGTTAGGACAAGAAATAAGATGAGAAATAGCAATGCACGAAAAATAAAACAAGTAAAAGTTTCAAGAAGAAAAGTAAGGAGAATGAAATTGCAAAATATGTAAAGAGATTGAGTTTCGAGAAGAAATGGGGATTGAGATATGAATAGAGTTTGGAGAAGAAATAAGGTGAGAAGTAGATTTGCAGAAATGTAAATGTAAGCAGTAAAATCAAAATCTAAAGACAATTAGCAACAAAGTAAACAATTTGTATTAAAAGATGAATGAGAACACATACACATTGCTCCTAGAATAGTAGCCATAATGTGTAGTGTGTATGGTGTTACAGAGACTTGTGCAAGTGTTTTGACCAAATAAAAAATGACTACTTGGTTTTCTATTTATAGATTTTTTGGCCTACGGATTCAAATTACAAGATCTATACATGTGTATTTTTGCCTAGAATAGACTATCTAAGATTCGAACATCTGTCTTGATCTGTGTCTCCTTCGAAAATCACTTGAAATTGCTTTTTAGAACACAACATGGCTTTCCACGTCTTACTTGATCAGTTTTCAAGTCTTTGAGCACTTTTTGCTTTGCTAACTGTCTTTACTTCTACAATCCCTTTTCAATGTCCCAACACTTAGCCAAAATCCTATGCTTCATCTTGAATGCTTGTAAATTGTCTCAATCTTCTAATGTCATTTCGAACAAAGATCCTCTACCTCCTGACATATAATTCTCAAATGTGACAATCATTCATATTGACCATAACTCATGTCTATTTAATTATTTATCTTAATTTTTGATTAAGAAAATACGAGGAAATTTTTCACATTTTATATCACATGCGGTCATCTCACAAAACATTTTAAAGTAAAGAAATCATAAATAAAACAGAATTTAGAAATGGGAGTAAGAGATGAGGAAACGATACATGTCATATAGTCAAAATCATATACATCTGAGTTTCTGAAGTACAATAAAGCTGAATACATCATAACTGAATATAACTAAAATAAAAAAAAATACAAGGAAATCTCAAAAGTACATGAACAGACACTAGCTACCCACTATCATAACTAGAGCAGTGTCTAGAGATCTACTCCCAACCTCTGTATCAAAAGAAGGACCACTAGATAGGGTTTACTTGTCTTCGTTCGACTGTGTCTCCTCAAAATCTGTGTCTACTTTGTGCCGTGCATGGCCATTAGGCACCTCGAGTTCAGAGGAGGAGGAGGAGGAGAGGGTGGACCAATCGTTGGCCATAGAGGAGTTCGTGGGGGACTCGGCTAGTATCACCTCTATAGGTCAATCCCTCCTCAAGAGACTGTGTATCATCCACAGGATGCCTGTGTGGTAGTGGTGGATATGCCTATATGTATGGTGTTGCAATGGTGATCTTTGGGTTTCCTAGTGGAGATGGGGGTGGTGAAGGCACATACTGGAAATGTGGTGGCGGTGAAAATGATACTAAGATCAAGAATGTCCAAGTCATGGGAGGCATGAACACTCCTGGAATAGGGGACATGAAAGTAATAATGACGAAGCCACGGTGAATCAGATAATTTGCCTCCTCATCGTAGTTTGATGTCCCTGCAACATCGAAATCAACAGTGCATGTTCAACAGGAACGGGGAATGCCGCCATTTTCAAGTATTAGCCACAACAACCATGCATAAAAGGAAAATATGACGGAGGCGATTTTGTTCTCAAAATCACTTTCACATAGATAGGTAGGGTATCCTATCGTCATATATAGATAAAACACAGCTAACAACAAAGAAAAAGGGGGAAACCTAGGGTTTGCCTAAGTTATAACAACTCCCCTTGACACTGTATGGATCTATATTTCCAACACGATTCTCAATAGAACCGAGAAGTGACTGGGAGTACATATACCTCTCTCAACATGGTACAATCCTCATTATCATCAAGGAACAGAGCAATAGCTCAGGACGTTCACCGTCCACACAGAGGTATACTTTTGCACCAATTGTAGCATCTTGTTTTTCTAATGCATAATTAAGTGTTTTAATAACTAAAAAGTGGAAATTTGATATGTAATCTAGGTGATTAAAAGAAATAAGTGAATTGTGGTTATGATGGTATGTAGTAAGTGGTGATAGTTGTGTGTTATTTGTTTGGAATTCTGGTTTGAATTTAGGAAACTTGAGATATATGCTTGAGCCAATGTGGGTGTGTTGTGAGTGTGATTTTGGGCTTTTGAAGGAAAACAGTTAAGTTAAACCATTTTTGAGATGAGGGGAGTAGCTTGGTGAGATTTGGGCCTCAGTTGGCCAAAAGTCCGTGTGAAGGCTCTGGGAGGTTGAGTATATAAGAGGGGAACGGAGGAGTTTTCTCTCATTCTCTTTCTCTCTCTTCTCTTCATCTCTTTATCTCTCTCTAAATTTCTCAAGTTATTAAGTGTAGTCATGGGATTCCAAGCTTAGTTCAGTGCTTTGGGTGAGAGGAGGATCGATTTTAGAAGATTTTGGCTTAAGTCACCAGATTCTCAAGGAACCTAAATTCAGATTTGGTAGTTTTAGAGGTAAGGGAAGCTTACTTTGATTGTAAGTTGGTTGATTGGTGGTTGTTAAGTGTGATTCTTTTATTGGTTTGGATTGAAAACTGGTTGGATTGGTGTTATGTGGAATTTTGTGTTAAAAATAGGGTTTTTGCTTGGGTTTGAAGGATTTGTTGGTGTATGTTGTTTTATTGGCAAGTTTTTGCTGAATATATTGCTTTTGAATGTTATGTGCATCTATTGAACCTTGTTTGAACTAGATTAAAGTAAGAATGAGTGAAAAGATCAGATTTTGGGTTTTTGTTCAAAGAGAGTCGCTGAGCGACTCAGGACTCGCTGAGCGAGATGCCTTAGAGCTGGAGAAAAGTTATCGGGTTGAAGGTTTGCTGAACGACCACCATTGTTGCTGAGCAAGTGTTTGTTAAGTAGTATGTGTTAAGACAAAGGACGAATTTATAACCCTCAAATATTTTGATAATAACAAATAGTTAAAATGAGTTTTTCAAGCAATCGCCCGGTCACTTGTAATCTGTATATTCGCTATCGTCTAATAACTTGATATAATACCGTCTTTATCTTTTTTTTAAAAGATTCAGCAACTAATGGCTTTCAGACGATGTTCTAACGATCCGCACATTGCTTAGTTGTAAAAGCGTAAACAACCTCGAAATAAATGAAGTCTAGGTAACTACTCTCAAGGAAATTTCACTTTATGCGTAAAAGAAGGAATGTGCGTGCAAATGTCAGAACAAAAAAGCAGATATGTCCACTATTACAAGATTGAGTACGAGAATGGTAAAGATAAGTAGACTACTTTATCTTATCAAGTGATAAGTTGGTGAAAGGCATTAAGTATTGCATTTAATGCTTCAACGACTCTTTTCAACAGACGAAGGTTGTCTCCGGCAAGCACTCACAATGGATACCTTTTCGAGAAGCCTATAAATAGAAGAAGAGACCTTAGTCTCAAGAGTTAACGAGATAGCTGATTAGGTGATTAAAAATTCTTTAATTGTTGAAAAGCTCTCATCTTGTAATACTCTGCTTGTAAAAAATTTCTTTGTTCTTCATTGTATATTCATCTGTTAAGATATTAAACTAGGTGAGATAACTCACATTCAACCTTTTTTTCTAAGAAATCGGTGGAAGCCCGAATAGGCTTTGATTCAAAGAATACTTGGGTTTTTGCTTGGAGAGGCAAGTTAAAGACTACTTGGGTTGAGCCTGAAGAGGCTTGGTTGAAAGAATACTTGTAACTTGTTTTAAGTTAGTGGGACTTGGTTGTTGCCAAGAATTGGATGTAGTCTCTAGGGTGAGACAAACTAGTATAAATCTTGTGTGCTTTTCTGCTTTTCTTACAGCATTCGTCTTTCTCTCTATATCATTTTAAAAATCTTTTGAATAATCCTTTAGACGATACATATTTGAAAATGTTTTGCAAAAATTTGCTATAACACAATTCAACCCCACATTCTTGTGTTATATTTGTATTCTACAGTATGAATAAGTGAGGCAAAGGGGAGATTTACTGAGCGAAAATCACTTCACTGAGCGAGTGATCATCAGAATTCTAGGAAAAATTTCCAGAATGTGGTTCGCTGAGCAAGTCTAATACTCGCTGAGCAAAGGATGAATGTTACAGAATATGCTGAAATGGTTCGCTAAGCGAGACTTGTCCTCGCTGAATGAATTGGAGCCCTAGAGATTTGTGGCTCTCTGTTGTGAGTATCTCGCTGAGTGAAAAATGTGTTCATTGAGCGAGAATAATGCCTGAGAATTGGCTACTTTCTGGAGTGGCTACTCGCTGAGCGACATTCATGTTCACTAAGCGAAGGGTAAGGGAATGCTTGGATTTGTTGAACAACCCTTGTTGTCGCTGAGCGAGAACTCTGGTACAGAGAAGAAGGTCATCTATAGAGTTGAGTTCGCTGAGCGAAACTTATACTTGTTGAGTGAGAGCCTTCAAGAGGGAAGTGTGCTCTCTATATAGAAGGTGCTCGCTGAGCGAGCGTTGTTGGAACCAAAGACGTAGAAGCGTCTAAACTCTCAATGTTTTGAAGATAACATGCTTATTAATGTTTAAATCTTATGCGTATAGACTAACTCCGTCACAGCTAAGAAGACCGTCCAGTAAACATGTTAAAAACCGTCCAACAGACGTGTTAACAACTGTCCAGTAGACGTGTTAAAGATCGTCCAGTAGACGTGTTAAAAACCGTCTAGAAGACTCGCCAAAGAGGACCTACCAGTTAAAGAAACTAAAGGTGACCGTCCGATGAATAAACTCATAACAAGCCTCCAAGATCATATATTCAAACGGCTAAGTTTTTTAGTTTGAGCGTCAATTTGATTTATGCTAAATCTTCCTCGTAACTGACATATTACTACTTCTGTGAACTAACGTTCAAATTTGTTTGAAGCATTAAATAACATCAACATCATTTCAGTGCAAAAGCGCAGCAGAATAGATAAAGCAAGTCAACTTATCAAGCTGCCAAGACAAATGAAGAATATTCAGAAGAACAGACCGCCAGCGCAGTCCTGCACCTTCCTTTTTAGTGCAAGTCTAAAAACTGTCATGCCTGACCTTTCTGAAAAAATAGTTTGCACGCTTCTCATTGCATAACAAGTCAAAATCGTCTACAACGGATCTTTTTCTTGAAGACTATATATATATGCATGCACCAACGAAGAAGAATAGCAGTGCGAAGTGAATAGAAAAGGTGAAATCTGTGAAAAAGAACAAGTATATAAAGTCTTTTGTAATACTCTGATAGAAGCGTCCAGTGGACGATAGCAAATATCTTGTAAAGATCCTCGAAGTGATCTTGAGATTAATCTTTCAAATCCTCACTACGTGAGTTGACCTTTCTTTTTAAAACACTTGTTGTGTTATGAAAGCTTGGAGAGGCTTAGTGTAAAAGAATACTTGGGTTAAGCAATCTAGGGTGATTACGTTGTAAAGCCTGAAGAGGCCACAAACAATACTTGTAACCTAAGGTTGGTTAGTGGATACCTTTTGGGTGAAGGGATTGGACGTAGCTCAGGTCGAGTGAACCAGTATAAAACTTTCTGTGTTTTCTTCTCTCTATCCCTACCCTTGAAAACGTTTTCCAAACTAATCTACTTGTTTCGAAAAAGTTTTTTTAAACGCACAATTCAACCCCCCCTTTCTTGTGCGCTTTTTCTTATTTCAAGCGTATGGGTTGTTGAGTGAGCATGTATTTCTTTGTGTCATGTAAGAAATTGGTAGTTGAGTGGAAGGTTGCTCAGGTAGAACCTCCACTAGTTGTGGTATATTGTAATGGTGAGATATTTTACAGAGGGTGTTGGTTGCTTAGATAGGACTTCACTTAAGATGTGTAAGATGTTTCTCGAGGTATGTGTTGCTTGGATAGAACCTTATTTGTTGACCATGCAAGAGGCTAGTTTGGGCTTGCATGGGGTTGAAGGTGACTGTTGGACCACAGGTGGTGGTGAGTGTAACACCCCAAATTTCAGGTAATAGAAATAAACCACAAGCTAGCTCTTAGTAGGACTCTTCCCATGTGTTATTAGACAAAAGATATCTTAAGAGGAGTTGTTGTTATATTTCTTATTATTATTGTTCCTATTATTATTAATATTATATTTATTGTTGTTGTTGATATTATTATTATTATTAATTCTTTGTTATGGTGTTGTTATTATATTATTATTATTGTTATTATTAGTGTTATTGTTATCGACATTTTAGTATTAAAAATTAGTAGGAATGTTATTATAAAACTCAAAAAAGCATCTAAGGCCCAATAGAGGACTAAAGCCCACTAAGCCATATACCCACCCACATGTTATAAGAAGAAAATAGAGAAGGAAGGTTAGGTTTAGCTGTCACAAAATAGAAGAAGACAGAAGTTAGAGAGAGTAAGAAGAAAAGGGAAGAAAAAGAGGAAGAGAGAGAAAGGAATAAAAACTAGAGAACCCAAGCCCTATAACTCAACTTTGCATGCTCCTAAAGGTGAATGTTCTCCCCCGTGTTTTTCCTTGTCCTTTATGTTGTTCTTGTTTATCTATTTACCTTTTCCCTTCCTTATGCCTAAGATTAGGGATTTGATGGGTTTTGAGGCGATTGTGAGGGAGTAAGGAGTTTATAGATTAGATAGTCTTTGAGCAACTTTTCTTCAAAACCTGAGTTTGCGTTTAGCGTTGGGCGTGCGGACCAGCTAGGTGGGGTGCAACACCCGCTCGGCGGGTTGGGTCCTGACGCGGACCCGCTGGGCGGGTTGCATGACCGCCGGGCGGGACTTTTGTCCTCCCGGGCGAATACAACCTTTGCTATTCTGTTCTTTGTGCTTATGAAATCTATTTTGCAGTTGTTAACTCATTGTTATTTGTTTCCTTTATACCTTGTTGAGTTTATAATGTATGATTGTTATTTACCTTGAAAAAATTGAGTGTGATATGAAATTGTGCCAATGTTTCATGATAAAAGTCTATGAAAAGTTGTAAGCATTATATGTGACCATGCATGATAACATTTGAGTTATGTAATGAGGAAAGTATGTAGGAATTTGGCTAGGTGGAGGCCATGATGGGTTGTCTAACCCTAGCCTTGGGGTTATCTGGTTGGGAAAACTCCAATGGTCCATGCTGATCCATGTACCCGGGGCTTACTGACAAAACTGGGTAACCCTGACTAGTGACCGGGGGATATCATACTAGTTAAGGGTACGAGAGCTAAAGGCATCGGTACCGATGACGCTTCTTATGGCCATACATTTACTCCTAGTCTACTTTCTAACAAGTTTAGGTTGGTATTACATGTGCATGAGTAGAGATTTAGGAACTTAGTATGCATTTTGCTACAGTGTGATATGTTGAACGATGCTACGTAATTGTGTGAAGTCTATGTGACCTTGTTCATAAGCGAATGATGTAATGTGTACACGTGTGAAAATGTGATTGTGTATGGTGATAAATTGTCAAGATTATGTATATGTGCTCATGTTATGCATGTATGTTATGCTTGCTTGATGAAACAAAACGATGCTATGTCTAGTTAAAAAGATATGAAATAAATGTATGCTTGTAATTAGAATTGTATTTGCTACCTCAAGATAAGTGAGAGGCTAGGCCCTAGGATAGTGTTGTGAGGGTTCTAGTTGGATAATAATAGTTGTGAATGAGATAGAGAAAGAGTGAATCCCCACATTGCGTAATGGAAAGGTATAAGACAAGTAAGAGAGAACAAAATGAGGGTATTAAGGTGAGTGTTAAGGGAGTGTCAAAAGTATTTTAGAATGTCTGTGACCTTAGACTTGACCCTTAGAGGATAATTTTAAATATCAAAAGGAAGAAGAGTAAAATATAAACATGAAAGGTTTAAATACTAGAGAGGGTTTTGGGTAAGAAAGAGTCCTTAGGTTAGGAATGAGATAGTAAGCTTGTATAACAGTTGTGAGAATGAGAGAGGAGTTAACAGAGAGCACTAACTATTGAAAGGTGTAGACCCGACCATAGGTATGGATAATTATGAGAGACCTAGTGAGGCTAAAGCCATGAGAGATAAGTGATGAAGGTTGTCCGAGTAGAAGAGTCTAACCTAGCCATAATGTCCTTAGAGCACTCATTGAGACATTTTGTCTTACTCCTTTAAGTTTCCCCTTTTTTAGGATACAGGTGAAGACATGTACAGATGATGGAGCTTGGAGTCACGTGCAAGAAGACATAGCCTAGTTTAGGTTGTGTTTTTGTATTCTTTATTTTTTTTTATGACACCTTCGAGTGATAATGAGTTGTATTAGGCACGTATGTGTTTTTTTTATTGTATTGTTCATATATAATATCTAATTATATTTATGACTAGTATTTGCATGTTGTTTCTACATTTTTAAGTTTGTTTTTTTTTTTTTCATTCATTCTTAGAAATCTAGACCTAGTTACGGTAATACCCCTTAGGGTGTTACATTGTGTAGGCCACGTGTTGTGATGATGTGATATATATATATATATATATATATATATATATATATATATGTATGTATGTATATTGATGAATGGTTGTGGTTGAGTTGTTGTTGTTGTTATGGTTCATGCATACATGCATGTGTTGTTGGCCAAGGTTATATAGGCCTCATGCCGTATACGAGTAGGTATGCAAGTTAGGGGTGAACGGAGCTGCGGCTCAAACGAGCCTCCAGCCTAGTGTTTGGACAAGAAGTGGGATTTGAAAGATAGGCCTAGGGGATGAGTGGATGAGTAATCCCGCAAGGGGCCAAGGCAGTGCAGGCCTTATGTCATAGTGTACCGCCACCCACATTCACTTATCCTGACAACCATAAGCTTATCCATTGATCAAAGTTTTGGCAATTCTTGAATGATGCTTAGAAGGCCATGGCAGGGGTAAGACTTGACTGATCATCTAAAATATAGAAAATCTCTCGAGAGTTGTGTCATTTATGTATTGACATGTGGTAGTGAAAGCATGGGTATTTGATTGTGGTGTATGTAACCCATTCTTAATGAATTTGATTTCAATTTAGCAAATGATGGTTTAATGATATATATTATATATGCTATGGTTGTTGTTATTCCGTAAGCTTACCTTTGCCTTGTTGTTCTGTTTTGTGTTGTCATGGTTGCTGTTGTTGCTAGTGTGGTTATATGTGTTGCTATGACTATGATGATCACGTCATTTTGGCGTGGGAGTAGAGGGCAGAGGCTTTAGCAGATCTGACTTCCCATAGCTAATGGTGGAGGATTCTAGTTAGTGTTTAAAGGCCCTTGTGGTGGATCTTTTGAAGAGATCCTTTTGGTTTTCCTTTTTGTTATGTATGTATTGTATAGTTGACCAGCTGTAAGGAGTTTTGTATTTTGTATCTCTTGTGGTTCTGTATTTTTGGGCCTGTATATCGTATTATTTTATATCTTATACATATATTTTATATAGCATGTTGATTTCTTATTATTGAATATCTTAATAATGTATAGGATTGTATGGAATATTGTAGCGACAAAGAGTCGTTACACCAATCCTAGAATGCTGAGCAATCATTGGGGTTGTCAAGCTTGGTCAGGTGAATATCCTGACTTGAGAGCACTACTAGGTTATTAGGACCTTCACCACTTGACGCCTTACCCCCAAGACATCTGAAAGTGGGTCTCTGTCTTTCATTCCTCACCGTACCAACTGTAACTTCTATGCAAGGTATCATGCCTGGCATGTCCCTTGCATCACACTACTTTATGATTCTACTACTGTCCTTTCTTGACCTTCTCAATTTGAACAGAGGTTTCTTTGATCTTAGCACACCTGAGTACCAGCACAGTCTCTCCTCAAAATCTCTACCTCTTAATACAGAGGTTCTTATCATAGTATAATATAGGAGGATTCTAAGTATATAATTAAGAAAGCAAAACAACAAATAGTATACTAGAAGATTAGTATTGATTTGTCTCTATTATCTTAAGTGCCTAAATTAAAGATTAAGCTTACTTAGGAGGCCCTAAGTTAGCTAATAGTGATTCGATTTAATCATTTAAATCCTTAATTAAGAACTTAGGTGTTTAGTTAAAAGTTTAGCTTAATTAATTAATATTTAGTGTATGGCTATCCGTATGTATTATGTACCGAATTACCTAACAATATTAGATGTCACCATTAACCTATTTTAACAAAATTAATTAGTAGTAGTTAATCATGATTCTAAAAGATTTAGTAAAACAAATTACTTATTTTATGATATCAAAATAAGACTTTATATCTTAATTAAGGAAGAGTCCTCTTAAATTGTATAAAAATAGAGAGGATTTATTTTTCTAAAGAAAATCTTGTTTAACTTTAAATAAAAAGGTTCATTTTAGGTCCTAAGTATTTAGAAAAATGAGAATGTGGTAACTAGAAACATAGTTCTTTAATTTTAGTTCCAAAACCAGACCTCTAGAGAGCACAATTTTAAATTTGGATTTGAAATTCAATTTGAATGGTTAAACGATTTTTGTTTTCAATGATCTATATCTTGTTGGAAAGATGATTCTGTCTATTTTCTAAATCATTAAAGATCATCCCAAAAAAAATCTATAAAAATTGATATGAAAATAAAAAGGAAGAGAGGTTAGGAGGCCCTTACTAGAGAACTAGTAACACTCCTTTGCTATTTTCATATCCAACTTCAATTCTTTTGCAACCAAGAAGATTATTTTTAGAAATTAAATTGAAAAACCTTTTCAACAAATCCAAGAACTCCAAAAACTAAGGTCTAGTCGATTTATAGTGATTTTTCAAAGTATGCTATTGAAAAAGATGTTTCAATTCAGGAATAGCGCATATTATCTAAATTGTAAAATTTGGTAAAAATAATAAACGATGAATAATATAGGCAAACCATATATCCGTATAAAGCTTAGTAAAATTAATTTCTATTCGTTCAAGGCTCATCCATTAACTCATAGTATAAAGTTCCAAAATCATTTTTAAGCGTACTCTACTCATTACCGTCCTAAAAAAAGTAGCTTCAAATTTTCAAAAAAAAAAACAAGCACCCAAAAATATTAAGTGTAGCTTTAGATATTACAAAAACATCGACGGGTGTTCAGACAGAAATCGAAGACACCTCGTTGGAACTTAGACACCTCTTCACAAAAATTACTCTTTTCACTAAGTTGTGGACTTTTAATGACTAAAACAAAACTTTGGGGTTATTAGGTAGGTCAAAAAATAAAATAATAATCATTTCTTTCCACTAAAAACTGTGACTTGTAGAGAGATAAAAATGTCAATATTTATGGTCAACTAGATTTTGGGTCCAGTTTTAGGAGTCCTTGATGTTTTAGGGTCTTTAGTGGTGAGTAAAGTTTAGATCTTCTCTTAAGAAAGTGAAAAATTTTATGAGTCCCATTTGGAAGGGCTAGAACAAGGGTTTAATAGTGTTTAAATGTCATAAAAGTCTTCCCTTTGTTCTTGTTTATTAACAAGTTAAGAAAAATTTACAACTTTAAGTCTTGATTTAGAGGTGTTGGAGTTTTTAACCAAGACTTCACCATTTTTAGAGTAATGTAACCACATAAACCATTATTAAAAGTTAATAACAACTTAAAAATAAGTAATTCTAGCCATAAAAAAAAGAAAGAACAGTAGAGAATAAAATAACAAGAACACAAATGAAGCTTAACAATAACAACAACAAGAATAAAAATAGAGAAATGCTAAGGGTTTAGGGGCCAAACCCACCCACAACTCATCTATATGAAGTAAATAAAAATGAAAACACCCCACTTCTCCCCCATGTACCTCACGTTTTTGGTTGGAGAAGAGGAGAAACAAGAGTGCTTCTTCCAACAAGGTGGTGGATGGTAATACCTTTAATAGAGGGTGGAAAGAGGAGAAAAATGAGACTTTGGTGTTTGAAATTTTTTGAATGGACTTAGGGAGAGAGAGAGCTCTAGTTCAGCCAAATTAGGAGCAAGAAAGAATGGAGAAAGCTGACCCATGAGTAGCCTTAAATAGAAGGGGGGATAGGTTTTTCTTTTGTTTAAAAAGTTGGCATAAAGCACCTTTCTAGGATTTCTTTTTGAACTTTCTTTTATAATATATGGAAAATAAAAAAAAGGGTCTGTAGAGTGAGTTGGAGGTGCATATTTCTGCTCCAAGTCTTTGCGTTTCATTTTTTCTACAAACGAATTAACCAGTTTTGATAAAAGCGTCTTAAACTTTGTAAATTTGATTTTTATAGCAATTGAATGAATTTTTCTTTGAAAATTTGTAGGCACCTTAATTATTGATTAAAAATAATTTCAAATTTTAAAATTATTTTTAATAATTAAATTCGAATTTTTAAGCATTTATTTGGTATTTTTGAGTTAAAAGTTCATTGAAATTTCACTTTAACTTAGAAATTTTCAAAAATTTTATGGAAATTATTAAATTAAATATCTAACCCGAAAATGAACTGAGAATGTTCATTTTGTCTGTTTCATTTATTATACCCATACCAGCTACAGTTTTAGCAAATAATGGAAGGTAGTTTGATCATTTTTTACAGGGATCTTAGAAAATTTCCAAACATTTCAAATTATATTTAATATATATGACATATTTCTAAGTTCAAAATGAAAATTTACAGTCATTTAGACCTTTTCCATATGTCAGCTCTCAGTGTAGAGGAATTAAAATTAACTATCAGTTTCTTAATTCCCTGATAATTTCATAGATATTATGAATTAAACATAAATCCAAAATGAGGGTGTTACATTGAACAAGTCTAGTCTCCTATACTTAGCCTTTATTTTAGCTTAAAGACCTCCATCTCGAAAGTTGCTTTCGACAAACCTTTTTATGGTCGAGAGAACTCTTAACAATCAACACTTAGAAAATTTTCTAAGTGACACTAGCAAATGCCCCCCAAAAAATGTTTACTCAAAATTATTTTAGAGTAGACAATTTTTCGTCTAGTTTTCCTTGCCAAAACCTTTAATCAAAGTGTAACTACCATACCCTTTATAATAGTCAAGGGTAATTTCAGCTGCAAAATCTACCCACGTTCGTTATTGGTGGGACGTTGGTAGTTTACGCCCCTATATCTAGTATCGTGAAGCGTAACTTATACTTTCCAAAAGCATAATGATAAGATTTGATTAATCAACGAGCATTAAAGATAAGAATCATAATTGCTTTAATCAAATCTTTCTTTTTGTACCATCCTCAAAATATTACTTAGATAATTATTTATAATTATAATTTGTTTTATTGTCTTGTGATATTAATTAAAGAATAGATAGATATTTATAAATTTTGAAAACTTTGATTTAGCTCCAATGAATAAATAATATCTAGATTTAATGATGATGATGATGATGATGATGATAATAATAATAATAATAATAATAATAATAATAATAATAATAATTGAAATTATAAAGGAAGGCTTAAATAATTAGTAGAGACATGTTTAAATTTATGAAAATTATGTTTTAGACTTAAATTGAATTGAATTTATTAATAAAGAAAGACAATTAAACAATTAAGAGATAAATCATAAAATGGTTAAAATAATTTAAGAAAAATAATTTTGAAGCTTAGAAAAATGATTAGAAATTTATCATGAATTTTTGAAAAAATTCGAGATTTTTTGTAATTTAGTATATTTGAGTAAAAAGTATCCACAAGCACTTATAGAGTACAATTAGAAACACTAAATGAGTTTTAAAAATTACAAAAAAATTTCAAGAGGTTCCTTAGTGTTTCTAGACCTTACCTAAATAAGGTCAAACTAAGATCTTTATAATAGTTTTCTAAAAATAAGTTCGTAAATAACTCATAAAATGACTTATAAAATAAACCAGTTATTTTTAGCTCTATTTACAAATATACCTCACATGCGTGACCAGAGAAGGACTAAATTAAGCCTAATGCCATTAACTCCAACTCCCTGTAAGCCTGTTGAATCAAAATTAAAACAAAAACTAGACATTTTAGTGACACATGTTGACACTCAGTGGTCCAAGACTTATGTTTTTCTTCTCCCTTGGTTTATACCTCGTTGAACACTCCGTTCCCCTCTACAATTCTTGTTCCTTTTCTTCTTCTTCTCCAAACCCTCTCTACTTCTCCAAATTCCTCCATTTTTCAAGAGTTTTCTTAAGACCCAAGTATCCTAATCCATTTGTTAATAAGCTAAGGTGAGTGAGAGTTTTTCTTCTTCCTCTTTCTCCTCGATAAACTTGTCACCCCTCACCACCCACCATTATCCATCAATTATTCTTGTCTCCTCTTGAAGTTTCTTCAAATTCTCAAGGGCTTTTGTTATAGAACACTAATTGAAGCTTATTTTGTCTTGATTGTGCATTTAGGAGCTTGATTAAAGCATGAATGAGCAAAGCCCTCTCCTCCCCTATTATGGACAACCACAGGTCACTATGGGTAAGGGGGTAGAGACTAGATTAATTTGATTTCAAGAATGATAATGGTCTAGATGGTGGTTTTGATGAATTATGTGTTATTAGTTTCATTTGTATGGCTTTTGAGGATTATAATTGTGATGTGTTTGCATGATTGGCCACATAGAGCTTAGTTGGGCCTTGTATGATGTTCTTGATCATAGAATTGCTTGAAATATGTGTCAATTGCTTGATTACAATCCTTAAAGATTAAATTACAAGTTGTTGAATTTTTACTACAGTAGAACAACCTCTGTTTTTTGTGTATAACTTCCTGTATATTTGGAGTTTTTACATGAATTTTGGTGTAGAGATGCCTCTGTATGTCTAGAATGTCCATGCAAAATTTAGTAATCTAATTCCATGTGATGAATATTTGGTGAATTTTTGATTGATTGTTATTCTGTCAAATCCTAACAACAACCAGCCACGAAAAAGTGCTTAATTGAACCTTTAAATGATTGTATAAAAATTGTAAAAAATCATATTTAGAAACTAGACATTAGGTATTGCAAAATATGGTTGGAATAAAAATTCATTTACTATGCCAAAATGATAAACAAATATAGGGTATCACAATATGGTAGAAAAAAAATTTGCCTATGACGGAATTGGTGTTCCTAAAGTTTAGCTTTGTGTTTATAGTACGGGTAGGTAATTAGAATTATCATATTGGAAATCAAAAGATAATATGAGATAGAACAAGTGTAGGTTAGTGTCTTATTAAGAATTGGTTTGTTAATTGGCGGTGAGCTTAGGATGAATTACATGATTTGCAACTAATTAAATGCAATGCATGATTGGGACTCCTAAGTTGGTGGACATAATGTAGTTGCTTGAACCTTAAAGTATTAAATATGAAATGTGGGTTGCTATTGAGTTAGTTAAATTATAATTAGTGTTTTATAATAATAGCTGTGTGAGAGATTGTATGGATATTTGATGACTTTGTCCATTAATTGGAATGAATTCAAAATAATCAAAGTAATGGGAATTGTATAACTAAGTGGTAACTAATGGGATATTTTCATTGGAAATTAAAAAAATCTAATGAGATGTGAGTTCTTGAACCAAGAAATGAGATCCTTTTGTTGATTGGCAATTAATAGCATGAATGGTTAGTAATCAATGAAATTGAATTCTAAGATAGTCATTCTTTTGAAAAGCAAGTGGTATATATAAATGTAACGTATGATTTTTGATTGAGAATTATGAGCATGATGCTTAATTAAGTGATATAAGAATGTGTGTATTGTCTTTAGTTTTAAACTAAAGAGAAAAGTAATAAAGAAAATGATTTAATTTGATGGTTTTGGGATAGCAGGCCATTCGGCCATTAACTCTTGTTATGTGTATTATTCTTGATTGATTTATATGGTGATGGATGTGGATTGAATAATGAATGATAATGACTTGGTTATGAAAAGTAGAGGAAAACATGAATAATGTGATGTATTCTGATGAACTAAGTTGATTGGATGATTGAATTAATCTCCCTACTTATCGAGAGGTATGATGGAATGTACCAAAACAAAGAAAGTTTTGCTAAATTTTCTAGAAAAATGTGAATGTTTATAATTGAATATATTGTTCTTGTAGATGTTCATACATCATATGCATATGTATTGATGTTGTGAACCATGCACTATGTGTACTGGATGGGGAAGCCATAGTTTGGTATGTTGAGGAATGAAAGGTAAAGACCCACTTGTGGAGGTTTTGGGGGTAAGGTATGAAGTGGTGAAGGTCCTAATGGCTAGGCTAGCACCCTTGAGCTGGGATATTTGCTTGATCAAGCTTAATAAACCAGACAACTGTTCAACATTCAAGATTGGTGTGAGAGTATACCTTTATTTGGACTGTGAATGTCCTGAGCTGAAAGATTGCTCGTTTCCTCAATGATGATGAGGATTATACCTTAGTGTGAGAAAAGTATATGTATTCCCAATCACTTCCTATGGATATTGATGAACACTAAATGGACTATGGGCCTACATGCATTGCATTAAAAAGTGTCTCAATAAAAATCCAGAATTGGTGTTGTATAGGACACATCAATTTCTGATGGTAGTAGCACAGGAAAACTTGCAGTGCTACCATTTCAATTTAGTGAGTAACTCGATAGACATGATTGATAGATTGAAAAGAAAAATGATAAGACATGCATCAAATCTCTTTTTGTGTGCAACATAGGAATAAGATGCATTATGTGTATGAAATGACTGTAATAATTACATATGTTGTGATAATGTGTTATGAGTTGTGAATGTGCTCTCTATTGAATGTTATGATGTTTGATACATGATTTTATAGTTTATTGAATGATACAACTATGTTAATGTTTGTCATATTAGTTGTGTGATATGAACTATGGTTTAGGTGGGTCTCTAGGTTTATTTGATTCCTTGGTTTCAAATTGTCTAGTTCTTACCCCCGATTAATCTGTCCCTTTCTTCATCTGCGGATGTTTGAAATGGAAATAGGGGGCAGATTGCCTTTTGGTTTGTACGTGAATAGGTGCATGGCTTAAAAATGCGTGGTATTGACAAGGGAAGCACCTTGGTTGAGAGCTCTATTGGGATTAGAAGTCTTACAACCCCTAACCAGGATGGTATAAGAGTGGCGTGAAGGAAGCATGTATGAAGATGTAGAAGACTTGTTCCTTGGGAATGATGATTTTAAACTTTAGTCCTATCACACGAGATGCCAACAAAGTCTAGTGTGGTATCAGGGCTAGTATTCCTCTGAGATTAGAATGATAATACTCTAATCTGGAAAAGTATCTAGTTGTGTAGTAGACCGTGCTATAGTGTCATTAAAATATAATGTAAACCCTTTTCGTGTCAAGAATATGTAGTTGAATATTTGTAGAGTTTTAAATTGTTTTTCATTTTCTTTGGTATTTGTTATCAAGGTATTTTATTAATGGTTGGTAGTAAAACTCTTATTTTGTTTTACATGGAAAAAGATTTCACATTTTATATTATGCTATAATTTCGGTTTTAAAGGTTTTAAAAAAAATCTACCTTAATTTCTACTACTAAGCTATTAGAGCTCAAATTTGAGTTACAAAAAAGTTGACAGTTAAGGGACTTCCATTACTTTTCACATTTCTCTTCCAACAACCCAGAACTCTCTTCCTTTCTTTCTGCATTTTAAAATCTCTTGACATTGTTGTTGTGCTCTGAGCTCCAAAGATTCTCTCTTTCTTCTTCTCCAAGAACCACTATGGCTTCATCTGCACACAATGTTTCCACCTCTACTCGAGGAATCAATATTTTGAAAGCTGTTACCCAAGGTGAGCTTCTAGAATTTCATGGCAAGAAATTCACACTTGCACCTTGACTTGAAGAAGGAACCTACAAGATTTGGGAAACCTAGGTATTAATCCCTTTTTCAATAGGAGAAAAGCCAATTTCTTTTGTTGGCCTATATTAGACTCATCCCCTTATTGTGTCTTCAAGAACTTCTTTCCCAGCCTAAAAGATGAAATAACATTGATTCATAGTAAAAACATTAGGACTGATTTCTTTAAAGACCTTTCAAAGATCTTTCAGTATTCTCCACCTATTTAGAGGGATGACTATTTCGAATGGTTAAATTGGGTCGAAAAAGACAAAAGGGAAAACTAGAAAAAGATAGGGATTTTTATTTAATCAAACCGAGTAGGCTAAATGTTGTTAGCCTAAATGTTTCGATGCTAATGGCATCGTTTCTTGTTTTGGAATTGAAGCATTCATGCTTTTGAATTTCCTTGTGGCTCTGTTAGCCCAATACTCCTCGATATAGCAACCATTATTGGCCTTAAACTCACTAGTAAAAGGTATGTAGTTGGCACTTTTCCAAATTTGGTCAAAGTCAAGATCGATTAGAACATAAAAACTTACAATGCTTTTATCGTAGCACATATAGGCAAAGAAAACACTTCCATTTTTGATATTGAACACATAACATTTTTGTTATAATGGTTGGCTTCTTATATTTTTTGTACCAAATCTTTACAAGTCCCAAAGTCTCACTACAATCTTGCCCAAGCATTAAATGACAGGAAGATTATTTGTTTAAGCAAACTCCTTTTGACTTTGCTTTACAAAGCCATGGACAAAGTAGTGGATATAATGGCCACCTCTACTAGTGTAAAAAATATTGTTGGCCCTTTCTGGTTCTTGCAACTATGGCTTAATGCCATACTCAAAAAACACTTGAAAGTGGACGTTCAAGTCATTCCCACCCTTAAGCTTGAAGGCGCGCATTTGACTTGCCTCACCCCTTTAAAAAATAAAAGCATTGTGGAATCCTTTAAGAAGTATATCAGCACCTTCTTGAGTTTTGAAGACTTTATTGAAGACTTGGCCCTTTTTGTCAAGCCAACTATATTGGGACATGAGTGACTTCTTCGAAGGTTCCCATGTGAAACACCTGGCCAACAAGCAGAATTGGTCAAAATGTGGTATGCTTTTCTTACTTGAGATCTAATTTCACGGGCCTTAGCATCAAGGATAGAAGACTTTACCCATATCAACCCCAATTGTTTTCTCTACAATTTGGGGTGCACCAACTGACCCCATTTCCAATGTTGAAGAAAAAGTTAGATCCAAAAGCTGCATAGGGTGATGAAGAAGTAATTCTTAGGCTTATTAAAAGCTTAGTGCCTAAGGGAAAAATGCCATTTAACCTAATCCTATTCAAGAACAGCTTCTTCTGCATTGAAGCTTTATGCACTTGGTGGAAAGATTATTACTCTCAAAGGTTAATCACTGCTGATCAATGCCTTAAGAAGCTAACTGATTCTTTCAAATTCTTGCAGGTCTAATAAAAAAGGAAGAAAGGTAAATTAGATCATAGTGTTAACAATAAAAAGTTTGAGATTTTTTACCAAAGTGTTATCGCCTAACTCAAATCTCACTAAAAGTCATGGACGCAGCCAATTCCTTAAAAAACAAAATTCAAAAAAATTGAGCTAATCAAAAACTAATAAATCCTAAAGGAATTACCAATTTTGAAAAATACCACACAAAGAATCTTCCCCCATTTCCTACTACCTTTTTTGGTCTTGCAAAACCTTTAAGAAAACCAAAATGGATTCAAGATCTCCATGATGATAAAGCTCTTTAAGAAAAGAACCATCTCAAAAAGATAAAACTGGTGCTACTAAGTGGTATCTCAACGATTTTCCTAAACCTCCCAAATGGTTGTATTATGATTTAGATGAGGTCAAGCTATTGATGAACACTCCGAATGGTAAGAATTCCCTGATTTTACTTTCATCATTTACCTTTTCTTAACCATTTTACCTAAAATTTGCCTCTTCAAATTTAGCCATACCACAACTAGTTCCAGAAAGACCAAAAGATTGGGACAACGGCAGAGAAGAAGAGCAACCTATTAATTTGAAGACTTCTCAAAAAAGGAAAGCCCCTTCGAAGGAGCAATCTTCAAGTACTGCAGGGAAGGTAATATCTTAACTGTAAATTCTTTCATTCTCTTTCAAATTCTTTTCTTTATAACTTAATAATATTTGTGACAGTCAATTGCAATGAAACCCATTATTGCTTTGAAACCAAATAAGCAGTTAGAACAAGCTATTAAGAAGAAGAGAAGAAGAAAGAAAGAATCGCCTAAGTAATTTCAAGTGTAGAAAACAGTAAGTCTTGTTTTATCTACTACTTTCTCCTTCGAGTTTTGAATAAGTAATCATTTTAACTTTTATGTTTAAAATAGGTGATTAAAGAAATGTCTATTCGAGAAGAAGACAATGACAGGACAAAAAAAAAAGCTAAAGAGGTTATAGCTTCAAAAAAGAGTGATCAAGCCACTGAAAAGGTTAAAAAGGAAGTTCCCCAAACAAAAACCAAAAAACAAAAGGTAATTGTAAAACATTTAACATTTTAGAAGTCTCTCGAATTCTTTTTCTAATCTCATTAATTTGATACTTGGTTTCTAGGTTCTACCTAGAAAGATATACTATACATGGTTTAAGTTTCGAAATATAAATTATTCAAATCTTCAAACTTCAAGCGTATTTATTTAAACTCCTCATTCAAACACTTTTGATAACATGAGTCAAAATAAATCCTGGATGCATTGCTTGCAAGACTTGAATGTTGTCGAACCATCCTCATCACATGAACCCAGTACTAAGGTTTAAGGAGAAAATGTAGTCTTTTAACTTAACCAAATTTCTTGATATTTTGAATACTGTTATCTTATATCTTTTGGTTTTAACAACAAGTCAAAATGGAAGAAATCACTCCTATAGTTAGTTTGACTCCACAATAAGAAATCAAAATTGATCAACGTAAATGACTGGAACTCATATCCTTTTTAAAAAGAATGAGGGCACAAAGTTGTGCTCTTGGACTCATTTATGGGACTATTTCTTTTAATTTCTATCGTTGACATCATTTGTGTCACCACCACCCCACCCCCACCACCATGACCACCACTGTCACCACCTTCGCCGCTGCCCCCTACCTCCCCCATCACTACCACCATGTGGCGTGGTAACGGTAGGGGCAATGGTGGCATAGATGTGGGGGGGGGAGGGGTGTAGTGGCAACAATGGTGGTGGTAGAGGCAATGACGATGGTTGTGGTGATCATGGTGGCGGTGGTGTCGTGACGACGACGACACTGGTGGTCTCATAAGAGGTGTTTATAATTGGGTTTTAATCTCAATGCTCTATATTTTATATCGTGATTCAAGGGCTGCTATTAGTTGTTCTTATGTTCTCACAGGAGTCGCTTCCTATTCCTATGAGAACAACTAATAACAACACTTGAATTAAGATTAAAAATATAAAGCCCTGAGATTAAAACCCAATTATATATATATATATATATATATATATATATATATATATAGAGAGAGAGAGAGAGAGAGAGAGAGAGAGAGAGAGAGAGAGAGAGAGAGAGAGAGAGAGGGGAGGGATCAAATTACACCAGTATAACTTACAATAACTAGTACACTATTCAATAACTTTTAATTGGATAATTTTATCTCAAAACCCATCGCTAGATTGAAAGTTCTCTCAACATAGATTATATGTACAAAATTTTATATTAATCCAAAAATTATTTGATACCTTATTCATATCAATCAAAATGGATGTAATGTATAATTTTCAAAATATACTAAAATATGAATCATTTGATTACCTTCTTATTGTTATTCAAATTTGACAAAATTTGACTCAAACAATCTTGGTAATATGTAATTATAATTCATTGGTTGAATTGATAAAAATCATATTCTATATCAAGTTATTGATTGGTGTAATAGTTGGTATAAGTTATACCGGTGTAATTTGATCCCTTCCATATTATAGGGTTAGGATTCGTTGACATCAAGTGTCAAAGTTAGTCAAGTTACATCTTCAATAACTTTTTGTAGAATGCAAATTTAATTAATCAAACCGTTGAATTTAATGTTCTTATTAATTAGATTAAATATACAAAATTTCATACAATTCCAAAATTATTTAGTAGATCATCACACCACTTTATTTTAACGTGTAATATGATATTAAAATATATATATATATATATATATATATATATATATATATATATATATATATATATATATATATTCATTGTTAGATAACACATGTAAACAAGGCCAAATTATGTGAAATTTGATATACAGGATCATGAAGCTAATATCACATAATTTAACGGTTGGATTAGTTAAATCTGCATTGTACAAAAAGTTATTGAAGATACAATGTAACTAACTTTGATACCTAGTGTCAACGGATCCTGATTCATACACACACACACACATATGTATATCATAGGGGTGGTTTATGTCCTCAAACTTAAATTGGACCCTACTTTTATAAGTTGGAAAAAACTTGACTTTGACTTCGGTTAAAATCAATTTTCACCATCAAAATTATGTTAGGTATATTGGGGCAGGAGTTTACATCCTAAAACTCAATTTCGATCCTACTTTTATAAATTCAAAAAAACTCAACTCTAATTCCGGTTAAAATCAATTTTCACCATCAAAATTTAGTTAGGATCAAACAGGGTTTTACGATTTCAAATTTAACGAACAATTGTTGATATTATGTGTGAGAAATTGAGAGTCACAATTTTTTTTTTCCAATTCTTATGTCTCTTTGAAATTTGTGTTTGTACCACCATTTTTTTCTTTCAAAAAAAAAAAAAAGGAAAAAGAAGGCATTTGGGGCCTGACTTCTTTTTACATGGTTCCCCCTAAAGCGTTGGTTACTTATGGCGTGCACAATTTATTATTTTATAATATATTTAATATCTAGTTATTAATGTATTTTTTTATGTTTTTATAAATAATATGATATTTTAGTATTCACTGTCAAGTGTCAATTTATTCTCAAATCAAATAAGGATATATTGTAAAAGTTAAAATTAATTCAATTATTATCCAATTGTTGAACGTGGATTAATTATTTTAACGTAGAAAAATTATCTTTAAATTGAAGATTAAAATGAGATCATATTTTTCTAAAATTTGGAGTAAAAGAGGAGAGCATAAAAATACATTAAATTTCTAAAATTATATATTGTGATTAATTTAATATCTCTGAAATTATAAAAATTATTATTCTAGTTCTCAAAATTCTTAAATAACGGTCATTTTGATTTCTCACGTTCCTAAACGATGTCATTTATAATTTTTAAAATTATTGAAATAAGAACTAAAATAATTAAGGTTTAGTGATTTCAAAAATATACTTGTAATTTCAAAAACTGATTTGATATATTACCTGAAATAAAATAGTAAAATGAATGAAACTCAATTTCTCATAATGCTTTTTATTTCCAGCAATGAAGCTAATAATTATTCAAAATATACATTGCTTCTTTGCAAGTTGCAACCATATAAAGAAAACTCTTCAGTTAAAAATTTGCCCACCAACTTAGTCACAACAGCACCAGAAATCTGGACGTGGGCCACATTTTCCTTTCTCATAACCTATGAACTTGCAGTGGGCATCACAGTCAGGAAATTGATAGCATGTTGAACGACATAAAAATTTGTTGTATTTTCCGCTAACACCTGCATTTTATGGGTACCCGAAATTATGAACAATATATAGTAAGGATAAGTACAAATTAAAAAAACATTGCATAAATAAATCTCTATTTTGAAATTTATTTGTGTACATACCAAGTGAAAATAGAACAATAATCATGGCTGCAAGGATAACTTTTAGCAAAATCATTGAGACAAGTGAACCACTCATTCTTGGGTACGTATAGCTTGTGGCACTTTGGTTCTTGTGTGTGGTGCTTGGTCTATACTTTCTGTAATCTATCTATTTATATATAAGTAAAATATATTATATTCATTCAGTTTCTCTAATTTACTGTTACATTTAATAAAAATTTGTAAATATATTATATTTAATAAAAATGATATTTAATTTTTTTATAAATATTAAAATCAATTCCTTTTCAATACATATTATATTTAATAAATACAATATTTAATTTTGTAGTCAAATTTATTTATAATATATTTGTTATAGTATTTATTAAATATAAATTATGGATTTAAATAACAATAAATAAATATATAAAATAATATTTAAATTTTTTAATAAAATTTTAAATGTAAAATAATAAATAAAAATATAAAAAAATACAATTCAATGTGATATTTAATTTTTTAAATAGTATTAATTTTTAATATCAGTGTTTAATGCGATATAGAATTTTAAACCCGTGAAATTATGGGTTTAAATAAGAATAAATACAAATAAAAAAATATACAATTTAATGTGATATTTAATAATAATTGTATGCACATTTAAATTACAACATGCTCAATTTTAATCTAAGGTTAAATTAATCCAAAAGTCCCTATAGTTTTATAGAGTTTTTAATTAAATCCCTACAATTAAAAACACTTTAAAAAAGTTTTTATAGTTTAAAAAGTTTGTAATTAAATCCCTATATACTAATGGTGTTATAACTCCGTTAATTTATATTTTAACTTAATTCCACTTTTAGTCTCTCAACTTCTTTCTTATTTATAATCAAGTTTGAGTGTAGGTGGTATGCAAAAATAAAAAAGGAATTAATAAAGGTGCTGAAAGTGAGAATCGAACTCCCACTTTTGAAGTCTACCAATAACATTAAAGCCACAAGGCTAATGACTTTATTTGGTATATAAATGAAATTTATGTTATATATAACTTAAACAGGTGACAAAAACTGCACATATATTTACCACTATTAAATTAAATAATATTAACATCATATAAGCTATTAAAATTAATATTAATAAATGTAAATTAATAATATATACTTGTCAACATGAATGGAGTTTGAATCCCTACCCTTAGAGTTCACTAATTATATAAATGAAACTGTGATATCTAATGATTTTATATTGAATTGTGTAGTCAAATTTACTTATAATATATTTCTTATAGTGTTTATTAAATATGATATATAACAATGACAGTTTATTGTTTTTACTTTAAATTTTAAAATCTACCCACCAAAAATAGGTTTTTTATAATTTTAATTTAATACAAAGGTTAAAAGACTAATATAACTATATTAAATGCAAAAATTTGAAATGCCTTATATACTTCTAGTTTAGGTAGAACAAATTGCTCCAGCAACCTTTTATATATATATATAAAGATAGAGATTATATTAATACTTATATTGAAATTTATTATTATTATTTTTTGAATTGATTGCTTTAAAACATGTTTTATGAATAATAATTAAAAGTTATGATTTAATACCCACAAAGTTAAATTTAAAATAATTTATTTTAAATAATGATTATGGATAGAAATTAAGAAATAAATTATTATATATGATTCTATTTTATTTTCAATTTGGTTACTATTTAATATGTTTTATGAACAATAATAATTGAAAGAGATTTTTTTTTTATATTTAGTTAAATTTAAAACAATTCATAGTAAATCATTTAAAATAATAGTTAAGGATAGAAATTAAGAGACAAATTATTATATATTTTTGTCAATTTATATATATTAATAGTAATATAAATTTTCATTTTTCTCTTTTAACTAATATTTTATAAACTAATTTTTTAATAATAATATATATTAGAAATTTTAAAATATATATATGTATATTAAATTTAGGAACAATTACTTTTTATTTAATAATAATTAAATATATAAATAAAGCATTAAATATCATATTAGTGCTCAAGTTCAAGTTTATTTTACTATATAGACTAGATTTTTACGGATTTGTTAAAGTTCAGTGATTAATCTCATAGGGGTAATTTGTCAATGTTGTGATTGCAAAATAGAAAAATAAGTCAAGTTTGAGTTTGTTTGTTAACCAAAAAAAAAAAATCATTTTTCTACCATTGTTACTTATAGTTATTTAAATACTACATTAATACTTATGTTAAAGTAGTTATATATATATATATATATATATATATATATATAGAGAGAGAGAGAGAGAGAGAGAGAGAGAGAGAGAGAGAGAGAGAGAGAGAGAGAATATAACTTACATGACTTAATAAAAAATTATATATTTTTACTTTTTTAATAAGTATCCAAATTTATAATATACAGATAAATAATTTTTGTATATTTGCATTGTAATGTTAACTAAATTATTGTTATTTGGTTTTTAAATGCTATAAATAGTTTTATTGATTTTGTGAACATTTAAATATTACCATTTAGGTAGAGAAGATACAATTTAAAATAAAATATTAATAATGTAAATACTTGAATTTTGGTTTATATTTCTGGATTAAATATTTAGTACCAAATTTTTCGCTTTATTTCTTGGAAAAACCATCACCCTTTCTTCATCTTCAATGTTCTCTGTGCTACTATTTTTTCCTTCACATCACTAAGTAACAATGCAATGAACTTGGTTTCTTGTAATATATAAAATTGACCATGATTTATTTATCCAAAATTAAAATAAAATTATGTAATTTAAGCATTTCCATGGATTATTGCTTAAATAAAGTTTATGTCTATCTATTTTCAATAAGAAATTTATCAATTAAATAATGATATACCTAAATTTTAGATGTGAGAAGGTGCTTTGTTCGTTGACTTGCTTTGTTATTCTTTGGTTCGAATTATGAAATTGTTGAAATAATCAAATATTAAGTAATTAATAATTTCAAAAAATAGTAAAAAGATAGATTTTATCTAAAAAAATGTTGATTCTAATATGAAAGACATAACTAAATATCCTTAAAAAAAAAACCAACTATTTATAATTTTGAAACTATACTCACTTGGTAGAAGCTATTGTACTAATTTTTCCTCCTGGTGGTATGTATACTTGCAGTTCTCAATTGCTACATAAACATTTATAGATGAAATGGTTGTTAAGAAAAAAAATAAAAATAAGGTGTTGCATTGTTGTCATCTTTTAATATCATAATAAGTCATTATGATTTTTTTATGAAAATTTATTTTATGTTTGGCTGTTACAATTGTGAAGAAATTATATTTATTATTGTTGTTATCACAATAGATGTTTTTGAATTTGAAAAAAAATCAGATTTAACTATATTTATTATTAATTGTTATTATTTTAATTGACTGTTCTGAATGAAAAAGAAATTCATTTTTATCATCATTAATCAAAATTAATTTCATATTTGGTTGTTATAAATATAATGAAACAATAGTTATTATTGCTATTATGATAATTAACGGTTATAAATGAAAAGGAATCATTATTATAACATCTATAATAGTATTTAAGATTTGAAAAAAATAAAACAATATACATTAAACATATTTTTGGTTAAAAACTAATCATTGGTGAGAAAACACTAATAGTATTTAAGAATTATAAAAGTATAAAATAACCATTAGTACGAAAAATAAAATAAATAAATAAAACATATATGAAAATTAAAATTAAATTAAGGTACATAATTTTTGGTTGAAAACTGTTAAATAAAAGGAAATGTTAAAAAAATTGAAAAAAATAACATAAATATAATGTTTAGGGTTTATTCAAAAATATAAGTTTTATCTAGAAAGAAAGCATATAAAATTATATATTCTATTTAATAAATACAAAATAATAATTAATATTATTGAAAAAAAATCTATTTATTTTTATAATCTTTCCTATTCAAGACCATCAATTATCATAATGACAATAATAAAATAAGGTTATTACAATAAAGGACTAAAAGTTGATATAAATTTATATTTTTTCTTCATTCATCTTGAACTTCCAAAAACTCCTTTTGCTTATGAACTTCCAAAATCTCCTTTTGATATATAATGTGGTTTATATAATGATTAAAAAAAAGTTGGTTTAAATATTATTAAATATTTAATATAAATATGAACTATATTATTATAGGAATCATATTATTAATATAAATAGGACTTTGTCATAGAAAAAAATAAATAATGGATCATATTATTAAATATAAATTGGATAATACTTTATTAAATATGAATGGACTATAATAGGATGATTAAAGATCTGTTTCACTTTTAAATAATGAAATGTTTGTTCTAGTTTTTAATATTATTAATGTGAGTAATTTAATTCGTCGTTAAATATAAATAGGTTGGTTAATGGTTAAATTTGATTGAGTTTGATCTATTAATGAATATGAATAAATTTGATTCGAAAATATATATTATTAACTAAATTATAATTATCAAAATTGAATAATAAATATAATTAATGCAAGCAATTTAATTTTTCATTAAATACAATTAGGTCTATTAATTTTGATTAGGTCCGATCAATGGCTGTGGAAGAATCAGATTTGAAAATATTTATTATTAACTTAATTATAATTATAAAATTGTGTAATAAATATCATTAAGGCGATCAATTTAATTCGTCATTAAATACAATTACGTAAAATAATTTTGATTAGGTTTGATCAACAGCTATCTAAAGTTCAAGATTTCATCCTATGGCTAAACAAACTTCAAGTCTCCTTTACACACACATATATATAGATTGGTTACTTTATAATATATTTTATGAACATTAATAATTAAAAAATATTTTTTAGATATTTAGTTAAATTTAAAATGATTCATAATAATTTGTTTAAAATAATTGTTAAAAATAGAATCTAAGAGATAAATTATTACATACACACATACACACACACACACACACACACACACACACACACACACACATATATATATATATATAATATTAATATATATTTACATTTTCCTATTTTAAATTATGTTTTACAAACTAATTTTTTAAAGAATGATATGTAAAAGAAATTTTAAGGTATATATATGTATATATAATAAATTTTGGAATAATTACTTTTTATTTAAAAATGAATTTTCAAAGTACATAAATAATGCAATAATAGCATTAAATATCACATTAATGCTCAGGTTCGAGTCTCTCTCTCTCTCTCTCTCTCTCTCTCTCTATATATATATATATATATATATATATATATTGAATTTGTAGATAGATAAATAGATGCAAATTTATCCTTAATTATAATTAAAATATAATATTATGAATTATTTTAAATTTAACTAGACATTCATCAAATTATTACATTTAATTATTATTTTTCATAAAATATATTTTAAGTAACTAATTTTAAAAAAATTATTTAAAATTTTTACAAAATTACACACACACACACATAGATATTAAATTATTAAATTATTAAAATTTTGAAATATATATTATTAACTTAAAGTTATCAAAATTGTATACTAAATATGATTAATGTGAGCAATTCAATTCTTTATTAAATTCAATTAAGTGCATTAAATTTGATTCAAACTGATCAACGGCTATTACGTTCAAATATTCATAAATGTAAATAGGTTCATCAAATCCGATTAGGTCAAATCAATGACTATGCATGAAATTGATTTCAAAATATATATTATTAACTTGATTACAATATCAAAATTGTATAATAAATATTATTAATACGAAAAATTTAATTCTCCATTAAATTTAAATAGGTCTATGAAATTTGATTAGGTTCAATCAATAGATATGTAAAGTTTAAGACTTTATCGTACTACTATACAAACTTCAAGTCTCCTACACTCACGCACACACACAGAGATAGATAGATAGATATTTGTTATAATATTTATTAAGTATGATATATAATTAAGTTAAATAATATTATTAAATGTTATATTTATTAAATATAATAAATATAATATATTTTTATTAAACATATGACTTTTCATATAAATCTATATATATTAAAAATATATTATTAAATAAAATTAATTATTAAAAAATTAATACCTATATATATACATTAAAAATTAATTATTTTAATTATTGTTTTCAATAATTCGTTTATAAATCATATTTTAGACTAGAAATACTTAAATATATATCTTATTATAATATTAATAAATTAATAAATATATCAACACATATAATAATTTATCTCTTAGTTTCTATACTTACTAATTTGACTACATATTATATTGAAAAAAAATACACTATTTAATGATATTGGACAGCCAATTTTAGTTATAATATTTTCAGTATCATATTTATCGAATATAATATATTCATTAAATTTAACAGATATAATATATGTTTTAATGCATTAAAAATTTATTATATTTATTATTGTTTAAAGGAATTGGTTATTTTAGTATAGAAAACTTAAATATATATTAATATAATATTAATAAATTGATAAATATATAATAATCTATCTCTTAATTTATATGCTTACTAATTTGACTAGCATTTAATATTATTGGACAATCACTTTTACTTATTATATTTTAATTAAGATATTATTAAATATAATATATTCTGTAAATCTGATAAATGTAATATATGTTTTAATATATTAAAAATATATTATTTTGATTATTGTTTAAAATAATTATTTGATAAAACAAATTTTGAAAAATTTAAATATATAGTTATATAATATTAATAAATTGAAAAAAGTATATAAATATATAATAATTTATCTTTTAGTTTTTATCCTTAATAATTTGACTACATATTCTATTTAATAAATATATTATTTGATGTTATTGGGTAGTCAATTCTAATTATGATGTTTATTAAATATAATATATTTATTTAATTTAATAAATGCAATATATGTTTTTTAAACCTATGACTTTTCATATGAAATATAATTTGTTATTTATAAATTGTAATTATTACAGAATATAATATCTATGTGCGTGTGTGTATTAAAACATACATTAAAAATTTATAGTTTTTATTATTTTTAAAAGAATTAATTTATAAAACATATTCTTGAAAATTGAAAAATGCAAATGGATATTAATATAATATTAATAAATTGGTAAATATAAAAATAAAGTTTAAAAAGAATTTTTATGACACATATTTTGTTCTTCAATTAAAATAATGTGTGTTTTTACTTTATGTCTAATGCTTGAAATTGCTAGAGAAAAAGGAAAGGGCCTAGGAATGACTCACACAAGACCGAATTGGCGTGTACAGCATTCAGGATGATAGCCTTTGAAGGAAATTTTATTGTTTCTAGCTGACGGCTTAACACTACACATAAGAGCACGAGAAGTCAAAACCGAACTCTAGCTCAACACCACTAGGTTATCGTTTTTCTTGACCTTTAAAAAGTCGGTAGTCGTCTAGGAGGGTTTGGTCAGCTGTTGGTGCAAAGGAGTCAAAGCATGAACACGCAAAGGTCAACAAATAGGCAGTTGGCTATAAAGAAGGTCGTGGAATCTAAAGGTGGAAGTTGTATCAATGATTAAGAGCCTGTTTAGATAAAAAAAATTTATAAATACTTATGGAAAAAAATAAAAAATAAAAAGTGAAATTAGCTTCTCTATAAGTTAAAATTAGCTTATGCATAAGTTAATTTATAAAAACTTTCTCATTAGTTTTTTCAAAATTTAATTTTTAGTTTATACATAAACTAATTTTAACTTATGAAAAAGTTTATTTTATTTTATTTTATTTCTATAAGTGTTTATAAAAAAGTTAATAAACAGGCCATAAGCATAACAAGTATCATCACGACTAGCCGATAGTTGCAGAGCACGAAGGTATAAAGCCTTAAGGACATATCACCGTGCCCAAAGAACCAAGAAACCATAAGGGTTATGCGATTGTGTTAAAGTCTCTTCTTTTCTCCAGGTTTTCTAATAGGTTAAAAATCCCGTAATAAATAGTTGACAAGAAGAGGGATGCCAGAGCTTGTTGTCTACCTGTGACAATATCCACAAATTTGAAAGTACTCGGCCACAACTCCAACTGATCTAGTACAAATAAAATATTTGTACAACCAAAAAAGCAAAAAAGGCATTGTGTTCCCTATTGTCACCTTACCTGACTTCTTAGCATTGGAAGTTATGAACTTCTTATAAGTAGAATCACTTTTCGAGAAAGTAATCATAGAGAATAGAAGGTAGCCGAGATGGTGTTATGAAGAGCTAGAAGTTCTTCTCCCTTCACAAAAAAAAAAAACCCAAATAGCCGCCACATCCAAAATGTTGGAGCCAACTGTGGCAGCAGGAAAGATGCAATCGTTTATGACTGTCAACTAAAAACCTAAAATGGCTATTAGAACATCATGTTGCTAAGGGATGTTTATCCTAGACAACATAATGGGATCGTATAGACCTCATTGTTTCCAATCACCCCTTTTGGCAGCCGAAACGCGGTCCAGCCAAGCAGTATACTCAGGTGTAGTTGTTGGCCATGTTTAAATCAAATTAAATTTGAAATTAATATTAAAAAACATATTTGAAAGGAATAAAAAATTAAAATAGAAAATCTAAATGCTTAATGAGAATAATTTTATTTTTTTTAAAAATACTCTAATTAAAGAGTGACTCCTAAAAACATTCTTATTTAAGTAGATGATTTAGCTTTATAGTATAGAAGTATATTAGAATTGAAAATAATAAAGAGAAGAGTATATTTACTAAGATTTACATTCATGTGTATCTTTTTATGTATTTCAACACAAAGAAAAATCATTTTTTTCCTTTCTAAAAGTAATTGATCATAAATATTAGAGTAAATTACATTGACACCCCATGAATTTTTTTTAGATTGCACATAACTCCCTCGTTTTTTTAATATTTATAATAATCTTCCTTATAGGATAGGGTATATGAAATACCAAAAAGTGCACAAGAAGGGGGGGTGTTGAATTGTGCCTTGTAAAACTTTTTCTAAATAAGTAGATCAACAAAAAACGTTTTCAGGTGTAGGGATAGAGAGAAGAAAAACTCAGAAAGTTTTATACTGGTTTACTCAACCTGAGCTACGTCCAGTCCCTTCACCCAGAGGGTTTCTACTAACCAATCTTAGGTTATAAGTATTGTTCATGGCCTCTTCAGGCTTTACAACGCAATCTCCCTAGATTGCTTAACCCAAGTATTCTTTTATACTAAGCCTCTCTAGGCTTTCACAACACACAAGTGTTTAAAGAGGAAGGGTCAACTCACGTAGTGAGGATTTAAAAGATTTAGCTCAGGATAACTTTGAGGATTTTTACAAAATTTTGCTATTGTCCACTGGATGCTCTTAACAGAGTATTACAAAAGACTTTACGTTCTTGTTCTTTTTGGCAGACTTTGCCTTTTTCTATTCACCTTTTTGTTTCTCGTTGTTGTCCTTATGTTTTTGTTGGTGCACGTATATATATGATCTTTAGGAAAAAGATCCGTTGTAGATAATTTGACTCTTTACGCAATGAGAAGCGTGCAGACCATCTTTTCAGAAATGTCAGGCATGGCAGTGGTAGACTTGCACTACAAGGGAAGTTGCAGGACTGCGCTCGCGATCTGTTCTTCTGAACCTTCTTCATTTGTCTTGTCAGCTTGATAAGTTGACTTGCTTTATCTATTTTGCTATGCTTTTGTACTGAATTGATGTTGATGCTTCAAATAGATTTGAACGTTAGTTCACTGGAGTATTAATGTGTAATTTACGAGGCATACTTAGCATAAATATAATTGACGTTCAGACTAAAAACTTAGCCGTTTGAATATATGATCTTGGAGACTTGGACGGTCGCCTCTAGTTTGTTCAACTAGATGGTCTTTAAACACGTCTAACTAGACGGTCTTTGACACATCTACTGGACGGTTTTTAACATGAAACTGGACGGTCCCTGTTGGCAAGTCTTCTTCTTAGTTGTGACAAGGTTAGTCTATACGCGCAAATATGAACTTTAATAAGCTTTGTTATCTTTAAAACATTGAGGGTTTAGACGCTTCTATGTCTTTGGTTCCAATAATCTCCCCCTTTTTGATGATGATAAACCTTATTAATTTTTTTTAAGTTTTTGCTAAATAAAGAAGCACATAAAGAAGTTTTCGAAAGACTTACTATGTTCCCCCTGAGTCGGATATACCAAGTTTTGTATATTTGAGACACAGGATATCAACTTGAATTCATATCAATTATCATACCAAGTATTAAGCATATTATATAACAGATATAGTATTTAATATAAGCAGAGCAATACTTGAAGTAAAGCAAATCAACTTTGTATTTTATTTAACTATTCAGAGCATAAAATTTGACAAGAATATATGCACACAAAAAATGCGACAAAGGAAAAAAGGAAAAACAAAAAAAATTATAATGCTTTCTCCCCCTTTGTCATTATAAAAAGAAAAAAAGGAGTTGTCATCACAGTCACTGTGGCGGTGGTAGAGGAGGAAAAGGTTGAGAAGGATGGAGGATGGCTTATTGGTTCTGGAGAATTTGGTGAAGAAGAGTGAAAATAGGTTGAAGTTGGGTGGCAACATATTGTTGAATGGCGGGGTCAACAGATGAGATGGATGAAGGGGCGGAAGTAGAGATAGGGAGGCTGGCAGAGGTTTGGGAGCTAGGAGTAGGCGGTGGTGGAGGTGTAGGCGAAGCTGGTTGAGAAGGTGGAAGAGTTTCAGAGGGGGGAGGAGGTGCTTCTAGAAACTTTAGGTTTGGCACGTCAAGTTGATAAGGTCAAGGAGGGGTCCAAGGGTAGGGTGGTTGGAAAGTGTTGATGTGAGTAAGGGCAGCAATCAAAGTGTAAAGGATAGAAGTTTCTGTACCAAGGAGTGGACGCTCATCTGGTAGACGGACAAAGGCAGCTGAAGTGTCCGAAAAGTGAAAGACACGAGTTGGACGCTGCGTGAATTCACAGTTCGTTTCAATTGGGATATCAGCCTTGTCGTCTGTTGAAACGCCACTGCTGGACGCTTCTTGTTTGCATAGGAACATATGTTGATGCCAGAAGCTTTCAGCATCCGTCTCGTCCATGTCTATATGAAGACGCTAAGCTAAAAACCATTCATGGGAATGGGTTGGATGATGTTGAATTTCAGCTCTAGACGGTAAAGGCAAAGATGGTGCCTTGGTCCGAATTTTCTTCTTCTTGCGATTTTCATCAATGATTGGCAGTCTTGGATAAACTCAGTCTGGTTGGATGCGGATGGATGTGGAAGGTTGGATATGTTGGGATGGCGGAATGAACAGTTGATACTTCAAAAACGCTGAACCTTTGAGAGTGTTGCAGAACATATGCTTAAAGGTGGATGGAAAGAATCCATCTTATTCCGGATCTATAGGCCGAAACTTCAAATCTGCAGGCCTTAGATGAATGATCCGCTCGTTTGCTGGTCCTCTTTGTTGTAGAGCTTTCTCGGTGTCTACGACTGGAGGTACTTTGTGTTGAAGTACTCCAGGAGGATGAGCATTTATGCGCTAAGCTCGTACAACTCTAGGATACCTCCGTCTAATAAACCGCTTGAGCGGCAGGTGTTCAATGGCTCTAGGAGGTAGTGCCAGGTATTCGTCCGACGGCTAATGGACATAGTCATCCATATACTTCTCCATATCAATTGGAGAATAGTCAAAACCAAAGTCTGGCTCAAAAAGCTCTGGATGCAGAATGATGGCATTGTCGTCCAGGAGGTTTTGAGAATTTCCTTCAACAAATAGTAGATGCCATTTCTGTTTGGTTTGTGCCAAGGTTTCTGAAGAGGGGGTAGGGAAGGGGATGATGTTTGAGGAGGGAGATGATTTAAAAGGTTTAATGGAGAGGTAAGTTTTTGAGATACTGGGAGTAGGAATGGTGCAGGTATAACCTTCATCACCAGGCAACAATATTTCTGGTTCAAGTGTGGCTTGTGTTTCGGTTTGTGGTTGGGTAAGAGGTTCATATGGTTCAATAATGATAGATTCTATAAAATCATTTTCAGGTTCATTAGCAACAGCAGGAGAGGAAAGCTTACATTTCTCAGACTGTGCTTCCCCTGGCAGCGTGTCTGCAGGTCGTTTGGGTGAGGTAGATGGTTGGGATTGTGGTTGATCAGGAACAACAATCATGGCAGCTTTCTGCTTCTTGACAAGTTTACCAATAGGCTCATCGTCTTCGTCATCAGAGGTGACGATCAGCTGTCTCTTAGCGGGAAGTATGGTTGGTGTAACAAAAGAAGTAGATGCAGCAATGGGAGCAGCTGCAAGTGGAACAGGTGGAGCTAAAGGTCATTGGGTCTTGGACCTTGTAACTCTGGTCACTTGCGCCTTGGATGACCTCCTTTTGGTAGACGGTCTGGCAGCAATAGGATTTTCAAACAGTACTTTGTCGTCCATAGGTGCAGCATGCTGGACAATTGGTGCTACTGTTTGTAGGGGTGCCATCTCAACAACTTCTTCTTTGACGTCCACGAGTTTGGACGTGGTCTCTGAAGGCTTCAGCACGAACCCAGCCTTTATCTGCGCAACATTGTTGTGTTCGAATGGCATTTGTGTGAGTTTATGGCCACCACCCAGAATTCGAATCTTGTTTTGATCCCCAAGAGAAAGAGCAAAGAAAGCATGAAATACATGCTGTTGCCAGAAGATTCTATTAAGAAGGGCGGCATAGGTAATCTGGTCGCGCTCCTCGCGTCCTCTCATGGTCCTGAAGATGTTGCTCAGGATGAGGTGCGGTAAGTTGAACTGTTGGCCAGTGATCATGTGGAACAACGCGAACTGGTGCAGGAAGGTAACGCTGTCCTTGGATCTAGCCTTGTGAAGAATTCCTTTGTTCAGAAACTACTGGAATATCTTTCCTTCTTTCGTTAGTTTGCTGTACTCGACTGGGCTTTGTCCTTCGGGACCCATCAGTGTAGCATCGACTGTGTCATGACCTTCAAAGCTATCTTCCCAGCCGTTTTTGATGCAGGACTCAGCTCGCTCACATCCAATGGCTTGGGCGATAGAGCCTAGGTCCAGTGTGACCTTAACTCCCAGAACGGTTCCAGTAATGTCCGTCTTTGAGAAAACGGCAGAGTTCCAGAAGTGTTGGATGAGTTTTGGGTATATGATTTCGTTCAGATGGAAGTAGTTGAGAATTCCACATCTGAGTAAGTTATCTTTTACATACACCCCCATGTCGTCGAGAGCTTGGATATTGAAGCGACTTTTGATGAGAACAACAGCCTTGTCTAGGCTTTCCACACGAGCCACGGCCTTTGCAGCGGGACCAGCCTTTTCAGTTGCCATATCTGAGAGCTTGAAGAAAGGTTAGGGTTTTAAGAAGTTGAAGGAGTTCAGGTGGATTTGAAAAGAGGTGAGTATTTGATTTGGGCTTGAGTGTATATGATGAAACCGAAGAGTTTTGCTTTTGGCGGTTCTTTTACTTTAGAAGAGAGAGGTGATGTGTAATAAATGTTGGGTCAGGCACTTACATTTCTCGAGGTTAGTTAGACGGCGCATGAGTGACTTAGACAAAAAAAAAGCATTTATTTCAAATCATTTTCAGAGAAAACATGATTAAGCACAGATAATGATGCACACACAAATGAAAGTCGTTATGGAATGCAAAAATATATGCAAGTGGACGATGAAGTATTGGACGCTATGAAAACATTGGATGCTACCGAACTTTGGACGATCAAGGCATGTTGAATAGAACTATTCACTTATAAATTCCATACCTAGAAGATCTCGAATATGGATGAGTTTATCTTTAGGAAGGAGTTTTGTAAATATATCTGCCAATTGATTTTCAGTGTTAATAAACTGAATATCGACAACTCCCTTCTGAACATAATCTCTTATAAAATGATGTTTTATTTCAATGTGCTTTGCCCTAGAATGCAAGATAGGATTTTTTGACAGATTTATAGTAGTAGTGTTATCACAGAAAATAGGAATGTTACTCTCATAGATACTGTAGTCTTCTAACTAATGCTTGATCCATAAGAGTTGTGAGCAACAAGACACAGCTGAGACATATTCTGCTTCCGCTGTGGATAGGGCAATTGTCCCTTGTCTTTTGCTCGTCTAGGAGACTAGATTTCCACCAATGAGGTGACATCCTCCGCTAATGCTCTTGCATTCTACTCTATCTCCCGCATAGTCAGCATCGCAAAAACCAACTAATCTGTATTCTTTGGTTGACTTAAAACATAAACCAAGATTAGTTGTTCTTTTTAAGTATCTAAAGATTCTCTTAACTGCTGTTAGATGAGTTTCTCTAGGATCAGACTGAAAGCGAGCACATAAACATACATTGAACATAATGTCAGGTCTGGACGCTATAAGTTATAAAAGGGATCCAATCATACCTCGATATGTAGATTGATCTACCTTTTTAGAAGTGTCGTCCAGGCTAAGTATTGATAATGGATGCATGGGTGTACTCATTTCTTTTGCATCGTCCATCTTATACTTTTTCAGAAGTTCGTTGACATACTTTGTTTGATGTATGAATATTCCATTTCCAGTCTGCTTTACTTGCAACCCCAGGAAGAATTTTAGTTCTCCCATCATACTCATCTCAAATTCTGCTGTCATGATCTTAGAAAAATCCTTGCATAACCTGTCATTAGTGGCTCCAAAAATAATGTTGTTTACATATATTTGTGCAATGATAAAATGTGTTTTGACGTCTTTGTGAAAGAGAGTGGTATCTACTTTTCCTCTAAAGAAACCATTTTCTAAAAGAAAAGAACTTAGTTTTTCATACCAAGCTCTTGGGGCTTGTTTAAGACCATACAAAGCCTTTTTAAGTTTGAAAACATGTTTGGGAAAAGTATCACACTCAAAACCAGGAGGTTGTTTCACATAGACTTCCTCGTTTATTATGCCATTTAAGAATGCACTTTTTACATCCATTTGATAAAGCTTCATATTACTATGAGCAGTAAATGAAAGTAAGATGCGAATGGCTTCTAATCTAGCTACTGGTGCAAAGGTTTCGGTAAAGTCTATACCTTCTTGTTGAGAGTAGCCTTGTGCTACAAGTCGTGCTTTATTTCTTACCACATTACCAGCTTCATCAAGCTTGTTGCGGAATACCCACTTTGTTCCAATGATAGACTTGTCCTTGGGTGCGGGAACTAGCATCCAGACATCATTCTTTTCAAATTGACTAAGTTCGTCTTTCATGGCGCTAATCCAGCCATTGTCCAGGAGAGCTTCGTCTACTGTCTTTGGTTCCAGTTGAGAAATCAAGGCAATTTGAGCTTGCTCCTTGAAGGTCAATCTTGTCCTAACATAATCTTGAACGTTTCCAAGAATTTGATTTTCTGGATGATAGGTCTTCGTTTGCCAAGAACGTCCAGTTAGTTCTTTTTCTTCTGCTTTTGGATCGTCCATTTTGATCTCTGGATGCTGAAGGTTTGGCATTGTCTAATTTCATATCTGCAAATGAATCGTCTAGCTCTGATATTTTGTTATCAGGCTTTTTGTCATTGAACTTAACATGGATGGCTTCTTCAACTGCTAAGGTTCTAGAGTTGTAAACTCTATAAGCCTTGGATGTTTCAGAATAGCCTAACAGTATTCCATCATCACACTTTGAATCAAACTTACCAAGGTTGTCCTTAGTGTTTAGGATGAAACATTAACATCCAAAGGGATGAAAATATGATATGTTGGGTTTTCGCCCTTTCCACAATTCATAGGGAGTCTTTTTCAGAAAAGGTCTAATGTAAATTCTATTTTGTAAATAACATGCAGTGTTTACGGCTTTAGCCCAGAAATGCTTAGGAGTTGAGTTATCGTTTGGCATGGTTCTAGCCATTTCTTGCAATGACTTGTTCTTTCTCTCTACCACACCATTTTGTTGTGGTGTTCGTGGTATAGAGAAGTTGTGGAGAATTCCGTTCTCCTCACAAAACCATTGAAAACTTTTGTTTTCAAACTCTCCTCTATGATCACTTCTTATTGAAGCTATACAAACACCTTTTTCATTTTGTATCCTTTTGCAAAAGGTAGAAAAGATTTTATAAGATTCATCCTTGTGTTTTAAGAACATAACCCATGTCCATCTAGAGTAGTCATCCACTATGACTAGTCCATATCGTTTTTCGCTCAGGGAAGCTGTTCTAGTTGGACCGAACAAGTCAATATGTAATAGCTCAAGAGGTCTAGTTGTGGAAATAGTATTTTTTGATTCAAAAGAGCTTTTTACTTGTTTCCCTTTTTGACAAGCATCACAAAGAATATCAGACTTGTAAGCAAGATTTGGAAGTCCTCTGACGAGGTTATGCTTATTTAGCTTTGAGATTAATCTCAAGCTTGCACGTCCAAGCTTTTTGTGTCAAGTCCATTGATTTTCCTTGATGGATACTAGACAAGATACATTTTGATTTGTGAGGTCAACTAGATCAATCTTATAAAGATTGCTTTCCCTTTTAGCAGAGAATAATATGGATCCATCTAAATTCTTGACAGTACATTTGTCTTTGTCAAAGGAGAGATTGTGTCCACTGTCACATAATTGACTTATGCTCAATAGATTATGTTTGAGGCCTTCAACATACAAAACATTTTCAATAGAAGGGAAGGAATGCTTACCGATTGTTCCTATACCTGTGATTTTTCCCTTTTGGTTTCCTCCAAAAGTGACCCACCCACCATTCTTGGGTTGTAGGCTTTGGAACATACACCTTTCTCCCATCATGTGTCGTGAGCAACCACTGTCCAGGTACCATGACTGGGGTTTTCTTTCGGTTGTCAAGCAAATCTGCAACAGGTATCATCATGGACTTAGGTACCCAAATAGACTTGGGTCCTTTTCGGTTAGTTCTAAAGGCAACGGACGTCTTCTTTGTTGGACGATATCTACATTGTGTTGATTCATGCCCATTCTTTCCACATTTTTTACAAAATGTTATATTTTTACTAGATTTGTAGTTTTCTTCTTTAACAAAACCAAGTCCAGATTTGTCATCAGGACTTCTTCTATACGATAGAATTTTGTCTAGATTTTCAGTTCCACTGACAAATTTAGATAAACTTTCATTTAGATGAGTAACTTCTTTTTGAAGTTTTAAGACTTCATGAGAAGATGTTTCTTTTGAAATATTTTTAGTTTTCAAAACCTCATTTTCTTTCAAGACCTTTTTATGCTCTTCGTTGAGCAAATTGAATTCTTTTGTTATTTTTGAAAATTTCTTTTTCAGTTCTCTATATCCTACTGAAAGAGTTGAGGAGTTAGCAAGCAAGTCATTATAAGCTTCTTGTAGGGAGATTAAGTTGTCGAAGTTTACCTCTTCGTCTTGTTCATTATCTGAGCTATCAGAGCTGGATCCTGCCATGAGATACAGGTTGACTTCTTCTTTTCCTTCTTCATCTGATGAAGATAGGTCCATGTCTTCCCAGGTAGCCATGAGACCCTTTTTCTTGGAGAATGTCTTCTTTTTGTTTTTCTGTGGACTGGGACATTCAACTCTGAAATGTCCAGGCTTCTTGCATTCATAACATACTGAAGGATTTTTTTCTTTTGGAGTTTTGTTGAACTTCTTTGTGAAGTTTTGGGCTCTTGATCCTCCTTTCTTCCTCCACATAGCCTAAATTTTCCTTGAGATGAAGGATATCTCATCCTCATCAGAGTCATCCTTCTCAGATTCTTCCTCAGAGGATTCTTCCACGTTTAGTGCCTTGGACACTGATCCTCTAGATGGTCGCTGGACGCTTAGAGTGATGGACTTCTTCTTCTGTCCTTCATCTTGCTTCAGCTCTAATTCGTGTACTTTAAGAGTTCCAAGTAACTCTTCTGTTGAGAGTGTTGTTAGATCCTTGGAAGCTCTTAAGGCTGTAACTTGCGGTCTCCATTGCCTAGGCAAACTTCTCAAGATTTTGTCAATATGATCATAATTATCATAGGTTTTGCCTAAGGACCCCAAGTTGTTTGTTATGGTTTGAAATCTACCAAACATAAGTTCGATAGTTTCATTTTCCTCCATAGTAAATAGTTCATATTGTCTTACGAGTAAGCTCAATTTTGATCTCTTTACTTGTAAGGTGCCCTTGTAAGTAAGAGCAAGGGTGTCCCACATTTTCTTAGCACTTTTTAGACTGTGTACCTTTTCATATTCAAACTCAAATAAGGCACACATCATAGCATTTCTAGCCTTTGAGTTTAGAAGATACTTCTGTTTGTGATATTCTATCCATTGACTTCTTGGGAGTTCCATTCCATCATGGTTAAAAAGCAGGTAGTCGTCAATTTCTACTACTTCCCACATGTTTATGTGACATGCATCAAAGAATGTTATCATTCTTTACTTCCAGTAATCGTAGTTCTGACCTTTGAAAAGAGGTGGTCTGTTAATGGCTTGTCCTTCGTTTTCCATAAGTAATCAGGATCGTTTTTACCTCTGCAGTGTTAGATGCTCAACCCCAAGAGGCCGAGCTCTGATACCAATTGAAATACGAAAAAGTGCACAAGAAGGGGGGGTTGAATTGTGCCTTGTAAAAATTTTTCGAAATAAGTAGATCAACAAAAAACATTTTCAGGTGTAGGGAAAGAGAGAATAAAAACTTAGAAAGTTTTATACTGGTTCACTCAACCTAAGCTACATCCAGTCCTTTCACCCAGAGGGTTTCTACTAACCAATCTTAGGTTACAAGTATTGTTCGTGGCCTCTTCAGGCTTTACAACGCAATCTCCCTAGATTGCTTAACCCAATTATTCTTTTACACTAAGCCTCTCCAGGCTTTCATAACACACAAGTGTTTAAAAAGGAAGGGTCAACTCATGTAGTGAGGATTTGAAAGATTTAGCTCAGGATCACTTTGAGAATCTTTACAAAATTTTGCTATCGTCCACTGGACACTCTTAACAGAGTATTACAAAAGACTTTACGTTCTTGTTCTTTTTGACAGACTTTGCCTTTTTCTATTCACCTTTTTGTTTCTCGTTATTGTCCTTCTGTTTTTGTTGGTGCACGTATATATATGATCTTCAGGAAAAAGATCCGTTGTAGATAATTTGACTCTTTACTCAATGAGAAGCGTGCAGACCATCTTTTAAGAAATGTCAGGCGTGGCAGTTGTAGACTTGCACTACAAGGGAAGTTGTAGGACTGCGTTGGCGGTCTGTTCTTCTAAACCTTCTTCATTTGTCTTGTCAGCTTGATAAGTTGACTTGCTTTATCTATTCTGCTGTGCTTTTGTACTGAATTGATGTTGATGCTTCAAATAGATTTGAACGTTAGTTCACTGGAGTATTAATGTGTAATTTACGAGGCGAACTTAACATAAATATAATTGACGTTCAGACTAAAAACTTAGCCGTTTGAATATATGATCTTGGATACTTGGACAGTCACCTCTAGTTTGTTCAACTGGATGCTCTTTAAACACGTCTAACTGGACGGTCTTTGACACATCTACTGGACGGTCCTTGTTGGCGAGTCTTCTTCTTAGCTGTCACAGGGTTAGTCTATACGTGAAAATATGAACATTAATAAGCTTTGTTATCTTCAAAACATTAAGGGTTTAGACGCTTCTACGTCTTTGGTTCCAATAGTATACAATGTAATGTTTTTTAAACAATCAAAGATAATTAATGTAATGTATAAGGAGTATCGGTGTAATGTTTATCAAATAATTAAGGGAGTTAGTGTAGGAGTAAAAAAAAGGAGAGGTATTGAGCAAAATTTGACAAAATCTTAAGGAATGTTAATGTAATTTACTCTAAAGAATTATGGGTATCATGAAAATTATTACAAATAATATTTCTTTTCCGTTCACTGAAATGCATGTTAGATGATAAATTATTAGCTTAAATATGTTTTTAGGCCCTCAAATTTAGGGTAAGTTTTTTTTTGGTTTCCAAATTTAAAATTAAGTTTTTTAGTCCCTGTAATTTGGAAAAAAAAATGTTTGTCCCTTTACCCAAACACCATTAGTGAATCTACTACATAAAACTCACTTACTATTGAATTTGTCACACAAAACTCATATTCTAGTGTCCTTGTTAGTAAAAGCATCACACTAAACTCTGCTGATGTTGCACAACTGACTCAATTTGTCTCTGTCAATGATGTTGGAGGTACGGTTGAGGAACTAAAACATTCTTCAACGAGAGTGTTTTTCGAAATTTTTCTTAACTATTTGTTTTTTTAATCTATCATTTTCATTATATATATAATTTAATCAACTTTTGTATTATTCAAGTCAGTTTAAATTGGGTGATTCAGGAAGGTGTATTGGATTAAGATTTTAAAAAAGGGTTAGGATCTATTGATACCAGGTGTCAAAGTTAGTCAAATTACACCTTCAATAACCTTTTGTTGAATGCAAATTTAACTAATGCAACCGTTGAATTATGTGATATTATCTTCATGAACATGTATATCAAATTTCATATCATTTGGACTTTGTTAGATATGCTATCTAACATTAAATATTTACATATATTTTAATATCATATTGTACGTTAAAATAAAATGATGTGATGAACTATTAGATAATTTTCGAATTGTATGAAATTTTGTCTGCTTAATCTAATTAATAAGAACATCAAATTCAATGGTTGGATTGGTTAAATTTGCATTATACAAAATGTTATTAAAGTTGTAATTTGACTAACTTTGACACTTGGTGTCAACGGATCCTGATGTTTTAAAAAAATATTTTGGCATAAAAAAGTCTTGTGAATTTTAAAAGACTATGTAAGAATATAATGACTTATAAAAAAATTTTAAAAGATTTTTATAATCAAGATTTTGTAGTTTGGATTTTCATGGATTTATCTCATAAGAATTTATAAGATTTGAAATGACTTTATGGATTTATAATATTTGAAAAGACCTTATAATTTTTTAGCAAAAATTCAAAGTTACAAGAGTTATTGCACCTCTTTGTCCTTTCCTTTGTTATTTCCTTATTATAAATCCCTCATTTAATTACTAATACAACATATGTAAGAATAGTTATCACCATTTAAAAAAATCAATTTCACAAGAATACCTATGATCCTAATCAAGTAATATGTTTGCAAATATTTGTAAATAATATTATTTTTAAATAGATTTTTTATATTTAATTTTTTAATTTCTTTGTAACAATGGATTGAAAAAGGCATGAGAAAGGGGAAAAAAAAAAGGCATGAAAAATGGTGGTCCACATCAATGTAAAAAAAGGCGCAACAAGACAAATGTTCCTATAATATAATCAATTTACAATACCCCTCCTATAAAGTAAAAGTTTGTCTTTATGCGTTTTGATTGGGTACAGAAAAAAGCCAAGTATCCAAAGGTCTTTATGTGTTTTTGACATGTCTTTTCGGTGGTGCACATAATCAATTTGTTCAAATAAGTTGATTAAAGATGTAAAAAACTAGAAAGGTATTTTACCTGATTGCAAAGAAGGTGTGCAGGATTGGAAGAACGAGATGACCAAATACTATACCAATGATTGTACTGCTTTCAACGAAAAGAGAAGGAATTGTGTGTGATAGGAAAAAGAAAAATCTAGCAACGATAAAAAAAGAGAGGAATGAGAGGGCATGAAAGTCTCAAGGGTTTGGGTGGGATTGTTGGATGAGTGTGTGTTAGCAATAGCAACCGAATTCCAAAATCAAGAAGAATAAACATGCACATACGGACAACACAATTTAACGAGGTTCGGCAAGTGTGCCTATGTCCTCGGGAGTTGAGCACCTGTTTCTATTATTGATTAGAAAATAGGGTTACATTAGATATATAAAGAAAAAAAATAGTATAGATTTACAATAACACCATTGTACTATACAACGAGGGCTTTGCCCATCGCAACTTCAAAACCACTTATTTCGTAACCAAACAGGTAGGCGGCTTAGGCCCAAAGGCCAGATGCTATCGCTCCACTCCACTCTAGCATTTGCCTGCGTATAGAATATGAGTCATGCACAATAGTGTGATGTTTATACATCCTACTAAAAACTCACAAAATCCATCAAAATCCACTGTACAAAATAATCCATCGAAATTTGTATATTTTTAAATACCAAAAGAATTTTTGTAAGTTGTAAATGGTCTCAATTGAATATCACCAAATTTTGGCACTCTCTTTTAGAAAATTGCGATAGTCTTGATTGAATACTATAAGACTTATTTATATTATTTAAAAGTCTTGATTGAATATTACAAGACCTTTTTATTACAAAAAAGGTCTTTTAAAGTCTTTTAAAATCTCAATCCAGTAGACTTCCTTGCATACAAATTATTTCTTATTTTTAATTCGTTACCTTATTACTTTGTTTTATAAACTTTATAATTTAGTTGCGATGTTTTAGATATGAATCATTTTAGTTACAATTTGATTTGATTTAAGTCAAAAAGTTATTCATTTATAGAATTAATATTTATAAAATGTTAAAATTTAAATTAATGCGAAAGATATTATATTTAGGTTAAAATAAACCAATTTTGTATTTATGTGTGACATGATTCATATTGCAGAATAACACCAAAAGCATCTAAAAAAAACACTTTTAAGTTTTGTCCATAATAATAATAATAATAATAAATAAAATGATTTGGCAATATTATAGACGTAATTTAATTTGATTTAATTTTTTTATTTGATTTAAGTAATTGTTAATAACATAACTAATAATTTGTAAATTGTTCCGAGATGATATTTGATTTGATATATTAATTGAAATAAGTAAATTAAAGTTGTTAAAAAATAAAAAATAATTTAGGAAGGAAAATGAAAAAAAAAATGAGATGCTATCACGTGGCATTTGCTTATGTGACAAATCTTCACACACACACACACACACACACACACATATTGTTTAATTTACCAATTATACATTTGTGATACGAAATCAAAATAAATCTTGTGAGATTTCATAATTTAATTATGCTATAATTTTGAATCAAAATATATATTTGTGTTATTAATTAATTCAAATAAGAATATATAATTTTATTATCAATTAGAATATTCAAATCATGATTGATTACCATAATTAAATATATCATAATTAAATAAATAAATTTATTTATTATTTTGATCACTTGGTAATTGATTACCATAATTATAAAAAACATTTCATAAATTTAATAAATTCATTACTTGTTATGTAAAGTCAAATTCTATATAAGATTAAATGATTTAATTGATTAATTTAATTATAATATATACTCGTTGTAATCACCTTAGGGCTCGTTTGAGGTGGTTATGAGTTTTTGGTTTTCAAATCCAATTTTCAAAACAAATGCGTTTGGCTAAAATATGGCTGAAATGGTTTTTAACTCAATTTTAAAACACTTTTACATTCATTTTCAAAACCAAGAAAAAAGGTTTTGTGAATCTAGTTTTTAGTTTTTAAAAAAGTACACATCATTATATTTGACAATGGTTCTTCCCACCACCACCACTAATACCGCTGTCGCCGTCGCTGCTACCACCACCATGACCATCAGCGTCGCCACCACTATTACTGTCATCGTCACCACCACCACTACCGCCACCTTTGCTGCCACCACACAAACGTACCCTTAAACTAATTTTAACAAAATAAAAAAAATTCCAAATGAGTTTATTTTGAAACCAAAAATTTGAGAAAAAACTAAAACTAATTTTTAAAAACTAAAAACTAGTTGTAGTTTTTAAAATTTTCAAAACTCACAACTAAAAACCACCCCAAACGGGCCCTTAATTATTAGAATGATGTGTTTATATGAATTAAAAAATAAAATAAAAAATTTCAGTAGCATTTCCACAAAAAATAGAATCACTGTGGTGTTATTATGTGGTATTTGCCTAATTCTTTTGTAATAATATACATATATTCCAGATACAAATTCCTAAATGTACCTCTAAAATTTAAATTTCAGGATGAATTTAATAGATTCTGAAAAATGAATTTCAAAACATCTATAAATTTCTCAAATATACCTTCCAAAATTATTTTCTAAGAAGATTTTTTTGTCAAAACAATATAAGAATGCAAAGAGTGAATGCAAAGAGAAAAAAAGGAAGTGTAAACTGAAATTTCCAATTAGTGCTTAAGAGATTTACGCTTTTTTAGGTGGTTTTTTGGCCTAAATAGCTTTGGTAAGCTCAACCCATGCAAAGGCCCAAGACCAAAACCAAAGGAAGTGTTACACTACATTGAAAGGAGGCTCATTGGCTAAACTAAGGCTCTTTTACAAACTAAATACAAAAATAGGGCTATTTTAAAACGTATTATTGACATGGGGTTATTTTTGGCCTTATATGGTGGTTAGTTGTTATACTACACCAAAAAAGGGCCCATTGGCTAAACTAAGGCTTTTTTACAAAATAAGTATAGAAATGGGGCTGTTTTAAAATATATTATTGAAATGGTATTATTTTGACTCAATCAAAGGTCAGTTTACTAGTTTGACTTAAGAGTTCTATGCCATGTGAATTTTTTATTTGTTTCTTTTAAAAAAATTAGGACTGGATCCCACAAGGCATGCAATGTGGAACTTAACAATCAAGCTAGGGTTTTTTGAACTTGCTAGTTAGATTGGCTAGTCCACATGACATTCCACGTGGGTTCTAGTCCTAGTGAAAAAAAAAAGACACATGTATAGCTTGCCATTTCTACTAGCAAAATCCAAAAAAATAATAAAAATACCTAACGTAGGTAAAAGTAAACTCGCTAACAACAGTAGCTAGCTTTGAAAGGAAAAACAACAACATATTACTAGCACCTCTAAACTCTTCAATAGAAATTGTAACGACCCCCTGTCGCTACAGTACCACGCACACTCCTCATCCATGAATCATATGTTTAGTCATTAACATAAACATGATTATATCAACATTCATAACTATAAAATATATATACAAATCCAATGATATAATATAAAAGTAAGGTTATATACAACAACCAAACTTCTTATAGCTGGTCAACTATATAACCAATGCAAAAGAAAGCATCAGAAAGATCTTCCCAAAGGAACCACCCCAAAAAGATCTTCAAACTCTCACTGGATCCTCCACCATCAACTGTAGGAAGCTGGATCTGTTGAAGCCTCTCCCTCTGCTCCCACATCAAAATGACGTGATCATCACAGTCATAGCAACACACATAACCACACCAGTAACAACAACAACCATGACAACACAAAACAAAAAGCAAGGCAAGGGTAAGCTTACGAAACAAAACCAACATAATAATATATATATACAATTCATATTCTTACACCATCAACATACCAAGATGGAAATCCAAATCATTAAGAAATGGTTCTACATACAATACAACACAACACATCATGCCATTAACCGTACAACTTATGTGCCCACTCGTACCACGACATGAGGTCCATCATTAGCTACCTTAGCCGCTAATCTACACCACGACATAAGGTTCATCGCCAGCTACCTCAGTCGCCAACATATGTATACCAATACATGTATCAACCACCACAGCATGAGGTCCATCGTCAGCTACCTCAGCCGCCAACATATGTATACCAATGCATGTATCACCACAATAATCAACTCTACCACAACAATCCTCATATCATATATACATATATATGTATCAACATATCACCGCAGCCATATATACATATATATCAATATATCACTACAACCATCAACTCAACCATAACAATCATTATATCATATACATATATATCTCAACATATCTCCGCTACCATCAACTCAACCACAACAATCATTATATCATATATATCTATATCAACATATCACCGCAACCATCAACTCAACCACCGCCATCATTATATCATATACATATATATCAACATATCTCTACAACCCTCAACTCAACCACAACAACATCACAAACCATCAATAACATCACTCCTAATCATTCATTATATAACAACACAAATACCCTCAACAATCAAGTATACAATATGAATTTGTCTTTCTTGTGAAGTTTAAACATTTTTCCAAAGTTTCCAATTATCACACCAAACATTAAACCAACAGCATTTAACCCCATCTTTATTTTTCTTAAAGTTTCAACTTTAATGGTCCATGCATAGCACCACAAAATTGACACCAAGCATCTTAAAAACAGGGGAGAATCAGGGATTTTGTCGCCCAGCGCCAACATCACAGAGAAGGTATACAATTTTGTTGCCCAACGCCAACATCATGAGAGAATCTGGCATTTCGTCGCCCAGCGTCACTTTTTGTCGCCCAGCAATAGAATCCGTTGCTATAGGAAAAATTTTTCGTCGCTAATTGACAGCATTTCAAACAGCATTCTATTAGCTGTTGCCTGACAACACAAAACTGGTGCCCAACACCAAACTGCAATTTTTGCAGTCCTAAGGAAGATGTTCCATGTCGTTTTTGACAAAACCAATCCATCCCAAGCATCACAAAACAAGTCTAATTACTTCAAATGCCTTTTTAATCGATTACATAATGATTTCTTCCACAAATCATCCACAAATTTCAAAAACCCCTTTTTTTAAAAACCCATTTTATCAAAACCCACATACACACAAATATTCACCAAAACCAACCGATTTCAATGGATTAAATCAACATATCAATGACCATAAACACAAAATCAAGCAATAGTAAGCTTCCCTTACCCCTAAAAGTTTCCAAATTTGAATTTGGGTTACTTGAGAGTTTTCTGTCTTGAGCCAAATCTTCCAAGAATCAACCCTCCTTTGGACAAGAACATGGAACCTAGGCTTGGTATCTTGCTAACCCCTTGATGACTAAAGAGATTTAGAGAGATTGAGAAAGATGAAGAGAAGAGAGAGAAAGGAAATGAGAGAATGAGGGAAATCCCCTTCCCCTCCCCTTATATAGTTGAACTCTCCAGAGCTCTCACATAGACTTTTGGCCAACTAAGGCTCAAATCTCACCAAACCACTATTCTTACCTCAAAACTAGTTTAACTTAACTGTTTTTCTCTCAAAACCCAAAATCACACTCTCAACATATCCACATTGGCTCAAACACATATCTCAAGTTTCCTAAATTCAAACCAGAACTCAAACAGACAATTCACAACTATCAATACATACCACGTACCATACATAATAGCAATTCATTTATTTCTTTTATCACCTAGATTACATATCAAATTTTCACTTTTTAGTTATTAAAACACTTAATCATGCTTTAGGAAAAACAAGATGTTACAGAAATGGCTACTTATAAAAAAATTGCTAGTATTGCAACAACAATAGCTACCTGCTGCTACTGATCTTTACCTTGCTACTATTAGTATTAGCCATCACATTATTGTGCCAAGCACACTCACATTGCAAGATAGTAAGAACCCATGTGCATACTCACGTTATACATGAAGAGATCAAAAGAGAATTTTTTTTTGAGGAGGAATAAATTAAAAAAAACAAAAAAGAAATGGTAGACACATGTAAATGTACTATTCATTAAGACTCAACCAAGAGTGGGAGCATTGAGACTTAAGAGGTTGCACCCAATTGAATAGAAAAAATAAACAGTGGCTTAGGTGGGGAAGTGACTTATATGGTTTATGGTGGACAAATAAATAATGACTATTAGATTTATTAATAAAACATTAAATGGTGAAGATTCATTACTAGTAACTTTTGCTGCCGCTTTTTACTTATTAAAACTATTTGCGAGTCCTTATCTTAAAGAATTATTTTAGCATTTTTTTTTGCACATTCCCCCTTATGTTGATCTGGTGGTCTGAAGAAAAAGAGTGACGAGAAGAACCTCTATCGTGTTGGCTATGGTAGTCCACTGCCATCTGCACTATCGCATGAAGCCCTCTTCGGTGGTGTTGTGTTGATGCAACAGAGAGAAGGAAGATCAAGGGAAGAAGGATTGTTGGTTTGGTTGAGCACCAAGAAGATGGGGGAGAAGAGCCTTTGTATACCACCAATTTATCACCATAGAGAAGATAACACCACTGCATAGCAGAAGGGGAAAAAAAAACATAACATCATCAACCTCATTGAACTAGTCAGCATGACCCAACAACCAAGTACCACTGCATGCCTATCATGTGTCTCCTTTCACTTTACGACATGTGGAAATTTTTTTGTTTTATTTGGATTACACTAGTAGGAATGATAAGTTTGCACATGTCTTTTTTTTATTAGGACTGAACTCATGTGACATGTCATATGAGATTCGATCCTAATTTTTTCTAAAGAAAAATAAATAAAAAGTGACATGTAACTCGTTAGTCAAATTGGTGAGTTGACTTATCAAATACCCCATGTTAATATAATCTTTTTAAACAACTAGTGTGGTGACATGTGCAATGCACAAGCTTGTTATTAGGTTTTAAAATTCTAAAGTTGTTTTTTCAATTTATGTTTATTATATATTATTTAAGAGTTATAACACATAAAATTTAAAGTAATAATTATAATAAGTGACCTAATTTAAGTTTTGGAAAACTTCTTTATACACCATATTTGTCAATAAAAAAAATACTTAACAAACAAAATGACGTGAGTATGTTAACCACAAACATTAACAAAATTCATACTTCATAAAATATTTAAGTCCTAAATAAAATAAGTGTGAAAACAATGATGACCACAAACATTAACAACTTTGTTGATGACTAATCTCTGTCTGGAAACTTGACTAACCACTTTTAGTGTTGTCCCCTCTCTCAACCACATTTTTTCCATCAACAAGGCCTTGCTTAAGGGATCCAAGCCTAATTCCACTCAAACCAATGTAATATTGGTTTAGTGTAACATGAATAGTACAAATAAGTGTGAAAAAAAATAAAAGAAAATAAGATGGGACGAAAAGGTGAAAGGAGAGAAAAAAGTAACTTTTTTATATAACTAAATCATTTGTCAAAGTTTACAAATTACTATTCAAACTAACAAATATTTTTCTTATTTATTATTTATTATAAAATAAAAAAGTTTTCTTGCTTGAGTCATGTCAAGTGGTAAATTTAGAATCATTTACTTGTCAAAAATATTTTCATTTTTTTACAGATCTTTTCAGTAATACACACACACACACACACATGATTATTGAATTGGTTTTGATGGTGGAAATTTGCTTCCGAAATCAAAATAAACCAATTCCTGAATGGATGACTTTCCACGTTGACTCTAAACAACAAATATATTTTATTTATGGGACTTAGAATCAAAATAAGTTGTGAGTTCTTTTTATTTGAACCAGTAATGTCATGTTTTCAACTTGAGTGTATGATATAAGTTAAAACCTCAATTCTACATTAACTAAAACCATAGCTAGCAAGCAATTATTAAAATTCAACCTTTAAAATCAAAATTTGTAAAAATATTATAGTTTTGCCCAATTTGACAAGTATCAAAAATTGTGTGTGAAACATTTATTATAAATTCAATCGAGAAACACAAATATGAATCACAATCAAATTGTCAAAAAATAAACATCAATGCAAATAAAGTAAAGAGTTTAAAGTTTCAAGAAGAAAATAAGATTAAGAAGCGACAAGATTAAGTTTGGACAAGAAAAAAGATGAGAAGCAGAAATGAATGAAAAAAATACAAGAGTTTCGAGAAGAAAAAGTATGGAGAATGAAACTGCAAAAAATATAGAAATTAAAGCTTAAGATTAATTAATAAGTTGTTAATTAATAATTTATTTCTCTTTTTAGTAAAAATAAAAATAAAATATATAGATTTAGTGACTTCTCATGTTAGGTCTAGGACTCACTTGAATATCACAAAGATCTTATCTAAAGCTTAAGATTAATCAATAAATGGTCAATTGATATTTCATTCTTTTAATAAAAATAAAACAAAATAAAATATATAACAAAAAAACATCAACCTACAAAACGATTTTCTACCTAAAGAACTATGTGAATTTGAGTTCCTCATTGTACCGAAGGATACGTAGGAATAAAGACTCACTCCTGTCAATCTCAAAAACAATAAAAATAAAATAATAATAGTAATAATTCCTTTTTTTTTTTAAATTATAATAAAATTCAAATAAAATAAATAATATAAATAAATGATAAAAATATTATAAATAGGATTAATAATTTTATAAGCAAGAGGATAAGACTATTAATATTTTCACACATTAAGTTAAAGAGTAACCATTTTACAACGGACGTCGTAGGGTGCTATCACCTTCCCTATGCATAATTTACTCTTAAATCCTTATCAAGGTTCAAGGCCTTTCTTCTGGGTTTTTCCATACGTTTTCCCTTAATAAACTATAGTGGCGACTCCTTTGTTTTAATTCATTTTTGCCGTCCAGTCATGACCTTGGTTGCAACAATGTGAAAAATAAAAAAGAACCATATAACTCATTATAGTTGAATGATAAACAAAATGAAAATTTTAAAACACTACAAAATTAAGAGTTCAAAATTATTGAGTTTTAAAAACTTACACGGTAAATTGTTCTGCTTGAGAAATTAATAAAATAAAATGTCAAAAAAATAATTAATTAATTTTTTAAAAATTAGTAAAAAAAAATTTGGGGTGCCCTTCAACCTTGGGCCCTAGGCTGTCACCCCTCTAGGCCTAGGCTCAAGGCCGACATTGGTTAAGAGTTGGTTTCTTTTGTAGCAGTAGAGAGGTTCAGGGATGTGGGAAGTTCAGATGGAGAAGACATAAATGGTGTGAGGGCTGAAGTGGAATCTTCAAGTCTTCAGTCTATGCCAGTTGAGGAGTGTAATCATGGAGCAATGATTAAGGACGTTACGGGTAGTGATGTTTATGGTCCTTGGCTCTTAGTCAAGCAGCCATTAAGGAGTAAAGGACGTTTTACTAAGGTTGGGAAAGAAGTTGAGAGTCTTGCTAAAAATAAGCCAAGATCATCTGTTGTAGATACGTTGGGCTAACGTTTTGATTCACTAGTGGATGTGGAGATTGATGACAAAATTATGGAGGAATTAGGTGGGTCTGCGTTAGTTATTGCGATTGGTGCAATTTCAATATAGGTAAATAATGTTAATGAGAAAAGAGGGAATATTTGTGATTTGGTTAGTGCAAATTTTGAGAGACATGGATTGCATGAAAAAAATAACGTACAGCCAAAACAAGGAAAGGTATCTAAGAATTTTATCTTAAATAAAAGTGGGCCCATCAAGAAGAAAGAGAAGACTAAATCTGAGAGGCCTTTGTTAGAGAAAGCCTTACCATTGGGGCCCACGGTTGAGAAAGAAGATTCCTTTAAAGTAGCAAAATGTGTCCATAGCGAAATAGAAAAAGTGCACAAGAAGGGGGGTGGAGCGTTTTAAAACTTTTTCAAAACAAGTTGACCAGTATGAAAACGTTTTCAAGCATAGGAATAGAGAGAAGAAGAACACAGGAAGTTTTATACTAGTTCACTCAACCTGAGCTACGTCCAGTCCCTTCACCCAGAAGGTATTCACTAACCAACCTTTGGTTACAACTATTGTTCGCGGCCTCTTCAGGCTTTACAACACAATCACCCTAGATTGCTTAACCTAAGTATTCTTTTACACTAAGCCTGTCCAGGCTTTCACAACACAACAAGTGTTTATACAAATAATATCAACTCATGTAGTGAGGATTTGAAAGATTAGGCACAAAAAACGCTCTGAAAAACTTTACACGATTTTTTCTATCGTCCACTGGACACTTCTATCAGAATATTGCTAATATCTTTTTGTTCTTGTTCTTTTTCTTGATTGTTTGTCATAGTCTCTTTTGCTATGTCTTTTTTTGCTTCTTCCTTGGTGCATGCATATATATAGTCTTCAGGGAAAAGATTTGTTGTAGAAGACTTTGACTTCGTTATGCAATGGGAAGAGTGCAAACTGTCCTTTCAGAGAGGTCAGGCGCAGCAGCTTTTAGACTTACACTAAAATGGAAAGTGCAGGACTGTGCTGACGGTCTGTTTTTCTGAACATTCTTCATTCGTCTTAGCAACTTGATAAGTTGACTTACTTTATCTGTTTTTGCTGCGGTCTTTCACTAGAATGATTCTGATGTTATTTAATGCTTCAAACAATTTGAACGTTAGATCATAGAAGTAGTAATATGTTAGTTTCAAGAAAAACTAGCATAATTAAAAAATGGACGTTCAAAATAGAACTTAGCTGTTTGAATATTTGTCGTTGGAAGCTTGCATTAGATATTTTAATTTGTTCTTCAGACGATCATCTTGAGCTGTTCATTGGACGATGTTCTTTAAGCACGTCTATTGGACGGTCTTCCTTGGCATGTCTACTGGACGGTCCTCTTTAACACGTCTACTGGACGGTCTTCTTTGACACGTCTACTGGACGGTCTTCAAAGAGAAGTTTGTATGTTGCAAAGAGTTCAGTTCTTTGGTAGAAACTTGAACATTAATAAGTTTGTTATCTTCAAAACTTTGAGGGTCTAAACGCTTCTACGTCTTTGGTTCCAACAATCTCCCCTTTTTGATGATGACAAGCCTTATTAATTTTTAAAGTTTTGCTGGAATATAAAAGGACGCATAAAGGAGTTTTCGAAATACTTATTATGCTCCCCCTGAGTTTGATATTCCAAGTTTTGTATTCTTTGAGACACAAGATATATTAGTTTAAATACATATCGAATAACGTTCAAAATATCAAGCATATTGTATCTAATAGTTATGGATTTTAAATATAGGTAGAGTAAGTCAGAACAAAGCATGTATTTTATTGTACTTGAAGATCATACAAAACAGCAAATAATAATAATAAAAATTCCAGTTCTCTAGCAAATAATAAAAAACATAGTTTTCCAGTTCTCTAGCAAATAAAAAAACATAGTTTCTAGTTTTCCCCCTTTTGTCATTAGCAAAAAGTAGACAAAGAGAGAAGGGAGACGTCATCATAGTCACTGTTACGGCTGTGGAGGAGGAGCTGGGGAAGGTTGAGGAAGGTGTAGGAGAGCTTGTTGGTTTTGGATAATTTGGTGAAGAAGGGTGAAGATAGGTTGTAGCTGGTTTGCAATGTACTATTGAATGACGGGGTCAACATGGGGAATGGGGAAAGGGGTAGAAGAAGAGATAGGAAGGCTTGCGGAGGCTTGAGAGCCAGGAATAGGTGGGGGTGGAGGTGTAGATGACGGTGGTTGGGAAGGAATGGGTGGAAGGGCTTTAGAGGTGGGAGGAGGTGCTTCCAGAAGCTTCAAGTCTTGTACTTCTAGTTGGTATGGATGTGGAGTGGTGCCATGGGTAGGGTGGTTGAAAATTTGTGTGGTGAGTAAGAGTGATAATCATAGTGTATAGGATAGAAGTTTTTGCACCAAGGAGTGGACGCTTGTTTGTTGGACGGACAAAGGCAGCTGAAGAGTATGAAAAGTGAAATACATGAGCTGGACGCTGCGTGACTTCACAGTTCGTTGTAGTTGGAATATTAGCTTTGTCGTCTACTGAAACTTCACTACTGGATGCTTCTTGTTTGCATAGGAATATATGGTGATGCTAGAAGCGTTCAGCATTGTCCTCGTCCAAGCCTGTATCAAGACGCTGAGCTAGGAACCATTCACAGGAATGAGTTGAATGTTGTTGAAAATTAGCTCTAAACGACAAAGGCAGGGTCGGTGTCTTGGTTAGAATCTTCTTCTTCTTGCGGTTGTCATCTATGATTGGCAGTCTTGGGCAGACACGATCTGGTTGGATGCGGATGGATGTTGAAGGTCGGATGTGTTGTGATAGGGGAATGAAGAGTTGAAACTTCAAGGTGGCAGAACCTTTGAGAGTGTTGCAAAACATATGCTCAAAGGTAGATGGAAAGAATCCATCTTCTTCCGGATCTAGAGGCTGAAACTTTAAAACTACAGGCCTTATGTGAACAGTCTGCTCGCCCCCAGGTTTCCTTTGATGCAGAGCTTGCTCGTTGTGTTCTACTGGAGGTACTTTGTGTTGAAGTACTCCAAGAGAATGTGCATTGATGTGCCAAGCTCGTACAACTTTAGGGTACTTCTGTCTAATAAACCGCTTGAGCAGTAAGTGTTCAATAGCTCTAGGAGGCAGTGCTAGATAAGCTTCCAAAGGTTTATGGACATAGTCGTCCTTGTACTTGTCCAGATCAAGTGGAGAGTAATCAGAACCGAAAACAGGTTCAGGGAGCTCTAGACACAAGATAATAGCATTGTCGTCCATGTGGTTTTGGGGGTTGGCTTCAACAAACAGTAGAGGCCAAAGCTATTTGGTTTTGGTTAAGGTTTCTGAGGGGGTGGAAGATGTAGGCAAGGAAATAATGGTTGAGGAGGAAGGTGATTTAGTAGGCTTGATGGAGAGATGTGTCTTAGATATGTCGGGGGTGGGGATGGTGCAGGTATAACCTTTATCACCAGGTAGTAGCATGTCTGATTCAGGTGTGGCTTGTGGGTCGGCTTGTGTTTGGATAAGAGGTTCAGAGGGTTCAATAAATGATGCAGCTAAGTCACTAAAAGGTTCATTTTCAACAGGAGAGGAAAGCTTACTTTTCTTGGATTGGGCTTCCCTTGGCAGTGTTTCTGCTGGTCGTTTGGATGAGGCAGATGGTTGTGGTTGTGGTTGAATAGGAACATCAATCACGGTAGCTTGCTGCTTCTTGACAAGCTTACCAATTGGCTCATCGTCTTCGTTGTCAGAAGCGACGATCAACCGTCTGTTAGTAGGAGCTTGTGTCAGAGCAGGTGAAGGAGCAGAGGCAACGATAGGAGCATCTGCAAGAGGAGTAGATGGAGCTGAAGGTTGTTGAGTCTTGGACCTTGTAACTCTAGTTGCTTGTGTCTTGGATGACCTCCTATTGGTAGACGGTTTAGCAGCAACTGGATTCACAAATAGTGCCTCGTCGTCCATTGGCTCAACGAGCTGGACGATTGGCTCAATTGTCTGTAGAGGTGCCATCTCAACAATTTCCTTTTTAACGTCCACTAGTTTGGATGTGGTTTCCAAAGGCTTCAGCACAAATCCAGCCTTCATCTATGCAACATTGTTGCATCCAAAAGGCAGTTGAGTGAAATGATGGCACCACCCAGAATCTTAATCTGATTTTTTTCTCCAAGGGATAGAGTAAAGAAGGCATGATACACCTGCTGTTGCTAGAAAAGTATGTTAAGGAGAGTGGCGTAGGTGATCTGGTCACGCTCTCCGCGTCCTCTGATGGTCTTGAAGATGTTGCTCAAGATAAGGTGCGACAGGTTAAACTATTGGCCTGTGATTATGTGGAACAACGTGAACCTGTGTAGGAAGGTAACGTTGTCCTTCGATCCAGCCTTGTGAAGAATTCCCTTGTTCAAAAACTGTTGGAAAATCTTCCCTTTTTTGTTAGCTTGCTATATTCGACTAGGCCTTCGCCTTTTGGACCCATCAGTGCAGCGTCAACAGTATCATGTCCTCCAAAACTGCTTTCCCAACCATTCTTGATGCAGGACCCAGCCCGCTCATAGCCAATGGCTTGGGCAACAGAGCTGAGGTCCAGTATGACCTTGACACCCAGAATAGTTCCCTCGATATCTGTCTTGGAAAAGATGGCAGAGTTCTAGAACTGTTTGATGAGCTCTGGGTATATGATCTTGTTCAAGTGGAAGTAGTTGAGAATTCCACATTTGAGCAGGTTGTCCTTTACATTCACACCCATGTCTTCCAGGGCTTGGATATCGAAACAACTTTCGATAAGAACAACAACCTTGTTTAGGCTCTCCACATGGGCCACGGCCTTCGTAGCAGGACCAGCCTTTTTAGTTGCCATATTTAAGAGCTTGAAAGGTTGTTAAGGTTTGAGAGGTTTTGAGAGACTGAGAGAGTTCAAGTGGATTTGAGAATAGGTGAGTGTTTGGTTTTAGGTTTGAGCGTATATGAAGAAACTGAAGAGTTTTGCTTTTGGTAGTTCTTTCAATTTCGAAGAGAAAGGTGATGTGCAATAAATGTTGGTCAGGTGTTTACACTTTTCGAGGTTGGTTATATGGCGCTTCAGTGACTCAGATAGGAATAAAGCATTTATTTTCAAATCATTTTTAGAGATAACATGATTAAGTACGGATAGAGATTTTTATGCATAAATGTAAGTTGTTAGGGAATGCGAAAAGCTATGCAAGTGATCAATGAAGTATTGGACGCTACAAAACATTGGACGGTCAAGGCATGTTGAATAAAACTTATTCATTTATAAATTCTATACCAAGAAGATCTCGAATATAGATGAGTTTATCTTTAGGAAGGGGTTTTGTAAGTATATCGGCCAATTGATTTTCAGTATTGATAAACTGAATACCAACAATTCCCTTTTGAACATAGTCTCTTATAAAATGATGTTTTATTTCAATGTGCTTTGCCCGAGAATGTAAAATAGGATTTTTAGACAGATTTATAGTAATAGTGTTATCACAAAAGATAGGAATGTTACTCTCATAGATACTGTACTCTTCTAACTGATGCTTGATCCATAAAAGTTGTGAGCAACAAGACGCTGCTGAGACATACTCTGCTTCCGCTGTGGACAGGGCAATTGTCCCTTGTCTTTTGCTCGTCCAGGAGACTAGATTCCCACCAATAAGGTGACATCCTCCACTGGTGCTTTTGCGTTCTATTCTATCTCCCGCATAGTCAGCATCGTAGTAACCAACTAACCTGTATTCTTTGTTTGACTTAAAATATAAACCAAGGTTAGTGGTCCTTTTTAAGTATCTAAAAATTCTTTTAACTGTTGTTAGATGAGTTTCTCTAGGGTCAGACTGAAAACGGGCACATAAGCATACACTGAACATAATGTCAGGTCTGGACGCTGTGAGATATAAAAGAGACCCAATCATACCTCGGTATGTAGTTTGGTCTACCTTTTTAGAAGAGTCGTCCAAGCTGAGTATTGATGATGGATGCATAGGTGTACTCATTTCCTTGGCATCATCCATCTTGTACTTCTTGAGAAGTTTGTTGACATATTTTGTTTGATGTATGAATATGCCATTTGTAGTCTGCTTTACTTGCAATCCCAGGAAGAATTTTAATTCTCCTATCATACTCATCTCGAATTCTGCTATCATGATCTTAGAAAAATCCTTGCATAAAGCGTCATTAGTAGCACCGAATATAATATCGTCTACATATATTTGCGCAATAATAAAGTGTGATTTAACATCTTTGCGAAAGAGAGTGGTGTCTACTTTTCCTCTAGTAAAACCATTTTCTAAAAGAAAAGAACTTAGCTTTTCATACCAAGCTCTTGGAGCTTGTTTAAGTCCATACAAAGCCTTTTTGAGTTTGAAAACGTGTTTTGGAAAAGTATCACACTCAAAACCAGAGGTTGTTTCACATAGGTTTCCTCGTTTATTATGCCATTTAAGAATGCACTTTTTACGTCCATTTGATAGAGCTTCATATTACTATGAGCAGCAAATGAAAGTAAGATGCATATGGCTTCTAATCTAGCTACTGGTGCAAAGGTTTCGGTAAAGTCTATACCTTCTTGTTATGAGTAGCCTTGAGCTACAAGTCTTACTTTATTTCTTACCACTTTGCCAACTTCATCTAGCTTGTTGCAGAACACCCACTTTGTTCCAATGATAGACTTGTCCTTGGGTGCAGGAACTAGCATCCAGACATCATTCTTTTCGAATTGACTAAGTTCGTCCTTCATGGCGCTGATCCAGCCATCGTCTAGGAGAGCTTCGTGCATCGTCTTTGGTTCCAGTTGAGGAATCAAAGTAGTTTGAGCTTGCTCCTTGAAGGTCGATCTTGTCCTGACATGATCTTGGACGTTTCCAAGAATTTGATTATCTGGATGATAGGTCTTCATTTACCCAAAGCGTCTAGTTGGTTCCTTTTCTTCTTCTTTTGGATCGTCCATCTGATCTCTAGACATTGAAGGACTAGCATCTTCTAGCTTTATATCTACAAATGAATCGTCTAGCTTTGATATTTCTTTATCAAGCTTATTGTCATTGAATTTAACATAGATGGCTTCTTCAACTGTTAAGGTTCTAGAGTTGTAAACTCTATAGGCCTTGGATGTTTTAGAATAGCCTAATAGCATTCCATCATCACACTTAGAATCAAACTTTCCAAGATTGTCCTTAGTGTTTAAGATGAAACATTGACATCCAAAGGAATGAAGATATGATATGTTGGGCATTCTTCCTTTCCACAATTCATAAGGAGTCTTTTTCAAAATTGGTCTTATATAAATTCTATTTTGTAAATAACATGCAGTGTTTACTGCTTCAGCCCAGAAGTGCTTAGGAGTGGCATTATCATTTAGCATGGTTCTAGCCATTTCTTGCAATGACCTGTTCTTTCTCTCTACCACACCATTTTGTTGCGGTGTTCGAGGTACAAAGAAGTTGTGGAGAATTCCGTTTTCCTCACAGAACCCTTGAAAACTTTCGTTTTCGAACTCCCCTCCATGATCACTTCTGATTAAAGCTATGCAAACACCTTTTTCATTTTGAATTCTTTTGCAAAAGATTGAAAAGATCTTGTAAGACTCATTCTTGTGTTTTAAGAACATAACCCATGTCCATCTAGAGTAGTCGTCCACTACAACTAATCCATATCATTTTCCACTAAGGGAGGCTGTTCTGGTTGGACCAAACAAATCAATATGTAGAAGCTCTAGATGTCTAGTTGTGGAAGCAATATTTTTTGATTCAAAAGAGTTTTTTACTTGTTTCCCTTTTTGACAAGGATCACAGAGAACATCAGACTTGTAAGTAAGATTTGGAAGTCCTTTTATGAGGTTATGCTTATTTAGCTTTAAGATTAGTCTCAAGCTTGCATGTCCAAGCTTCTTGTGCCAAGTCCATTGATTCTCTTTGATAGATACTAGACACGATACATTTTGATTTGTGAGGTCATTAAGATCAATCTTATAAAGGTTGCTTTGCCTCTTAGCAGAGAATAGTATGGATCCATCTAGATTCTTGACAATACATTTTTCTTTGTCAAAGGAGACATTGTGTCCACTGTCACATAATTGACTTATGCTCAGTAGATTGTGTTTGAGTCCTTCAACATATAAAACATTTTCAATGGAAGGGAGGAGTGCTTATCGATTGTTCCTATACATGTGATCTTTCCCTTCTAGTTTCCTCCAAAGGTGACCCATCCACCATTCTTGGGTTGTAGGCTTTGGAACATACACCTTTCTCCCGTCATGTGTCGTGAGCAACCACTATCCAGGGACCATGATTGGGGTCTTCTTTTCGTTGTCAAGCAAATCTGCAATAGGTATTATCATAGACTTAGGTACCCAAATGGACTTGGGTCCTTTTCTGTTAGTTCTGAAGGCATTGGACGCCTTCTTTGTTGGACGATATCTACAGTTTGTTGATTCATGCCCATTCTTACCACATATTTTACAGAAGGTTATGTTTTTACTAGGTTTGTAATTTTCTTTAACCAAACCAAGTTCGGATTTGTCATGAGGACTTCTTCTATAAGATAGAATCTTATTTAGGTTCTCTGTTCCGCTGACAAATTTTGACAAACTTTCTTTTAAATGAGTGACTTCTTTTGAAGTTCTAAAACTTCATGAGAAGATGTCTCTTATGAAATGTTCTTTGTTTTTAAAAACTTATTTTCTTTTAAAACCTTTTTATGCTCTTCATTGAGCAAATTAAATTCTTTTGTTATTTTAGAGAATTTCTTTTTTAGTTCTTTATATCCTATTGAGAGAGTTGAGGAGTTAGCAAGTAAATCATTATAGGCTTCTTGTAGAGAGATTAAGTTATCAAAGTTTACCTCTTCGTCTTGCTTATTATTTGAGCTATCAAAGCTAATCTCCGCTATGAGACACAGGTTGACTTCTTCCTCTTCTTCTTCTTCGGATGAAGATAGGTCCATGTCTTCCCAAGTAGCCGTGAGACCCTTTTTCTTGAAGAACATCTTCTTTTTGTCCTTCTGCAAACTGGGACATTCAGCTCTGAAATGTCCAGGCTTTTTGCATTTATAACAGACTGAAGGACTCTTTTCTTTTGGTGTCTTGTTGAACTTCTTTGTGAATTTTTTGGCTCTTAATCCTCCTTTCTTCTTCCACATAGCCTGTATTTTTCTAGAGATGAAGGATATTTCATCTTCATTAGAGTCATTCTCTTCGGACTCTTCCTCAGAGGATTCTTCCATGTTTAGTGCTTTGGACGGTGATCCTCTAGGTGGACGTTGGACGCTTAGAGCGATGGACTTCTTCTTCTGTCCTTCGTCTTGCTTTAGCTCCAGTTCGTGGACTTTAAGAGTTCCAAGTAACTCTTTCATTGAAAGTGCTGTTAGATCCTTGGAAGCTCTTAAGGCTGTAACCTACAGTCTCCATTGCCTAGGCAAACTTCTCAAGATTTTGTCAATGTGATCATAATTATCATAGGTTTTGCCTAAGGACCTCAGGTTGTTTATTATGGTTTGAAATCTACCAAACATAAGTTCAATAGTTTCATTTTCTTCCATAGTAAAGAGTTCATATTGTCTTACGAGTAAGCTCAACTTAAACCTCTTTACTTGTGAAGTGCCTTCGTAGGCAAGAGTGAGGGTGTCCTACATTTTCGTAGCATTTTTTAAGCTATGTACCTTTTTATATTCAGATTCAGATAAGGCACACATCATAGCATTTCTAGCTTTTGAGTTTAAAAGATACCTTTGTTTGTGAGATTCTGTCCATTGACTTCTTGGAAGCTCCACTCCATCATGGTTAAGGGGCAGGTAGTTGCCTAGCGTCCCACATGTCTATGTGACTGCATCAAAGAATGCTATCATTTTTTGCTTCCAGTAATCGTAGTTCTGACCTTTAAAAAGAGGCAGTCTGTTAACGGCTTGTCCTTCGTCTTCCATGAGTGGTCAGGATTGTTTTTACCCCTGCAGTGTTAGATGCTCAACCCCAAGAGGCCGAGCTCTGATACCAATTGAAATAGAAAAAGTGCATAAGAAGGGGGCGGGGGGGGGGGGGAGGGGTGTTTAAAAACTTTTTTGAAACAAGTTGACCAGTATGAAAACGTTTTCAAGCGTAGGGATAGAGAGAAGAAGAACACAGGAAGTTTTATACTGGTTCACTCAACCTGAGCTACGTCCAATCCCTTCACCCATAAGGTATTCACTAACCAACCTTTGGTTACAAGTATTGTTCGCGGCCTCTTCAGGCTTTACAACACAATCACCCTAGATTGCTTAACCCAAGTATTCTTTTACACTAAGCCTCTCCAGGCTTTCACAACACAACAAGTGTTTATACAAACAATATCAACTCATGTAGTGAGGATTTGAAAGATTAGGCACAAAAAACGCTCTGAAAAACTTTACACGATTTTTTCTATCGTCCACTGGACGCTTCTATCATAATATTGCTAATATCTTTTTGTTCTTGTTCTTTTTCTTGATCGTTCGTCACAGTCTCTTTTGCTATGTCTTTTTTTGCTTCTTCCTTGGTGCATGCATATATATAGTCTTCAGGAAAAACATCCGTTGTAGAAGACTTTGACTTCGTTATGCAATGGGAAGAGTGCAAACTGTCCTTTCAGAGAAGTCAGGCGCGGCAACTTTTGGACTTGCACTAAAATGGAAAGTGCAGGACTGTGCTGATGGTCTATTTTTCTGAACATTCTTCATTCGTCTCAGCAGCTTGATAAGTTGACTTGCTTTATCTGTTTTTGTTGCGCTCATTCACTAGAATGATTCTGTTGTTATTTAATGCTTCAAACAATTTGAATGTTAGATCATAGAAGTAGTAATATGTTAGTTTCAAGAAAAACTAGCATAATTAAAAATGAACGTTGAAAATAGAACTTAGCCGTTTGAATATTTGTCGTTGGAAGCTTGCATCAGATATTTGAATTTGTTCTTCAGACGATCATCTTAAGTTGTTCATGGGACGATGTTCTTTAAGCACGTCTATTGGACAGTCTTCCTTGACACGTCTACTGGACGGTCTTCAAAGAGAAGTTTGCATGCTGCAAAGAGTTCAGTTCTTTGGCAAAAACTTGAACATTAATAAGTTTGTTATCTTCAAAACTTTGAGGGTCTAGAAGCTTCTACGTCTTTGGTTCCAACACATAGTATAGGAGAAAGAATGTAAAGAAAGGGAATTATGGGATTTTGTTATCCTCCACGAAATGAAGAGATTAGAAAAAAAAAAAAAAGTATCACTACTAGAAATATGCCAAATTTTGTGAATTTTCCTGCGAATTTTACATTGCAGATTTTCTTATGGATTTTTATCCTCTGGTAATTCTTTGGTGGATTACACGTTTCTGTAGATTTTAAAATCCACAGCAAGATTTCCTGTGAATTTAAAATTCGTAGGTAATTTTCCTAAAGATTTAAAATTCGCAAGAAATTTCGCGGGTAATATTCCTATGAATTTTAAATTTCGCAAGTAAATTTCTTGCGAACATTAAAAAAAAATACATCTAAATATTTTTAAAACATTTTTTAGAATTTATAAAATATTCATATAAAATCATTATTTATTTATTTTGTAATATTTAGAAATTTTTAATTTAGAAAATATTAATAAAATTATTTATAAATTAAATATAACACAAGACCCAACATTTTTTAAAATATGACTAATTATTTAATATTATTAAATATAATTTTTTATTTAATTTATAGATATTAATAAAATTATTTATAAAATATTAACACAAGACCCAATGGCTATGGCAATTTGCTCCATGCGCCTTCTCATCTAGAAATTTAGAAATAACCCGTGTGTGTGTGGTCTAGTGTGCCTCAGTCCTGCCTGTGGTCCTATTATCATATCCTATAAATCCTAATACCTATGGACATGCAAAATCATTTTTCACCCCAACGGTCAAATTACAAGATTTATTTATGTGTATTTTTGCCTAGGATAGACTATCAAAGATTCGAACATCTGTTTGATCCGTGTCTCCTTCAAAAACTGCTTAAAACTGCTTATCAAAACACAACATGGTTCTCCATGTGTTACTTCATTAGTTTTCAAGTCATCGAGCGCTTTTTGTTTTGCTAACTGTCTTTGTTTCTGCAATCCCATTCCAATTTCCCAACATTTAGCCAAAATCATATTCTTCGTCTTGAATGCTTGAAAATTGTCTCAATCATCAAGTGTTCTCTCGAACAAAGATCCTTCAACCTTCTAACACATAATTCTTGAACAAGTCTATTCTCCTATACTAAGCCTTTATTTTAGCTTAAAGACCTCCATCTTGAAAGTTGCTTTCGACAAACATTTTTATGATTGAGAGAACTCTTAACAGCCAACAATTAAAAAATATTCTAATTGACACCAACAATTTGATATATTTTTAATTGACTGATGATACTAAGTATTACTCCCCAATCTTTCCTCAAAAAAATATATATTGATCTCTTACGGAATAGAATATTACTTAGGCTCCATACATTTTCATTATATTGAGAAATTATATGATTTAGGATTGCATTTGACCGTGCATCATTAATTTATATGTGTGTAGTCCTCACTCTTTTTTCTGGGTGTTTTTGTGAACTATATTGCATATAAGTATATAACTTAGATGGAAGTTAATTCCAATCCTTGCTCTTTTGCTTTTATAATCAATATGGAGTTTTCCAGGACGAACTGACATAATCACTTAGTTAACCACAATATAATTTTTTCCGATTTAAATATTTTTTATTAAAAAATAGTTTGATTTTTATTCTTTTTTTATAATTATTGAATACTCCTGCACGTGATAATGGAGTGTTCGAATTTGTGGAGCTTGATAGAAAGGTACATCAAAAGACAAGATCGAAGGAATTAGTTACAAGACCATTATAAAATTCAAACAATTTTTATGTCTAACGTCTTTTGTGCTCCAAATAGAAAATTATGTTCTGTATGGAACTAATTTTGTGGGCCAACGTTCGTTTCAACGATTAGGCATGGCAACGTGTGAGTTTGACTTTTCCAATTTTCGTTGTAAAAGATGAGACAGATCCATGGTCAGATTTAGGAGAAGTAAAGATAAAATATTTCAAATTGGAAAAGTTTGTAGGAAACCGACCACATTTTTTAATTTTAATTTACTTATATATTTTTAGACAAATCATATATTAAATTGTTAATTACGTTTAATTCAAATAATATAAAAAGTTAATAAATAACAAAAAAATGAAAAGAAAAAAAACCTTAAGAATTATATTTATAGTTAAATGTATAATTTGACTTTGCTATTTAATTATTAGTATAATTTAAATTATTTAACTATTAAAATAACTAATTTATATTTTTAATAATTGTAAAAATAAATAAAGATATATATATATACATACATACATATAGTTTATTGTTCACTGTCAATTTACTCTAAAATAAAATAAGTACATATTGTAAAAGTTAAATATAATTCAATTATTATTATCCAATTGTTGAACGTCGATTAATTATTTTGATGTTGAAAAAAAATGTGCTCATATATTTTTCTGCAATTTTGAGTAAAAGAGGGGGAGAATAATAAGTAATACACTAAATTTCTAAAATAATAAATATTGTGATTAATTTAATCTTTGAAATTATAAAAATTATTATTCTGGTTCTCAAAATTATTAAATAACAGTCATTTTGATCTCTCATGTTCCTCAACGATGTCATTTTAATTTTTAAGATTATAAAAATAAGAACTAAAATAATTGACGTATAGTGATTTCAAAAATGTACTTATAATTTCGGAAACTAATTTGATATATTTCCTAAAATGAAATAGTAAAATGGATGAAACTCAATTTTTTATAATGCTTTTTTTTTTTTTTTCAGCAATGAGGCTAATGATTATTCAAAATAAAAATTGTTTGCTTGAAACCATATATATAAAGAAAACTCTTTAGTTGTCGCAACAGCACCAGAAATCTGGATGTGGGCCGCAACTTCCTCTCTCATAGCCTATGAACTTGCAGTGGGCGTCACAGCAGGAAATTGGTAGCATGTTGAACGGCATAAAAATTTGTTGTACTTTGGTTCCTGTGTGTGGTGCCTGGTTTATACTTTGTGTAATCTATGTATTTATATATAAGCAAGATAGACTTGAACACAAGTGTTAAATATAGAATTTAATTTTAATATCAGTTTTATATTTTTATTAATTATTATCAATTTTATTCAGTTTCTCTAATTTATTGTCACGTCTAATAAAATGTCATAAATATATTATAGTTAATAAAAATAATATTCAATTTTTTTACACATATCAAAATTAATTCCTTTTCAATATATATTATTTTTAATAAATACAATATTTATCGTTGTAGTCTAATTTACTTATAATATATTGTTATAGTATTTATTAAATATAAATTATGGGTTTAAATAATAATAATAATAAATACAAGTATAAAATAATATTGAAATTTTTTGATAAAATTTTAAATGTAGAGTAATAAATACAAATATAAAAAATATACAATTCAATGTGATATTTAATTTCTTTAAATAGTATTAAATTTTAATCTCAGTTTTATTTTTTTATTTAATATGATATAAGATTTAAACCCGTGAAATTATGGGTTTAAAGAACAACAAATACAAATATAAAAATATACAATTTAATGTGATATTTAATGGTAATAATTGTATACACATTTAATTACAAAATGCTCAATTTTAATCTAATTTAATAAATAAAAGATTGATTCCTTTTATTACTGTTCGAGGTATTTGGCTTTGGCTGGAGTATGAAGGGCTACACGCAGTTTGCTTCAGATGTGGTCGATACAGCCACAAGAAGGATAATTGTCAAGAGTAGCATCAGTCCTTGCATTTTATGGACTCTGAGATGAAATAATAGATAAGGACCTTTTACATACACATATTTTAAAATATAAATATATATTCTATAAAAAAATAGATACACAATTTGATTAAAAGTAAGACATTTTATTAAATTAAGTGAATAACATAGTTTTAACAAGTCTAAAAAAGATATATCACATTTTCATTGAATTTACTCCTATATTATTGTTTATCATCAAGAAAGTATTTTTTTCTACTCATAAAATTGTTATTTATCGCCAAGACTGCTCCGACGTTTTATGGGCCCTGGGACGAAATAATAGATAAGGCCCTTTATATACACATATTTTAAAATATAAATATATATTCTATAAAAAAATTAGGTACACAATTTAATTAAAAATAAGACATTTTATTAAAGTAAGTGAATAACATAGTTTTAACAAGTCTAAAAAAGATATATTACATTTTCATTGAATTTATTCCTATATTATTGTTTAGCATCGACATAATATTTTTTTCTACTCATAAAATTATTACTTTTCACCTATAAAATAAAATACATAAATTATTATAAAAAGTAACATTCTGAGAAGAAAAATCACTAATGATAACATCAACAGTAACACTTTGTTTTGTTTAAATCGAATTCGGTTGGAAGAAAATATGGAGGATGGAAATAAGATAAAAGTTATTAACATTAGCACCTTGTTAAAAATCCTCGTGCTCTTACTTTCTTTTAAATGTGAAATTGTGAACACGCAATTTTGTCCGGATAGTTAAAAATAGAAAATGAAAATGAGAAAAATTAGAAAATAAAAAAATAAAGTTAAAGGTGAAAAAAATAATCAAAATTAAATAACAAAAATAGAGACAAAAAAGAAACTAAAATCTATAAAGAAAATGAGTAGTCAAAAAATACGGAAAAAGTTCTACTTGTTGGGCTCACATGTAGGCCCATGATCTACTATAAAAAAAGAAAACAAAATAAGAAAAAAGGGAGAGTGAAAGGAAGAAAATAGAAGCTCCTAGAAAGGAAGTTTGTTGTAACAAACTTTTAAAAAATTTTAAAAAAATTCTCTACTTCTGCTAGCTTGGAGCATGTACACACACTCACGAAAAGGTGACCATCACCTTCATACCGTCTCTGCCTCTCAAAATTAGTTAATTCCTCTGGCTAGCTAGAGATTTGGAGGTATAATCTTTGGTCTTTCTCTTTTCATTCCACTATGTAGCGCCTTCATTGTTCTATGTTATCTTTCTTTTCTCCTTTGTTTGTTTTTTTTTCTTACTTTCTATTTGCATTCAAAATAAACGTGCATGAATAAATGTTTCTATCATTTGCCTAAATCTCGTTTTCTGCTAGGATGCTATTTGCATAGGCAATTTTGTAACAAATGTGTGTAATACTAATATAGCAATCCTCATGTACTCATTTTAACACCATACACACTCACAGAATAGAGTGCATTCAATTCATAATCGTCCATCTTTTTCACATACAGCACGTTATCACTTATACATTCTCCTTATTCCTTTTTAATACATTATTCATAACATGTTTGCACAGCACCTCCGATGGTCTCTGCTGCGCAAACCTTCGCATCTCCATGTTTTTGCCGTGCGAACACTCGCATTTTTCATATCTCTGTCACGGACATTCATGTTTCCCCATTGCCGACAGTCAAATGCTAATGTTGAGTCTAGGATCCACTTGAATATCAAAAAAATCCTATCTAGAATTTAAGATTAATTAATAAATTGTTTTAATAAAAATAAAAATAAAAATGAGATTTAATGATTTTTCATATTGGGTCTAATATCCACTTGAATATCACAAAAATCTTATATAAAGCTTAAGATTAATTAATAAATAGTTAATTGATAATTCATTTTTAGTAAAAATAAATTAAAAAATATAGGTGTAGTGATTATTCATGTTGGGTCTAAGACCTAGTTGAATGTCACAAAAAAAAAAAAAACTTTATCTAAAGTTTGATTAATAAATTGTTAATTAATAGTTCTTTTCTAATAGAAATAAAACATATAGATTTAGTGATTTATCATGTTGGGTCTAAGATTCACTTGAATATCACAAAATCTTCTATAACTTTTGCAAGAGTATTTCACGTCTATTAGGCCGCCTATCGTTGTAAATAATACTCTATAATATTTAAGATTTAATGTCTTAATCATCCTTATAAAATAATAATAATAATAAAAATAAAATATAACACTAAAAAAATCAACCCACAAAACGATTTTCTACCCAAAAAACTACGTGAGTCTGATTTTCTCATTGCATCAAAGGATACGTAGGAGCAGTGGCTCACTCTTGTCGATCTTAAAAACAATAAAAATAAAATATTGATGATAATAATCCTTTTTTAAAAAAAAGAAAATCTACAATAAAATTTAAATAACAAATATATAAAATTAAAAAATATAGGATTAATAATTTTTCAAACAAGAGGATAAGACAATTAATATTTTCACACATTAAGATGAAGGGTAACCGTTTTTATAACCAATGTCGTAGGGTGCTAATATCTTCCCTATGCATAACCAACCCCCAAATCCTTATATAGATTCGAGACCTTTCTTCTGGGTTTTTCCATATATTTTTCCTTAATAAACTATGGTAGCAACTCTTTTGTTTTTATCTTTTATTTTCGCCACCCCTTCGTAGCCTTGGTTGCAACATAAATATATATATATTTTTTAAAAACTCTACTATTGAAATATTTTTGTTTTAATTTTTAAAAAATTAAATAAAAGCTTTTATAACATAATTTTTTTAGAAAATGATAATAAATAATTTTATGTTAATAAAAAATAATAGAGTAAAAAATTAATTTTTTCAATTAATACAAAAATATTTTTTATATAAATTATTTATCTCTTTCTACTCTCTTTTTTCATTCATCCAAACAAACAAGTAAAGAAAACTTTTTTCACACCTTTTCTTTTCTTTTTCTTATCTATCCAAATAACACATCTTTTCACTTTATTTGTCTTTTATTTTTATATATCCTTCGTATTTTTTTCCTCCTTATTTCACTCCTAGTCTAAATAAAGTACAAGACATAAAAGGATACATTTTTTTTGATAAATGCATAAATTATATTTTTTTATCTTATCTTAACACTTTTTCTTCCTTGGGTAACCAATGAGTTCTTATAACAACAATGAACAATTATCAAACTTTTACTACATGTTAAAAATTGAAAAATAACCATATAACTCTTTATAGTTGAATGATAAACAAAATGAAAATATTAAAACACTACAAAATTAAGAGTTCAAAAGTATTGAGATTTAAAAACTTACATGGAAAATTATTCTACTTGAGAAATTAATAAAATAAATAGTCAAAAAATAAATAATTAATTTTTTAAAAATTATTAAACTTTCTTTTGGACCCTTGGCCATCACCCCTCTGGCTTAGGCCCAGGGCCAGCACTACTTATGACCTATAAAATAAAATACATAAATTATTATAAAAAGTAACATTCGGAAAAGAAAAACTACTAATAATAACATCAACATTAACACTTTGTTTTGTTTAAATCAAATTAGGATGGAAGAAAATATGGAGGATGGAAATAAGATGAAAGTTATTAACATTAACACCTTGTTAAAAACTCTCATGCTCTTACTTTCCTTTAAATGTGAAATCTTTTTTTAATCTTTTTTGAAAAACTCTACTATTGAAATGTTTTTTTTTAATTTTTAAAAAATAAAATAAATTTTTTATAACATAATTTTTTTAAAATGATAATAAATAATTTTATGTTAATAAAAAATTATAGAGTAAAAAATTAATTTTTTTAATTAATATAGAGATATTTTTTATATAAATTATTTATCTCTTTCTACTCTCTTTTTTTCCATTCATCCAAACAAACAAGTGATGAAATTTTTTTTCACTTCTTTTCTCTTCTTATTTTTATCTATCCAAATAACACATCTTTTCACTTTAGTTCTCTTTTATGTTTATCCTTCTTATTTCTTTCATCCATATTTCACTTCTAATCCAAATAAAATATAAGAGATAAAATGATACATTTATTTTTTGATAAATGCATCAATTATATTTTTTATCTTATCTTAATACTTTTTCTCCCTTTAGAAATACATTTGGGTAACCAATGAGTTCTTATAAGAACAATGAACAATCATCAAACTTTTACTACATGTGAAAAATGAAAAAATAACCATATAACTCTTTATAGTTGAATGAAAAACAAAATGAAAATTTTAAAACACTACAAAGTTAAGAATTCAAAAGTATTGTGTTTTAAAAACTTATAGTGTAAATTATTCTATTTGAGAAATTAATAAAATAAATAGTCAAAAATATAATTAATTAATTTTTTAAAAAATTATTAAAAAAAATTTGGGGCCCCCTTTAGCCTTGGGCCCTAGGCTGTCGCCCTTTAGGCCAAGGCCCAATGCTAGCACTCGTCAAGAGTTGGTTTCTTTTGCAGTAGTAGAGAGGTTCAAGGATGTGGGAAGTTCACATGGAGAAGACCTAAATGGTGTGAGGGCTGAAGTGGAATCTTCGAGTCTTCAGTCTGTGTCAGTTGAGGAGTGTAATCATGGAGCAATGATCAAGGACGTTATGGGTAGTGATGTTTATGATCCTTGGCTTTTAGTTAAGCGACCATTAAGGAGTAAAGGACGTTTTACTAAGGTTGGGAAAGAAGTTGATAGTCTTGCTAAAAATAAGCCAAGATCATCTGGTGTAGATGCATCGGGCTAACGTTTTGATTCACTAGCAGATGTGGAGATTGATAAGGAAATTATGGAGGAATTAGGTGGGTTTGTGCTAGTTATTGTGATTGGTGCAGTTTCAACGGAGGCAAATAATGTTAATGCGGAAAGAGGGAATACTTATGATTTGGTTAGTGCAAAATTTGAGGGACATGGATTGCATGACAAAAAAAATAATGTATAGGGGCCTAAACAAGGAAGGGTATCTAAGAATTTTACCATAAATAAGAGTGGGCCCATCAAGAAGAAAAAGAAGATTAAATCTAAGGGCCTTTGTCAGAGAAAGCCTTATCATTGGGGCCCATACTTGAGAAAGAAGATTCTTTGAAGCAGCAAAATGTGTCCATAGTACAGAGAAAGAGCGTAAAGAAAGGGAATTACGGGATTTTGTTATCCTCCAAGAAATGAGGAGATTGGGAAAAAAAAAAAGTATCATTACTAGAAATATGCCAATTTTCTGTGAATTTTCCTGCGAATTTTACAATGCGGATTTTCTTATGGATTTTTATCTTCTAATAATTCTTTGGTGGGTAACACGTTTCTTTGGATTTTAAAGTCCATAGGAAAATTTCTTGTGAATTTAAAATTCGCAGGTAATTTTCCTACAATTAAATCTGTAAGAAATTTCGTAGGTAACTTTCCTACGAATATCAATCCGTAGAAAATTTAGCAAATAAATTTTTTGCAAACTTTAAAAAAATACATCTGAATATTTTTTATACATTTTTTAGAATTTATAAAATATTCATATAAAATCATTATTTATTTATTTTGTAATATTTATAAATTTTTTTAATTTATAAAATATTAATAAAATTATTTATAAATTAAATATAACACAAGACCTAACATCTTTTAAAATACGACTAATTATTTAATATTATTAAAATTTAATTTTTATATTTAATTTATAGATATTAATAAAATTATTTATAAAATATTTACAAAAGACCTAATGGCTGTGGCAGTCTGCTCCATGCGCCTTCTCATCTAGAAATTTAGAAATAGCCCGTGTATGTGTGGTTTAGTGTGCCTCAAAGTCCTGCCTGGAGTCCTATTATCTTATCCTTGTAAATCCTAATACATATGAACATTCTAAACCATTTTCAGCCTAACGGTCGAATTACATGATTTATTTACGTGTATTTTTGCCTAGGTTAGATTATCATAGATTTGAACATTTGTATTGATCCGTGTCTCCTTCAAAATCTGCTTAAAACTGCTTGTCAGAACACAACATGGCTCTCCACATGTTACTTCATCAGTTTTCAAGTCATCAAGCGCTTTTTGTTGTGCTAACTATCTTTGCTTCTGCAATCCCTTTCCAATTTCCCAACACTTAGCCAAAATCTTATTCTTCATCTTCAATGCTTGAAAATTGTCTCAATTGTTGAGTGTCCTTTCGAACAAAGATCCTTCGACCTTCTAACATGCAATTCTTCAACAAGTTTATTCTCCTATGCTTAGCCTTAATTTTAGCTTAAAGACCTCCATTTTGAAAGTTCCTTTCAACAAACATTTTTATGGTCGAGAGAATTCTTAACAACCAACAATTAAAAAATATTCTAAGTGACACCAACAATTTGATATACTTTTAATTGACTGATGATACTAGGTATTACTCCCCAATTGTTCCTCCAAAAGGAAAATATTGATCTCTCACAGAATAGAATATTATTTAGGCCCCATGTGTTTTCATTATTATATTGAGAAATTATATGATTTAAGATTGCATTTGATCGTGCATCATTAATTTATATGTGGGTAGTCCTCACTCCTTTTTTTGTGTGTTTTTGTGAACAATATTGCATATATGTATGTAACTTAGATGAAAGTTGATTCGAATCCTTCCTCTTGTGCTTTTATAATCAATATGGAGTTTTCCATGAGAAATTGACATAATCATTTAGTTAACCACAATATATATTTTTTTGATTTTAAATTTTTTTATTAAAAAATTGTTCTTTTTTTTTTTTTTTTTTACAACTATTGAATACTCTTGCACATGATAACGAAGTGTTCAAATTTGTGGAGCTTGATAGAAAGGCACAGAGAAAAGAAGAGGTAACATCGCCACCTCGAAAGGAGGCTTTTCATGAAGAGAGCCCAACTAAAGAAAAAGAAAAGGGGAAGAAGGTGACTACCCCTCCTAATGTAAGTATTTTTTCCTATTAGAAAATTAAAGATAAAGAAAAGGTTAGAAAGTTCAATAGGTTTTTAAAAAATTTCAAAAAACCTATGAATAAATATTCCATTTGCTAAAGTTATAGCTTAAATGCCCAAGTATGCTAAGTTTCTTAAGGAAATTATTACTAATAAAAAGAAACTTGGGGATTTTCAATTATTTGGCCTCAATGAGGAATGTTTTGATATTGTCCATAAAAAGTCACCTTTTAAGCTTCAGGACTTAGGGAAATTTACAATTCCCTACACCATAGGCAACTTGAATGTAAAAAAAGCACTGTGTGATCTAAGTGCCAATGTTAATCTGATGCCTTATTCCATTTTTAAGAAGCTGGGGATGCAAGAACCCTAACCTACTGACATTTCACTCCTGCTTGCAGATAGGTCTATGCTCACTCTTGAGAAATAGTAAAGGACATACTAGTGAAAAGTTGCAACAATATGGTCGTGCTTCGTGAAGCACGGCCACGGTTGTGCATCACGAGAAATTCAATAAGCATAGCCATGCTTCTTGAGTTATGCATTCGGCACACGATTGTGCTTACTACTAGTACCTTTTTTCTTCCATATTTTTGCTTCTCTCTTTAATCCACTAACCCATGCTTTGATCTTTGGATTGTTTGTTTCTTTTGCAAGACCATGCCTCCTAAGAGTAAGCGTTCTAAGACCTGTTGCCAGCCCCTTTACCCCAGTTAATGTTGCCCCTCTAGCTTTTGCCCTCGAGTCACCCTTAGTAGGTCAGGATGGTCCGATCCCCCTAGTTAAGGAGAGATACCATGACAAATACAACCTTTTGTAGACCTTTGATTGGCATGGGACCTGTTACTTAGCTAATGAAGTCTTGACTCATCCATAACTCCAGGCAAACATTTAGACCTTCCTCAGGAGGATTAGGTGGACGAGAGTTATCACTATTAGACGTCCCACCCACTAAGAGCCTACATTGGAGTTCCTGTCTACCTATGACTATTTTTGCGCTAAAACTAACCAAAAGATTATTGTGTTCTTCCAGATGTTGGGACAAGAGCAGCAAATACCCTTGTTTGCATTTAATGCAGCATTGGGATTCCATATAGAAGACACCATCTTTACCCATGAGTACACCATCTTTAGCGCCATTCGCTATCCAGTCCTTCGAGTACTTCATAGGTGGATTGCTCAATCCATTAACGGATAGGCAAACAGTAGAGGGAACATCTTTAGATAGGACTTCTTCATCTTGTGGTGCATGATAAATGGAGAAGGCCACCAAGTTAACCCCGACCTGTTCTTCCTAAAGCACCATATGAAGCTTGGGAAGAAACTTAGCACCACTAGCAAAGGCCACATCATCTTGGGGTCCTTCATCCTTCATCTCGAAGCTTGCCATCCACTTTGGCTTCCACCCTTGCACTATTATTACTCTAGTATCAATGGTGGCCATCGACTACTAGACTCTAGTTTCCATAGGGGTGTTGTGCCATGGCCCCTATAGTACTTATGTGCTTGTTACACTGGCACCCTTGTTGCTAATGAGGAGCTTGATGCTATTGTTGACCAGATGGAGCAGGACACAGAGCAAGAGCAGGTAAACCTTTCGAGCCTAACAATACCCTCATTTAGGAGCCCAAGACACCTTAGGTAGACTACTAGCCTGTAGTAGGGTAACTTGATCACTTGGAGGCTTGCCTGGCTCCCTATAACAATACTTGGAGGATTTTTTTGAGCATTTCGAGGATCATGCTTAGCAGACCTCCTCCTAGTCCACCACCATGTTGGCTTTGCTACAGCAGCATTTTGGACTTCCTTCTTCATCCAGAGTTTTTTTTGGGTAAGTTTATTTATGTTTTCTTTACTGCTTCTTAATTTTCATATTATCTTTTGTTTCTTTTAGTTTTATTGTTCTCTTTTTTTCTTTTTTGCTTTAGCATTAGGGACCATGCTATGCCTTAAGTGTGGGAGGGGAATTTATGCAAATTTATACACTATGCATAAAGCATTATATATATGGCTTCTTGCATTTGTCTTGCTATACACTTTCTTTATCTCAAAAGTTAAAGATGTCACCTAATGAGGAGTCTTTCAAATTTTTTTTATAATAATAAATAAAATAACTTAGCACTTATAGCTGTATAAGATCTGCTTTAGCAAAAGCTAAAAATTAGCATGTCTTTTGAAACGAAAACCTTCCACAAGGACTAGTCCCCTAAATTATGAGATTTGAGCCAAAAAGGGGTAACAAAAGAGAAAAATCCATCTCTTTTCTTCAATTGTGTGATGACCTCCCAGTTTATGTAATATAGAACTTGTGTTGACATACATTTTTGCATTCTGACCTTTTTACTTACATGTGAAAAATTGGGGACACTTTTTTAGGTTTCCTTGATACTTTCAGAATCTTGTATGCATGATTTTTCCTTAATTGCCCATCTTGAGTCTGTGGAGTTTCATCTATGTTACCCTCTTACAAAATGAAAGTTTGATATTGATAACCCTTATACACAGGAATGGAGTAGTGTAAGGATAGCACAGAATTCTCATAAGGAAGCTTACTAATAATATAACTTTGGAACTTTGGAAACCTCCCTTATAGGAAAAGAAAAAGTTGCAACTTATCTTCCTCTTTGCCAAAAAAACAAAAAGAAAAAGAAAAGAGAAAACTAATAAGGGTGAGGAGGAGAGAAAGGAAGATGAAGAAAATTAACTAAAAGAAGAAAAAAAATAAAGCTTGCAAGGTGGGTGGAAAAAAAGAAAAATGGGGGAATCGCTAGAAAAGAAGGAAGACTGCTCCATTAATGCCTTAAGGGGTTACCCTGAATGGTGAAAAATTGCTTTTTAACCCTTTGCATATTTCTTTTCCCTTATTTTTATCCACCTAACATTTATAGCTTGGCCATAATACATCCCTTTGAAAATCCCCTATTTTTGCATGTTTATGAGCTGATGTGTGTGTTTTGATTGATATACAAGCCTATGGAAAGGATTCTCTAGGAAGGTCCTGAGTGTTAATATCTTTATCCACATACATTAAAGAGTTAGGAGATTGAGTAGTCCTCTCTCATTGGAAGGTTGATCTTTAAGGTCCCAAGTAGGGTTTATTTTAGTGAAGGTTGCCTTGTTATTTTACTTTTAAAATTATTTGTAACAAAACTTGGATTCTTCTTTGGTTGATTTCTTATATTTATGTGTAAATATTTATGGTTTAGACAATTTGCTTGAGGGAAAGTAATCCTCAAGTGTCGGGAGGCTGATAAACCCCATTTTGTCATATTTTAGAATAGGTTTTGGAGGCACTTTTAAGGCTAATTTGACAATATGAATGCCTAAAACTAACCCATTTCTCTTACTTTGTGAAGAATTGTTGAGAAACTAAAAATAGAAGAAATGTATTGAAAAAAAGGAAAATTGAGCTTCAAGATGCAAAGCACGACCGTGCATGCTTTAGAATAGAACCCCCATATTACCACAAAATAGCAAGACTATGCTTCGATAAGCACGACCTTGATTGGAGGTGAAGATTAGCGCTTTGAAAAAGAAGCATGATCGAGCTTAGAAATCAGAATCTCACCTCGGATTTTATCACGACCTTAACATGGCTCCAATGGGACATGCTTATCATCAAAGCATGGTCGTGCATGCTTCCCTAAGCACAACCATGCATATTTTGGCGCTCTAAATTGATTTGTAAATATTATAAATAGGGAAAGGAGAGCCAGTAAAATTATCTTTTCACCATATATCATCATCTTCAGTTTTAGAGCTGGAAAGAGAAGACAAAGGTATTCCTTGGGCAAATAGACATGATCGAGGAGATTGGAGGATCTAACATTGGTTATGGGTTCTTTCTTTTTCCTTGTTTTATTTCTTTGCAAGTTTATATCATCTCTGATTATGAATAGCTAAACTCTTAGTTAGGGTTGTGGTGTCATGGATGCTTGAAACCCCTTTAATGATTAATTTCAATTAATTTGTTTTTTGCCCTTTCAATTAGATTGTTCCACCGTTTTAATTCAAGCTTGGATTGATCAACCCTTGTATGCTTGAGTTGATTAGTTATCTCACACACCATGAGGGATTAGTTAACGGACATGTAGGGTAATTGAACGAAGAATTATTGCATGACCAACCTTTAATTCTAGTTTCCATTGGTTAATTAATCAATTGACCCTTATCTTGTTCTTTATGTTTGTTGAGGTTTAAATTCTTATATGACCAACTAGGAAATCAACCCAAATAGGACATTGGTAATTCATGGCCAACAATTATCAATCACTTTAGAGATAAATGGTAATTGAAGGGTAACACATCAGTTAATTGGAATTAGGTTTATAGGGAGCGAAAAGCATATCTAAAATCACAACCCTAACCTCTATCACTGTCATCTCTTCTTTGTTAGTTTTTAATTGCTTGGTCTTAGTTATCCACAAAACACCTTTAATCATTCTTCCTAAACAATTGGCATTTCCTAATTGATTGGTAATTGTACAATTAGTCCTTTGGGTTTGATATATGGACTCTGTCCATTGTTACTACTGCAATAGGGTACGTTTGCCTTTAAGCGTGTTCTAAACCACATCAATGCCTTAGAGAAAAATGTCCTTTCCAAGATATTTCAACCAATAAGAGAATGTGTTCAAAAGAGTATGTCAAAGAGTGTGTTACTTGCATTTCTCTTAATGAGGAGTGTTAGCAACACACCCCTCCTAACACACTATTATTATTGGTTGAATTTTATTGAAAACTACAAAATCATAAAAGAGAGAGTCATTAAATAAAATGTGAGACCTAGGATTTTTTGTAATTTCAATAAATTTTAACCAACAAGAGAGAATCTATTCAAAAGAGTGCGTCAGAAAGTGTATTGCTAGCATTTTTTTATCCTAATCCCATTCAAGAACAGCTTCTTCTACACCAAAGCTTTCTACACTTGCTAGAAAGATTATTACTCTCAAAGGCTAATCACTATTGATCAGTGCCTTAAGAAGCTGACTGATTCTTTTGAATTTTGCAGGTTAAAGAAAAAAAAGAATAAAGGTAAATTTGATCATAGTGTGACATTACAAAGTTCGAGAATTTTTACCAAGAGTGTTATTGTCCAACTCGAATCTCACTAACAATCATGGATACAACCAATTCCTTAAAAAACAAAATTGAGAAAAATTGAGCTAATTGAAAATTAATAAATCCTAAAGGAATTACCTATTTTGAAAAACACTGCCCAAAGAATCTAGCCCCATTTCCTACTAACCTTTTTGTTCTTGCAAAACCTTTGAGAAGACCAACATGGATTCAAGAACTCCATGATGATAGAGCTTTTTTAAGAAAAGAACCATCTTGAAAAGATAGAATTGGTACCACTAAGTGGTATCTCGACAGTTTTTTTAACCTTCCTAAATGACTATATTATAATTTATATGAGATCGAGTTGTTGACGAACCATCGAATGGTGAGAATTCCTCAATTTTACTTTCATCATTTACCTTTTCATAACCATTTTACTTGAACTTTGCCCTTTTGAGTTTAGCCATACCACAAGCATTCCAAGAAAGACCGAAATATTAGGACAAAGGTGAAGAGGAAAAGCAACCTATTAGTTTGAAGACTTCTTGAAAGAGGAAAGCCCTTTTGTAGGAGCAATCTTTGACTATTGCGAGGAAGGTAATATCTTAAAAAGAAATTCTTTCATTGTCTTTCAAACTCTCTTCTTTTTAATTTAATAACATTTGTGATAGTCAACTGCAAAGAAAGCAACTTTTGCTTTGAAACAGAAGAAGCAATTAGAATAAGCTGTTGAGAAGAAGAAAAGAAAGAAACAAGTCGCGAAGCTGCTTCGAGTGAAAAGAATAATAAGTCTTGTTTTATCTACTACTTTCTTAGTCGAATTCTCAATAAGTAACATTTTAACTTTTATTTTCAAATTAAGTGATCGAAGAAATGTCTGTTCGAGAAGAAAAGGAGGACGAGACAAAAAAAGAAGTTGAAGAGGTTACAACTTCGAAAAAGGGTGAGAGAGCCACTACAAAGGCTAAATAGGAAGTTCCCTGAACAAAAACCAAAAAACAAAAGGTAATTATAAAACCTTTAACATTTTACAAGTCTCTCAAATTGTTCTTTTGATCTTGTTAATTTGATACTTGGTTTCCAGGCTCTTCCTAGAAAGATATACTATACACGATTTAAGTTTCAAAAAATAAATTACTCAAATCTTCAAACTTCATGCATATTTACTCAAACACCTTATTCAAACATTTTTGATAACATGAATCAAAATAAATCTTGGTTACATTGCTTGCAAGACTTGAATGTTGTTGAACTTTCCTTATCACATGAACCTAGTACTGAGGCTGAAGGAGAAGAAGTAGTCTTTTAACTTAACCAATTTTCTTGGTATTTCTGATTACTATTTTGCTATATCTTTTGGTTTTAGCAACAAGTCGAAATGGAAGAAATCACTCCTATAGTTAGTTTGACTCCATAATAGGAAGTCAAAATTGCTCTAGGTAAATAGATGGAACTCATCCTTTCTAAAAAGCATGCAAGCACAAAGTTTTGCTCTTCGACTCATTTATGGGCCTATTTCTTTTGATTTTCATGACTGTCGTCATTATAATCACCACCACCATTGCCACTACGACCACCTCCCCAACCACTTCTACCATGTGGTAGTGGTAACAGTAGGGGCAGTGGTGGCATCAGTGGTGGTGGTGGTGGTGGTGGAAGGGGGCAATGATGCTTTTAAAATACACTTAAGGGCAAACATACCTAACCACGGTAGTAACAAAGGATGTGAGCCTAGATATCGTATTCAAAGGACTAATTGGGAGTACCCATTCTAGGAAATTCTTATGTTGTCTAGGTGATTTTAATTCAAGAAAGGTTGTTACATGAAATAAGGAATAAAGTAGAAATTGTAAGACAAATAATAACACAAATAATGAAGCTCAATAATGGGGATAGGGTTATGGTTTCCTTTGTACTCTTAATTCCCTTTTAATTTAATTCCAATTGAACCCCTAATCTATTTTGCAAATACTAATATTTCCTCTTCGAAGTATATTTCCAATTATTGATCATGAACTACAAACACTTTTCTTAAAATTAGCTTCGTATTTGTTCATGTAGAACACCTAACTCAAAGAAAGCATAAAGCATGAAGAGGAAGATTAATGTAGTTAATTAATCTAATTGGTAGTTTAGGTTTAGCAGTTGATCATACAATAATCCTAAACTCAACTATTTTGTAGATCTACTAATTAATTGAGGTACGGTCAGCAAACAATTAATCAATTAGTACAAATTAAGAGCAATCACTTCCTAACAAGAATTCAAATGATAGAACAATCTATTTGACTGAATAGAAAAAGGATTCAAATAAAATAAAACAAAAGGAATTCCAAGTACAAGTTTCGCCACAACCCTAATTAAGAGTTTAGCTATCAATGACAATAAAGGAGAAAACAATTACACATGAAAGCATAAAAAAATAAGGGAAGAAATCTTTTATAGGAAAAAGGGTCCCTATGATCTTTCTTTGCGTGGTTTGGTAATCCAGGAAGTGTCCTCTGAAGTTTGGAGTTTTTTTGGCATAAAAACTCATATGTCTCCCCCTATTTCCAATTTTCCTATTTATAATAAATTCAAAACAATGTTGGGCGTAGAGGTAAGCATGACCATGCTTCAAGAAGCACAATCATGCATCAATGCTCTAGAAGGGCCATGCTGAGGGTGTGCTTACTTTTGAAGCAAAGACTTTATTTCTAGGCATGCCTATGCTTTGCATAGCATGGTCGTGCTTCTTTCTGTAAGCGAAGACTTGATTTAGAAGCACAGTCATGCTTGGTGTTAGCATGATCATGCTTAGCCTTGTGGTCAACTCCAAGCCTTTGGTAGGCATGCATGACTGTGCTTTGAGAAACACAATTGTGCTTCTTATGCAAAAGCACATTTTTCTTGGAAATTTTTGCAAATTTCTTTCAATTTCAACTCATTTCTAATCTTGTGCAAAAATAGAGAAAATGGGTCAATTGTATACATCAAAATCAACTAAGTATATCAATATTGCATCCAATTCTCTTATGTTGAACACATAATTTGAGGGTTTAGTGGCAGCAGTCATGGTGGTGGTGACAATGGCGATGGTAGGGGTAGTGATGGTGATGTCGATGATGACGATGACATTAATGATCTCATAAGAGGTGTTTTATAACTGGGTTTGAATCTCAGTAGTCTATATTTTTGATCTTGATCCAAGGGTTTTTATAAGTTGTTCTCATGTTCTCAATAAGCAAATGTTCCCACAAGAGTCGCTCCCTAATATAAGGTCAAGATTTGTTGACATCAAGTGTCAAAGTTAGTTAAATTATACCTTTAATAACTTGTTGTAAAATGTAAATTTAACCAATCTAACCATTGAATTATGTGACATCATCTTCATGATCATATATATCAAATTTCACATAATTTGGACATTTCTAGATATGTTATCTAACAACGAATATTTACATATATTTTAATATCATATTATATGTTAAAATAAAGTTATGTGATGAATTACTAAATAATTTTTGAATTGTATGAAATTTTGTATACTGAATCTAATTAATAAAAATATCAAATTAAAAGATTAGATTGATTAAATTTATAATTCTACAAAAAGTTATTGAAAGTGTAATTTGACTAAGTTAGAAAAAAACTTGACTCTGATTTCGGTTAAAATAAATTTTCACCATCAAAATTAAGTTAGGTATATAGGGGCAAGAGTTTACATCCTCAAACTCGATCTCGATCCCGCTTTTATAAGTTGGAAAAAAAACTCAACTCTAATTGTAGTTAAAATCAATTTTCACTGTCAAAATTAAGTTAGGATCAAACAGGTATTTACGATTTCAGACTAAATGAACAATTGTTGATATTATGTGTGAGAAACTGAGAATCACAATTTTTTTTTCAATTCTTATTTCTCTTTGAAAATTGTGTATGTACCACCATTTTTTCCTTTAAAAAAATAAAAAGAAGGCATTTGGGGCTTGACTTCTCTTTTTACTTCTCCACCCCCCCACCCCCCCGGGCCTGCGGAAGCGTTGGTTAATTATGGCGTACACAATTTGTTATTTTATAATATGTTTAATATCTGGTCATTAATTTTATTTTTTTTTACAAATGATATGATACTTTAGTATTCACTGTCAATTTATTTCCAAAATAAAATAAGGATATATTGTCAAAGTTCAAATAATTCAATCCAATTGTTGAATGTGGATTAATTATTTTAATGTAGAAATATTATCTTTAATTGAAGTTTAAAATGTGCTCATATATATTTTTCTAGAATTTTGAGTTAAAGAGGGGAGAATAATATGTAATACACTAGATTTCTAAAATTATAAATATATTGTGATGATTAATTTAATCTCTAAAATTATAAAAATTATTAGTCTAGTTCTCAAAATTATTAAATAACAATCTTTTTGATTTATTATGTTCCTAAACAATGTCATTTTAATTTTTAAAATTATAAAAAACGAACTAAAATAATTGATGTTAGTGATTTCAAAAAATAGACTTATAATTTTAGAAACTAATTTGATATATTATCTGAAACTCAACTTCTCATAATAATTTTTATTTCCAGCAATGAAGCTAATAATTATTCAAAATATACATTGCTTGCCTACAAGTTGCAACCATATGAAGAAAACTCTTTAGTTACAACAACACTTGACCAATCTTTCATGTGAGAGTGGGACGCATGTCCCTATTTGAAAGCCTATGGCCTTACAGTGGGCGTCACAGTCAGGAAATTGAGCGCATGTTGAACGACAGTTCGGTTGGCTGCTAACACCTGTGCATTTTATGGGTACTTAAAATTATGAACAATATATAATAAAGAAAAGTACAAACTCAAAAATATTGTGTAAACAAATATCTGTTTTAAAATTTATTTATGTACATACCAAGTGAAAATAGAACAATAATCATGACTGGAAGGATAACTTTCAGCAAAATCATTGAGACAAGTGAACAAGCCATTCTTGTGAACGTGTAGCTTGTGGCACTTTGGATCCTGTGTACCGTCGGTATTATATAATACATACTCATTACATCTCTTAGAATCACAATAGAATCATGGGAACGGATCTTCTGTAGTAATATTATCACTGGATAGGAACCCTTTAAAAAAATTAATGGTGAGATCTTTAAGACTTGAGAGTTGAGAATCTCAAGTTTTTTTTTCCACGTGAGAGAATCTTTTCCCATAGAATCACATATTCATTGATACTTTCTATAATATAATATTTTAAGTACATGTATCTTTTAATTATACACAGTAGTAATCGAATATTCTTTGCCTGATTCTATTTTCGAATATATATGCACTAAAAAATAATTTTGCTATTTATTACAAATTTTATTTACGTATTTTCATTTTATTTGCAAAAGATTAAGTCAATTAAGATATTAAAACATGCTTATTATTTATTTTTTTATATTATGTGTGCGAGATGAATAGTACAAATAAGTGTGCATAAAGAGAAAAATAAAGAAACTAAGATGTGACAAAAAGGTGAGAAGAGAGAAAAGAAGAAGAAAATGTAAATTTTCCTGTATAACTACATCATTCGTCAAAGTCACAAATTACTATTCAAATTGATAAATATTTTTATTATTTATTATAAAATAAAGTTTTTTTTGCTGGAGTCATATCATGTCGTAGCTTTAGAATAATTTACTTTCTTGTCAAAAATATTTTCATTTTTACAGATTTTTCAGTAATACACACGCACTTTAGCATTATAATCAATTAGTTGTTTTTTTTTTCTTTTCAATCAACTGATAAAATTATTTAAGTTAATTTATTTAAATTTTCTGCATCAATTATTTATGGAAATTATTAAAATATTAATTTTCTTTATTACAAATATTTCAATTAATAAATATAAAAATATATATAATTGCATTAATTTGACATATTTTGTAGTAATCAATCAATTAATTTTTCAACTTTAATTAGTTAATTAAATTATTTGAATTAATTGATTGTTTTAGTGACTAAACCTTTTTCCATTAATAATTTATAGAAATTATTAACTGAATAATTTCTTTTTTCTTACAAAATTTTCAGTAATAAATAGTGGGAACAAACAAATATTCTTTAATTATATATAGAAGTAAGTTAATATTCTTCGGCTCATTTTATTTTCAATATCCACTATTCACGTTCAGCATTTTATTCTTTTTTTCCCATTGAAATGGAAATATTTTTTTCATTTTTTAATTCATAAAATGTATAATTATATTAATTAAGGTAATTATAATGAGAATGATTTTCATGATTTGAATTTAAATTGATAACACAATTATACATTCTAATTCAAATTAATTAATGGCACAAATATATATTCCAGTTCAAATCAAGAATTTCCACAAAATTTATTTTAATATCATCACACAAGTATATAATTGATAATTTAAACAATGTATATATATATATATATATATATATGAATCAATTAATTACTATTTACTGCAATAGTTTGAGTTAACTAATTAATATTAATTGAATAATAGTATTAGGATGATTAACTTTTATTTATCAAAAAATAACATGATCAATCAACATACTAGGGTCATGCTGGGACGACAAAAAGATATATTAAAAAGAGGATTTGCCACCATAGTTTATTAAAGAAAAATATATGGAAAAATCCTAAAAAGAAGGTCTCGAACCAAAAATTGGATTCGGGAATCGATTATACATAAGGAAGGTTTTGGTACCCTATAACATTTTGTTATAAAAAAAAATTACCCTTAACCTAACATGTGAAACAAATAATTATCTTATTCTCTTGCTTATAAAATTACTAATCCTATTAATTTTAAAATTTTATTTACTTGATTTGTTTACACATGCATTCTTATTTTAATTATTTTATCATATTATTATTATTTATTTTTATTATTGTTATTATTATTGTGTTTTAATCATTTATTAATGAATTTTAGGGAAGGAAAATATTTATGAAAATATTTTTTTAGCTTGACAAGGTGTTACCCTTGCTCTTACATATCTCTTGGTGCAATGGAGAATCAAGATTATGTAGGTCTTTTGGTAGAAAAATATTTTTTGTATCTAATGTCTTTTAGTTAATTTTGATAGATTAAAGATTATCAAGACGTTGGATCTTAGACATTTCATAGCATCTAGAGCTAAAATCACCTGTATAATATCAACCATAGTAATAGGCGACCTAACAGGTGTGAGATACTCTTGCAGTAGCACACTCTAGATAAGATTTTTGTGACAATCAAGTAGGCAATAGACCCAACATAATAATCCCTAAATCTAAATATTTATTATTGGTCTCTCATTTTTGTTAAATTAATCAATTAATAACTAAATAATTGAACTTATGTTAGTACAGGATAAATGATTATGTAATAATTATTGTTGATGCATATTTTTATTTATTGATTTTATTTTTTTTTGTAAAAATAGATATTAAATTGGATTTTATTTATTAACATGTTATTATACATAATCCAACGAGTGTAGCGCATTACCACTTCTAAGTTTGGGCTGTCCAAATGTATCCTAGGCAACCCGAAACTAAGCCTGCTATTCATTATTATTGTTATTATTTTATTATTATTCTTTTTGTGTTCAATGAGTAGATGAATAAATCGCAGAGTAAACCAAAAGCCGATTAATGCCAACAATTATTTTGAAAAGATAAATAAGATAAAAATCAATAAATACGATAATAAGTGAAAAACAAAATAGATAAATGGCTGTGTTTGACAAGCACTTTCAGTTTACTTGACCTTATTAATAATATATTTGGTAAACAAACTTTTTTAATAGCTTGTAACATTTTTTAAGATGCTACTTTAAGTAGTGTTTTATAAATCTTTAGCTTCTAGTTTTTTATATTTTATTTTCTTTTTACCCTTAAAATATATATTAAATTTTCTCATTACCTTTTTTTACATAAGGTAGAGTTTTATTATTTTTTTTGGTTTCTCTTCCTCTTACATTGTTTATTTTAATCATTACACTATTTACATTATTTATTATATTATTTTAACATTATAATTCAAGATATTTTAACTATTACACTAATCAACATAATGAAAATATGACATTTATATAAGTGAATGTTAATTTTATTTTTTTAAACATAGCTGGGAATAGTTTAAGATATAATAAAAGATTAATAGTAGAATGCATAATATGAAAAATAATAATAATTAAAATTAAAAAATGAAATTAAAATAATTGATTTTCAAATAAAAAATTACGAGAGTTTAAAATTAATTAAAAAACTAAAATTATAATAACCCAAAAATATATTTTATCCATAAAATAAATTACAATTGATATAAAAATATCATATAAATATGTCCATTTTTGTCATTTTACATTTATCAACTACTTCAATGGATAATTTTACCAAACACTTACTATTCAATAAGCTAGCTTAATAGCTTTCAGCTTTCAATGACCAACAAACTTTTCAGCTTTTAGCTAGCTTTTCAGCTGTTTTGCCAAACATAACCAAAATTAACTTAAAGATAATGACGAAGTATCCACATGAAAAGAAGTGGATAATATTTACACTTTGTGACTTTATTTGTATATCATATATTTCTTAATCATTTTTATCACTTCAATTCACTTTTATTATAGGGAAGTGTTATTTTCACCCTATATTTTTCTAAGTTCACATCCTTCCCTTTTTAAAAAAAGTTTAAAAGTCCATTTTACCCCACCCTTTCCCCTTTCTTGTCCCTCTTAAACCTTATTTCACCAACCCCCCTTTCTCATATCGTCAACCCCTCTTTGTCACCGGAAGCTCGTTATGCACCCCCTTCCCTTCACCATTCTCTTCGCCATTGTTCACACCATTGTCGAGTTCACACACTGATAGCTCATCGCACACCTTTCCATTGCAAATCTTTGGTGATTTTTTTTAAAAAAAATTGGATTTAATGGAAACACGTTTTCATTGTGTATCTAACTCATATACATAATGAAAATCTACGTATGTTATTAGGTGGGCATAGGTGGTATGGGTGTATTCGTGGAGACTCCAAGGATGCCCTACATCTCGATGACCACCATTTACTACATCAGCTCGCAGAGTTAGAGAGGAGGCGACATGAGCAGCATGTGTGGCAGAGGTGCAATAGGAGGTATAGGAAGAGTTACCTAAGCTTGATGTTGCTCCTGAGCCTGTTGAGGTTATGGTAGGTGAGGTCATTATTGGGCCCCCTTATATAGGAGGTCCTACGAGACTTGTCTCTGTTGAGGTCTTATGTAGACCATGTTGCTCCACGCTTGTTGATAGGACAACCCCACAAGGATTTGAGGTTGGTGAGTCATGGGGGTAAGATCTTACCACTGTTTACACAACCGAAGGTCAAGAGATACATGGAGGAGTCAAGGTTTGTCTTTCTTGCATAAGCATGCTATATCAGTGCAAACAAGGGCATGTTGTGTGCCTTTGTTGAGCGGTGGCATAAGGACACTAGTTCCTTCCACCTGTAGTAGGGGAGATGACCATCACCCTAGATGATGTATCATCTTTCCTACATTTACCTCTCCTACATTTACCTATTAAAGGAACTATGAATAGTCATCTTGTGAGGAGGCCATTAGTATTTTGATGAATGAGCTCAAAGTTAGTGACCATGGGGCATATTTTGTGATGGATAAAGGAGTTTGCGTGATATTCCAATGACTGAAGGATAAATATCAGTACTGCATGGCAATCGGTGAGGTTATATTTGCACCATGAGCATATCTCCTAGATTTGGTGGGTTGCATGATCTTGTCCAACAAGAGTTCCACGCACGTCCTCATATGCTACTTGGACCTCTTCCATGATATTTAGAGATACAGGGAGTATGCATGTGATGCCTCTGTGTTGGCCTTTCTCTACGATTAATTGAACATTGTCAGCTTGACATATGCTGTAATTTAGAGGTTACAAGTACGAAATTTATTTTTTATTTTCTTTGGGTACTTGGTTTTGGATATTTTGTTTATAAAAGTTAATTTTGTTAATAGTTTCACAAGCATGGATATATGATCGCTTTTCAACTATTGGCCATCGTGAACCAGCTGTTGATTATATTGAAAGGCTACCTCGTGCTTGTAGATGGAAGGTTATGAAGGGTTCTAGCTACGCTTTGGTGACGAGGTTAGCGTTAAATGAGCTACGATTGGAGGATGGCTGTTAATCAATTGGCAAGTGTGCCAATATTTGCAAGTAAATAGTAGTGAGTAAAGTATCGTATCCCAAGGGACTTGCGTAATACTAGGTTTTTTTTACTCAATTAAAGGGATTGTTGAATGAGAAATTTCTACAAACAAGTAAAGTGTAGCTTCGTTTTTTTTTTTATAAACAAAACAATAAGGTAAAAGCATTGGGGTTTGATTACACTAATCATTCTCTCATGAAACACAAAGATTACCTATTAAATTTATCTCCTATTCATTACCATTAACCCACAAATTTACCTAAACCCTAATTCCTTAGTTGAATGGATCTAAGTTATTTGAATAACACATCAATTCCTTGATGAGTTTACCCAAACAACTTGCTTTATGAAAAAGGGGTTTAGAAATTGATTAATAAATCATGTTCCATTCCTAGCTAAGAGATTTATTAAGTGCTCTCTTCAAATCTATGCAAAGAAAGAGTTTTCCAACATCCATCAAGCAAAAAGAACAAGTTATGAGAGATCAAATCATAACAAGCATTAGGTATAGAAGTAGAGACATAAATGAATAGAACATAAACTTCAATAAATAAATCAAAATGTATACATAAGAGTAGATTAGTTACATCAAACCCCAAATAGGAGAAGATTAGCCACTCATGATTGAGTGACCCAAAATAAAAAGATGAAAGATGAAGAACTTAGAGTGAAGCTTTAAGGAAATGCTCCCACACTGTTCCTCTCAGCCCTAGCATGAAGTAAAACTGAATGCCAAAAATTATGTTTACCCCCTTTCCTTTACTCTTTTGTTGTGCGTTCATTAAGTGAGGTGGCACTGGTCTCGCTTAGCAAACACAAGGCTCGTTGAGTGAGAGACTTGACTTCGTGGTCTCTAGAACAGGTCTCGCTCAGCAAGCTTGGTGTTTGTTGAGCGAGAAAGCTAGATGCTCTCTGTAAAAAGTCTCGCTCAATAAGAGTTGTGTTCGCTGAGCGAGAGAATTGGCTGCTCTTTGTAAACATTTTTGCTGAGTGAGAGAACTACTTGCTCAACAACTCTGCACAGGTGCAATCTTCTCATCTTGCTTCAATCTTATGTCTTCATCTCTTGCAAAAAATCATCAGTTGGCAATTAAAATACCCCAAAAATGTATAATTCTGTTTGTAACTACTATTTACTTAAAATCAACTAAAATTTGGTTTAAACAAAGCCTTCAGTTTAGGATAAAGAGTAGTAAACACATAAATAAATGCCAAAAATAGATACATAATTGACACTTATCAATGACATGAACATCATATGCAGAGCACATACTAGAGTGGGCCTTTAATGACATCTCTTATTTCTCTAGCTTCCTCAAACCTAGCCCCTAGTTACACACCCATCTACCTAAGAGGGTGCTACAACAATTTGGCCACGTGTAAGGGATTCCTCGCTTGTCGCCTATAGGTTATCCCACCTCTGAGTCATGTGATGAGTAGTTTACTGAGTAGGCAGCCCACACTGTCGACATCAATGGTAGAGAATCGCTTGTGCCTCATAGCTCTCCGTGGGCATATATGGATGGCTACTTAGACTGGTTCCACCACTTTTCTCATCCATATATTATTTCTTCAGTAAAGAGAGATCCAGAGCAAGGCCTTCTGCAAGTACTTGTGCAACTTCTTAGGCACAACCAGTGTGGAGCCACTCAGTCAGAGTCTTCGTCAAGTGAGTCTCATAATTGTTAGATAATTGTCCATATCTCTCTCCCCTATTTATTGAATGACAATGAAACCTTTATAATAATTATTTACATTCCTTTTGTAAGCGTTGTTTGAGAGGATAATTCATAATATGCAACACATGCTTCAACTAAGGATGGTTATTGATGGCATAGATGCTTATGCCATCACATAAGACACACTAACATTGGCCAAGTCAGGCACTTTAGCAAGTTGTACATATTAAAGGAGGGGGAGTGCCGATGAGGAGTGACGTTTGGGATTACATTTTGAATCTAGGGATGTTTTGTATTATATTTTTTATCTACGAATTATTTGAACAATATTGATATTTGTTAGACATATTTTGGATTATGTTTTGTATTATATTTTGGATTTTACATATGTTAAACTTACTTCGTACTGTTGTTGATAATGGTATTCAAGATGGGTGAAGTAGTGTTTAAATTCACAATATACAATGGAAATACATTTTCGTTGTGTATTATGAATTCATACACAATGGAAACCTGTTTCTATTGTGTATTTTCGTTGTGTACAAATTCATAATATACAACGAAAACATGTTTTCATTGTGTTTTTGGTCAAAAAAAATTACAATAAAACGATGGGGTGTGAACTTAACAAACACCGATGTGAGAATAACAACTCCCTTTATTTTGTCACTATCAAACCCAACGCCCTATAAGGATGCAGGGACAAGCGTGGAGTGAAAAGCCCAAATACTAAACCTACAAGCATGATTATTGAAAATAATAAAAAGGAACAAAAATAAGTGTACTAATATTCTTTTAGCAAAACCCTTTTTATGAATAAATTCATTTAGCCTTTTATTGGTTTAAATTATTTAACTCAGGCAAACCAATAATTAAACAAAAACAAAAGACCAAGAAATTGGGCCGAATGTGCATAAGTTTTCTTATGCCACTGTAAAAAGAAACATCGAAGACTTGACACAAGTGCTCTGACCCATGAATTTCCAAATAAATCCCAATGACATATGCTAGCACATACAGGAACCCAGAATGTGGTACGTGGTATGAAGAATTTGGTACGCGATATATTGGGCTATTGAGAGAATTATGTAGCTATGGTTTGAAGGTTGGTCATAGTGGAGCAATGGATGAGGGAGGCTTCGGTGGTTTTGAGTTGCTTGTTGTGGTAGCTGGTGTTTCATGGCGGCTCATAGGTGGAGGTTTCCATGGATCTTTTTGAGAGTGAAAGAGACCCAAGAAAGAAAAGAAAGAGGATGGGGGAGTCTCAGTTCTGTGTGTTAGTGCAGAATTATGAGTAAGGGGCAAAGTGTAACATCCTATTTTTAGTATGCTAGATATAAAGTGTTACATGATGTGTGTATGTATGTGTGGGTGCTATGTACCTATTATGTTAGTAGTATGTGCTATATGTAAATGTGATGCGTCATAATTAGTGATTTAATATCACTAATTTTTGGTGAAAGGGCTAAAGACTTTGAAGCTCATTTAGAGTCAAAGTGGCCAATCTAGAGGATGAGTATTATTTTTTAAGGAGTCTAAAAAATTTAAAATGGCAATGATAAGATTATTGTTCAATCCCATTAATCCTCAAATTTGAGATTGCTCTTTAATTCTATTTCATTGAATTCCAAATTAAATGATGATGATATTTTCTCATTTTAAAATAATTATTTGATGATCCTAAATTACTAAAGCATTATTTTTTATCAATCTTATGCCTACAAAGGAGTCCCTTATATTTTCTAGCTGTGCTTATGTGTTTAAATTTCATTCTTTTTCATTATTGTAAAACATATGATACCTTCTCCATGCAACCCGTGGTATCCCTTTAACTTAGCTAGCACGTTGACATACCCCCACCCTTTAAATTCTCACTCTTCTCTCGCGTAAGTCACCCATGAAGCATCCTTGCATCCTCGACATCTTTTTTTTTTTTTTTTTCCGATTTTCTTCATATACCACGACCCACACTTATCAAAGCCACTCGTGACTCTATTCTCTCTTATAACCCTAGCAACCAAAGTCATCCTTGGCTTTGTTCGATCTAATCTTGTGAGGCCAACACCACCATTGAGAGCCTAAGCTCAAAATCGTACTCCTCACCCTTGCATATGTCTCGGGTTTAAGCATCCCAAGCTCAAACTCAATTTTTTTTTGGTGAAAACTCATCTATTCAAGCCTATGATAAAGCCTACAAACTTGTGTATTGGGAACTCCTCAACCTTTCACAATCTTTCATTTTCTCTTCGTCTCATTTTCTCTTTTTCAAAAAATGAGGCTTCGTATGACATCATATGACTAAAACGAGCCTATAAGTTTACTCCGTACAGCCTCCTGATCACAATGATTAAAGCACTTTTTCAAATTGACATTGTTTCCTATTTTTTCTCTTTCTTGGCCACATGTTTATGGGCTTGCATGTGGGGCCTGCAGTTGTTTGATTCCACTTGCACCCCAATTTATGTATAGTACTCATTGCACTCTTCGATTTTGTAGGTCCTGAACATCATTCCAAGCACCAATGAAGAAAATACACTGATTGGAAGTTCATGACTCGTGAAGAGCGAAGAGCAAAGAGGAAGCGCAACGCATTCTCGAAGCACAAGGAGAGAGTTAGGAGTTCTCCACTCCTGACATTCTTTAAGGTTCGATGCTTAAGAGTCATTGTCATACGACTCACAATTGGACTTTGTGGAAATTGAATTATGCTTGAGTTTTGAGTTTGTGAATTACTATGTATTTGTGATGTGATTAGAAAGGTGGTGAAATTAGTAATAATCTTTTGTGGATGGACGAACCTAGCTCAAAGCAATTAGTGAAATTGCTTAAGAGCACTTTTGGTTTTGATATGTTTCATATGAGTGTGATTCTAAAGTATGGTTAATGAGTATATATATATATATATATATATATATGAAATCCAAATTTAGTATTGCTTGCTGTGAATCAATTGCTTGGCTCAATTTGGAGTTTTTGGATTAAGATTGGATATGAGTTTTGTAATACCCTAAAGGGTATTACTGTAACTACGCCTAAATTTCTATAAATGTGAAAACTTTAAAACATAAAAACATTGTGTGAAAGCTACTTATAAAGATAAACAGATTTTTATACAAGAGTGATAAGAAAATACATACATGACTAATACAATTGAGCTATCACCCAAGGGCATCATACAAACATAAGAAAAATAAAATACAAAACTTAAACTAAAGCTAACTATGTCCTTCTTGCACGTGACTCCAAGTTCCATCAGCACATGTCTTCATCTAGTTCTTGAAAAAATGGAAAACTTAAAGGAATGAGACAAATGTCTCAGTGAGTGCTCTAAGGACTCTATGACTATGTTAGACTCTTCTATCCAGTCAGCCTTTATAACTTATCCTTTATGGCTTTACCCTTTCTAGGTCTCTAATAAATGTCTATACCTATGGTTGGATTTATAACTTTCAATTGTCAATACCTCCTATTAACTTCCAATTCATTCTCACAACTATTATGCTGATTTGTTCTCATCATTATCTTAGTATTTCATCCCTACTAACACATTTTATCTACAACTTACTCTAGTTGACTAGACATTCTTGTTTAGAATCTACCTTTCTTCGCTTAATACTTAGAGTTGTCCACTATGGTTAAACCTAAGGCTAGTAATACTCTAGGATACTCTTAACGTTCACCTTGACACACACAATTATATTTCTCTTGTTAAAATCACACTTTCCTAATACTTTGGGTGAGAACTTACCCATCCTCTTTCTTATTCACGACTATTAGAACCCTCATAATACTATTCTAGAATATAACCTTTCTCATATCCCTAAGGTAACAAAAACATCAATTCTTACTTAAGGTACAAACATACTTTACATTTTTCGCCTAGTTGTTAGACACACATATCTCATTCTCTATCAAACATGAACAAAACACATGTGTAGCATGATCACATACTCATAATCTTAACACTCTGTCCATTCATATCACAAGACACAATTACAGTTTTAACATATATACAGTATAACAATCAGTTATGAACAAAGGCACACAAACTTCATATAATCACAATATAGCACAATTCAACATATCACACTTCAACAAGATGCATATGCATGCCATGTTCCTCAATCTCTACTCCATGCACATGTGGTGCCAATTATAACTCAAGAAAGTAGTCTAAGAGTACATGCTAGCCATAAGGAAGTGCCATTAGCATACTGATGCCTTCGACTTAGCACTCTACATTAGATTGATATTCTTTGGTGACTAGTTAGGGTTACCCAGCTTTCGAAGTATGCCCCGACTCCATAGGATCAGCATGAGTCATTGGAGTTTCCACACTAGGTATAATCACCCCCAAGGTCGGGTTAAACAACCCATCAAAGCCTCCACATCCGAATTCATGTATACTTTCTACCAACTTAATCATCTTAAATGTTATGATGCATGTTTCATACATAAAATGTACACAAGTGTTCCTCTAGATCTTTTATTTACAAACTAGTGTCCCATCCTCGCCTTTCACAGGCTAGGTCCTTCACAGACAAGATATCACTCGAGACCATTCTCACCTCTCACAGGCTAGGTCACTCATCACAATGATATCAAGTCATATCATACATTTCATTGCATGATACACACAAGCATAATATCACAAGTCACAATCACCATGCAAGTAAACCAACATTCATAACATCACGTACTCACTTCCCTTATCCCATATCATATTTCTATCTCTAAGCAGTCTAATTATTAGTCTCTAAAATCAATTTTCAATTACCTAAGCTACTCCTACTACCATTGTACTCCAAAATTCGCACACTTCACAGGGGACTCAATACGAACATGCTCAATGGAGCACAGGCATGATAGATCAACCAATTTTAAATGCTTATTATGGCTTAGTATTTGACTTTATTGAATGTTTATTAGGCTTAATAGTGTTGTCTTAGCTGAGTTTTGCATGTTTGGATTCAATTGGACTTTAATGGAAATCTTAATTAATTTTCGGATTTTTATGTGTCTTGACCTTTTGTTATTGTTTGGGTCATAACTTGGGCTATAGAGATGTGTTTGAGGTGATTTTGGTGTTTATAAAAAGATAAGATAAAAATATACAATTTTCATGAAGAAGTTGGAGCTGATTTAGCCTAGATCATGGATGAAAATTGACTTAAAGTTAAACATGCTACTGCCTGCTGGCAGCCTGACATAGGTGTGGTATTTTGGGCATATCTTGAGTTATACACATTATTTTTAGGTGATTCCAAAGCCATTAATTAGCTAACATCCAGAAGAAAACAAATCCTAATTCAATCATCTTCCTACTCATTTTTGCCTATTAAGTTGATATTTTCTCTCAGAAATGTAAGTACAGACTTGCTCACCACTCTACGATTGCAAAATTGCAATTTTCGAGCATAGGGGCTTCCTGAGGCCTCCTTAAACTACCAAAATTCTATAAGGTCGTGTTCATACTATCTTAATGTCCAATTGCCTAACATTCTATTTCAAGGGTTTGGGATTTCCCATCAATTTAAGTCATTCTCATTTAAGCCTAATCCGTTAATTCCTTATCCAAAATAGGGGAAACCCTCGAGTTAACCTAAACCTTCACAATAATCTCGTTCTAACCTCAAAAAGTTATAGGTTCAATCAATTCACATCAAATTCCTCTGAAGGGAAACCAACATAACCACACATTCACGCAATATACATGAAGAGCGATATTTACAATTCATACCAAATCCTAACATACAAAAAGCATTACAGTCAACCTTCAAGAATTCAGTCCCAAGGATTCAAGGGTTTGGGGAATTTGCATTCCCTTTCACAAACACAATCAAACACAAATAGATACCCAAAATAATTGGGGTCTAGGGCCAACCCCTCTACCCACAACTATTGTTATACCCAGAGCGAGATAGTCTCATTCCCTCCGTATGTTCTTAAACATTAATTCAGTCCTATAACTCATCAATCATTAGTGATCTTAATAACTATTCAAAACCCCTAATTTTAACAATATAATTAAGATGGGCAAGGATAGGGGAAATAACATAAATAATGAAGGTAAAGGCCTGGGAAGGGCAAGGGGAAGCACTCACCTAGGGAAGATTGCGAAGAAAAGCTCTAGGGCTTGAGTCTCCAATCTCCTTCTCTTCCTTCCTCTTCCTCTCTTCTCTTTTCTTTTCCCTTCTATTTTCTGACGGCTAACCCTAATCTCTCTCTATCTTCCCTTCTTATAAAACTTGGGTGGGTTTGTGGCTTGTTGGGCTTAGTCCATTATTGGGCCTTAGTTGCTCTCTTTGGATCCTATTATTTCATTCTTAAAAATTTACAACACTAAGATATTTATAACAATAATAATCCTAATCCTAATAATAATAATAATAATAATAATAATAAAGGTATCCTTTATCAAATAACATAATATCAGAGTCCTAAAAAGGTCTCTTTATGGTTTATTTTTAGTACTCAAAATTTGGGTTGTTACAAGTTTGATGTATAAGTGTGATTGTGTCATAGGTAAGATGATTGAATCCGTGCATGTGATTGTGCATTTTTGTGGAGTGGCTATTAAGTTGATATAATGTGATATTGCATCTACACCCTATTTACAATCTGTTTTAAATGGATTTATGAACAGAATTAAGCTATTGGAGCCATACTTGTGAAATAAATGTGTTATAATCAAACTTTGTTGGCTGTAATTGTGTTATGAATCCTCTATTTTCAAAGTTACTGTGTAAACTATGTGATGAGAATTTGAAGTTGATATTTTACCACCTTGTAGCCGTGTATCATAGCCATGAAACCCAATTTGAGTTTGAAGGATTACAATTATGTTTTGGCATGTTTGGGCAGTACTAAAGTGAGAAAGGTTGAGTCTTGCTTGCTGCATATTATGTGCTATGCTAGATGGAGTCAATGAAATGCATATGTATTGCTATTTTGTGCAGCCAGATTATGCCTTGTCTTGAAAAAACTGTTGTAGTGGCTACATGCCTTAATTTGACACGTCCTTCGGTGAAGTTGTAGATATATATGTCTTCTTTGAAATGCAATTGATCCTATCTCATTTTGAATTTTCTATGATTTATGGAAATTTTTCTAGTGCAACCTGTTCTATAAAACTATGAATCTGACTTGCGAGTATAAATGCATTATTTTATATTTGTTTGAGTGTGATGATGGTTGAGCTACATTTTTATGTGAAAGTGACATCTTGATGGTTCTAGAGGAGTTAGGATCAACTCAATTGCATGAGTAGAGAATTAATGATGAATTTCTAAAGATGAGTAAGGAGATGGGATTTATTTTGAGATTCTATTTTGAGTATAAATGATGGAGGAGTATCTTTGGAACTTGTTGAGTTTATAAAATTATGAGAAAAATCCCAGTGACTTCTTAAAGTCTTGAAAAGGTAACTAAGGAGTCTTGAACCCAAATATTGAGTTTTCTATTTTTAGGATTTTTATCATCCAAGTTGGTTTTAATAAGTATTTTGAATGTTTTGATATTGAAAAGTTGGTTTTCATGTGTTTTGGCCTTTGGATGTCATTGGGGCTAAGTCTTCAAGATATCGTGGCTATAGCTATAAAGTACAAGTATTCTGCTAGTTATGTTTTATCTAATCATGGAGTATGTTTTGACATTTGTATGCTTATCTTACTAAAAGGAAACCCTATACTTTTCTCCTATTAGAGTTCTAAACTATTTCTATAATACTCTATAATTCTTGATACTCATATTTTTCTATAACTAGTGAGGTTGGATTGTGGATTTTATAAACTTTTTTTTATTAAATGCTTAAGGGTAAGAAAGTCCATTGTGAGGAGGAAAGGGCAAGAAAGAGTTTTGAGGATTCTATCCCATCCATCTTATCTGTATAATGCCAAAGATAAAAGATGTAAAAATACTCATGCATCATGACATTGAGATTTGCGGATAGTCCTTTATGGACTTATAAGCCTAAAGGGCAAAATGCCTCATACACAGGTGGATGTCCCATAAGAACTTATATGAAGAAGTCTCATAATGAATTGAGACAATCGTATGAGGAGGTCTCATAATGAGTTGAGACATATTTTGAGGAACACCCATAGGGTAGAAATTCTTTGTTCAAAGTGTAAAAATGCCTGGTACGAGGTTACCCGATGCATATTTATGCATAACTAAAAGAGGAAGAATTGACTAAGGCAGGTTCCAACATTCATATAGGGAACTAACCCATGTAATGTGTAATGTAATTGATGGGTTTGCTATGATGAAATGAGTTGACCATATGTTTCCTGTATGTTTATGTTTTTATGGTGACATAGAGTACATGGTAACCTGTATGCTATTGTCCTTACATGGATGTATGTATGTTGTTATTTATAAATTGGTATGAAGGAAGGTAGTCTTTATTCATGACTTTATTTATATGTGTTACCTCTCCTGTCTTCTTTCATATATTACCAAAACCTCACTCCTCCTTTTTTTGTGTCTGTCTTTTGCTTATTTGTTATAAGCAGTTGATGGAGGAAACGAGTAGCGAAAAGTCCAATCCATAGAACCCGAAGGTTATTGGATCTCATCCATGAGCTATGTGTGCTGGTGGATCTTGTTGGGGCCCTTGTTTTTTATTATTGGTGATGTCTATGTCTATATTTCCTGTCTATTACTTTTTTGATGTAAGGGACCTTACCGGATTAAGTCTTATGTTTTTGTTGATTCTATATATATGTAGTACTTATATTATCATGGACAAAGGAGACAATGTTCCTTTTGAAACATCCACTTTCATTATGACATTGGTGACTACAAAACTTTTTTTATCACGATATTTGCATGACTTTCTCCCCACACCCTTTTAGATCTTTTACTACTTTTTATTCATTATAACTGTCAATCAACTACCCAAGGAGATTTCAGTAATTGATTTAGACTATGATTTATAAGATACATATATTACTTTGATGATGATTTGTATGAAATTATGAAATAAGTATATGATTTTGATATACAACTACTTATCAAGTATTGTTGACATTTAAGCCAAGCTTCTAGATGTTATGTTGTGCATGTGATGAACTTAATATACTTTAATTTTATCACGTGGTTTTAAAAATGCTTTTCATGAAATCCTCGCCTTTTGAAAGCATTTCATTTCTTTTGTGTCTCAAAACAAAATTCCACAAATTTCTATACCTTAATCAACAACATCATGATTTCTTACTAAAACTTGTCAAGAGGTTAAGTCCTATTCTTGGCAGATGTGGTGGTGGCAGTGTCCCCCATAAGAGGGAAGGAATTAGTGTGTGTTATGAGTGTGGCTTGGTATATGAGAGAGAGAGAGAGAGAGCATTGTTAGGTTTAAAGGTGGGTATATGTATTGTTGAGAGAGGTTAAGAACATTTAGGGTTGTTATGAAAGGTTCTTGCATAGGAATGAATCAACTCCTTTTACCATGAGAGACTGTGTGTGTGTGCTCAATTAATGAGTGTGTGATAGAAGAGAATCTCGAGTGAAGGAATTTGTGTGAGCTGGTGATAGAATAAAAGAGAGTGACTGAGTGGGTTCTGTTGGGAGAAAAAGAAAATTTTGGTGTGTGTTATTACCTTGAGCTAGCAAGTTGTGTGTGAAGTGGTTATTTTTTTGTCCATTTTTAAGTGCAAGTGTGTTGGGTAAGGTGAGATAAGAGAATGGGAGAAAATTGAGTGTTTTCAATGACTTGAGAGTGAGAAAAAGAACATGCCTTTATTTTTCTAACTATTTTGACATATTTTGTGCCAAAGAATAAGATAAAAATGACTCATCCTATTTGAAGCTTCCATAGAATATTCTCTGTTTTTTTAATCTTCATCATTTTTAATATTATAATTTTTTTAATTTTTTAATATTTCTCATTTTTTTTTATTTTTTTAATTATCTAGATGAAATTGAGTGTTCACAAACTTCAATATTATTATAAGTTAATTAGAACAAATATTTGAATAAATCAATTAATAACTTTTGCAATAGTTTCAATCTATCAAATATTGTTATGATTTTAAAATAATTTTCTATTTGAAAAATATAAAGGACTTATAACACATAATTTCTTCTATCTCTTTTTATCTCTTTAGATAAAACTTATTTTTTCCATCCTAATCTTTAAAATTTTTTTAAAGGGATAAGTTTTATCTTATATTTTCAAACACTTTCTTCCTCCTTACTTGGCTAACAATCCATTTGTCGCAAGCAAATAGTCGTTGGGAATAACCTTCATTCTTAAAGTGAGTTTTTTATTTTTAATGTTTTAGAGTTCTCTTTGTTTCAAGCCAAGGTGTATTTACTTGATTGTAGGTGTATTATGGTGTTTCTGCTCCTGGGTTGTTGAGTTGGTTTAGAGCTCTCCTTTGGGCCAAGGTGCTCTATTACATGGACTAAGCCTCAAGCCCAATCAAAAACATAAAGAAAGTGAGAAAATTACAAGTTTTTAGCTTGATTCATTTCATAATTTGAGACTATGTTTGTAACATTCTATTTTTGGTATGCTAGATATATGTGTTGTATAAGATATATGTATTTGTCTGAGTGTTATTTGCTTGATGTGCAGGGTAGTATGTATATATATGTGTGATGAGTATGTGGGTTACGTGATAATTAGTGATTTAATATCACTAATTGTCGGTGAAGGGCTAAACACTTTGAAGCTCATTTAGAGTCAAAGTAGCCAATTTAAAAGATGAGTACTATTTTTTGAGGTGTCTAAAAATATTAAAATGGTAGCAACAGAGATTATTGTTCAATCCAATTGATCCTTAAAATTGAGTATTGTTTTTGAATTACCTTTTCATTAAATTTTGATTCCATTGATGTTGCTATATCTATACTCTAAATAATTATTTGGTGATCCTAAATTATTTTGTTGGTATCTTTGAGTAATTCAATGTCTGACATTGGGCTCCTTATATTTTTCTACTTGCACCTATATGTTTAAGTTTTATTATTGATCATTACTATTAAACATAATATACTACCTTGTATCTCTTACTAAGAACTCATGTTACACCATCCTAACTTAAACTAAGTTGACAATCCCCTGACTCCTTAATACATTAATGAGAAGCCATACCCCTTTGACTTAGTGAGCACGTCGCAACCCCACCTCCCACATTCTTATTCCCTTATTTTGCTAAGCCCCCACAAGACATATCTTTCGTTCAAAAGACCGCGAGACATCCCTTTCTCTTGACACCACCTCAACATCTCTCTCTCCCACCCTCGACTTAATCCATTCTTTCTCACGACCCAACCGTGAGAGCCACCTTGACTTCATGTTGCTTTCATATCCACCAACACCCACATGAGGCTTTCATCTCCTCTCCTTGACATTCTCATTTTACTTGAGACACCAAGAACCCCTCTCACCCATGACCTTACATGCCTCGGTTTGAGAAATCCTAAGCCCAAACTCAAGTTTTGTCTTATGAATTCATCTATTCAAGCCTGTGAGCTAGTCTATGGTCTTGTATCGCTTGGGTATGTCTCCAATTTCCTGGAATCTTTCATTTTTTTTCTCTGTCTCTTTCTCTCTTGGCTTTGAAAAATGAGGTATGACGTCATATGACTAAAACGAACCCATAAGTTTATTCTTTGCAGTCTCCTAATCATAATGATCAGAGCACCTTTTCAAATTGATACCATTTTTCCATTTTTGTTTTTTCATGGCCCTATGTTCAGGGGCTTGCATGTGGGGCCCGCGACTGGCTGATCCTACATACAAACCTACCTTTGTATAGTACTCATTGCGCTTTTCGATTTGGTAGGTCCTGATCATCATTCCGAGCAACAGTGAAAAAGTTACACCGATTAAAAGTTTGTAGTTTGTGAAGAGTGAGAAGCAAAGAGGAAGCGCAACGCACTCCAGAGTCCCTTGCGCTTGAGGTAAAGAGGGAGTGAGGGGTAGTATGTGAAGTTGGCATAAGGAGAGAGTTAGGAGTTTTCCATTCCTAACACTCTTCGAGGTTCAGTGCTAAGGAATTGTTGTAATACGTTGGGATATGCGAGATTTGTTTATTATTGGAGTTTTATTGAGTTTGTGAATTTATTATATGTTGTGATGTGATTAGTGAGATGGAGAGATTGGTAATTATCTCCCGTGGATGGACGAACCCCAGCTCTCTAAGCAATTAATGAAATTACTTAAATAGCATATTAATCTTGTTATGTTTTGTTGGTTGAATATGATAATGAGTTATTGTGTTGAGTATATATATGCATATGTACATATATATATATATATATATATATATATATATGTAAATACATACATAAATGTACATATATGTATATATATACATACATATATGTACATGTACATATATGTATATACATACATATAATATATGTATAATACATATGTATATGTACATATACATATATGTGTGTACACACACACACGTATATATATATACATACACATATACATATATACATACACATATACATATATACATATATACATATATGTATATATATATGTGTGTGTGTATGTATGTATCTGGAATTGTTGGAAACTGAATTTAGCACATGTGCTACATTTTTATTATATGCCTAAGTGTGAAGTCTTGATTAAGGATGGATGTATAATTGATATATATGTACAATATATGATGAATGAGTTAATTGAGCATGAGTATATGATGATACATGTGTGTGAAGTAACTATTAAGTTGATGATGATGAATAATTGCGTTTGTGCCTTGTTATAACTTGTCTAGAATTGAATTCTAAGTGTTTATGAGTTGTACATGTGAATTATGGAGAATTGTGATAAATCGCATTATAAATTCATGTTAGTAAAAGTTGTTCTGTAAACTATGTGATGAGAATGTGATATTGATATATTACCACATTATAGCTGTGCATCTTAGTTATCAAACCCAATTGGTCTCACTCAAATATCTACTTTCCACAATTTACACTAATATTTCCTTTGAAACAAGTTTTATATGATTTTGGGTTTGGACCGCTTAGACAACACGTGGTTGTAATTGGTTAAATGAAGTCTAAATATGTTAATTTGAGTTGATGGATTCCTACCCTGTTTTGGCATGTTTAAGCTGCATTTAAATGTTAGAGTATGACTCTTGAATACCACGTGACTATGAGATACGTTTGATGGAGTACATGATGAGCATAGATGTTGTGGTGTTGTGTTGCCAAATTTTGTCCTGTATTTTGAAAATTATTGTAATGGCTATAAGCCTTAATTTAATACGTCCTTTGGTAGAGTTGTAGATATATGTGTTTACTTTAAAATGTGATTGGTCCCATGTCATTTTGACACTACAAAAAAGTTATTTTTAATTGAGATTTTTTAATGGGGGTTACTTCAAACATATTAAATTAATTGGGGTTTTTATAACCCTCGATAATGACCTAGAGTTATTTTTGAAACCGCAGGGACTTGCCAACTGTTAATTAAAAAAACTCCAGTTAATTAGAATTTTTTAATTTACCTTTTCGCGAGCCCATGGTGGAGTTCAAATTGCAAACCCACTTTCTAGACCTCAAACCTCAAGAAATTGTAAACTTCTCATGCATTATTAACTTCAAACCCACTGAAGCAATCACAAAAAGCACATAAAGAAGTCAGTGTTCCATTGAAGGACTAAAGCAATCGCACTATTAGGGTTTCGATCCAATTTCGATTTAGGTTTTTTAGAGAGGTCATTTCATTGAATCGCACTTAAGGCCTTGCAAGAGACTTTGCCAAAACTGTTGTTGCTCCTTTTGAACCCTCACTCAATGGTTGAATCATTGAAACGCGCTCAAGGCCTCCCTATTGGCTTTGCGAACCCACACTTGGTGGCATCTACAATGTCATTGTCATTAACTATATATACATCAAGCATCATTGTTAAAGGTACGTGCATTTATTACAATATACCTTGAGTAGGGTTCTTTGCTAACTTAAGCATTAGAGTGTCTTTGCAAATACCTCCCATTGCCCATAGAGTTTAGAGTTATGGAGTTTGGGTCAAGCCAATCTCACTTCAAGAACATCAATTCGCCAGTTTAGGCCACTAGACAAATTAGAATCCAAACCATCGCCTGCCACACTTTGAATCAAATAGAAGGGATGAACCTTGAAGAAGGAGGGTAAAAGCAAGGTGAAGAAAAAAAAGGGTGCGAAGATGGATATAGAAAGTGTTTTAATATTTTTATTTTATTTTAATATTTAGTTTAATGTTTAAATATTTTTTTGTCCCTACAAATATGTTATTTTTTGCTTTTAGTCCCTATACTTTTTTTGTTTTTGTTTAGTTCTTATAAGTATGTTGCTTTTTGCTTTTAGTCCTTGTAATGTTTTTGTTTTTAGTCCCTACAAATATATACTTTTAGCTTTAAGTCCCTAATGACGTCATCATTTGCCAACGTGACACTCAATGACATCATCATTGTCAGCTTTTTGTAACAAAGATTGACGGGAAAGATTAAAAAAGAAACATTTGAAAAAGGTTGGGATGAAAACAAAAAAAAAATTGTAGGGACCAAAACTAAAAGGTGGTGAAATTTCAGGGATGAAAAACCTATTTAAATCTTAATATTATATATTTAATATTTACTCATTAACGTATCATTTATTTATTTTATAAATAATATGATACTTTATTATTGACAATCAATACTCTAAAATGAAATAATACTATATTGTAAAAGTTACAATATTAATTCAATTATTATTATCCAATTGTCGAATGCAGATTAATTATTACTATTAATGTTTACAAATTATCTTTAAATGTATTGAAGATTAAAATGTGCTCATATTTTTCTACAATTTTAAATAAAAGAGGAAAAAAATAATAAGTAAAATACTAAATTAATTCCTAAAGTTATTAATATCAATTTAGTCTCTAAAATTATAAAAATTATAATTTTTATTCTTAAAATTATTAGTTAAATCATTAGCTTACTAATATTACTAATTGATATCATTTTAGTATCTAAGACTATAAACTATAAGAACGACATTATTATAGTTTTTGAGACTATAAAATTAAGAACTAAAATAATTGCTATTTAATAATTTTAAAAATAAACTAATTAATACTTATCATTATAGAAATTAATTTGATATATTGGAAAACAATAGTAAAATGAGTGAAACCCAGCTTTTCATTATATTTTTTTTATTTCCAGCAATAAAGCTATTAATTATTCATAATATACATTGCTTGGTTGCAACCATGAAAAGAAATTTTAGTTAAAAATTTGTTCATATGTCGCAATAGCAGTATATATTTAATATAGGTGGCCAGCACCACCCTATCCTATAACCTAGGTCCCTGCAGCGCTCATCACAGTGATTATAAGGAACCTCACGGCATGCTCCCGGACAGAATCTTCTCCCAAATTTTGGGATGCTCACACCTGCATTTTATGGTTAATTAGAACAATAAGGAAAAGTACAAATTGAAAAATATCGCATAAATAAATATCTGTTTTTCATATTTAATTTTTTGTCTACATACCAAGTAAGAGTAGAACAATAAACATGGCAGCAAAGATAAATTTCCGCAAAATCATTGAAACAAGTGTGCGAGCCATTCTTGTGTACGTAGCTTATGACAATCACTACTACATATTTGACCTTTGCTAACATTTATTTAGTAACATGGGGTAAAAGGTTACTAGTTTATTTGAGTTATATTTTTTTGTAACATTTCTAACTATAAATGTTGCTAATTTCCTGAGTTATATTTTTTTTGTAACATTTTTAATAATAAATATAACTAATTTACTTCAGTTTATGTTTTTAACATTTTTAATAATAAATATTACTTACAACTAAAATTTAAAATTTTGTTACCAATTTTAACAACTAATAAAATTAGTATATAATTTTAAACTAATTAATTATTTATTAGCTACAATTTTTCCTAAAAAAAGCTACAATTTTTCTACCTAGCTAAAATTAATGTACTTTTATAAGAAGTGTATAATAAATTTGCATAATTATTATAATTTATTTTTCCTAATTTATTTTCCCTCATCTCTCTTTTCTCAATCTATCTTTTGAATAAATAGTTTCAAAATTGGAAACCAAAAACCATTTCATGTGACCTCTTTCCAAATCTCACTCTCAACCCTCTCATTGTGCAATTTCTTCTCTCAAAATCTAATTCATTAGTTTCATCTCTTAACCTAATTTGTTAGTTTCATCTCTATGATGCTCTCAGATCTCAATCAATTTTTCATGATTTTCTCCGTGATCGTGTCTCAATCATTCTAAATCAATTTTGATTCTCATATTGCATCTCAAATCAAACTTGAATTAGGTATGATTTTCTTTTCTCATTGTTATGGTGTGATTTTGATTTTCTTCCCCCCTCTCTTCTCCATGATTTTATTGTAAAATGTGATTATTTGTAATCTTTTGTAATGTTTATATAATACGTATTCATTAATGGTGCATTCAAAGTGCCCCATAGTATCTCTTTACTAAGAATCACAAGAAATTGATATAAATGGATAGATATGTCACTTTTTTTGCTTCGATAAGCTAAAAATTTTATTCAAACTATTTAAGCACAAGGTGTGCCTAAGCTATAAACTAATACAAGAAAGAAATTCCACCAAAACCCTTAAGCACTAGATACCTTAGCAAACCTATTCCATACAATTGTAACCCATTACATAAAATCAAATATAAAAAACACCCAAGCTATGCATCATCACATGCTTGAGACCTTAATAAGACCTTAACTTTATGTGCCACACTCACTACTACAAAATTCGTTTTCTCAAATATGTTTTTAACTCGGTTTCTATTGAACTGATTTAAAAGATGGATGAGGTGGCAATTTTGAAATTTTTAACAACTTTTTTAACTCGGTTGTAAGTAAACCGATTGAAAAACATAGACGCAATGGTAGTTTTGACATTTTTACAACTTTTTTAACTCGGTTCTAGGTGAACCAATTTAAAAGCTCACTTTTTAAATCGGTTATTTTTTTAACCGATTTAAAAAGTGGTTCTTAAATTGGTTAAGTGTCCAACAAATTTAAAATGTGATGTTTTTCAAACCCCGCCTTCTTCTATGTAGAAGCTCTTCGAAAGATGCATCTAACGATGAGAGAGAAACTAGAGCAAGAATTAAAGAGAGAGAGTGAGAGTATGAACAATGCATTGTCGTCTCTATGGTCGAGAGTTTTCGCAAAATGGTGGATCCTTGTGTGCTTGGATGGATCGTATGTATCTAGCTGAGCCTCGTTGCATTCTGTAACTTGGTTTTCATGCAGAAGAATCAATGTGCTTTGTCAGATTAGCACAACTCTATGAGTAGAAAATGTTACCACTGCTATTGGAGAATGCAGTCCTCGAAATGCAATGGCGACGTTCACGTCATCATAGTCAAGCCGGTGTTGTAGTACCTGTTATCCTTATTGTAGCAGCCCAAATTTTAAGTATTAGAAATAAACTATAAGGAGACTCTGTCTAGGACTTCGATATATGTTATTTGATAAAGGATACCTTAGTTGTTGTTGTTGTTGTTGTTATTATTATCCTAGTGCCAGAAATTAGTAGGAATGAGATGATAGAATCCAAAGAAAGTATTTAGGGCCCAATAAGGGACTAAGCCTAACAAGCCACAAACCCACCTAGGTTTTATAAGAAGGAAAGATAAAGGGAAATTAGGGTTAGCTGTCAAAATATAGAAGGGAGAAAAAAGAGAAGAAAGGAGGAAGAAAGAAGAAAGGAGATTAGAGATCCAAGTCCTAAAGATTATCTTGGCAGTCTTCCCAAGTGAGTGCTTCCCCCTACCATCCCCAAGCCTTTACCTCCATTATTTATATTGTTTTCCCTTTCCTTGTCCATCCTAATTATATTGTTAAGGTTAGGGTTTTTGAATGGTTATGTTGGTTTTAATTGAGATGAATTTAATATGAATTGATTGAACCTATGGCTATTTGAGGGTAGAATGAGATTATTGTGAGGGTTTAGGCTAACTTGAGGGTTTCTCTTATTTTGGATAAGGAATTAATGGATTAGGCTTAAATGAGAATGACTTTGATTGATAGGAAATCCCTGTTTTGGAGTAGAGTGGACATTAGCATAATAGGAATACAACCATATGGAGTTTTGGTAGTTTAGGGAGGCCTTATAAAGCCTCCATGTTCACAAATTAGGATTTTGCAATTTGCCAAGTGATAAGCACGTCCATGCTTACTTTCCTAACAGCGTGTGTCAACTTAATGGTCAAAAATGAGTAGGAAAACGATCAAATTAAGCTTCATATCTTCATAAGAATTGTAGCCCTGGATGTTAGCTAACTAATGGCATTGGAATCACTCAAAAATAATGTCTAGAACTCAAGATATGCCCAAAATACCGCACCTATGTATGGCTGTTAACGGGAAATAGCTTGTCTAATCTTAAGTCAATTTTTGCCCATGATTTAGGCCAAATCAGCTCACGACTTCTTTATGATTGTATATTTTTCTTTTATCTTTCCATAGACATCAAGATCACCTCAAACACATCCCTTTAGCCCAAGTTATGACCCAAACAAGGATGAAAGGTCAAAACCCATAAAAATCCGAAAATTAATTAAGATTTTCATTTAGTCCAATTGCATCCAAACATGCAAAACTCAGCTAGGACACCAATACTAAGCCCTATAAACATTCTATTAACCCAAATATTAAACCATAATAAGCATTTAAAATTGCTTTACTTGTATAGTGATTGTGACTTGTGACATTTTGCTATGAGATGTATGATACGACTTGATATCATTGTGATGAGTGACCTAGCCTGTGAGAGGCGAGAATGGGCTCAGGTGATCTCTCGTCTATAAGAGACCTAGCCTATGAAAGGTAAGGATGTGACTTACTTGTTTATAAAAAAGGTCTAGAGGGACACTTGTGTACATTGTATGTATGAGACATGCATCATAACATTTGAGATGATTATGCTAGTAGAATGTATGTATGAATTTGGATAGTGAAGGCCCTGAGGGGTTGTCTAACCTAGCCTTGGGGGTGATTATACTTGGTATGGAAACCTCAATAACTCATGCTGATCCCATGTAGTCGGGGCGTATTTCAAAATTTAGATAACCTTAACTAATCACCAGAGAATATCAATCTAGTGTAGAGTGCTAAGTTGAAGGCATCAGTACGCTGATGACGCTTCCTTATGGCTAGCATGTCCTCTTAGACTACGTTCCTGAGTTAGAATTAGTATCACATGTGCATGAAGTAGAGATTGAGGAACATGGCATACATATGCATCTTGTTGTAGTGTAATATGTTAAATCATGCTATATTGGGATTATGTGAAGTTTGTGTGCCTTTATTCATGACTGATTATTATATTGTATATACGTTAAAACTATAATCATGCTTTGTGATATGAAGGAATGATGTGTTACGATTATGAATAAGTGATCGAGTTACACATATGTGTTGTCTCTATCTAATAGAGAATGAGATGTGTGCCCAACTATTAGGCGTAAAATGTAAAGTATGTTTGTATCCTTATTAAGAATAGATGTTTTTAATTCGAAATTCTTTTGCATCTTAAGAATATGTGGGAGCTTATACTCTAGAATAGTGTTGTGAGAGTTCTGATAAATTATGAATAAGAAAGAGAAAGGGTAAGTTCCTACCCAAAGTATTAGGAAAGTGTGATTTTAGCAAGAGAAATATAATTGTGTAGGTTAAGATGAATGTTAAGAGTATCCTAGAGTATTACTAGCCTTAGGTTTGACCATAGTGGACAACATTAAGTATCAAGCGAAGAAGGGTAAACTCTAAATAAGAATATTTAGTCAGCTAGAGTAAGTTGTAGATAAAAGGCGTTAATAGAGATGAAATACTAGGATAATGATGAGAATAAATTAGTTTAATAGTTGTGAGAATCATTTGGGAGTTAATAGGAGGCATTAACAATTGCAAGTTATAGATCCGACCATAGATATGGAGATTCATTAGAGACTTAGAGAAAGTGAAGCCATGAGGGATAAGTGACAAAGGTTGTTCTGGTAGAAGAATATAACCTAGTCATAGAGTCCTTAGAGCATTCACTGAGACTTTTGTCTCATTACTTTAAGTTTCCTTTTTTTTTTCAGGAACCAAATAAAGATATGTGCTGATGGAGCTTGGAGTCGTGTGCAAGAAGAACATAGTTAGCTTTAGTTTAAGTTTTGTATTTTTTTTTTCTTAGGTTTGTATGATGCACTTGGGTGATAGCTAAATTGTATTAGGCATGTATATACTTTTTTTATCCCTCTTGTATAAAAATTTGTTTATCTTTATGAGTAGCTTCCGCACAATGTTTTTATGTTTTAAAGTTTTCACGTTCATAGAAATCTAAACGTAGTTAAAGTAATACCCTTTTGGGTGTTACACTTGTTACTTTGAAAAGTGTTGCGTTGGGTTGAAAATTGTGGTAGGGTCTAATGGGTAACTACCTAGTTTCTTCTACCAAAGTTGACGTAGCTTAGAGCTCGAGATCCACTTTAGGTTGGTCACAACGCCTTAGATGATTACCCTTTCTCTAATTTTTCTAGTTTTTGTTTTTTTGGGAGGCTTGTGAATTGTGATCGTCGTGCTTCCATGTTTGATTTCTCTTTCATGGTTTTCTGGGAATTGGGTTTCAGTGTTATGGGTTAATTAATGATTTTGTAAAATGTAAAATTATGGGTCATAGGGGTTGGATAAATTTTGACAATTTTCTCAAAGAGGTATAATATATGTTTTTGGGGGGAGGGGGTGTTTTGTTTTTTGGTTAATGTTTAATATTTGTACATTTCAGCTTGAAATATTACTTTAAGAGTCATATTCTTCAAATTTTCATCTTCTCCTACTTATGTGTGTGTGTGTGTGTGTGTGTTTCGTTTTACTTTTTAGTGTATTTCTCCTCCTTTAATTTTTATGTACTTAAACGTCACCATATGATGTGATTTTAGACATGGATTGTTTTGAGAATTGAAGTTTGGTTACTTTTTATGAATAAGTTGTCTTGGGGGTTATGTTCATGGTCTGCGTACATTTAGTGTGCAATAAGGAGTTGAGTACGTTCTTATCTTTGTATATAAAGTCTTACAAGTTTCTGCTTAATTGTTTTTTAAGTTAATAATGTGAATTATAAGAGGCAACAAGTTCTTATTACTTCAGCCCACAAAGCTACAACGATAAACCTTGTTGCAGTTCATAATCTAAGTCTAATGGCATTGTTATCTGAATGTTATTCTTTGTATTGTTTATATAGTGATTAGTTTTTCATTATAAGTTATATTCTACATTTTTCATTATGAAGTGATCCAACGCACTCATTTTATTCTACATTATTGTAATTATGTTTATGAAGTAGCATTTTAAAGCAATTGATTCAAGAACAGAAACCATTATACTTTTTAACTCAGTTATGTTAATACCCGAGTTAAAAAGTCACATTTTTTAACTTAGTTCCCCAATGAACCGAGTTAAAAAGCCTACTTTTTAACTCCTACTTCTTAACTCGATTCATTGGGGAACCGAGTTAAAAAATGTGACTTCTTAACTCAGTAACTCGGTTCCCAAATAAACTGAGTTAAAACACCTTTTTTAAATTGGTTCAAAATTCTATTTAAAATCACTTACTTTTTTATATCGCCTATATCTAAATTGGTTCAAAAACCAATTTAAAAAGTCATTTTTAACCGATTTAAAAAGTGATGTCTACAGTAGTGACTATAACAAACATAGTATCTAATGGCACTTGGAGTTGAATTGAACATTCAAACAATGTTATGAAGGATACTTTGTATGAAATGAATAATCCATCCAGGCCCAATGTGTATTATACCAAAAGTCTATCCTAAAATTGCAAGAGACAAAATAACATCCAGCACTTTTGTAAGTGGCTTTCGAACTACTACAATAGGCCCAATACAACAACATCCAAAAATTACTAACATGCATAAAATACAATAAGAGAACCATACTATAATCTAAGTCATTGTTCCCTTTATTACTTTAAGTTAGAAGACCTTGTCACAGCAATGAATATCCATGTTGTCCACCATCCAACTAGCTATTATGTTCCAACTCCAAATTGTTGTCCACCACAATATGAAACAAGCTTCCTTCAAAACACCTAGATAAACTCTAGCTAGGAGCATCCAACAAGAGACAGAGTGGTGAAAACTTGAGTCCTTTGCCTTAATCCACTTCCAAGATATCATTTGTACAAGCCTTAACAAATTATTCATATCCCATTGTATAGAGTTAAAGATATGATCATTCTTGCCTTCCTCATCACCCAAATTACTGCATACCATACCACTTGCCACCAAACTTTTGTCCTTGGAGATATTGTAGTAGTCCCCTAAGTTGAAAGAAATTGCCCTTGCAATCATTTTGCAAAGCCGATGAAATTTCACACCACCTAAGGCATTGCATCCACAGCTTGTAGAAAAAACTACACTCAAAAAACAAATGAGTTATTGTCTTTTCATTCACTTGACATGCTTTGCACACATAATCAGACATTTCCAAAACTCCTATACGAGATGAAGCTACCAAGGAAAGAACTCGGTTTAAAGCTACCTGCCACACCAACATCTCCATCTTTGAAGAAACATATATTTTGCCACAAAGCCTTCAAGAAAACATCTCTATTGGAGGAGTTAGAATGTATAATCACTTTATAAGTAAACATGACCAGGTACTCCTCACTCTTATTCACCAACCAAACCCACCTATTTTTGTCCCCCTTTTTGGACACAATGCCATTAACAAATCTTCCTCCCATTGAAAAAATGATCTTCTCCAATGCCACTTCCAAACCCAAACTCCATCCACCTACTCACCCAACTCACTCATTAATGCCTTTTTATTATATGCCACCATGTATAATCTACTAAACCTTTCTCTTAACTCCCCCCCCCCCCCCCCCCCAATTATCAAGCCAAAAAAAAAATCCCATTTTTTTCTCCTACCTTCTTTAACATTGACCGGGAGAACTAATTCCCCGTACAAACTCCCCAGTTGATTTCTCTACAACACGCATATCTTTCCACCACGTGGAACTTTTGCTTCCTCTAATCACACACCTCCCATCTACATCAATATACCTGTGGTGCAAGATTTACACCACAAGGAAGAAGTTTTTGACTTCATCCTCCATAACCATTTACCTAACAAGGCCAAGTTAAACACCCCCAGATTCTTGACCCCTAAACCTTCTTCCTCCTTCTCCCTCAAACCTTTTGCCATGCCACCCAATGAATTTTATGCAAACCCCATCCCCTCCCCAAAGGAATTTTTTAAAAAGAGATTAAAGTAAGAGAATAATACTTTTCAAAGTCTTGAAGAAGGAAAAAAAGTAGATCAGTAGAGATGACAAGACCGACTTGAGTAAAATAACCCCTCCTCCCATAGAGATATGCTTACTATTCTAACAAGATAATCTTCTATGTACCTTTTCAACAATAGGTTGCTAAGTAGCTAGCTTCTTGGGATTCACTCCAACAAGAATACCAAGGAACACAAACAGAAGCCCCCCACCTCACAATTAAGGAAGCTAGTAGCCTCCGCCATCCACTTCTCATTCACATGGATGCCTAACACACTACTTTTATAGAAATTTACTTTTAAACCTGAGGAAGGATCAAATGATTGCATAATAGCCTTTAGAGTGCAAACATTCTTATAACTCTTCTCAGCCACTATTAGAGTATCATTCGTGAATTGTAAATGGTTGATACACTGTTCCATATTATCCAATTTATATCTTGAGAATAGCCCCAAGGACACTGCTTCCTTAAACATCACACTCAATCCTTTTATAGCACCTCAAATTTCAGGTACTAGACATAAACCACGAGGTAGCTCTTATTAGGACCCTCCCCATATGTTTTTGGACAAAATACGCCTTAAGAGTTATTGTTATTATTATATTATTGTTATATCTCTTATTATTATTATTGTTCCTATTATTGTTATTGTTATATTTATTATTGTTGTAGTAATTATCATTATTATTATTACACTATGCCAGAAATTTGCATAGATAACATAGTTTATACGGCGCTTCTAAATAAAAGTGCCATATATGCAACTCGTAGAAAATAGACAGCGATTATTTAAATAAGTGCAGTTTATTTGAACATATAGACAATGCTTATTTAAATAAGCGCTGTCTATGTGCTTTTTTTTTCAGCGTCACGAATATAGTGCGTTGATTCTGATAAGCGCACTAAATGGGGTTAAATTTTCTCTGTTTTCGCGCTCTGTCTCACTCTCTCATTCACTCTTAGACTCATTTCCCTTGAAGTGGTGTCTTTATGCTTTCTCCTACTCGAGAGACACCCCCATTCAACATTTTCAGTCACGAATTTAAGCTCCACTCATTCTATGTTGTGTGTTCTATTCGTGTTCAGCATTACGCTTCGCGTTCCTATTCACATCCACTCGAGCTACACTCACAACCCCTCATTCACTTGCTCCTCTTGTTCATGCTCGACATTTAAGCTCCATTCCAACTCCCATTCTGACTCCTATTCATATTATTGTTCGTGTTTGAGCTTTGCGTTACTGTTCACATCCCCTTGTTCGTGTTACATTATGTGCCTACACTCTGCGTGCTATTTTACGTCCCCCCTGCTACGCAATATTGTTGTTGTTCGTGTTACCTTTGTGTTCGTTATTAATTTGGGTTTTTTTTCCTCTTCAATGATAAATACGTGTAATGTGCATAGTTAATGTCATTTTTAGTTTGTAAGAAATGCATGGGGCTTGGTTTGTGGCTAAGGTAGTGCCTTATAATAATATAGACAATGCATTCTTATTGTTTTGTTAGTAATTTGTTGCATATTTGCTTTCAATCAGACTTAGATGTTTGTGAATTATTTTCAAGTCTTGAATAATAAATAATAAGATCATTGGTGTTATTGGCTTATTGCAATTATCTTTGTTAGTGATCTTGGATGGAGAAGGTAATGTTCCTTACTATCCTTTTAAACTCACAAAATAAAATAGAACCACTATATTTGTATAGGCAATAAGACAATGACACTAACTGGTGCTTGGTACTCCTTCTTGGGGCTACACCATGACCACCTGACCTACAACTCTCCAAACCATACGAGACATCAAAACAGATTTTATAGGGTTGAGATGTGACTTGAGTGAATTGGTTTCACTCAAAAATCTCAAGCAGTTTGAAAATGGCACAAGTCGAAAGTTTAGGTAAAAACCATAATTTTTGGAATCGGTTTCCTACACAATTTGAGCTACAAGTCTCCAAACCCTATGGGACTAAAAAACAGATTTTATAGGATTAAAATGTGACTTGAGTAAGTTGGTTTCACTCAAAAATGTCAAGCAGTTTGAAAATGGTGCAAGTCGAAAGTTTAGGTAAAAACCATAATTTTAGGGGTCAGTTTTCTACGCAATTTGAGCTATAAGTCTCCAATCCCTATGGGACTAAAAAACAGCTTTTATAGGGTTAAAATGTGACTTGAGTGAGTTGTTTTCACTCAAAAATTTCAAGCGGTTTGAAAATGGTGCAAGTCAAAAGTTTAGGTAAAAACCATAATTTTAGGAGTCGGTTTTCTATGTAATTTGAGCTACAAGTCTCCAATTCCTATAGGACTAAAAAACATATTTTATAGGGTTAAAATGTGACTTGAGTGAGTTGGTTTCACTCAAAAATGTCAAGCGGTTTGAAAATGGTGCAAGTCAAAAATTTAGGCAAAAACCATAGTTTTAGGGGTTGATTTTGTACGTAATTTGAGCTACAAGTCTCCAAACCCTATAGGACTACAAAAAAGATTTTATAGGGTTAAAATGTGACTTGAGTGAGTTGGTTTCCCTAAAAAATGTCAAGCAGTTTGAAAATGGCGCAAGTCGAAAGTTCAGGTAAAAACCATAGTTTTTGGAATTGGTTTCCTACGCAATTTGAGCTACAAGTCTCCAAACCCTATGGGACTGAAAAATAGATTTTATAGGATTAAAATGTGACTTGATTGAGTTGGTTTCACTAAAAAATGTGAAGCTGTTTGAAAATGATGCAAGTCGAAAGTTTAGGTAAAAACCATAGTTTTAGGAGTCGGTTTTCTACGCAATTTGAGCTACAAGTCTCCAAACCCTACGGGACTAAAAAATAGATTTTATAACGTTAAAATGTGACTTGAGTGAGTTGGTTTCACTCAAAAATCTCAAGCAATTTGAAAATGGCACAAGTCAAATATTTAATCATGTTTTATTTTGCACACTTTAGCCATGTTTTAAATAAGTTTTATGTGGTGATTTAAGCTTCAAGTGGTTACCATGTGGCTCTACATGTTGTATGTTATAAAAATAAGTAATACTTACTATGTTTAATAATACATACTATGTTTTATTTCTTTTTTCAGTTTTGTATTGTGGGCTTTCGTTCTACGCAAATCATAGTGTCGTTGGAGTTGAGGTAGGTTAAATACACTTTTCTTTATTATTGATATTACTGCTAATTTGAAAGGCTTTCAACTAAAATAATTTTTTATTGTTGGATTAACTCATACATGCATGTACCTTAGTTTCCTGTTCAAGAACAACTTGTATATTGTGTTTAAGGATATAGTATACAAGTAGTTCTTGAATTGTCCTTATGGACAGTCTTGGATTGCAAATTCACATATAAGACATTATTGTATTTCTCTATTCTTGATCTAATAATTATTTTGGTTTGTATTTCCTATAGTTCTTTAGGTACATACTTTGTTCAAGTGTTTATATCGCTTGAATTAAGTCGTGTGCTTGGAGAACTAATGGGAAATGCTGCCAAAATTTTATTAGATCAAGAATAAGAGTCATACAATAATATAATGCAAATTTGACAATTCTGAATAGAATAGGATCCTCACCTTGTATAAGATGGAATAGAAATCATACATGCATTTAGTCATTGCGTGTTACATCAATGTAATTGTTATTAATGAGTACTCTTATAGATCAAGAAAATATGGATCAGAAATGGATGTCTACTAGTTGATTGTCAAAGGAATATAAGGACGGAGTGAAAGAGTTTTGTAGATTTGTAGTTAAGCATGCAGAAAATCCTACTAAAATCATTTGTCCTTACTTGGATTATTGTTATTCAAGGGTAGTGAACGCGGAGAAGTTGGAAGAGCATTTAGTGTGTAATGGAATTGACAAAAGCTATACATGTTGGACACGACATGGTGAAAAGAGACACAATGAGGCTCACAATGATCAACAGGATAGTGTGAGTTTTGCACCAAGTGAGCCTGACAGAACATATGATTGGGACTGGGTTGAAGAGATTGCAAATGTTGTTGAAGAAGATCTTCGAGATTGTGCTAAGATGTTTGATAGATTGGTAAATGATGCAGAGATACCACTGTATGATGGTTGTACTAAATTCACAAGACTGTAAGTGGTGTTGAAGTTATACAATTTGAAAGCGAGAAATGGATGGTCTAATAAAAGCTTCACAGAACTGCTATCACTTTTAAAAGATATGCTGCTAGAGGATAATGTGCTTCCTGGTCGAATGTATGAAGCTAAACAAATGTTAAGCTCTATTGGCATGAGTTACGAGAAGATACATGTTTGTCCTAACGATTGCATTCTTTTTCGAAATGAATATGCATTGTTGGATAAATGTCCTAAATGTAATGCCTTGCGTTATAAAAAAAAAATTCAGCACGATTGAAGGTGGTATGGTACTTTCCTATAATACCAAGATTTAGGCGCATGTATTGTAGTGTGGAAGATGCAAAGAACTTAAGGTGGCATGTAGAAGGAAGGGTTAGGGATGGAAAGCTTTGACACCCTGCAAATTCTCCTCAATGGGTGAAGATTGACCATGATTACCCTAATTTGGAGGAAGAACCAAGAAACCTACGTCTTGCATTATCTACTGATGGAATGAATCCACATGGTATACAGAGCAACTCCCGCAGCACATGGCCGGTGGTTATGATTATATATAACCTACCTCCATGGCTATGCATGAAGAGGAAGTTCATGATGTTGTCCATGTTAATTTCAGGTGCTAAACAACCAAGGAACACCATAGACATATACTTGGCTCCGTTGATTGAAGACTTGAAGTATTTATGGGACATAGATGTAGAGGTTTATGATGGGTATATGGAAGAAACTTTCAAGCTGAGGGTAATGTTGTTTGGCACGATTACTGATTTTCCAGCATATGGCAATCTATCAGGATACAGTATCAAAGGATAGTGTGCATGCCCTGTATATGAAGATAATACATATTGGATGTGGTTGGAACACGAGAAGAAAAATGTCTTTCTCGGCCATCATAGATTTTTACCTTCAAAACATTGTTATCGAGGGTGGAGAAAAACGTTTAATGGGAGATCAGAAGAAGGTAGAGCTCCAAAATTGTTGTTTGGTGATAAGGTATTTGAAAAGGTAAAGGATATATAACCAATAACTTTGGTAAACCTTTTGCGGGAGAGCTAGTCACAAGCGAGTGGAAAAAAAGGTTAAATTTTTTGAACTACAATATTGGAAGTCCTTGTATGTAAGACATTTCCTTGATGTGATGCATATCGAAAAAAATGTTTGTGATAGTGTGATCGGTACACTGCTGAATGTGGCAGGAAAGTCTAAGGATGACATTAATGCAAGGTTGGACTTACTCAGTATAGGAATTAGAATAGAATTGGGACCAATGAAGAAAGGTAAACGTCAGTATCTACCTCTGGCAGCTCATACTCTATCTAGAAAGGAGAACATTTATTTTTGTAATTTTCTACATGATGTTAAATTTCCAGAGGGGTTCTCTTCAAACATCAAGAACCTCGTATCTATGAAGGACCTAAAATTAAAAGGGTTAAAGTCTTATGATTGTCATGTATTCATGGAGCATTTGCTACCAATAGGTATACGCTCCATTTTGCCTGAAAAAGTGCAATGGACCATAACTAAACTTTGTTACTTCTTTAGAGCCATTTGCAGCAAGGTGATTGACCTTGGAAAATTGCCAGCTTGGAAAAAGAAATTGTTGTCACTTTGTGTGAGCTTGAGATGTATTTTCCACCTTCTTTCTTTGACATAATGGTTCATTTTACTGTTCACCTAGTTAAAGAGACACAATATTATGGCCCGGCTTATATGAGATGGATGTACCCGGTTGAGCGTTTTATGAAGATATTAAAAGGGTATGTCAGGAACCAAAGTCGACCAGAGGGATGTATTGTGGAAAGATATATACTTGAAGAAGCTGTTGAATTTTGTTCTGAATATCTCTCTAATGTTGAATCAATAGGGCTTCCAAAGTCACGACACTCAGGAAGAACGGAAGGGGAAGGGATTATTGGAAATGCAATATTGACCATATCAAGGAATGAATGGGAGCAGGCACAGTTGTATGTCCTACACAATGATGATGAGGTACAACCATATGCTGAGAGACATAAAGACATCCTCAAGAAGGCGAATCCAACTAGGAATGATAGTTGGATAACAAGAGAACATAATGCCACTTTTACGCAATGGCTAAAAACCCATATTTTCACAGAGTTAAAAGCAAATTCCTCTTCAATTTCTGAAAGGTTGAGATGGTTAAACAATGGTCCAACTTTACATGTCTTTTCTTACACCAATTATATGATTAACGGGTACACATTTTATGCAAAAGAACAGGATGATCAAAGTACTATGCAAAATAGCGGTGTCACTCTAGTGGCTGAATTTATGTATATCTCAAGTGCCAAAGATAAAACCCCCACATATACACATATGTCATATTTTGGGGTAATTGAACGTATATGGGAGTTTGATTACATAACATTTCGGGTGCCTATATTTGGTTGTAAGTGGGTTGATAACAACAATGGAGTTCGACAAGATGGTGCGTGAACCTAAATAGGGGGGGATACAAAGATGAACCATTTATCTTAGCATCACAAGCTCAACAAGTGGTCTATGTCACTGATCCTGCTGATGACAATTGGTCTATTGTGTTGTTGACCAATAAAATAAATGATGGTCACTATCAAGTTACAAGAGATGAAGATACAAATATTGAGGATGATCCTTTCTGTGAGATTTCCCATTCGCTTGATAATGATCCAACCACAAATGATGTCCTGTATAGAAGAGACGATCATGATGAAGGGATTTGGATTAATCCATCATTTCATGGCAATAAGAGACATAAAAGTTTAAATCTGACTAGGAAGAGGAAAAGGTTAGCTTAGACATGTTTTTTATGTTATATTTATAATTTAATTTATTTGCATATATATCTTTCTTGTATATTAATGCTAACATTTATTTTGTCTCTTTTCTTGCAGGTAAATGGCATCTCTTGATCATGATGGTAGTCCTCCTCTCAAGGGAGGTAAAAGGAAGAAAGGACTAGTTGTTATGAAGAGTGTCATTCGAGCTAGAAGTGGTGGCAAGAGATTACCGATAATGTATTCATTATTTGCTTTGGAATCTTAACTATGTTTCATTTTTAAAAACTAATATGTACTTGTTCATTTTATTAGGTCACATTTAATAGCCATGGTCAACCTATTGAACTTGGCGGTGTAAAGTTTATCAGTTATCTCGGGTCCATTGCCCAATCTAATATTCCCATTACATGTGATAATTGGTTGAATCTAGATATGGACATATATAAGAATAACATTTGGCTAGGTATACAGGTATATGCTAATTTTATCCATTTATTCAAATTATTATTACTTTAACCAACTTAACATTTTTGTGCTAACATTATTTTGACAGTCGACTTTTGATGTTGATGAATCTCACAAGAAGTTTGCACTTAAGGAGGCGGGAAGGTTGCATAGGCACTTTAGAGCCAACATAGCCACTTGTTTTCTAAAAGACAATGACGGGAATTATTTAGATAATCCTCCTGCACATCCTCCTAGGCAATATGCATCCACAATCCACGAGGATGTTTGGAAACAATTTGTGGCGAAACGTGCAGATCCATCTTTCCAGGTAATCCATAATTCATATATATTATTGTTAGCCTTTGATTCATCATATGTACTTATTGTCCATTACCAAATATGTTTACTACACAGGAACAAAGCAAAAAAAACAAGGAAAGAGCATCACAGTGTAAATACCCATATAAGGCCTCATGCAAGGGGTATGCATGCCTTGAGCAAGAAATGGTAAGTGTATAAATGCGCACACACATATATAATATACAACTTTCCAATAATGATTTCTAATTGGTATCATTGTTTTCTTAATAAATAGATAAAGGAATTGGGACCAACTATTAAAAGTGTTGCCCGTTAAGAACTGTGGAGGTATGCTCGTGTGAACAAGGCCAGCGAGATTGAAAACGAGGATGTTCGACAAGTTTGGAATGAATGTGTGAGTACAATAATTATCTTAACCTTTTATTTCTTATATAAAATACAACAAGTTTGGGTTCAAGTATGTTTGATCGATTTTTTTTATATGTTTCAGGAGGTGCTATCATAGTCTTTACCTACAGAGGAACAAGACCTTCATTTGGACATTCTTTCTCGGGCTTCATGTGTCCTAGAGTACCTGGGCCGTGTTAGGGCAACAGGATTTGGAGTGACATATAAAGATTATTTCCCACCTCAAAAGCAACACACACAACAAGAGAATGATTTATTGTTTGTTGAAGTGAGAGAGATAAAAGCCAAACTAAAGTGGATGGAAAGTCTAGTTGTGTCATTTCAACCGAAGGATACATCGGACCTCGTGTAGCAACCTAATGTTGGGATCCAAAGTGGCAAAGGGAGTTGCACTATCCCATCTAATAGCTTTCCTGAGGTAATTGATTTTGTCTATTTTAGCTTAAATGGTAGTAGTGTTAATTATAACGCTATGTTTTTACCATGTAGGGGGTTTCTTCATGTAAATTGTTTCTATCATCACCATCACTTCGATTGGTTGCCCACGGAAAAATGCATAACCATCCGAGTGATACACTGCATGGGCATTTTTTACCTGATGGTCGTGTCAAAGTGACTGTTGATGTTGTTATAGAACCAAATGCCCAATTGCCATGTCCTAATTATGATGCTGAGATAATGATCATAGAGCAGGCAATAGGTACATTTGTGGCATGGCCAATCAACCTATTATAGGTCATTGCTATGGTATGCCTAAACAACCATATTAATTGATAGTTATTTATCATAATATTTTATCCACTACTTACCTATATTAATTGATAATGTTTCGGTTTCCTCTATCTCTAACAAGAAAAAGACCCAGAATACAAATGAGTTTGTTGCACCAAGAGGAAAGAGTCAAGGAAATGAAGTGCTTCAGCATCCCCCTCTTCCTGAATGTTGTACCTATCTTTAGACGCACCTAAAACTGAAGCCAAAGGACTCACTTGCCCCAATAGAAATGGAGGAAGACGTATTTGGGATACCTGAACATAAGGAAATAGTTGATGCAGAGGTTATTAGGGAAGTTATCCAACATGAATGGCTTGGCTCAACTGCTATTTCCATTTATATTGGGTACATTAATTAACTTTGTCTCATTAACTTTTTAACTTTGATGAATATGTTGTTTATGCTATTTACTAATTCATTCTTATATTTTGCATCACAAGATACTTATATGACACATTTCTGAAGCCAAATCATAAGGCATTCTTCTTCTTATCCCCCTAAATAACCATACACCAACTAAGTATGAAAGAACGAGTGCAAAAAATTGTTGATATTTTCGTCAATAGAAAGGTGATTAACAAGTTTGTTCTTGCACCGATCAATATAAGGTAAGACTTTTTTATCTAACTTTATTAGCAATTTAGTATGTTAGATGCAATTTACATATGCTGACTCACTTGTCATTTGTTTAGTGATCATTGGGTCTTGGTTGGAATCAATCTTAAGATGGAGATAATATATTATTTAGACCCATTAGAGAAGGACCTTAGTAGGAGGCAAGATTTGAGAAGTTGTTTGACACGTAAGAATATAAGCACCATGACATAATGTGTATGTGTGCTAATGTATAATTTTTACTTATATATATGTTGTTTGTCTTTATTAATTAGGGTTTTACAAACTTATCGAGCTCAAATAGGAGCTAAGGTTTCAAAGACTAAGTCAAGCAACATTAAGTGGATAACAATTAAGGTAGTTTACAATTTTTATGTGAAAGTCAATTGATCATGTTAATCTTTAATTACTTTTACTGATGTTTCTGCTTTTGCTTCTATAGTGCCCAAAGCAACGTAATAGTAATGATTGTGGGTATTATGTTTGCCAATATATGAAGGAGATCATCACCCACTGATGAAGGGGAGATAATCTTAGAAGACGTATGTGATATTGATCTCATGTCTCATTCCTTTTAAATATATTCTCACTTGGTTTTAATTTCATTTTTTATTTTTGTAGTACATCCCCAGTTGCAGCAACAAGCAATATTCTGATAATCAAATCATTGAAGTTAGGGAAGATTGGTGTCAGTATGTCATCCAGAAATGCTTATAGGTGAGCCTTTGATTCATGATGTCTAATACACATAGTTAATGAAGCTATTTTAATGCTTTTAGAATGCATGTGTGTAGAGACTCCCTTGGTCTCTTTGAATTTGGAAGTGTACAAAAGCCATAGTTGTGTATATTATGTTGTTTTTGCTATGGAAACCCCTTGCTGGATCAAATCAGTGACTACACCCCTTATTTTTGTGAATTGAAACTGACTCATGATCTTAAATTACTCCTATTTTATGCCCTAAATGATGAACAATGAAAGCCCAAACTTGGTTATGCATTAAGGTATTGTCATTGTTTGAATTTGGCAATTCAAGAACCATGACTCTGTCAATTTCATGGTCACTGTTTCAGACTTGAAATCATGCATAAATTCATGAAATTTAATTTCTTTTGGCTGTAATTTAATGTTACTAAAGTGCCCAAGTCATTACCTACTTGTATGGAGTCAAACCATGTATAAGTATGTGAATTTGAGTACATTTTTCTGCATAATTTTGCAGTGCAGACCAGCAGCATTTGAGGACCATAAAATATATTTTTATTGAGTGAAGAGTTGTTTAATTGATGCATTATGGTTTGTATATGATCCCTACAAAATTTGGTAAGCTTTGGACACCATTTGAGTGAGTTATGCCACTTGAACTTACCATATGAATAGTAATATCGGGTTGCAATACAGCCCCTCTTTTCTTGCATAATTGACACTGTTTTTTTACTTAAATCATGTTTAATAAGTTAACAATGGATGCCTAAACATATAGGAAAAAGTTCGGAAGGATTTGGATGTAGATAATCACAAAAGAGCATGTTTAGTATCATTAGAAGCTTGTTGTCTTGTTTCTATTTCTATGACAGCAGAATCACTTTTAAAGTATCATTTTTGTGCAATTGAATATTAAACTTACTAGTTACATTTTGCCTTGCAATGCAAGAATATGTAACAATAGTTGGATGGCATCATTTTTTTGTCTTGCATTGCAGGAGTACATATGCTGCAAATAGCTCTAAAGTAGTTAAACTTATTAGTTGTGGTAATTTTAAATAGTTCAAGTATCCAATGTCATGTTTAGATTATATGCAATGTTTAGATTGTAAATAGCTCAACTTGGTAGTCTCTTGTAGAGTAGCTAAACTTAGTAGTTAATTTAACTATAAATAGTTTAAGTAGCTAGTGTTATGTTTAGATTGTAAATATAGTTCAAGTATATATATTCTATAATAATTGTTATATAATAGAATCACATTTGGCAAGATCAATTAATGCATTTTGGTGGATTCATGTATAGTTCTTGGATTGTTTCTGTTTGTATAGGTTTTGAAAAAAATGAGAATGAATGAAACAGGAAAAAAAAAGTGACATAGATGGTGCTTTTTTGAAAAAGTGCCATTTATTCCATACAAATAGATGGCGCTTCCTATAAAAAGCGCCATCTATTTTACGAATTATATAGTACGCTTTTTTGAAAAAGCGCCATCTATTCCAAGAAAATATACTGCGCTTTCTTAAAAAAGCACCATCTATTCTACACAGAAAATATAACGTTTTCTTGAATAAGCGCCATCTATTTACAGCTGAATATACGACGCTTTCTTGAATAAGTGCCATCTATTTGCAACCACATATACGACGCTTTTTGAAAAGCGCCATCTATAAATATACAGTGTCTAAATAGATGACGCTTAAAAAGCGCCATCTATACACAAAAAAAGCGTCGTATATTAGCATTTTTGGCGTAGTGTTATTAGTATTAGTATTAGTATTATTCTTGTGGTGTTATTGTGATTATATTTATTGTTATTATTATTATTGTTATAGTTATTGATACCCTAGTGTTAGAAATTAGTAGAAATGTTATAATAGAACCAAAGAGCATTTAAGGCCCAATAGGGGACTAAAGCCTAATAAGCCACATAGCCATTCACATGTTATAAGAAGGGAATAGAAAAAGAGAATTAAGGTTAACCGTCAGAAAATAGAAGGGAGAAGAAAGGAAGAAGACGGAAGAGAAGGAAATTAGAGACCCAAGTTCTAGAGATTATCTTCGTGGTCTTCCCAAGTGAGTGTTTCCCCCTACCCTTCCCAAGCCTTTACCTCCATTATTTATGTTGTTTTTCCTCTCCTTGCCCATCCTAATTATATTGTTAAGGTTAGGGTTTTTGAAAGGTTATGTTGGTTTTCTTTGAGATGAATTTTATGTGAATTGATTGAACCTATGACTGTTTGAGGGTAGAATGAGATTATCGTGAGGGTTTAGGTTAACTTGAGGGTTTTCCTTATTTTGGATAAGGAATTAAAGGATTATACTTAAATGAGAACGACTTAGATTGGTAGGAAGTCCATATTTTGGAGTAAAGTGGACATTAGGATAATATGATTACAACCATATGGGATTTTGGTAGTTTAGGGACGCCTTATAAAGCCTCCATGTTTGCAAATTAAGATTTTTCAATTTGACAAGTGATGAGCACATCCGTGCTTACCTCCCTGACAATGTATGTCAATTTAATGGTCAAAACTGAGTAGGAAAATGATCAAATTAGGCTTTGTGATCTTCATAAGAATTGTATCCCTAAATGTTAGCAAACTAATGGCGTTAGAATCACTCAAAATTAGTGTCTATAACTCAAGACATACCCAAAATACCACACCTATGTCTGACTGTCAGCAGGAAACAGCGTGTTTAACTTTGAGTCAATTTTCATCCATGATCTAGGCAAAATCTGCTCACAACTTCTTCATGAAAGTTGTATATTTTTGTTTTATCTTTCCATAGACACTAAGATCACCTCAAACGAATCCCTTTAGCCCAAGTTATGACCCAAACAAGGATGAAAGGTCAAAACCCATAAAATTCCAAAAATTAATTAAGATTTTCATTTAGTCCAATTGAATCCAAATATACAAAACTCAGCTATGACACCAATATTAAGCCCTATAAACATTCTATTAACCCAAATATTAAACCATAATAAGCATTTAAAATTGGTTTACTTGTATGGTGATTATGACTTGTGACATTTTGCTATAAGATGTATGATACGACTTGATATCATTGTGACGAGTGACCTACCCTGTGAGAGGCGAGAATGGACACGGGTGATATGTCGTCTGTGAGGGACCTAGCTTGTGAGAGGCAAGGATGGGACTCACTTATTTATAGATAAATGGTTCAAAAGGATACTTGTGTGCATTGTATGTATGAGACGTGCATTGTAACATTTGAGATGATTATGCTGGCAAAAAGTTTGTAAGAATCTGGCTGGTAGAGGTCGTGATGGGTTATCTAATCCTAGCCTTGGGGGTGCTATCTGGTTGGAAAACTCCAATGGTCCATGCTAATTCTATGGAACCAAAACGTACTGGCAAAACTAGGTAACCCTAACTAGTCACTAGAGGATATCATACTAATTGAGGGTGCAAAAGCCGAAGGCATCGGTTCCAATGATGCTTCTTATGGCCATGCACTTACTCCTAGTCTGCTTTTCAACAAGTTTAAGTTGGTACCACATGAGCATGAGTGGAGATTTAGGAACATACTATGCATATGCATCTGCTATAGCGTGATACGTTGAAGTGTTTTATGTTGTAACTTTGTGAAATCTATGTGACTTTGTTCATGAGTGATTGATGTAATGTGTACACATATAAAAATGTAATTGTGTCTTGTAATGAAGTGTCAAGGTTATGTATATGTGATCATATTATGCATGTGTGCTATTCCTGTTTGATGAAATAAAACGAGGAGTATGTCTAGTTACTAAGCGAATGATGTAAAATAAACGTATGTTCTAGGATAGTGTTATAAAAGTTCTAGTTGGATAAAAATAATAGTTGTGAATGAGATAGAGAAAGGGTGAATTCCACACGGCATAATAGAAAGGTGTGAGACAAGTAAAAAGGAACAAATTGAGAGTATTATGGTAAGTGTTAAGGGAGTGTCAAGAGTATTCTAGAGTATTTGTAGCCCTAGAGGACAATTTTGAATATTAAGAGGAAGAAGGGTAAAAACTAAACATGAAGGGTTTAAATACTAGAAAGGGTTGTAGTAAGAAAGTACGAGTAATGAGGATGAGTTCTTATGTTGAGAATGAGATAGTAAACTAGCATAACAATCGTGAGAATGAGACCTAGTGAGCCTAAAGCCATGATAGATAAGTGATAAAGGTTGTTCAAGTAGAAGAGTCTAATCCAGCCATAGAGTCCTTAGAGCACTCACTGAGATATTATGTTTCACTTCTTTAAGTTTTTCCTTTTTCAAGATACAAGTGAAGACATGTGCAGATGGAGCTTGGAGTCACGTGCAAAAAGACATAATCTAGTTTACATTGTTTCCTTGTATTTGTCTTTATGTTTTATACGACACCTTCGGGTGATAGATGAGTTGTATTAGGCATGTATGGTATTTTATTGTATTATTCTTATATAAATCCAATTATATGTATTAGTAGCTTTCACATATTGTTTCTATGTTTTAAACTTTTTTTTTCATTCTTAGAAATCTAGACTTAGTTATCGTAATACCCCTTATGGTGTTACATTTTTTGCTACAATCGAGAATAGAAATAGTGAAAGAAGATCTCCCTATCTTAACCTTTCCCCACACCAAATTCAGTCGTTGGATTACCATTTACTAGAACTAATATCCATAAACTCCATTGTTGTAGAAACCCCATCCTCCCATCATATAATCCGAAAAATCCCAATAGACTAAGTCAAAAGCTTTTTCAAAATCAACTTTAAAAAAGATGAGCTCGTTTCCTTACTTCTTCTCTTCATCAACCAATTTATTTGTTATGAAAACCCTATCAAGAATTTGCTATCCTTTAATGAAAGTTGTTTGACACTCTGATATTAGCTGAGACATTACCCCCCATAACCTGTTTGCTAATATTTTTTTAGCACCTTATACATACATCCAATAAGGAAAAATGAGCCTAAAATCCCCAAATTTCTGTGGATTCTCTTTCTTAGGCACTAAGACAATAAGTGAGCTATTCGAGCCATAAATAAGTTTACAATTTTCAAGAAACTCCTCCAAAAACCCCATAAAGTTTGGCTTTAACATATCCCAGAACTCCTTCAAAAAAGAGAAATTTAAACCATCAGGCCTTAGACTCTTGGACCCTTCATAATCCTACACTGCCACCTTTACCTCCTCCATGAATGGAACCACCAATGATGCACCTGCTGATTTTGAAAACTAAGAAATCCTCATCCTATCTAAATGCGGCCTTTCACCATTCTGACTCAATAAAATGACAACTAAAAAAATCCTTAATCTTAGACTTCAGCTCTAGGACCTCCACTAATTACTCACCCTCAAAATCCAGACACAAAATCTACTCTATCCTCTTCTTCCTAGCTATGCACACATGACAAAACTTTGAATTTGAATCCCCTTCTCGTAGCTATCTGATCTTAGATTTTTACCACAGTAAACTACATTGCTTTCCTGACAACCTAGATATTTCTGCCACACATTCTCCCCTTTTTATCACCTCTCTTTTCTCCAACCTTCTCTCCTCTTGTTGAATGTCTAAATGCTCCAATTCTTTTTTTGCCTCCAAATTTTTTTGCACAATTTTTCCATAGTTCTCCTTATTCCACACCTTCAATTGATTTTTAATAGACTTCAATTTCTCCTTCAACACATATGCCTTCCTACCATCCACTTAACATTGTGCCCATTTACTTCTCACAACCTCCTCATACCTTGTCACCCCTTTCTAGCAACTTAGTATTCGAAATGGTCTAAGGCCCCAATCCTCCACCTTCTCCTTCAAGACAATTGCACAATGATTAGACACACTCCTTGGAAGTCCCCACTGATATAAATTACACCGAGAATTTAGCTAATTTTTTTACAAGGGAAACCTATCTAGCCTGCTCATTGATATACCATTTGCTCTATACCATGTATATTTCCTCCTTCTTAGAGGCAAATCAATTAATTCCTCCTTCACTATAAACTCATTGAAAGCATCCAACTCTTCCTGGCTGTAATTTTGATCTACCCCATGTCTTTCATGTCTAGATGTGATAGAATTTAAGCCACCCAAAAAGTATCACCTTTCCCCTCCCATTATCTCTTTTTTCTAGAGTAAAAACTTCTATAATTCCTTTTTAGCTCCCAAGTCACAATGTGTATGGACATTTACTACATTAATCTGCACTTTATTTTAACACACCATCCAGCCACTTCCGAAACATAATCACACTCAAAATAGTGATTCATGTCAAAGACATAATTATTCCAAATGATAAGCAAACCTCCAGCCCTACCAACAGCAAGTTGACATGGCCACCCAAAATTATCACTATCCCACAATTGTCCACATAATCGTCTGTTAGCCAACTCTATTTTTGTTTCTTATAAGCACACCAAATTAGGTTGTTGATCCCTAATCAATGCTTATACCTCCCTCTTCTTCACCCTTGTCCCCAGTCCCCTATTGTTATATGAGATAATTTTCATAATAACATTTACATCCCCCTAACTCCCCACCCACTCTAAACTTTTCATGTTGCCCTCTCCCACTTTTCCCTTCTTTCTTGTCATAACATTTTTGTCGTTACACTCCATTTTCATTAGCCTCGACACAACTTCATCCTCATTGTCTTAACATGACATTCCCAACAATTTACCCACCTCCCACACTTGGGATGTTGTTTCTATAGGACCTTTGTTGACTATCATCCAATTCCTCTAATTAATATTCATGTCCGAAATTGAGTTACTAGATAACGAAGGAACTTCAATGATTGGAATTTTTTAGGTGTCTTCAACTTAGATGTTTTCTTTATGCTTTGCTTGTTCTTGGATTTTTTCAAACTTTTTTTAGTTGCATGCCACATGATTTTGTCCTCATTGGATATTGAATTATGCACCATTGCTTGTGCCTTACATTTAAGGTTTTGATTCATATTTAATACTACGCACAGTTCGATATTTGACACCATTTGACAACTATTACATGGTAGTAGCTTTACCATAAAAAAATGAGTGTGGAATCTTAGGTTATACTTCTGTCCCCACCCTTTCCTCTTTTTAGTTAGAATAATTCTTATAATTCTTCATTAATTAGATTACAATATTCATAGTATATATGTATATATATGTATATACATATATATATAGATACATGTATATACATGTATGTATATACATGTATATATACATGTATGCATATATATGCATGTACATATGTATATATGTATATACATACATGTATATACATATGTATATATACATGTATATTTGTACATATATACATATATACATATATACATATATATAATATACATATTATATATATATATATATATATATATATATATATATATATATATTTGTACATATATACATACATATATATATGTGTGTGTGTGTGTGTGTGTGTGTGTGTGTGTAAATTTGTACATATATATATATATATATATATATATATATATATATATCTACTTAATTGGCTTGTCGATCTTATATATGCTTTTGGCTTATATATGAGTGTGTCTTTAAATTATCTTCCAGTTTATTTTGGGAGTGTATGGTTTGGAGAATGTTTCCTTGATATATGCTGCTTTATATATGCATATGTTTTGTGATAACTGTTAAGTACATATGTATATGCATATATATACATATATGTATATATATGCATATATATACATATATGTATATAGATATATATACATACATATATATGCATATGTATATTGTAACACTTTTACTTTTGTCTATTGAACTATTTTCATAATTATTCTGTATTTATTTCTAGAGAACTGAATGAAAATCTTAAAAATTTGATCCCTATGGTTACATTCGTAGCATTAAGTAACACTTAATTTAGATTTTTAATAATTTTTGAGGAATGAAGCCCGAAAATTAGTAAAATGACTATTTCATTCCTAAAAAGTCAGATAACATAATTAATAGACAAAAATAATTTAAAGCGTTTAGAAAATTATTTTTAAGTCATCAATATACTTAAAATAATTAATAACAATTTTAGAAACTGTTTAGAAATTTATTGAGATAGTTTTTGTGAAATGACAAAAATACCCCCATTTAAATTTTCAACTGTTTTTTCTAATATTTGACAATTTAATTTTCAGAACTCAGGAAGAAATCTCAAAAAAAATTTCATTGTGGTTAAAATCAAAATGTCAAGAGCTATCTACTTGTTATTTTTAATAATTTTTCGAGCCAAAGTTCGGAGAAGTTAGAAAATGATGATTTTATCCTTATTTATTAGCATTAATGGCTGACATGGAAAAAAGTTTCAATTGATATTAAAAATCATATTATATGAATTAAAATGTAATTTTGGAAATTTTTTGAGAATTTTCTAGAATTTTGGTGCAAAATGACCAAAATGCACTTGGGTATCTGTTAAACCTTGCCAGTATTAGTTTGACACCCAAAAATGGTGAAAATAGTAATTTTAGTTTATTTATAGGTAAAATATTTAATTTTGGAGTTTTCACAAAAATTTTGATATATATTGAATTAAAATGAATTTATTATGAATTTTCTAGCTTAAAAATACAAAATAAATAGATAAAATTTGAAAAAAATTAATAAAAATTAAAATTAATTATTACAAACTTATTTTGATTAAAAATAATTTATTTGTCCAGTTTCACATTAAATTGCATTATTTTGATACTAAAAGCTAATTTTTCAATTTTATGCGATTTTATCGGTACCAGTTAATTTAGTTGCTGATAAAATTTATATTGATAAAGTTGGGATAGCTCACTATGCACATCCCAAACCTAAGGAGAGCTGATTCACCACCTATTTTTGGTTATGTGTCCCTAAAATTAATTAAAAAGAAAACTAAAATGATTTTATTGTATCATTTGATGATGTAATCAAAGTAGACACCTAATCCTTTTCTTTCTCTATCAATAAAGCACTTGAGAATTCAGATTGCTCACCATCGTCACTCTCTAAAGCTAGCCAAAATCTACTAAGAGAGTTTCTCTCTCTAGAATTTTTTTTTGTTTTTATGTTAAAATTTGCTAGTTTTTAACTAGTGAAATTTCTCCTCCTAGAAGCTTTGCACAAACAATTCCATCATCTTCATCAACCACCTTAGAGGTAATGGAGAGAGTGGGATTAATTCTAAATTATCGTCACTTTGCATAATGGTAGGAAGGGTTTTCGCCTAAACCTGTTTAGGCATAAGCTTTATTACTATCATGATTACATGCATTGTTATAATGTTTGGTGTTTGACTTTAATTTTTACTAAGTTGTTATTCTGTTCAAATTTAGATTATTGAATTATAATTACTAAGTTGTTACTCTGCTCAAATTTAGATTATTAAATTATAATTGTTAAATTGTTATTCTGCTCAAATATCAAATGTATTTACTAAGTTGTAATTCTACACAATTTTATAATAAATATACATTTATTAAGTAATTACTCTGCTCAAATTTAGTTATTATTTTGTTATTAAATTACTATTTTGCTAAAATTTTAGTAATAATATTTTGATTTTTTTTTGTAATTAAATTGTAATCACCAAATTGATTTTTTGCTAAATTTTGGTAAGTAGTTATACTACCAAAATTTTGATGATTGCTAAATTATTATCATGTAGTTTCTACAATATAAGACAAAAATGTTATTAGTGCTCAAATTAAATGAGACCAAGGAAACCTCTATTTGAGAAATGGGAATTTGGTAAATTAGTGAGTAATGTAAAGCAAGTGACATGCAGTGGTATGACATCCTGTTAGGGAAGCTACAGTTTGATATGCTGAGAAATGAAAAACAGGGACCCATTTGCAAAGGTCTTGGGGGTAGGCATCGATTGTTAAAGGTCCCAATGGCTAGGGTAGCACCCTCAAGCTAGGATATTCACTTGACTAAGCTCGATAACCCCAACAACCACTCAGCATTCCAGGATTGGTTTGAGAGTATACCTCTATAAATAGATATTTTGAATTGTTATTTTGTTCCTCAATGATGATAAAGACTGTACCATGTGATGATGTTAATGAGGTATATGTACTCCTAATCACTTTCTGATTCTATTGAGAACTATTACCTACTAATAGGGAGTATGGATCCATACCGATCTAGGGTAGTCTAATACAACTTAAAATAAACCCTGGGTTCCCTTCTATATTTAGTTTTTGTTTTATCTTTGTTTTATGATAGAATTCCTACCATACACGTGAAAGTGATTTTAGAACAAATCACCCCACCTTATTATTTTTCTTTTATGTATGATTTTATTGTGATTATTGAAGACAATGATAACGCCCCCATGATGCTAATAACTAGTCAGAGGACACCTCAATGGCGCGAGGATTGAAAGACTTAATTTATAGTATTTTTCTTTTTGTACGAGAGATAGGGTAGAATGACACTACTCTTTACAGGATTTTTTTTATGTATATATTGGGCTACGTAGTATCAATCTTTTGATGTACTTTTGATTTCTTTATATTTCAGTTGTTTTTTTTTTATTACCAACATGTACTATGAAATCATAATATATATATATATATATATATATATATATATATATATATATATGGGACAGGATTCGTTGACACCAGATGTAAGAGTTTGTCAAATTGCACATTCAATAACTTTTTGTATAATACAAATTTAACCAATCCAACCGTTGAATTTGATGATATTATCTTTATGATTATGTATATCAAATTTTACATCATTTGGACTTTTCTAAATATGTTATATAATATTAAATATTTACATATATTTTAATATCATATTGTACGTTAAAATAAAGTGATTTAATGAACTATTAAATAATTTTAGAATTGTATGAAATTTTATATACTTAATCTAATTAATAAGAACATCAAATTCAATGGTTAGATTGGTTAAATTTGCATTATACAAAAAGTTATTGAAAGTGTAATTTGACTAACTCTTACACTTTGTGTCAACGGATCCTGCCCCTATATGTGTGTGTGTGTGTGTGTGTGTGTGTGTGTGTGTGTGTGTAGAGAGAGAGAGAGAGAGAGACTTTATCATTTATTTTTACTACCATTTCCAAATTCTGTTAAGTTTGAAAATTTTCTATTATAAATACTAAAAAAATTTTACTCGCATTTTCATTAATTCAAACTAAATTAATACGGATAATTGTTATTAACGGGGATTACATACATACATACATATATATATATATATATATATATATATATATATATGACCTAAATATGTCTGTAGTCCCTATAAAATGAGCGAGTTTTAATTTTGATCCTTATAAAATATTTTCTTTGGTTTTTACCCTTCAAAAATATGAAATCTTTGTTGTTGATCCATGCACTGATGTGATATTTATTAACTACCTATATGTTTAACGAAAAATAAAGTGACTATCTGAAATGATACCCGCTAGTGTCTACAGTACCATATTATCATGTGACACATCTAAACTTTTCTTTAGATCCCCAAAATGAATGCTATTTATCTACCTTACAATGAACGTTAAGAACTAAAAATACCAATTTTTAGATTTTGGAGCCATAAAAATCAAAGAGAAATGTTTTACTTAATCTTTACTCATTTTACAAGGACCAAAAATAGTAATTTCAAATTTTGGTGGAATAAAAAATAAAATAAAAAATTACAAGAAGCAAAATCAAAACTTACTTCTTTTATAGGGACTCTCTCTCTCTCTCATCAACTCTCTAAAATTCTCAATTATCAAGTCCTAAAATATCCCAATTATCTATGATCAATTGTCATTCATATAAACAAGCTCATTGCTGTGCAATTCGCATCATCTAAAATCAATTGCCATTTATATAAAAAGTAAATACCTTCTTATAATTGATTGTATTACAGTGGTTTACGCTCCTCCATTCGCAGAATTGATTGTCTTCAAATGTCTTTTATAGAGGTTTACGCTCCTCCAACTCTCATTCATATAAAAAGTAAATTATTATCTCATTATCTAACCATCCGACCTATATAAAAGGCATTTCATGATTCAATGTTATTTATGACAAAGAAAATGTTGTACTTATTTTCAACCCAATAAAAAAGAAAATGCTGTGTCTATCTTCAACCCAAGAAAAAGAAAATGTCATGCCCTTCCTATGACAACCCAGAAATCTGAAACGTAGAAGATTAAATGGGCAAAATTTGAGTGATGCTCATCTTGATCCTCTGAATTTCATTGATTCCCTAAACATGAAGCCAAATGCAGAATGATAAATAGTTCCCTAAACATGAGCAAAATCAAATGGAAATGTTTTTTTTTTGAAAAAAAAAAAGTAAAATTATAAATCTGAACCATATAACCATACATAAATAATAAATATTAAAGTTATTTAATAATCACATGACCACTTAAAATGTCATGTGCATTTTTTTTTAAATCTTGACTGTTCAATTATGATCTAAAGATGATTTGTATTTATAGTTATAATTTCTAACAATATAAGTTGTTCTCATTTGATATACTCTACACACATATAAAAGAACATTTTTAACATGTAACAACACTTTATAGATTATTTTTTTACAGAAATAATTTTTTTAATTTATAAAAATGTATAATTAAATTAATTAAAATAATTATAACCATTGTATATAGATTTAATTGATTTTTTTTTTTATAATTTGAGCATTGTCATGATTCCAATTATTGATATCACTCTTCATCTAGAAAATGTTAATTTGTGCTTATATTTATTTAACCCATAAACCAAAGATCAAATACACCAATTTTAAAAAATAAAGGCAATCATAGTATACAAAGAGAACTCACATATAAAAAGCATGAATCTAAGAAATCGAGAGCCAAAACCATTGCTCTTCTTCACTACCACCTTGTCGTCATTATATAAATATGTATTAAGTAAAAAATCAACTAAGATCAATGCATTAGCTAAGATAAAATAAGACCAACAATATTGTTATATATGTAGATCTTTTCTTTGTATTCATCATAAATTTTTTAATTTTCCAAAATTAGGTAAATCAAATCTTCTTTCAAATTTTTGCGTTACCAAAAAGGAAAATTCATTGACAATTGCAAAGGTAAATAGTAGTCTCTAAAAATAAATAAGCAAGAAATTTTATTTTTCAAGAAGAGATAACAAAAGTAAATGACTGAATGTTACAATGAACCCCAGCCCAAGGCATGTCTCGGTATCATGTGACACAAAATACTTATTGGCTGTAGTAGGGACGGGGAGCTTCGTGAGGAGGAGGACTGGAGAGCCTTAAATGGGAAGCTGTCTTGGCCTATTGGGTGTATTGCTGGGCTCACAGTATGTTGATGATGCAGAGACTTGAGGGGAAAGTGGAAGGGTTTTAAGCCAAAGTTTGATTTGTTGATGTTAACGCTAAGACCTAGTTAGCGGTGGAAGTGTGGGTTATATTTTGCTGCATAGCATGGAGGGGTGCGTGTGCATTTTCGTCAAACAGCTGGGCGGCACACGCTTAAAAAGGGACACAAAGCCTTGAGTTGGTGAAAGACGGCAACAGTATAAAAAGAGATGACAGCGTCCATCTTGACATCAGGGTTCATGTTGCGTATGGGAATATACAATGAGGATAGGTATTAATACTGGAGTTGTCTTGTCACTATTTAAATCAGAATATACATGCAGAGGGGGTTCATATAGAAGGACCATACAATGAGGATTGGGGTCTTCTTTGCTTGTATTTTGGGGCAGCGTTATGGCTCACTCCTCTGTACGTGTGTTGTTTTGAATCATATGTAGGAGGCTTAGTTCTCTCTATATCGTGGTTCACTTTAATCAATCAATTAAATTATTTGAGTTAATTGATTATTTAATTAATTTAAAACTTCTACATCAATTATTTACAAAAATTATTAATATATTAATTTCCTTTTATTTCAAAGATTTTTAGTAATAAATAGTAAAAATATATAAATTTCGTTAATTTGATATATATTATACCAATCAATCAATCAATTTTTAATTAATGAATTAAAAGTTTAATTACTTATTTGGTTTTTATAATTGTACAAACTTTACCTTTTAGTCCTTATACTTAAAAATCATCCATTTTAGTTCTTATACAAGCACTTTAAATTCTATTTTGGTCTTAACCATTAAAAAAAAGTTAACGTTGTTAATGATAGATGATGTAACGCTAACGTGGTGCTAATGTGGCACTAAGGTGTTTTGCGCTTTACGTTTTAGTCCCTTTACTTGCGCTATTTTTACATTTGTTCCCTATACTTGCACAACATTTATGTTTTAGTCCCTACACGTAGAAACTACTCATTTTAGTCCTTATACAAGCAATTTTTTTATGATTTAGTCTCTATCAACACCTTTCCCCTTTCACTATCTTCCTCCTCCTTCTTTTCTCCCCTCTTTGCTTCCTTCTTTTCTTTTTCCTCATCAACACCTCCCTATTCCTTTTATTTTGCTGGTTCTATTGCTTTCAAATCGCCTTACATCAACTAATTCTCATTAACCAACCCTAAATCATAGAGTTTCGAGGTTGTAAAGTTTAGATGCACTTCTTGGACAAGATAAGGTAACTGTAAGTAGCAATTTGTATTGACACTTTTTGCAATGGTCAAGACTTGTTATATAATTTTAATGTTGTTGCATAAGTGCTTAGGTATACGATTGTTAAGAGCTTGGCAAGCGTACCAATTTGAACAAGTAATATAGTGATGAGTGAGTATCGTTCTCCCAAGGGACTTGCGTAATAGTTGACAATCTACTAATTTTCTATCATAAACTAATGTTACCAGAGAGTAATGACAGTCATAAGAAAATAAAGACAACAACTTAAAATAACACAAAAGAAAGACACTATAGCAAAAACTCTTTTTGACATTTAATCGAGTACTTAAAGGGCGTGAACGAATTTTGATTGTATATATGTATGAAAATAGATGGGCTTTAACTTCATTAAGCCTTTCATTCATGAACTACCTAGGTTCTACATTCAATGTTAGTTGCCTTGTGTAACGCTTGGCCGCTTTCAAGATTGAAGACTATCCTCACAAACCAATACAAGACTTTTCAGCGTGCTTTGTCCTCACTCACACACTTCCTAGGAAACTTCCCAGGAAGTCACCCATCTTAGAATTGTTCCAAGTCAACCATGCTTAACTGTGGAGTTCTTAAGTGAAAGGCTACCGAAAAGTATATGCATCTTGTTGGTATACGTAACACTTATTAATTTTTTAAGTTATCCTCAACTGTACAGTCTCATACCTACACAGCCTCTGGATCCCTCTCATTCTGGTGTGTATTCAATTCATTCATGCGTCCTTCCTGCTGGAAGCCTTCCAGGAGCCGCTTCTTGTTCGTGCCTTATCTTTTTTGCTCCGACAATCACTTCCCACCCTCGTCAGCACCCGAGATGTTACATGCCCACCAACTTTCGCTTGGTTTGTCCTCGAACCACACCATACTAGGAGAGAGGCCCAGCTCTAATACCACTTTGTAGAGCCTGACTACTTTTAGGATTGAAGATTGTCTCCACAAACCAACACAAGACTTTTTAGCGTGCTTTATCCTCACTCACACACTTCCTGGGAAACTCCCCAAGAGGTCACCCATCCCATAATTGCTCCAAGTCAAGCACGCTTAACTATGGAGTTCTTAAGTGATAGGCTATTGAAAAGTATATGCATCTTATTGATAAAGGTAGCACTTATTAATTTCTTTAAGTTATCCTCAACTGTACAGTCCTATACCTGCATAGCCTCTGGATCCCTCTCATTCTGGTGTGTATTCGATTCATTCATGCGTCCCTCTCATTAGAAGCCTGCTAGGAGCCGCTCCTTATTCGTGCCTTATCTCTTTTGCACCAGTGATCACTCCCCACCCTCATCAGTGCCCGGGATGTACACCTTGCATAACTTAACCAAATAACTTGCATTAAGAATAGAGGACAAAAGATGTCTAACACATAATAGACTATTCCTGGATCTAAAACGTATTAAATGCCTTTTTTCATATCTAAGCTTTAAACCTAGTTTTCTAACTAGATTAAATGCTTAATAAGAACAAGTTAAGGTTGATCAAGCCAAAACAAGCATTAAGAGTAGAAGCAAGACATTAACATGAAACTAAACTGAATAAATAACTCAAGATAAATACATGACCAACAAGGGTGATTCTAGCTACACATAGCTAAAGAAAAGAAGGAAACTTGTGTGAGAAAGTTGAAGAAGAATGGAGCTTCCAGCATAGAGCCAAGAAAGCTTTTTCTCTATCATCTCTAACCCTAGACGACAACAACCACTGACTCTTGTCCCTCTATCCTTTTTTTATCTTTTTTTTTCAAAAAGTTTTGTCTACTCCACTTAAGTGTCACATCACTCGAACTTGTTGCTCAGCGTCATACATCTATCGCTGAGCGCCAGAACAGAAAACATGAGAGCTCCTCTCTGGTAGGTTGGCGCTGAGTAACAACTTGTAGTCGCTCAGTGTGACACTCATTCATATTGAACACGACTCATTTATTTAATTTTAAGTTGATAAAATTTCGAGAAAATTTTTTGCATTTCATTTTTCGTGCGATCGTCTTACAAAACTCTTTAAAGTAAATAAATTGTAAGTAAAACAGAATTTGGAAATAGGAGTAAAAGATAAATAAAATAAAGCATATCACATAATCACAACCAAAACCAAACACATAGGTTTCTGAAGTACATATGAAGTTGAATACATCTGAAACTAAAATACAACTAGAATCATAAAATACAGGGAAATACTTCAAAAGACACTGGCTATCCCCAACTATATACATAAGGAAATATCCTAATCAGAGCAGTGTCTATAAATCTACTCCCAAAAGAAATACGACCCCCGTATCAACATAATCATCATGCATGTTGAGCAGGATGGGAAACGTCGCCATCTTCAAGTACCAACCATGAACAATCATGCATAAAGAAAATAAATAGAGGAGTGAGGCGATTTTGTTCTTAAAATCACTTTCACATAAATGGTAAAGCATCCTACCATCACTCACGAAAAAAAACAATTGACAATAAATAAGAAGAGAACCTAGGGTTTGTCTAAGTTATAATAACTACCCTTGACTCTGTATGGATTCATACTTTCCACCAAATCGGGAAGTGGTTGGGAAAACATATACCTGTCTCAAAATTTTTCACATGGTACAGTTCTCGTCTTTATCTGGGGACAGAGTATCAGCTCAAGACATTCATAGTTCATCCAGAGGTATATTCTCTCACCAACCCTAGAATGTTGAGTAGTTGTCGGGCTTGTCAAGCTTGGTTAGGCGAATACCTCGACTCAAGAGCGCTACATTGGTCATTGGGACCTTCACCACTCGACACCTTACCCCCAAGACCTCCGCAAGTAGGTTCCTGCCTTTCATTCATTAGTGTACCAATTGTAACTTCCCATGCAGGATATCATGCTACTTCATGTCCCTTACATCACATTACTATATATTCTAATTAATGTCCTTGCTTGATACTCATAATTTGGACAGAGGTTTCCCTGGTCTTAGTATATTTGAGCACCAGCACAGTCCTTCTATAACATCTCTGTCTCTTAGTACAGAGGTCAAGTTTTTCTGTCACAATATAATAATTTGGAGTCACAAAATTAGATATACATGTAAGCAATAAAAGGAACTCAATGTTTCGTCCATCTAATTTAATTTAATCTAATTATTTTTAAGTACCAAATTTAATAATTAAATTTACTTAGGGAATCTTAATTTAGAAACTAATTATTTATCAATTAGGACTTGAGTATTAAAATATTTTAAGTATGTGCTTAAGTACTCACTAAAGTTTTTAACTTGTTTTAATCCAGGTTAAGTATATAATTGATTTTTCATAATAATGACTGAATTACTTAGAGGTCCTTAATACCATGATTAATTTATTTTATCAAAGCTAAAGTTTGGTTAATTAGTCATGATTCAAAGAAATTATGTAAACCAAGTTACTTTGGATTGTATCAAAACTAGGTCCTTATAATCAAATTATTAGAAATCCTTTACAACTGTAAAAAAATGGAAAAGTTATATTTATAAAGAAAATTTATGTTTAACCTTCATTAAAAGGGTTTGCATTTAACTTCTAAGTGTTAAGAAAGTGTTATTTTACAAAGTAGAAAAAATATCATATATTTTTGCTCAAAACAAACTCTAGAGGCAGTAGATTCATGCCTTGGTTTTGAATTTCAATTTGGATCGGTAAATGATTTTTGTTTGATATGATCTATAGTTTGTTGGAAAGATATTTTTGTCTAATTTCTAAATCATCAGGGATCATCTCAATCAAAAATCTACAAAAATAGATACAGAAATAACAAAACAGAGGGGTCAGCAGACCCTATCGGAGGACTAGTGACTCTCTTTTGTTATTTTCGTAACCCCCTTCAATTTTTCAGCAACCAAGTCAATTTTTTTAATAAATTACACTGAAGAAACTTTCTGAAAAGTTAAAGATCTTTGAAAACAAAGGTCTATCCAATTTATCGTGATTTTTCAAAGTTTGCAGTTGTCTGCAGGTGTTCCTTGTCAGAAAAGTGTATGACTTTTAGATTCTAAAAATTATTAAAAATAGTAAATGAAAATTAAAATAGAAAAAATATATATTCATGAAAATCTTATTAAGTGTAGTTTCTGGTCGTTCAGGGGGTTTTGTCAAAAACACAACAGATCCTTCTAAAATCTTCTTTTTGTACCAACTGCCAGTTAACGTTTTTAGAAAAGCAGCTCTAACTTTGAAAAAGTGTAACTTTGTCAATTCTTAACTTTTTTAAGTGTTTCTTGAGCCTATTTCAAAGAAACTTTTTTTTAATTTCCAACAAATAAACAAGAACTCAAAAATATTAAGTATAACTTGAAATATGACAAAAACAGTGAGCGGTGTTCAGGAAGAAAACGAAAATAGTTTGCTGGACATCAAGTTCTTCTTTCTAAAAGCTTTTCTTTCATCAAGTTATTAACTCTAAATGAGCAAAATGAAATTTAGGAGTTCTTAAGAAAGTGATCATCTATTAAGTCCTCATTGGAAGGTCTTATCCATAAGATTCAAGGATGGTCCATAGTTCAAAGGTTTTTCTTTTTTAGCTTCTTGTTACATTAAGGAAATTAAGTTTACAAGCTTTTCACTCTTGCTTATAGATTTAGTGGTTTATAATCAAACCTTTAACATTTTATGATAAGTCACCAACACAAACCAACATTTAAATGTTAATAACAACATCAAACAAGCATCCAAAGCCATAAAACAAAATAGGGAAACAAGATAAGAAAAGAACAACAACATAAGTCAAAGGCAACAACAACAAAGAAAATAAAAGAAGTATTGGGTAAGAGTTTTGGGGGTAAAATCCACTCCAAAACCATCTACATAAAGCAATTAAAGCATAAGGGTTTTGGGGGAGGAAAAATCCACTCCAAAACCATCTACATAAAGGCAATTAAAGCTACAGGTTTTAGGGGTAAAATCCACTCCAAAACCATCTACTTGAAAGCAATTAAAAAAGTAAAAGCTAAGGGTTTTGGGGGAAAAACTCACTCCAAAACCATCTACATGAAAGTATTTTAAATGAGAATAGCTCCACTCCTCCCCCCCTTATTCCTTAGATGAAGCTTTGAAGAAGAAGAGGAAAAGTGGACACTTGAAGCTCTTAGGTGGTAGTCTTGGATAGAAGTTGAAGGAGGAGGATAATGGAGGCTTTGGTGACTTAAATTTTTTTGAAATGAACTCTAGAGAGAAAGGGGGAGGTTCAGCCAAAGCTGGAAGAGAAAGAAGTGAGAAAAAAAATATGACCCAAGTAGCCTTTTTATAAAAGAAGAATGGGTAGCATAGTCAAAAATGGTAGGCATAAACTAACTTGTAAGTTTTTTTTTAACTTTCTTTTACCACATGTGAAAAAATAAAGGAGTGGGTCTGCAGAGAAAAGGCTGAATGTGCAATGTCTTTGCTCTCCCAAGTCTCTACGTTTCGTTTTCTTTGCAGAGACCGGAGTCGATATAAGTGACTTAAACTTTAATAATTTGATTTTTATAGCAAACGAATGAATATTTCATTGAAACTTTGTGACCACTGTAATTATTGACTAAAAATAATTTCCAGAATTTAAAATTAATTTAAATAGTTTATTTCGAATTTTGAAGTCTTTATTGGGTATTTCTGAGTTAAAAATTCATAGAAATTTCATTTTAACTCAGAAAATTCCAAAATTTTAATAGAAATTATAAAATTTAATATCTAACCCAAAAATGAACTAATAATTTTCATTTTGTATCTTTCATATGTCAAACCTATACTAGCTATAGTTTTAGTAGATAATAGAAGGCAGTTTGGTCATTTTCTACAAGAATTTCAGAAAATTTCTAGAAAATTTTTAAAATTATATTTTAATATATATGACATGTTTTTAAATTCAAAATGACAAATTTATAGTCATGTAGTCATTTTTCACATATCAGCACTCGGTATAGAGGAATTGAGATTAATTGTTATTTTCTTAATTCCTCAGTTTATTAGAAACAATTTCACATATATTAAGAAATAAATTATAATAGTAAAATGAGGGTGTTACACTCAGTGCTAACTTCTGGACAGTTGGTGCTCTCTTTCTCTTCTCTTTTGGGTTGAGGTATGCTATGAATCTCTCTCCCTCCTTCCTAGATCTTTCCTTCTTCGCTTTAACCTGCATACAATTCCAAAAAATAATAAAATTATCAAGAAACTTGAAGTGCTAACCTATATTCAAAAGTGTATAGTTTGTATATAAAAGGTGGTAAATCTGAACATTAAGTCAACAAAAAATGGTATATGTATCAAAATATGTACCAAAAAGATAGGTATGATCAGCACTTATCAACAATACATTCAACCCTTACTGCATCGTTTTAATCATTTTAATCTTGTTGATCAAACACTTGGATATTCATACTACTACTATATAAGCAATTTTTTTATGTTTTAGTCTTTGTCAACAATTGCCATGTAACTCTGTTAGCTTTGGGTTCTCAAACACTACCACAAAATTGAAACTGGTAGTGTAAAACTGTCAAAATTTTTCTGACGATTGTTAAACTATCAAAAATTTGAAAATAAAAACGTTTTTGCCACACATTGCCACTAAAGGTGATTTTTGGCTATAGTGCGTGGCAGAAGCATTATGTGACTAGAAAAAGAATTAAAATACAACTTCTATGTTTCCAACCTTTTTATGCAATAAGATTAAAACGATACAACAAGTTCCCACCACTGTAAGGAGTGTCAACACAAATTGTTGCTCGCAGGCTACCTTATCTTGTCCAAGAAGTGTATCTAAACTTTGCAACCTTGAGACTCTGTGATTTAGGGTCAATAAGAATTAGTTGATGTAAGAGAATTTAAAAGAAACATAACCCACCAAAAAAAGGAGGTGGAAGGTGCTGATGAGGAAAAGAAACGGAGACAAAAGGGGGAGAGGAGGAGAAGGAGGAGGAGGAAGAAAAGGGGGAGATGTTGATAGGGACTAAAATATGAAAAAAAAAATTGCTTATATAGGGACTAAAATGAGTAATTTTTATGTGTAGGGACTAAATCGTAAAGGTTATGAAAAGACAGAAACACACAAGAAGGGGGGTTGAATTATGTGTTTGACAAAAAATACTTTTTTGCAAAACTTTAAACAATAAGAAGCAAAACAAATAAAGCAAGATAAGGAAAGAAGAGCACGCAAGGGATTTTTATACTGGTTCACTCAACTTGAGCTACATGTCTAGTAACTTCGTATAGAAGAATTTGCCACTGACCAACCCTTGGTTACAGACAAGTATTCTTATCAGCCTCTTCAAGCCTACAATAGTGGTTACCAAATCACTTACTTAACCCAAGTATTCTTTTGTCACAAAACCTCTCTAGGCTTTCACAACCTAATGAAGTGTTTTATAGAAGTCTACTCACAAAGTGAGGATATGAAAAATACAAAGCAAGTTTTACAACAATTTTGGTATGCAAAGAAATAAGAAAAAAATGGAGAGTTTTTGGAGCTTATCCAAAGAGGGATTAAGTTTTTTTTTTGTTGCAATCTGTTCTTGTTCGTCACCCTAGGCAACTTTGATCTTGGTGTAAAATATATAATCTTGACAAGGTAACTGTTGACATATACAAACTTCAAGTCTTAGAGGCACATTGTGAAACTTGTCCCATGTATCACCGTGTGTATCGAGTTTGCGAAAAGGTAAAAAAAATGCCTTTTGTAGTTACATCAAAAAAGGATGGTGTAGTTCTGCGCTTCAGACTTACTTTTTTCTAAACAGTCCTTATTCTAGTTTGATAGCTTGATAAGTTGACTTTCTTTTCTGCAAAGCTGTACTCATACACAAACATATATCTATTTTTCATTTAATGCAGGATATACTTGAATGATAGTGCTCATAAAAGGAATAAGGCATTTGTATTAGAGCACACCAGTATAAATTGATTTGAACTTTTTAAACTTAGCTTAAAAGAGCACTTCAGATAAGACTTTGAACAACTTTCAAAATGAGAGCACATACATAAGATAAAGTACTAGATGTAACACCCCTATTTTTGGAAAAGGGTACAATGACTATTTTGCCCCTAAAAGGACTAGATAATTGAGAAAATAGATAAAAATAGATAGAAGTGTCTAAAATTTATTTTAATTCATTTATGTGCTTATAATAATTAATAATAATTTTAGAAATCTTTCAGAAATTTATTAAGACAATTTTTGTGAAATGACCAAAATACTCCTGGTTGACTACAAGAGCAAACCAAAGACTTTTTGACTTCAAAGTATTTTGAAAAATTTATATTAGGTATATTTTAATTATAAAGATTTTATTTTGGAAGAGAAATAGTGAAAAATATAACACTCTTATTTCAGCTTTTCAACCAGTATTCTAATAATTAACTAGTTAATTCTAAAAAATCGGGAGAGAATTTCAAAATTATGATTCCCACTATCATGCTCAAAATTTCAAGAGCTATCTAGTCGTGATTTTTAATAATTTTTTCAACCTGAAGCCCGGAGAAATTAGAAAATGACGATTTTGTCCCTCTTTCTCAATATTAAGAGCTGACATGAGAAAAAGATTCAATTGACATTAAAATATCAATTTGAGCTTGGAATCATGTCATATATATTAAAATATAATTTTATACATTTTCTGGAAATTTTCTGGAGTACCTGTGTAAAATAATCAAAATGCCCCTAAGTGTCCTATAAGCCAACCAATATTGGTTTGACATCCAAAAAAGGTAAAAATGGTAATTTCACTTTATTTATAGGTGAAATATTTAATTTTATAATTTTTATAAAAATTTTGGTATTTATTGAATTAAAATGGATTTATTATGATTTTTTAGCTTCAAAATACAAAATAAATAGATAAAAATTGAAATAAATTAATAAAAATTAAAATTAATTATTAGAAATTTATTTTTGATGATAAATAATGTATTTTTCCAATTTTACATTTAATTAATTTTTTTTGATATTAAAAGTCAATTTTTTCAAGTTTAGGCGATTTTATCAATACCGGTTAATTTACCCGCAGATAAAATTAACATCTAGAAGCTGGACAGCTAAGGGAGCACGTCCCCAACCTAGGAATAGCTTATTCACCACCCTAAATGGTGTATGTGTCCCTAAATTGGATTAGAAATAAATAAAAATTAGATTTATGACATAATAATGACATAATAGATGATGTAAATGGTGGGACACCTAAGCCCCCTCTTCCTCTATAAATACCACCATCCATGGACAATATTTTCACCATTCTTCTCCTCCATAAGCTAGAGAGCCTCTCTCTCTAAAATCTTCTTTCTCTAGAAATTCTTCTTCTTTAGTTTTTAATGTAAAATTTTGCTAGTTTTCAATTAGTAGAATTTCTCCTCCTAGAAGTTTTGCACCAACAATTCCATCCTCTTCATCAACCACCTTAGAGGTAATGGGGGCAATGGGGTTGGTTCTAAATTACTGTCACTTTGCATGTTAGTAGGAAGGGTTTTCCCTTAAACCCATTCAGGCTTAAGTTTTATTATTGTTATTATTGTTTAATGTTAAACTTTAATTTTTGCTAAGTTGTTATTTTGCCCAAATTTAGATTATTAAATCATAATTACTAAATTGTTACTTTGCTCAAATTTAAATTATTAAATTATACTTGCTAAGTTGTTATTCTGTTCAATTTTAGAAAATTAAAGTGCACTTGCTAAGCTGTTACTCTGCTCAAATTTAGAAAATTAAAATGTATTTATCTAGTTGTTATTCTGCCAAAATTTTAGTAATTAAATTATAATTACTATGTCATTATTCTACTAAAATTTTATATGATTACTAAATTGTTATTTGGTTAAAATTTTGGTATTGTGTAATTTCTGCAAAATAAGGCAGAAATGTTGATTGTACTGGTGCTCAAATTAATTGAGACCAGGGAAACCTCTGCTTGAGAAGTTAGGAATTAATAGTTTAGTGAGTAATGTAAAGCAAGTGACATGCGGCGGCATGGCACCCTACTAGGGAAGCTACAGTTTAGTACACTGAGGAATGAAAGGCAGGGACCCACTTGCGGAGGTCTTGGGGTAGGCATCGAGTGGTGAAGGTCCCAATGGCTAGGGTAGCGCCCTTGAGCCGAAATATTCGCTTGACTAAACTCAATAACCTCAACAACTGCTCAGTATTTCAAGATTGGTTTGAGAGTATACCTCTATAAATGGATATCCTAAATTGTTATTTTGTTCCTCAATGATGACGAGGAGTGTACCATGTGATGGTGTTGAGAGAGGTATATGTACTCTCAATCACTTCCCAGGTTCTGTTAAGAACTATTATCCACTGATGGAAAGTATGGATCCATACTGAGTCAATGATTGTATAACATAGAATAAACTTTAGGTTCCCCTTTTATTGTCAATTGTGTTTTATCTGTATTGTGTGGTAGAATTCCTACCATACATGTAAAAGTGATATTAGAACAAATCACCTCACTCCATTACTTTTTCTTTTATGCATGATTGATCGCGGTTAATGAAGACCCGGCTATTGATGAAGACCTATAAGGCTACTCTGATAGTTTGTTATTTTATGGGATAAGGTAGACGAACACTATTCTGACTAGGATCTTTTTGATGTACTGGGAATAAGTAGTAACTATTTTTATGTATATTTCAATCTCCCTGTATTTCATTTATTTTTCTGATTATGAAATCGTGATGTACTGCTCCACGATAAATACATATAGGTTTTATTTTTTATTGTCGTTTTCAAATTCTGTTAAATTTACAAATTTTCTATTATTAAAGCAGAGAAAAATTTTACTCGCATTTTTAAATAAGTAAATAAATATGGGTTGTGTTCAATGTGAATGGGTGTCACACTAAACACTTGGTTTAACAGGGCGCGTTGGATGCTAGATTATATAAAGCATATTGAACGCTAATAAAAGCTTTTTATTAAAGAGTGATTTTTGGACGCCTATTAATAAATAAATTTATAAGATTTCTAAAAATTTAATAACTTTTTTTATCTTCAAAACTTGAGGGGTTAGACGCTTCATACGTCTTTGGTTCCAACAATGCAAGTAAGAGGACCAAAATGTAAAAATAGTGCAAGTATAGGGACTAAAACGTAAAGCGTAACACATGTCAACGCTATGTCAGTGCCACGTCATCCGTTGTTAATGGTGTTAACTTTGTTTTTAACAGTAAGGACCAAAACAGAACTAAAAGTGCTTGTATAGGGACTAAAACGGATGGTTTTTTAAGTGTAAAGACTAAAAGGTAAAGTTTATGTAATTATAGGGATCAAATGAGTAATTAAATCTTGATTAAATTATTTGAGTAAATTGATTGAATTAATGATTAAAACTTTTGTATCAATTATTTATAAATACTATTTAACAAATTAATTTCTTTTTTTATAATTTTTTCAGTGGGAACACTCACTTGTGTGGATAAATAAAAGTATTTATAAAGAAAAAAAGTGATACCTTTTTTAGAATAAAAAAAAGCAAATTGCTAAATTGCCAAAAAAATAAAAGAAGAAGAAAGAAAGAAAGGTAAAAGCCATGATTTATCTTAAGGGTGTATTTGGTAGAAGAAGAAAAATTTCATGCCCGAGAATCATGAATATTGAGAACTATGATTCTTAGAAATGACTAAAATCTATTTAGTTAACCATAAATATTCTTCGGAATTTTTCTATTTGTTACTTGAAAATTAAAGATTTTTACGTTTAGTTTTAATAAAACTTTCTCAAAAACTATAATTATTTGTCATATTAAATGAGTTAACAAAGGTAATGTGATATTTTTATCGCAATAAAATTTTTCTCTAAACTCAGGAAAGTTAAATTCTCACAACTCCCCATGGGAACAATTCCGTGAGAAACATAAGTAAAAAAAGATTCCCCGAAAACAATGTTTCTTGGGAATGTTATTTTTTAAATAATAAACCAAACATGAAAATTAAACATTTTCAACTTCAGATTCCAGGAAAACTAAAAACTTTCCTTATACCAAATGCTTGCTAAGAGTCTTCATCCTTACACCAAGCCAAAAGTGATGACATTCACTTTTGATCTTCCATTAACACAATCAAAAAGTACCAACCAAGATGAAGCCTTTGGCTCAACCAGCCGCCACCAATAGACCAATCATGATCTGGAATTAATTGCAACACCCAACCTCAGCATCATCCCTCACTTAACTTTCTCTCATGAACCATGCTATGGCTTAAACACTGAAGGAGATCCAAATCCAAAAGACTAGGTGTAAGAGTCTCATGACTTAAGTACCACAATAATCTTCTTATTCTATTCAATATGAGACTCATAATATTGCTACATCATTTTTAAAAGTTGACAATCATGGCAGTTTCACTCAATCAACATTAACCAGATGATAGTCTTTTTTTCCTTAGACATTGCACCTTAATGTAGATTATAGATAACATTTTCCATACTCCAAAAAGCACCAATATGATTGGGATTTAGTTTCTTCCATAAATTCGAGGACAAGGAGGGCCTCCTCAAGAGAAAGAGAGTTTTGGATACTCTATTCTTTCACTTCATTCACAATCATTCACAATATATCCTCACTATAGCCAACCATAATACAACTAATGGAAACTAATTTGAGCAAATTCATCTCAAAACCTAGGTTTGGATCCTCTTTGTAACACCCTAATCTATCAACCTTTTTGTAGCTCAATCTCAAGCTCTATTAGTTCAATAATAAAAATTTTGATAAGTTTTTTTAAAAAAAATAAATTAAATTAATGAAATTGTCACATAATATAAATCATAAAATCTTTTTCATATAAAATGAAATAAGAGTTTTTACTCCTAAACCATTAATAGTGCATGAATAGTGACCAAGAAATGAAATAGAGGAAGAAAAGAGAAATTACCATAAATAGCCCAAAGGAAGAGGAAACAATTCAACAAAAAGAAACCTAACCAACATATCATCATTAATACAACAATTCAACAGTAACAAACAAACAACCGATTAATTTTATGAAAATCACAAAGGGAGAGGATGATGAATAGTGCATGAATAGTGACCAAGAAATGAAATAGAGGAAGAAAAGAGAAATGACCATAAATAGCCCATGAAGAGGAGAAGCCAAATCTATGGTCGGATTGAAGAATACATGGCTTGGAGACTTGATTTGGTAGAGAAAATAATTTTTTATGACGAGGGTTTAAGAAAGAGAACTATGTCCATAATTGTTTATGAGCTGGGGTTGGAAGCTTTCATATGGTTGTCAGTTGTCACACGAGAAGAGATGAAGTTAATGAAAGTTATCCGTGAATAAGAGTGATTATTGCTGGTGGAACGTGAAAGGGTATGCACCAAGCTTTAGTGAAACGAAAGAAAACACTGAAAAATCACTAAGAAGTAGATACGGAAGAGAGAAAGAGAGGGTATTACGTGAATTTAAAAGGAAATGCCAATTAGAGTTAATTGAATGTAAAAAGGGAGTGGTCTACGTTTGCACAAACGCGTTTTGGAAAAAAAAAAAAAAGAAGAAGAAGAAAGAAACCAACCTTGCTAATTAAATAGAAGGGATTGTATGGTGCTCTCAACTTGTATGAATTAAAAGAGGGATTCGGGACGGTGCCAATGTCTTGGTCAAGAGGAAAACAGTTTGCAAGTTTAAGGAAATTAATTGTGGAGAGAATGGGTAGTGCACTCCAGAAGGCACGGAAATGTTTTTCTTTTTTTTTTTATAACAAGGAAATGTTCATTTTGAAATGAAAATAAAATAAAATATAACGTAAGTCTTGACAACTTAGTCTATACGTGTTTAGTAGAGAAAAGTTCCATTTTGAATGAATCAATGGATAATGGATAATGCACGTGGCTTGGCAAATGAATTCTTTTGTCAATTGATGATATTTGTTTTGACTTTTGGCTGATAAAAATGTTGGACAAGCTACTGTGAGCGTGAGAGAGAGTTCTATTGCTATTATTATATTATTTTCTTTTCAATGGTTTAATTAAAAAAAAAAAGTATTCTGGACATATGCTAAAATGTCAGATCGCAAGAGAAAAGTTCCCATTTTGGATTTCTTTCAACACGGTGGGTTTGGATACTAGCTTCACAGTAAGCTTCTTCTTTTTTTTTTATAACTTGGATAATTTTAATAAAATAGGGAGTGCTGGCGCGCGTTTGGGAGATTGTAATTGTTTAAATTAATAAATAGTGAGCTAAATGCATAAGGATCGGAAATTAAATTCTCAAAATACCTTATTTAAGAAAATAAAACTATGTATATAAACACTGTTTTGAAAACCGGACCGGACCGGTCGATAGGACCGGAAAACCGGTAAACCGATCACCTAACCGGTTCAAATAAACCACAGAATCAGCCTGAAGAAAAACTGGTCAAAAAACAGGAAAACTGGTAAAACCGGTCAAAAACCGGTTCATAGCGGGTCAAAAAAAAATGCTTAATATAATATTATTTTGATTTTTTTTCTTAAAAAAAATAAAACCAACCTAAAGTATTTATTATTTTCTTTTTATTTTAAATATAAACTTGTTTTTATTAATAAATGTTGATGTGTATAGTTAAAACTTACACTTAAGTATCATAACATATTTGATTTGCACTTATAGGTATTGTAAATGTAAAGAACCTATAAAATTATGTTTTTTTTATAATTTTTAGTATTACAAAATTATGATATTATGCTTTTTTAATATTATTTTATGTATTATTTAATTATTATTGTTATTATTTTATTAATACCGGTTCGACCACGGTTCAACCCCAGTTGAACCATTGAACCTTGAACCAGTGTCTTGACCGGTTCAATGACCGATCCGATTTTAAAAACATTGTATATAAATAAATTTTTAAAAAGGTCATACACATACACATATATGTATAACTATTATAAAAGTCAAATTTTAAGTAATATATTTTCATAAATTATGTATACAGATCATTAATAAAATAATTTGTCGGCTCAATTAAAATAAAATGAGTATATTATATTTATTAGATAAGTTTAAAGTAAATTTATTTTAAACATCATCTAATTTACAATAATAATAATATATATCTATATTTATAAATATAGTTATCTTAAGGTTTAAATATACATATATTATTTATTTCTTCATAACACCTTGTGTAAATTTTCGTTATCAAAATATTTGGATAAGAAGTTGGTATTAATCTTAATAAATTTATCACTTCAAACAAATTATTTTAAATATGATATACTTATTTAAAATTGATAGTAATATTATTAATAATAATAACGATATTTATCTTTTTATGAAAATCTTAGGTAAATCTCCTTTTCCAAATGTTTAGAAAAAGTTCACAATTATGATTTACCAACTTGAACATAAAACTAAAATTTTTATGTAATTAACAAAAACAATAATACCAAATACAAATTATAAAGCCAACATATAATAAAGATATAAATATATTCATTTTTCCCAACTCAGCAAAACAACTTAGTTATAATATACTTAGTTAAAATAACAACAATATCAGATAGTTTTTATAAACTTGACTAATAGTAAAACACACTTTCTAGAAATACTGAGATTTCCATCACACACACATATAGGCAGGCAAAAGGGAAAAATGGATGTTACACTCTTGGCCCCTTCCTTAACTGTTGTCTGTTGTAGTAATTCATTTAGATATAATTCCCTCCTTGGACCACTCTTATCACATCACAAGCCATGTCTAGTTCATCATCTCCCACATCACAGGCATTGGAAGCCTCCCTTAATCCCCGCCATTCTCATTTTAGAAATGGCAGACCCTAAGCCATCACCGCAAGACCAACTTCCGACTTTCCCTCTCATGCTTGCTGTGTTAGGTACAACTTCCAGATGAATGACGACCCTTTTATTACCTCTCTTTTTTTTTTCAATTAGTATTATGATCACTATTATTTAGTTTACTATTTTATTCCATTTGAAAATGTTCCATGTGCATTGGTGTGCATCAATCTATACCTCTCTTTGACACTTTGGGGGCGTTTTGGTAGGAGAAAAGTTTTTAATTTCATAGAAATCTTCAATAGGAAATATTGGTTTAATCAATACCTCTCTCTCACCCTTTGGGGGCATTTGGTAGGGGAAAAGATTTTAGTTTATAGAAATCTTAAATTAGAAATATTGGTTTCTCATGCTTGGTATTTATTTTTAGAAAAAATATTCCAAAAAATATTGTTTCCCAGGAATTTATTCCAATTTTCCTACAAAATTGTTCACATGGGAGGAGGGGTTGGGAATCCAACTTTCCTGACTTGGGAGGAAAATTTTAATTATTTAAAAAAATTACAATGTAAATATTCTCAAGAATGTTTATGACTAATTAAATGAATTTTAACTATTGTCAGGAATCATAATTCCCAAGATTCGTAATTCCCAAAAAACATGATTCCCAAGTATGAAAAAACTTCCTACGTATCAAATGCTCCCTTAGTGTTTCACTTATTATTGGTTCAAGTAATGATGTATGAATCATTATTCATTACAAGCACTTCATTAATGCATACTATTTCTTTTTTATCTTTTTGTTCCTATTATATTATATAATCTATTTTACCTACATTTCACCATCTTCTATCTCTTACTCTCATTAGGTGTCAAATTGGCCAGAGATGTCCACCATTCATTTTTGTATTAGTACTTTGCTGAATATGTGGACTTAGAAGTCGTTGAATGTGCTCTAGGGCATGTGCATTCGTCTTCATCTTTTATTTATTTGATTAATGACATTTTTGACCTGGCCCCGCGTACACAAGGCAAGTCTTTGAGATCATGTCTCTAAGGCAATGAATGTTGTTTGATTAATATGGTTAGCAAGGATAAAATAAGAGAGTTGCTATTGTATTAGAGAAAATTAAAAGTTTTAGTACAATTATCTTTTGAGTCAATAATTAAGCAAGTCTAGACACAATAAAGAAAGAGAATGAGTTTCTCAATAGCAATACCAAAACTCTTCAATTTTTAAAGATTCATAAAATAATGGGCCCGTGCATACATTTTTTCCATATACTAAAAAAAAAGATGCATCCCCACTGTCACAACTTGTTATTTTATAATATATTTAATACTTAGTCATTAATGTATCGATTATTTATTTTATAAATAATAGTATCATACTTGTTATTAGGTGTCAATTTATTCTAAAAAAAAATAAGGATATATTGTAAAAGTTATGATTAATTCAATTGTTATTATTCGATTGTTGAAAATGGATTAATTTTTATTTATAATATTTTCAAATTATCTTTAAATTAAAGATTAAAATGAGTGCATATTTGTCAACAAGTTTAAGTAAAAGAGGGGAGAATATAAGTAATATACAGAATTAATTTCTAAAATTATAAATAACATGATTTTAATTTAATCTTTGAAATTATAAAAATATCACTTTAGTTCCCGAAATTATTAAATAATGGCCACTTTGATTTCTCACTTTTCTAAAGAATATCATTTTAATTAATTTTTAAAATTATAAAAGAAAGTAAAATAATTCACGTTTAGTAATTTCAAAAATAAATTATTCGATACCTATAATTTCAGAAACTAATTTGATACACTAGCTGAAATCCAACTGTAAAATAGATGAAACTCAGCTTCATTCTCATTATACTTTTCATTTCTAGGGAAATTAGTCATTGACAAAATTGGTTAATATTTCGCACCTATAACATGATTATAAAATAAAAATAAAAAACTAACATTGCTTGCTTGCCACCATATGAAGAAAATTCTCAGTTAAAAATTTGCCACCAATTTTGGCGCAACAACAGAAGTGATTTTCAGGTGGGATGCATTGCCCTATCTGATAGCCTTGACTTTTGCAGTAGGCATCACAGTTTGGAAACTCACTGCATGTTCCTGGACAGCACTGTTTGCTGCTCACACCTGCATTATATGGGTACTCGAAAATTGAAATTATGAACAATATATAAAAAAGAAAAGTTACAAAATTTTGCATAAACAAATCTCTGGTTTGAAATTTATTTGTGTACATACCAAGTGAAAATAGAACTATAATAACCATGATTGCAAAGATAAATTTCGGCAAAATCACTGAGACATTAGAGCGAGCCATTCTTGTGTACGTAGCTTGTAGCACTCCGTATCTGCTGTTTTGTCAGGTTTATATAATACGCACGTATTGTATCTCTTTACATAGAATCACATATTCATTGATACTTTTATATAATATTTTAAGTATATATCCTTTAATTGTATACCGTAGCAAGTGAATATTCTTTTCCTGATTTTATTTCGAATATATACTAAAAATCAACTTTGCTATTTATTACAATTTTTATTTTTATTTACGTATTTGCATGTGATTTGTCAAAAATTAAGGCAATTAAGATATGCCTATTATTTATCATATATTTTTATTTAATTATTTATTATATTATATATTAACAGAAATGCTATTATGTGCGACATGAATAATACAAATAAATGTGAAAAGGAGAAAAAAGCAAAACGAAAACAGAAAGAAAAATAAGTAATCTTTTTTTGTATAACTAAATCATCCGTCAAAGTTACAAATTAATTATCAATGATCAATTATACATTATATATTATAAAATATAGTTATCATTTCTACCAATAAGAAAGTTCACATTTGATATACTCTACACACACATATATAAAGAGGATTTTTGACATGTAACACTTTACAGATTATATTTTTACCAAAATAATTTTTTAATTTATAAAAATGCATAATTAAATTAATTAAAATAATTATAGCCATTGATGTAGATTCAATTGATTAATTCTTTTTTTGATAATTCGAGTATTATCATGATTCCATTCACTGATATCACTCTTCATCTAGAAAATGTTAATTTCTGCTTATATATATATTTAACCCATAAATCAAGGATCAAATAAACTAATTTTAAAAAGTAAAGATAATCAAAGTATACAGAAAGAACACACGTAAAAAGCATGAATATAAGAAATTGAGAACTAAAATCATTACTCGTCTTCACTACCACTTCGTCGTCATTATATAGAAATGTTTTAAGTAAAAACTCAACTAAGATCGACGCATTAGTCAAAATAAAATAAGATTAAAAATATTATTATATAAGCATTATCTTTTCTTTGTATTCATTACTTTTTTTATTGTAATCTATAAATTTAAATACACACAAATCCTTTTTTTTTTCCTTAGAATCAATGTTAGTCATTTTTTATGATGAAAACATATTTTTTTAAAAAATAATAATTATTATAAAATATAATATAAAACTTTTTTACTATTAATATTTATTACTAAAATTATGCATATATCTATGTTATATATAAATGAAAATATATTTATATATAAATTAAGATAATATTTTTAAAAAAAATATTTATATAAATTAAAATAATATAAGATATATATAAATATAATTTTTTTTAATATATATCAATATCCATGACTATGTTAATATAATTTTGAAATATTTATATACATATCTACTAATATATACTTATATAAAATTTACAAATGATTGAGAAATAGATTAAAAATTAAAAATTTTAAACTCAACACCCGCACGAGTTATTACACTAATTACTATTTTTTTTTTTGTTCTTTCTTTTTTATTCTTACACTAGTTACTATTCAAATTGACAAATGTTTTTTCTTATTTCTTATTTATTATAAAATAAAGTTTTTTTGCTTGAGTCGTATCACACAAATAATACTTCTTGTATAACTACATCATTCACCCAAAGTTACGACTGTTCAATTTGACAAGTATTTCTCTTATTTATGTGTTATCATTATTAATTATATCAATTATATTATATAAAAGAATGTTTTGTCATGTAGGCAATGGCACATGGTACCGCCACATTAATTCTTTTCTATTTAATTACATCTGTAATTTTTTATTTTATTTTTAATTCATAAAAAAGCATAATGATAGTAATTATTGTAATATGGTAATTATGATTAATATAATTTTTATGATTTGAACATTTAAATTATAATAATACAAATATATATTTTGACTAAAATTAATTGATAGTACAATGAATATTCTAATTCAATTTTATATCATATTCAAATTAAGAAATCTTGCAAGATTTATGCTGATTTTATTAATTGATAGTACTAATATATATTATAAATCAATTTTATATCATATTCAAATTTTATTTTTTTAACTTATGAAAAAGCATAATTATAGTAACTATGGTAATTATGATCAGTAGAATTTATATGATTTAAACATTTAAATTAATAACACAAATATATATTTTGATTCAAATTAATTGATAGTACTAATATACATATACATATACATATGTATATACATATGTACACATATGTATATATATATATATATATATATTAATTCAATTTTATATCATATTAAAATTAAAATTACAAAATCTTGCAAGATTTATGTTGATTTTATAACATAAATATATATCATATTCAAATTAAAAATTTAAAAATCTTGCAAGACCATTTGGAATGACAAATTTGTTCCATTTTTTTGTTTAATGTCAGTGAATTCAACTACTCAAGCGGCTCCTCTTGTTTACTGTTTATTAGTTACATTGCCAAGGTTCACTTCACCCTGTAAGAGCAAGGTTGCTTGCTGTAAGAAAAACCATACTTGGTTGTCCTGATAAATTTCAAGGCATGAATAGAACAAGTGATTCCTAACAAGGGAAGAACAAAATATTTTTTTTAGGACCAAGGAGAAAGGTTAATTTATATGCAGCAAAGTTAAAAAAAAATTATTAATAAATATTCACAACATGCATATGAAATTTATATTTTGGGGTTGCCAAGGCCCTGATCACACATGGTGTACCTTCCCTGATATATATGGATGGTGTGCAATGGACCTGATATCAAGGTTTAATTTTGCACTTGACGTATGGTTTATCTGAACCAATATTGCTTTTCTAGGACTTTTTGTTTTTTATATAAATGAAGCTTTGATCATATAATACAAGAAGCACATGCTTAAAGATTTTACACCACCCCCTAATAAAAGTTTCCTTAACAATTGACTAATATTTATGTTATAAAGTATCATCCCGAAATATTTATACACTTGGATAATGGAGTCAATATTTTTAAATATAAGAGATCCAATTTCTCACTTTAAATTTAGCAAACAAGTATAAGTTGGAAGGGTGAGAAAGTATAATCATTGAACCTGTGTGGATTTTCCCACTGAAATTGGCAATATCTTCTATTACTGCCCAAGAAACAAGTAATAATCCATGCGATGCTGCTGCTTGTTTAGGAAAATGGAAGAATTGATGACCCTTAATTAGAAAATGGGGATGATTTTACAGTGATGGGAGAAAGGAAAGGATCACTAACGTAACTAAAGACAAATACTCTGTGGTGCTGAAAGCAGGAACTAAAATGAGCCACATAAAGAAGAACCTAGCAACAAGTGGATAAAGCTGTTTCAGGACAAATGTGTTGTGCGTTCCATGTTCATTCGAGATTTGGTCAACAACAAGTAATCATTCAAGGACTAAGGTTGAAATACAAGAGGGCAGCAGTGAGTAACAACCATTATCAAGTTTAGTCAATATCTCCAAAAGAATTACTGCACCTAATTGCCTGATATATATCAACGGAACTTTCATTGAGATTTGGCAAAAGCTAAATGTGTTTTAACAATGGTTTGTCACAACTTTCTCATTCATATAACATTTGTTTTTTATTTCCAAAGGAATGATACAAGGAAGAAACTAAAATGGAAAATCTTAAAAATTAAAAAAGTTCCTTCTATACCAACCTAAAATGTATTTCATAAATATGTTGTTGTAATTAAAATTTTAAAAACTTAACAACCACAAATTAAAAAATTCTGAAATTTAAATTAAATTTAAAGAATAAAAATTATAAATATTTTAAAATATGAATAATTTATTTAACAATATTATTTTCTTATTTCAATAACATTCTTTTACTTTCTGAAATAAATACATTTAAAAATTTTAATTTAATTAAAAAATTTGAAAATTATATTAATAAATAAAAATTAATTTCAAAGATGATTTACAAAATATTTTATTATAAATAATATTAATTTAAAAAATTGATGCATGCCTCAACTACATACATCACTGCACTTTTACTTGACACCTATCGTTAATTAGAAATGGCTTGTCTCACCGTGACCAATAAGTATTAATGACAAAAGATAAAATATTCAAAAATTTCTATTTTATCCTTCAATAATATTTTTAGAAGATAAAAATTAATTTATTTAATTAGAATTCAATAATAGCAATATATATTAAAAAGTATTTAATATATAATCAAAAAAATATTTAATAAATATATTGTTGTAATTAAGAATTCAAAATTTCAACTACAAATTAAAATGTAAAAAAATTTGGAATCTAAATTACATTTAAATAATAACAATTATGAATATTTTAAATTTTCAAAATTTTATTTAACCATATTATTTTTTGTTACAATTTAGCTATATTATTTACTCGTTTCAATGACATTCTTTTATTTCATATAGTGAAAATAAAAAAAATAAAAAAATAATTAATGTTTTTAATTTTCTAAAATAAATAATTTGAAAACAAATTAAGACCTCACAAGAAATAAACATAATTTAAAATAAACTGAAATATGTGAATTATTTAATGAGGAAGCTGGTGAAGCACTCAAATTGAGAAATTAGTGAAAAATTTTAAAAAAATGGTATTTTAGGTCAAGTCAGGATTCGAAAAGGAGACTGCCTGAACAAGTTTGAAATAAACTGTAAAAAAAACTTCTTATACTAAATTAAAAGTTACTTTTTTTCCAATTTTTGTTCTATAAAAATATGTTGTTTATTTTTTAAGAGTATGAAGAGTGTTTGTCTCAGCTTTTCCTTTTAAGGAAAAGTTAGGTTAAAAAAAATGGGTCAAACACACTCTAAATTAATTCCTAAAATTATAAATATTGCAATTAATTTAACCTCTAAAATTATAAAAATTAATATTTTAGTCCTCAAAATTATTAAATAACATTCATTTTGATTTCTCACGTTTCTAAACAATATCATTTTAATTTTAAAATTATAAAAAATAAGAATTAATTAAAATAATGACGTTTAGTAATTTGAAAAATATACTTATAATTTCATAAATTAATTTGATATTTTACCTACAATAGTAAAATGGATGAAACTCAGCTTCTCATAGTGCTTTTTATTTCCAGCAATGAAGCTAATAATTATTCAAAAAATACATTTCTTGCTTGCAATCATATGAACATCTTATCTATTGCAACAGCAGAAGTAATTTTCATGTGGGATGCATTCTCCTATCTGAAAGCCTACAAACTTGCAGTGGCGATCACAGTCAGGAAAGTCATGGCATGTTCCGGGACAGAATGTTTCGCTTCTCACACCTGCATTTTATGGGTTACTTAGAATATTAATGACAAGTACAAATTAAAAAATATTGCATCTCTGTTTTGATATTTATTTATCCACATACCAAGTGAGAATAAAACAATAACCATGGCTGCAAAGATTATAAATTTCAGCAAAATCATCGAGCCAAGTGTGCGAGCCATTCTTGCGTATGTAGCTGATCATGGCACTTTCGATCCAGTGTATTGTAGGGTTTATATAATATGTATTCATTAATGGTGCATTCAAAGTGCCCCAATCTTGTCTCTTTAATAATAATAATATGCATTAAAAATTTTGGTACGTATTTATTACAAATTTTTATTTCCTTATTTATATATTATTATCAAAAATTAATTAAGGTAATTAATTAAGAGATTAAGGACTTCTTTGATGGACAAAATATTTAATCATTTGCAAGGTTTATATACTTTGTATTCTTTTTTTATTATAAATGGGAAATATTCACCAACTTTACCAATGACTATAATCTCTACCGAAAAAGCCGGCTTTATACTTTTATAATACATAACAAATTTTGGTATTAAAAATGTTAATAGATGGAATTTAATTAAAAATGGAGCGAGTAAAATTTGAATAACCATGTTTATTCCATTTTTAATGTTATCTTTTAATTTTACTTATATAATATTCAAATTCATCTTTTAATTTTATTCAAATTACCACATTTAATTTTTCGTTGACTTTCTATTTATTACAAAGTAAAATTAAAAGATAACATTAAAAATTTGAATATATGTTTATTCCATTTTTAATGTTATCTTTTAATTTTACTTATATAATATTCAAACTCCTCTTTTAATTATTTAAATTACCACATATAACTTTTCATTGACTTTCTATTTATTTCATGCATATGTTTCTTGACTTCTTCTTTTTTTTCATCTTCAATCTTTCAAATTTTAATTATTTTCATTAACTCACTAACTTAAAATATTTTTATGGCATGAAAAATATTATATAAAATGAGTAATTAAAATTTGAAAGGTTGAAAATGAAAAAAGTCAAGAAACATAGGCATGAAATAAATAAAAAGTCAAAAAAAAATTAAATGTAGTAATGAATTACAAGTTTAAAAAGTGAATAATTTAAAAGTTTCATACGGCAACACTAACAAAGATTTTTATACTATACATGAATAAATAAATAAATATAAATAAATTATAATTAAAATATTATATTTAAAATTTATAAGTTATACATAGAGAATGAAAGCATACATTCATATAATATTCATTAATTAGCCATTTACATTTATTCATAAATTGTATTATATTTTTTAATCTTTCTTATGTAATATTCAAATTCTTCTTTTAGTTTTTTCATGTTATAAAAATATTTTAAGTTATAAAGTTAATAATAACAAATATTTAAAAGTAAAAAATTTAAAAATTTTCATATGACACCATCAACAAATATTATACTATATATGAACAAATAAATAAATATAAGTAAATTATAATTAAAATATTATATTAAAATTTATAATTGACACATAGAATATTCAAATAAAATTATCTCTTAATCTTTCTTTTATAAATATAATATTTAAATTCTTCTTTTAAGTTTCTCATGTTTAAAAATATTTTAAGTTAGTAAATTAATAAAAAAAAAATTAAAATTTGAAAGGTTGAAAATGTAAAAAGCCAAGAATCATATTAAATGGATAGGAAGTTAACAAAATAATTTATTTTTCATTTTTTTATTATTAGATATTAGGGGGAGAATGGTGGGTTAATAGTGTCTTTAAGTTATGGAGACATCATTTATATGGTGTCCAATTTGTAATGTATAGTGACCATAAGAGCTTAAGATATCTTCTTGATTAGAAAGAGCTTAACATGAGACAGAGGAGATGGATGGAGTTCTTAAAGGATTATGACTTTGAATTAAAGTACCATCCAGGCAAAGCCAATGTGGTGGCTAATGCCCTGAGTAGGAAATCTCTGCACATGTCTTCCATGATGGTACATGAGATGTAGTTGGTAAAGGAATTTAGGAACCTCAAGCTAGATGTGACCTTACAGGACCACAGTATTGAGTTACATAGGATTGAGGTTTCTTGTGAATTAAAAGGTTAGATTAAAGAGACTTAGAGGATAGATTTAGATTTACAAGCCTAGAGAAACCACCTTGGGTTCTCTAAAGCTAATGATGGGACCATTCTTTTCCAAAAAAGAGTATGTGTCCCTAAGGATGGTGGATTAATAAAACAAATCCTAAGAGAAGCCCATAAAAGTGGATTCTCAGTGCATCCTGGGGCTACCAAGATGTACTAAGATCTCAAGGGGATGTTTTGGTGGTCTGGCATGAAAAGAGATATAGCTGAGTTTGTGGCCAAATGTCTAGTTTGTTAACAAGTCAAGATTGAGCACCAAAAGCCATCTAGCTTGTTGCAACCCCCAGAAATTCTAGAGTGGAAGTGGGAGAGCATCTCCATGGACTTTGTAATGGGTCTACCTAGGACCCAAGTAGGGTTTGATGCCATATGGGTGATAGTGGATAAACTTACTAAGTTTGCTCACTTTCTACCCACCAAGGCCATTTTCTCGTTGGAAAGATTGGTGAAGCTCTATCTTTAGGAGATCGTGAGATTGCATGATGTACCTACCAACATAGTTTCAAATAGAGACCCTAGATTTATCTTTAGATTTTGGAAGGCACTCCACCAAGCCTTAGGTACCAAACTAAGTTTTAGTACTGCCTACCACCCTCAATTAGATGGTCAAAGTGAAAGGACTATACAAACCTTAGAAGACATACTTAGGGCTTATGTTTTGGAGGAACAAGGTAGTTAGGATAGGTACTTACCTTTGATAGAGTTTTCTTACAAAAATAGTTTTCACTCTAGCATTGGTATAGCACCCTATGAAGCATTGTATGGCTGAAAGTGTAGGACACCCCTGTGTTGGTATGAGATAGGTGACAGAAGCCTTTTTGGACCAGACTTAGTTCAGGAAACCACCCAAAAGATCCAAATAATTAAAGATAAGTTGCAAGTGACTTAAAGTAGGCAAAACAGTTATGCCGACAAAAGGAGGAAACCTCTAGAGTTTGAGGAAGGTCACCATGTGTTCTTGAGGGTATCCCCTACCACTAGCATTGGGAGAGCCATTAGGGCCAAAAAGTTAAATTTTCGTTTCATTAGTCCTTTTCAAATTCTCCAAAGAGTTGGGCCTGTGACCTATAGGATTACTTTGCCTCCGTCCTTATCAAATCTTCATGATATATTCCATGTCTCTCAGCTTAGGAAGTATGTGGATGATCCTTTTCATGTCCTTCAGATTGAGTCAGTGCATTTGAGACCTGACCTCACCTTTGAGTCTAAACCGATTCGAATTGTCGATCGTAGTATGAAAACTCTCAGGAACAAGACCATTCCCTTGGTGAAGGTCGTTTGGGAAGGGCTCGCCTTTGAGGAGACCACTTGGGAGAAAGAGGATGAGATGAGATCGAAAAATCCACAACTTTTTGAGTCAGGTATGCCTTTTACCACAATTTTCGAGGACAAAAATTATGTATAGAGGGGAGAAATGTAACATCTCCAAAATAGACTAATACCAATTATGTTAAAAATAAATAAATCAAATGTCTTTTATGATTGTTATAAAAGTGCTTTGTATTATATAGAACTTTTTTCTATTATATGATGTAATATTGGGTCAGAGTTAGATTAGAGGAGAAGGGCTCCTAAAGCCCAATAAGGCTTCCCCACCCTTCTAAAACCCCAAACCAGCACCGACACTCACATAAACACACACCCACACTACATTACAAATATATATATATATATATATATATATATATATATATATATATATATATATTAATTTGTGTAATATTATTATATATTATATTATATATCATCAAATATTGTATATAAATCTTATATATATTTCTCATAATAATATTATATCTGTTAATATAATTATATATACAATAATATATTTATATATACATAATTATGTAATTATATATATATATATATATAAATTTATTATTATAAATATAATTATATATATATATATATATATAATATTTATTTTAATGTTCAACATATTACATAATATATATAGAGAGAACTTATCTTATCTTATTACTTCCTAACCCAACTCCTCCCACAAGATAAAAAAATATACTAAAGTAACAAGATAGTATAAAAGCGTAGGATAACAATATCATATCTTGTTGGCACAACAAACAACGGATTAGAATAAGACAAAATAATTATCATATCCTATATTATTATATCCTAACTACCAAACGAGCTCTTAGTTCAAAAACTTTTTCCCTTAATACTCAAAATTTAAATTTTTCTAAAATTTACTGAAACGCGCGTACTGGAAAAGCACTAATACTGACATCTTAAACTTTTTTTCCCCAAAATGTTACTCGTACTCACTGAAATTACTCCCTCTCATCGCCCAAATCTCACGGCATCTTCCGCTCTGCCTCACTGTTACCCAAGGTAGGTTTCAACCCATCCTCACCACTAGTAATCTCACGCCCAAATCACTGACCCTGTCCACTCGATTACAGAGGCGTCCTTTAGCGCGACGTGCTTCGAATGTAGTTGCTCCTCAACCACGACCTCCAAGGTTCGGTCATTGCCCATACGATGTTCGAAATAATTTCTTTGATTCACCTTATGTTTTCTATCGTTGGCTTGGATTGTAAATCAATTGAAGCACTGGGTAATTGGTATTAAAACAAAACGAAAAAAAAAAAGAACGTTTCGTTTTGGAAGAGGAAAGTAGGTCGGGTGATTCTGTTCACGTAATTTTGTTTGAAAAATGTGGCTCTATTGTCGGCTTGGACATTGAATCAATTGAAGTACTGGATAATTGTGATTAAAATAAAACAAAACTTTCTTTTTTGGAGGAAGAAAGTGGGTCGGATGATTTTGTTAACGCTATTTTGTTTGAAATAGTGGGTCTAATCTAATACATGTTTTCTTGTTGGGATTATTTGTTTTCATGGGAGAGAAATAATGGGTTTTAAGTTTTTTCACAAATGAATTTGTTTCGATATCATGTAGACCAACTTGATGAATCTCATACATAGCATTTAAGTATTCATAAAAACTTTCGAAAGTAGCTGTTATGCAGAAAATTTCTGTAGAAAATCTTAAATTTTACTATTTTTATTATAGGCTTTCTAGTTAGAGTATGTTTTATTAATGACCATAAAGGAAATTAATTTTCAAAGCTCTGTCAATTCTGTTTCTTGGCTATCTGACCTGGAATGGCATGGGAGATATTCCTAATATGCATTGCAGTTTTGTACTAACGATGCATGAATTTGGAAGTTGGAATTTGCCAAACTACATATTTCAAAATCATTAATAAACTAAATCTAGTTTTTTTTTATTTTTTTGCAGGATTTTTGTTAAAGTGCAAAAACTAATGATTGGAGTAGGCAATGGTTTGTGCTAAATATGAAGACAGGAAAGGTTGGCAGTTGTTTGCCAAGTTGATAAATTATTTACACGTGTTCTATAGGCTTTTGTCATTGTTTTTCCCAAATGTAGTTTCATTGTCTTCTGATTGATATGTTAGTAGTCTTTTGACTTATGGGTACTTTTTCTAGATGCACAAATAATTGCATGGAGTGGTGATTTTTTCTTCGTAATAATATTTGAATTTGAATAAGTATGGGATCATTAAAACTGACATTGAGAGCTACATGGAGGAATTTCATGACTTGAGGTTTTCTTCCACGGGTGTTACTGATAATTGAGGTAACTAAACAATTGCAGGCTTGTAGGAAGTCTCTTTCATTGATGGTGCAGGGGGGTTTCTTTTCATCTTTGACTAAGGACTTTGGCACCTTCTTACCTTGGTCATCCTTAGATCTAAATGAACATGAACATGATGCAGACAAAGTTCATTGTAGTTTATGGATATCCCCCTCTCAAAAGGGTAAATAAATATTATTAACTAGTGGAGTTCTACTTTCTCATCCTTGCCTGACAATCACTTGGATACGTTAGTAAGTATAGAAATTAGAGGTTTTGTGCCATTCACCTTGCTTTTGGTATTTATCAATTATGCCTCCAGGGTCTCGGTCTTCTGTTCAAAGACCAAATTAATTGTGATTTGTGAATGCAGAGCAGCTATTGCAGTGGCTTGCTACATGTCTTTGGAGTCATGACCACTAATCATTTTCCTTACAAACTGTTTTTGAAACCAATTTTGGTCACCCTGTTTCTTCTCTGGAGTCATATCCTTTTCTTTTTATCTTTATTCTTTTAGTCCTTTATTATGGTTAAAGCTTTACAACTTATCACAAACTCTCAACTCCTTCCTCTTTACCTCTTCATGATCACGCTTTTTATTGCCTAATATGCTAATAGTAATATAGATAATAAAGTCCTCAAGGGGAGAAAAGAAAATTAGCACATTACCTTTAAAAGATTGTGTTTTCTGTATTGGTATTTTTGGATCCCTGATGCCACCAAGATCAGCTTTGCTCTCCTCTACCCCAGTAAATTGCATACATAAAAGAGAATACAAGAAATCTTCTCTTGCATTTGGACACAAGCATAGATATGTATAATATGACTTGAGGTTTTCTTCTGCGTCATTGTTGTTCAAGAGTGAAGAGATTTTCAACTGTTTAATATATTATCATGTTTAGTTTATAGTTGTCACTACCATAGACACAAGTAGGTTTTAAACTTAGAAAGATACTATTCAAGTATAGTTAATAATATGTCTGATTTATTTTGGATTATATCAGCACATTTTATTTTTTTTCTTATTTACTTTGCTATTTATCTAATTGTATTTTGATTGACATGCTAGTAGTCTTTTGACTTATGGCTACTTTTTCTAAATGCACGAATACAAATGTTTAAGATAGGTTAGTGCTATTCTTGATTAAATTAGTGTGCTTTAAAACATTACACAATTGTGCTAATAATTTGATTGGGTACTATTGTAGTATTACAACATTACTATTTATAATAGTATAATTTTATTATTTATATTTTTACCAATGATATTATTTACCGTCATTTTGGGTTACTAAAGTATTTTGTAATTGTTTTTTATTTAAGCTATTATGAATTATTTTATTATCTCTTTTATTTCTTATGATGATATTTCATTATTATTTTTGATCTTTAACTATTATAATATTCTTTTACTATTATTTGTTTTCTTTTATTGTATTCGTTTTCCTTCTGGTAATATTATTTTATTGTTATTGTTATTTCATTTTTTATATTATTATAGTAGTATAATTTTCATATTTTTCTTTTGAGATTATAATATCCGTTTACTTTTATTTTTGACTTTATAATGTTATATAGGTATTATTTATATTATATTATTAGTATTATTTTTATTTAATTTATATTTTTTGAAGATTATATTATTATATATATAACATAGTTTGATTTTATATCAAAAGACCTAGAGACAATAGGCAAAGAAAAATTTAAACTTCGACTATTTAGCTGTGTATCTCACCAAGAAATTAAAAATATCCATTCTTTCTATTCTAATTTATAGACAGCTTTTCCAATTAAATATCCTCACTTTTTTTATTTATGTATATATTTTTAACAAAAGGGGTATTTGTAAAAGAAAGAAAGAAAGAGCTCAATGGCATTTAACAAATAATAAGTGTTTATTAATATTTCTTTTATATATATTCTTTTTATCTTTGTTTAAGATTGACATATAAATTAAGAAAAATAATTAGTTTGCTCGTACTCTTTTTTTTTTAATTAGTTGACATGTTCAAAACTAGAAAATGGGTCTAAAAGCTATTTGGTGCCTTTCACTGTTCCTTTCTATCACAAGTTTTGGACTTACATTCTACACAAATTACAATTTAGTTTTGAGTTGAGGTAGGTTAAATACTCTCTTATTCTTTGTTGTGTGCTGATAAATTGAAAAGTATGCATGTGTTTACAAATTATATGTTTGTTTGTTAGTGAAAAGCAGAGTTCAATAAGGTGTGATCCTGTTTTAGGCTAGATGCTAGTAGTGTGATCATATTCTTAATAGTATGCATGTGTTTGGCAGTTGATTATTTTAATTATTATTTTTTTTCAAGTTTGTTTGCACTGTACAAAGCCTTTGTTTTTTGTTTGAAGTTCAATACTAACAAGCACACGTACTTTGGTCAAGGTATGTGTGCTCGTTCTATTGAAGCTTGAATTGTCCAAGTTGGACAGTTTGGAAAAAAAAAAAGTTTTTAGTCACTTGTGTAATAGATATCCTTTTGTTTAAATGTGTTATATACTTGATAAAATTTCGGTTTGATACGTTATTAAATTTTTTAGGTTCTAAATTTAGGAAATAATATATAAGATCCACTATTGGTTAATTTGGCATGGGGGCTTAAAAGAAAAGTTGAATCATGGCCTATATATACTATAAATGGATACACATTTCACACTATTCTTTGGAGTGAAGGCATGAATTCCTCTAATCATGGTGTTTATGTACGAGGAATCAATGGTCAATTAGAATATGATTTTTATGAAATCTTGTATGATATTATTCAATTGGAATATACTGACATCCCATTAATGAAGTTAATTCTCTTCAAGTGCGACTAGTTTGATAATACTCCTAATATTGGACAAGAGTAGATAATAAGTCTGGGATCGTTAAAGTAAGGGAATCACGAAGATATAATAAAGCATACGATTCATTCATGTTTGCACAACAAGCAAAACAAGTTTATTACACGACATATCTTGAGGGACATTGAGGTTGGTTAGTCGTAATCAAGACAAAAGCTCGTAGTACAATCACTGTCAATGTAGTAAGTCATACTGACCAAGAGGTTTTGTACCAAGATGATGACATTGTAGGGCTTCAAGTACTACTACATGTTGACCAAGATGTCATTAATGATTCTCTTGCAGATATTACTGGTGATGGTGAAGTAGATAAACAATTACTGAAACAAATAGACTTAGACAAACTAAACGAGAATGCATACATATCAAGTGAGGGTGAGATTGAGAGTGATTTCGATGATACAGATACTACTTAGGTAATTCAAACATTAAAATTAACAGTATACCTTATGTTTATTATTTTTTTACATTTGCATGACTTTAGTTTGTAACAATTACTTGTATTGAATATGAGAAGGAAGATAAGTGACATGTTTTGGCATAGAAAACACGACCAAGTTTGAGTTTTCCCTTCATAGGTTGGGTTATTTGTTTACTAAAAATTCACCACTTCACTTTGTTTGTTCCTAAATGTCATATATGTAACAATTTTTGCATACAAATGACAGACAAAGGTAGAGGTGGTGGTCGTAGACCACCTAATCGTGGCAGAGGTCGTGGTATTGGTGGGAAAGCTCCAACCACCACCAACTCTCCCATTTCAGCCATTCACATCTCAACATCGGTGTCGACAATTTCTATTGTTGGACAAGCCCCACTTCCAACAGTTCAGGAGGAACCGAATCCTGCACTTATAAGGGAGTCGATTCCCGCTATCCCGTTTAGAGAGGCCACACCTTTGGCACCAGAAGGTTCACTTACACCTGAGTACCCACCTCGTGGAGAGTTTGGACATCCAGCTAATTAGAAGCTTTGACTTCAGGTGAAAAAGGAAAAGTAAGTAAATTTTAATTTAACGATTAATTTTTATTACAACACTATTTAAATATGATTTTGACAATATCTCTTTACATAGATTTACACCAGCACAGGGCCCTTCCATTGTTATCTCATGGATCATCAGGCAGAAATTTGATGAACCGTGTCCGACTTGGAAGAAGGTACTCCTTTGGGTTCGGGATAGGTGGTTTAGGGAGTTTAAGGTAATTTGATTTGTGGTTTAGTTTAAAATGTGTTATTTGTTGTATTGTGTTGCCTAATTCATTTTTCATGCAAAAAGAGTATAGGTGGAACCCGCAACCAGAGCAAGTCATCAGAGCTGTTTTTGAGACAAAAGGTTCATGAATTTTAAAAAATGCGATGAACAAGATTAGGAATGATCAGGATAAGGGGATCTGGATTCCACCCAATGTTCAAGCAGTCTTGGACCAACATTAGGGTTCTGAAGCTTTTCAAAACAAGAGCTCTATTGCCAAGGCAAATCGGGCTGTTGATAAGGGAGCCTCGGCCTATTGTGGTGGCTCGATATCCACTGCAGCTCACTATAAGAAAATGGTAATTTTATTTCATTTTTACTTAATTGATTTAAATTCAATATAATTGATTAGATGTATTATAACTTTAACCTGTGTTTAAATTTATGTACACTCGGGAGTTTCGACGATCACCAACTGCTTGGGAGGTGGTGGAGAGAACGAAAAAATTGAAGTCTGGAGCATGGGCTAACATAAGACTCGTGAACTTGCTATAAATTTACTTTCTAATTTTTGATTGTACTTTAAAGTTTAAGTGTCATTTGAAAAAAAATTGATATAAGCAATGTCGAGAGGAGATCCAGCAGCATACCACAGAAGAAGGCACATTAGTATAATCATCAAAATACTAACCAATGCTAATGTGCCTTCCTCTGTGGTATGTTGCTGGATCTCCTCTCAACATTGCTGATATCAATTTTTTTTCGAATTATACTTAAACTTTAAAGTACAATCAAAAATTAGAAAATAAATTTACAGCAAGCTCATGAGTCTTATTGTTAACCCATGCTCCAGACTTCAATTTTTTCGTTCTCTCCACCACCTCCCAAGCAGTTGGTGATCGTCGAAACTCCTGAGTGTACATAAATTTAAACACAGGTTAAAATTATAATACATCTAATCAATTATATTGAATTTAAATCAATTAAGTAAAAATGAAATAAAATTACCACTTTCTCATAGTGAGCTGTAGTGGATATCGAGCCACCACAATAGGCTGAGGCTCCCTTATCAACAGCCCGATTTGCCTTGGCAATGGAGCTCTTGTTTTGAAAAGCTTCAAAACCCTAATGTTGGTCCAAGACTGCTCGAACATTAGGTGGAATCCAAATTCCCTTATCCTGATCATTCCTAATCTTGTTCATCGCATTTTTTAAAATTCATGAACCTTTTGTCTCAAAAACAGCTCTGATGACTTGCTCTGGTTGCGGGTCCCACCTATACTCTTTTTGCATGAAAAGTGAATTAGGCAACACAATACAACAAATAACACATTTTAAACTAAACCACAAATCAAATTACCTTAAACTCCCCAAACCACCTGTCCCGAACCCAAAGGAGTACCTTCTTCCAAGTCGGACACGGTTCATCAAATTTCTACCTGATGATCCATGAGATAACAATGGAAGGGCCCTGTGCTGGTGTAAATCTATGTAAAGAGATATTGTCAAAATCATATTTAAATAGTGTTGTAATAAAAATTAATCGTTAAATTAAAATTTACTTACTCTTCCTTTTTCACCTGAAGTCAAAGCTTTTAATCAGCTGGATGTCCAAACTCTCCACGAGGTGGGTACTCAGGTGTAAGTGAACCTTCTGGTGCCAAAGGTGTGGCCTCTCTAAATGGGATAGCGGGAATCAACTCCCTTATAAGGGCAGGATTCGATTCCTCCTGAACTGTTGGAAGTGGGGCTTGTCCAACAATAGAAATTGTCGACACTGATGTTGAAATGTGAATGGCTGAAATGGGAGAGTTGGTGGTGGTTGGAGCTTTCCCACCAATACCACGACCTCTGCCACGATTAGGTGGTCTACGACCACCACCTCTACCTTTGCTTGTCATCTGTATGTAGAAATTGTTACATATATGACATTTAGGAACAAACAAAGTGAATTTTTAGTAAACAAATAACCCAACCTATGAAGGGAAAACTCAAACTTGGTCGTATTTTCTATGCCAAAACATGTCACTTATCTTCCTTCTCATATTCAATACAGTAATTGTTACAAACTAAAGTCATGCAAATGTAAAAAAATAATAAACATAAGGTATACTGTCAATTTTAATGTTTGAATTACCTAAGTAGTATCTGTATCATCGAAATCACTCTCAATCTCACCCTCACTTGATATGTATGCATTCTCGTTTAGTTTGTCTAAGTCTATTTGTTTCAGTAATTGTTTATCTACTTCACCATCGCCATTAACATTCGCAAGAGAATCATTAATGACATCTTGGTCAACATGTAGTAGTACTTGAAGCCCTACAATGTCATCATCTTAGTACGGAACCTCTTGGTCAGTATGACTTACTACATTGACAGTGATTGTACTGCGAGCTTTTGTCTTGATTACAACTAACCAACCTCGATGTCCCTCAGGATATGTCGTGTAATAAACTTGTTTTGCTTGTTGTGCAACATGAATGGATCGTATGCTTTATTATATCTTCGTGATTCCCTTACTTCAACGATCCCAAACTTATTATCTACTCTTGTCCAATATTAGGAGTATTATCAAACTAGTCGCACTTGAAGAGAATTAACTTCATTAATGGGATGTCAGTATATTCCAATTGAATAATATCATACAAGATTTCATAAAAATCATATTCTAATTGACCATTGATTCCTCGTACATAAACACCATGATTAGAGGAATTCATGCCTTCACTCTAAAGAACAGTGTGAAATGTGTCCATTTATAGTATATATAGGCCATGATTCAACTTTTCTCTCAAGCCCCCATGCCAAACTAACCAATAGTGGATCTTGAATATTATTTCCTAAATTTAGAACCTAAAAAATTTAATAACGTATCAAACCGAAATTTTATCAAGTATATAACACATTTAAACAAAAGGATATCTATTACACAAGTGACTAAAAACTTTTTTTTTCCAAACTGTCCACCTTGGACAATTCAAGTTTCAATACAACGAGCACACATACCTTGACCAAAGTACGTGTGCTTGTTAGTATTGAACCTCAAACAAAAAACAAAGGCTTTGTACAGTGCAAACAAACTTGAAAAAAATAATAATTAACATAATCAATTGCCAAACACGTGCATACTATTAAGAATATGATCACACTACTAGCATCCAGCCTAAAACAGGATCACACCTTATTGAACTCTGCTCTTCACTAACAAACAAACATATAATTTGTAAACACATGCATACTTTTTAATTTATCAGCACACAACAAAGAATAAGAGAGTATTTAACCTACCTCAACTCAAAAGTAAATTGTAATTTGTGTAGAATGTAAGTACAAAACTTGTGATAGAAAGGAACAGTGAAAGGCACCAAGCACTGTAAAAAAAAAATAACCATATCAATGTGTTATATGGGAAAAACTTTAATAACATGAGATAAAACAAAATATACCTCAATACTAATTTAAAGGCATTGAAACAGAATGGTTAAGAAATCCAGACTCATAAATGTCATGAAATAAAATTACATTATAAATTGAAAGAAATTACAATTAATTAGGATATTCAAATTGATACCAAAGAAAGCCGCTATCAATATGATGTAGAAGTTGAAGATAACATTCATAATGTAATAAATTACACATGCAACAAGTGATACGTCATCTAGTATTTATGGCATGACTATGGCCGGCTTTTAATTATTCATCTTATGGCTCCTTTCTAGTTTTTCTATTGGAATAAAAAAAACGATGCATTAGTTTTATTTAGATTATGTTTGGCTAGCTTTTTTTTTTTTTTGCTTAAATGTTACTTTAAAGTTAAAGCTCAAAATAACAGCTTTAAAAATAAAATAGAAGTTATTTTGTAATTTTTATTTTTTTTAGTTTTAAAGTTCCTTTTAAGCTAAAAGTTGTTTAGTAAAAAAATATTAAAATTTTAAATTTACTTAAAACTAATTGCCTCACTCAACAAAATAATATATATAATGATAAAATAAATAAAAAATTATGTAAAGTTAATTTTTAGTTACAATTATGTAAAATTAATTTAATCAACATAAATTTATTTTAATGAGAACAAAAATACATAAAAGTATTAAAATATATAAACTTAAAATTTTTAAATAATATTTATTTAAACAAAATATTTTTAGAAGATAAAAAATAATTTATTTAATCAAAATTCAATAATATCAATATATATTAAAAATATCTAATAAATAATTCAAAAAGTATTGAATAAATATGGTGTAGTAATCATGAATTCAAAAACTTAACTATAAATTAAAAATTTTACAAAAATATGGCATCTAAGTTAAATTTAAAGAATAAAAATTATGAATACTTTAAAATATAAAAAATATATTTAACTATATTATTTACTCATTTCATTAATGTTCTTTTATTTTATGTAAAGAATATTTAAAAATTTTAAAAAATAAATAATATCTTTTTAATTTTCTAAAATAAATAATTTAAAAACAAAATTAAAACCTTACAATAAATAAACATAATTTAAAATAAACTAATATATGTATATTATTTAATAGAAAAGCCAATGAAGCACTTGAATTGAAAAAATAATGACAAATTAAAAAAGTTAGTATTTTTTATCTCGTTGGAATTCGAAAAGGAGATTGCAAGATAAGCACCGTATAAGCTAGAAAAAAAACTCATCCTACCAACTGATTTATAAGCTAGTTTTTTTCAAATTTTGTTCTATAGAAATAAGTAACTTATTTTTTTTAAGAGCTTTTCATAAAATATGTTTGGTCCGACTTCTCCTTTCAAGAAGAAAATATGCTAAAAATAATATGGGCTAAACACATTCTTAAAATCATTTTATCTAATATTTTAATTTCTGTATAGAAAAATTAAGAAATAAGTAACATGAAATAACCTATAAAAGCAACATAAGAAACAAAAGAAGCAGTGTAAAACGAAACCGAAAATTAGATATAAAAAAAAAATTGGTAGGATTCTTCAATTATTACTTCCTCCATTGATATCAAATATTATTATCTCTATAAATGTCACATTACAATGAATGAAATGTTTGCAGCCAATTTAAAAAATAAACTAAAAAAATTATAAAAAAATAAATAAATAATTAACAAAACTTAATACATATTATTTGTCTAAAACTTCTTTAAATATACATATAACTATAGTCGCTATTCCCTTTTAGCTTATACGTATAATTAAAAGTATACAATTGTAGTTAATATAAACGTAAGTCCATATTTATAACCTATAACTAAAACTAAAGGTATAAGTGAGTAGTAGAGATAAATATTTTTAACAAAATATATGTACTTATAAAATAATTTATGAAAATGTTAAAATTTCTACGGATGGTTATTGTTTTATATTTTATTATTTTAATATTTTAAAGTGTAACAAGAACCAAATCTAATAAAAAGAAAAGTTGGGCACTATGATACTTTTTGAGTCTAAGTCCATACTACTTTACTTTTTGGGTCCAAGTCCTTAATAGTCCACGTTATCAATGATGTAACAATTGAAGTTGGCACATCTATTAAATCTAATAGCTAGCCAATTACAACGTATATTGAAATGAAAAAAATAATAATAAGGGAAGACAGTGAAAGAGTGGACAGTATCTTTGGCTTTTAAAAGGAAAATAATGACTAAAACTCATCCAATAACTAACATGTGTATTCCTATAAACCAAAAAAACTAAAAGTAAAAGCGAAAATGTTTGGACTCATGAATCTGATGAAATAAAATTACATTATAAAAGCTATAAATTACACTTAAGAATATTCAAATTAATACTAAACAAAAATGGTATCAATATGATGTAAAAGTTAAACATAGCATTAATAATCTAAAAATAACTCACATTCAACAGTACATGCACCAAATAACTTTTAGACCCATTTTCTAGTTTTGAACATGTTATTAGAGTTTAGTAGTGAGTTAGTCGATTAGCTTGTTTGTTATACATTCAATTAGTAAACTAACTTGTATATAATCCCACAACGTTCATTTAGTTATCAATAATAAGATTTCTCTCTTTTCATTTCAATATGGTATCAGGAGATCTTTCTCTCTTCCACACTCTTTGATTTGTTCTTCCCGAAACTTCCATGCTTTGCTCCCCTCTTCATATCTCTCTCTGCTCTTCCATGGCCACCATGGATGATTCCAACCCTTTTACCATCCTCTCCTCTGACAACCCCGGTTTGGTGCTTGTCTCACATCCGTTCACTAGTGACAACTATAATTCTTGGAAGAAATTGATGAAGATGGCTCTACTTGGGAAGAACAAATTCGATTTTGTTGATGGTTCCATTCCCAAACCTCCTTCAACTCATTCCAACTATGCGATTTGGCACCGCAATGTTAACATTGTTGTGTCTTGGATTTTGAATTCCCTTTCCAAAGAATTGCAAGCTAGCATTCTTCACTGTTCCATGGCAAAGGCAATCCGGAACGATCTCACGGAGCAATTCGAGCAACGCAATGGACCTCTAATTTTTCAATTGAAACGTGATCTTGTTACCCTGCAGCAAGGTTCTATGTTTGTTTCATCCTATTATGCTAAACTCCGTTCTCTTTGGGAATCCCTATCTGAGCTCAAACCTGCCCATTCTTGCACGTGTAATGGCATAAAACCCTGGCGTGACTTTGAACAGATGGACTATGCTATGCATTTCCTCATGGGAGTCAATGAGTCTTTTTCTACCATTGGAGATCAGATCCTTTCCGTGGATCCTTTTCCTCCTATTACTAAGGTTTTTTCCCTAGTTGTCCAAGATGAGAAACAGAAAGTAATTGGTGCTTTTACTTCCAATGATATGTCTCATGCCTTTGCTGTTAAAGCTAATCCCGACTCCAAGAGCAAAGGTGCTAAGAAAGACCGCCCCACTTGTACTCATTGTGGGTTTCTTGGTCATACTCAAGATAAGTGCTACAAACTTCATGGCTACCCACCTAATTACAAGAAGAACAAAGGTGCTAACAAAACATCTTCCGTGAATCAAGTATCTACGCCTCTTACTACACCTCCTTTCCAACTTATAGAACAACAGTATAGCCAATTAATGAGCATCTTACATGGCCAAGCATCCACTGCCACTGTCCCGCATCATGATACCTCCAATGGTGTAATCCTTTCTGCTTCTTCTGTCGAATTTTTACATGATTGCTGGCTTGTTGATTTCGGTGCTAGCACTTATATTGTTTGTTCTTTAAAACTATTTCAGTTTTTTGAATATATGGCCAATAGAACTGTCACTTTACCCAACCATTTGGTTGTTTCTGTTGTAACTATTGGAACTGTGCGTTTGTCTCCACATTGATTACTGCATAACGCCTCATATGTTCCCCAATTTACATTCAACTTGTTGTCAGTTAGTGCTCTACTCACTAACCCAAATTTCTCTATAACATTTTTTCACAATCATTTTATTATCTAGGAGATGCCACACTGCAGGAAGATTGGCAGGGGTGACCTTATTCAAGGCCTTTATGTCTTAGCCATCACCGATACATCTGATACTTGCAATTCTGCTTCCTTTCATTCTTGTAAAAATGTTACTACACATACATGTAATACTGCTAATATTTGGCATTCTAGATTTAGACATATTTCTGATAAAGTGCTTCGTGTGCTAAGTCATAAAATTCCCTTTGCTATACCCAATGATTTCTCTACTTTTAATTGTCAAATATGTCCCCTTACAAAATTTTGCAGACAGTCTTTTCCTAATTCTAACCATGTTTCCGATTCCCCTTTTACTTTGTTACATTGTGATATTTGGGGCCCCTATGGCCATTGTACTTATGATGGCAAGCGCTACTTTCTCACCTTAGTGGATGATTGTTTGAGATTTACTTGGCTTTATTTGCCCAAGCACAAGTCTGAAGCTACTGTTGCAATTCAACAATTTTTTACTATGGTGAAAACACAATTTGGTGCATTCATTAAGTGCCTCAGATCAGATAATGCCAAAGGGTTGGCCCTGACAGATTTCCTTCTTTCTCGAGGCACATTGCACTAGTTCTCTTGTGTTGAAAGGCCTGAGCAAAACTCTATAGTTGAACGCAAACATCAGCACCTGTTAAATGTGGCACGTGCTCTATTCTTCCAATCTAAAGTCCCTATCACTTTTTGGGGAGAATGTGTGGCTACTGCGGCTTGTTTGATCAATTGTGTGCCATCACCATTGTTGAAGAATAGTTCACCATATCAAGTTCTCTATGGAACAAGCCCAGATTATCAATCCTTACGTGCTTTTGGTTGCCTAACTTTTGCAGCCACATTACCTTCAAGCAAAAACAAGTTTACTCCCAAGGCTGTCCCATTTGTTTTCATTGGATATCCAAGAGGGTACAAAGGATATAGATTATACAATCTGCAAACTAAACAATTTTTCATATTTCGTGATGTAACCTTTCACGAGACCATATTTTCCTTTAAAATTGTTTTCCCCACAACAGATATACCGGACCCTTTAAGTGACTTCGTCATACCTATGCCTATCTCGGATTCCTCCACACCTATGCCCCAACCTAATCATATACTACAAACTCCTACACCACCACAATCTCAACTCGCTTCACACATTCTTGCATTAAGACGATCCTCTAGACTCACCAAACCACCAGCATACCTTTCTGACTATCTTAGACCTAATCACACACAAACTTACCCTATTCAACATTACTGCTCCTTAGCCCATCTCAATCCCGCTTACTGAAACTTAATCAATCAAATATCAACAACTTATTCAATATTTTCATCAAGCAATTTCCTTTCTTGAATAGCGGCAAGCCATGAATGAAGAAATTCAAACTTTGGAGGCCAATACAACTTGGTCTCTTGTCCCCTTACCACCTAACAAACATTGCATAGGTTGTCGATGGATATACAAAGTCAAGTATAAGCCTGACTGAACTGTAGATAAATACAAAGCACGATTAGTAGCCAAAGGTTACACACAACAAGCTGGAATTAATTTCTTTGAAGCTTTTCACATGTTGCAAAGCTTACATCTGTCCATGTTCTCCTTACCGTCACAACTACCAAGAACTGGTGTTTAGTGCAGCTTGATGTCAATAACGCTTTCCTCAATGGAGAATTATTTGAGGAAGTTAACATGGAACTTCCAAAGGGTTACTATACGAACAATAAAGAACTTGTTTGTAAGCTGAACAAATCCCTCTATGGCCTTTGCCAAGCATCATGACAATGGTTTTGCAAGTTATCTTCTACATTGCTGAACCATGGATTTATCCAATCCAAAAACGATTACTCATTATTTACTTCAAGATTTGGTTTTTCCTTGGTTGTTCTCCTCGTTTATGTGGATAATATAATTTTAGCTAGACCAACTTCTACCCGCGTTGCTTAGGTTCAAAGCCAGCTTCAATCTCTATTCAAGTTGAAGGTTCTTGGTCCATTAAAATACTTCTTGGGATTAGAGGTTGCCAAGTCTAGCAAAGGCATCTCTTTATCTTAGCGCAAGTAGACATTATCTCTCCTAGAAAATATTGGTTTCTTGGGTTGTAAACCCTCTTCTCTTCCCATGGATCCAAATGTCAAGTTGACTGCTAATGATGGTGATCCTATTCCTGACCCATCCGTGTATAGGCATCTCATTGGACGTCTCATGTACTTAACTATTTCAAGGCCTGATATCAGTTTTGCGGTTCACAAACTCAGCCAGTTCGTGCAAAGTCCTCGATCCTCCCACTTGCATGCTGTGCATCACCTTTTACAATATCTCAAGTCTGCCCTAGGTCAAGGTTTATTCTTTCTTATACAAAATTCACTTCATCTAATTGCATATGCAAATGCAGATTGGGGAAGCTGTACTGACACCCGCAAATCTACCACTGCTTTCTATGTGTTCTTAGGGGATGCGTTAGTCTCATAAGTAGCCCATGGTTTCTAAATCTTCAGCTGAAGCCAAATATCGATCTTTAACTTCGATGGCCAGCGAGTTGGTTTGGTTGAAATGACTATTACTTCACTTTGAAGTTCCTATCACCTGTGCTATGATCTTTTGTGACAACCAGTCTGCTATTCATTTGGCTTCAAATCCCACCCATCATGAACGGTCAAAACATATAAATAATGATTATCACTTCATTCGTGAACTAGTACAGTCAAATGCTTTGAAGTTAATTCATGTCAAAACCCAGCATTAAGTGGCTGACTTTTTCACTACAGCCTTACCTACATCAACTTTTGCAACCTTCATCCGCAAGTTCAGAATAATCAATATATGTCAACCAATTAAATAAAAAAAAAAGAGTAAGAACAAACTAATTATTTTTCTTAATTTATATGTCAATCTTAAATGAAGACAAAAAGGATATATATAAAAGAAATATTAATAAACACTTATTATTTGTTAAATGTCATTGAACTCTTTCTTTCTTTTACAGACACCCCTTTTGTTAAAAATATATACATAAATAAAAATTGAGGATATTTAATTGGAAAAGTTGTCTATGAATTAGAATAGAAAGAATGGATATGCAGCTAAATGGTCAAAGTTGAAATTTTTCTTTGCCTATCGTCTCTACATCTTTTGATATAAAATCAAACTATATATATATATATATATATATATATATATATATATATATATATATAAAGAGAGAGAGAGAGAGAGAGAGAGAGAGAGAGAGTTTGAAATTCATTAAAAGAAAAGATTAGACAAAGATGCTACACTCAATTAAAAAGGCAACAACACGTAGAAAAGGTTATAAATAATAATAAATAACATCATGAAAGGAACAATTAATAATAAAAACATTTAAAAATAAAAATAACGATAGTAAATTAATAATATAATCTTCAAAAAATATAAATTAAATAAAAATAATACTAATAATATAATATAAATAATTCCAATATAACATTATAAAGTCAAAAATAAAAGTAAAGGAATATTATAATCTCAAAAGAAAAATATGAAAATAATACTACTATAATAATATCAAATATGAAATAACAATAACAATAAAAGAAAAAAAAATAGGAAAAGAATATTATAATAGTTAAAGATCAGAAATAATAATGAAATATCATCGTAACAAATAAAAGAGATAATAAAATAATTTATAATAGCTTAAATAAAAAATAATTAGAAAATATTTTAGTAACCAAAAATGACGATAAATAATATCATTGGTAAAAATATAAATAATAAAATTACACTATTATAAATAGTAATGTTGTAATACTACAATAGTACCCAGTCAAATTATTAACACAATTTTGTAATGTTTTAAAGCACACTAATTTAATCAAGAATAGCACTAACCCGTCTTAGACATTTGTATTTGTGCATTTAGAAAAAGTAGCCATAAGTCAAAAGACTACTAGCATGTCAATCAGAATACAGTTAGATAAATAACAAAGAAAATAAAAAATAAAGAATGTGCTGCTGTAATCCAAAATAAATCAGACATATTATTAACTATACTTGAATAGTATCTTTCTAAGTTTAAAACCTACTTGTGTCTATGGTAGTGACAACTATAAACTAAACATGATAATATATTAAACAGTTGAAAATCTCTTCACTCTTGAACAACAATGACGCAGAAGAAAACCTCAAGTCATATTATACATATCTATGATTGGGTCCAAATGCAAGAGAAGATTTCTTATATTCTCTTCCATGTATGCCATTTACTGGTGTAGAGGAGAGCAAAGCTGATCTTGGTGGCATCAGGGATCCGAAAATACCAATACAGAAAACACAATATTTTAAAGGTAATGTGCTAATTTTCTTTTCTCCCCTTGAGGACTTTATTATCTGTATTACTATTAGCATATTAGGCAATAAAAAGTGTGATAGTGAAAAGGTAAAGAGGAAGGAGTTGAGAGTTTGTGATAAGCTATAAAGCTTTAACCATAATAAAGGACTAAAAGAACAACGATAAAAAGAAAAGGATATGACTCTAGAGAAGAAACAGGGTGACCAAAATTGGTTTCAAAAACAATTTGTAAGGAAAATGAGTAGTGGTCATGACTCTAGAGACATGTAGCAAGCCACTGCAGTAGCTGCTCTGCATTCACAATTAATTTGGTCTTTGAATAGAAGACTAAGACCCTAGAGGCATAATTGATAAATACCAAAAGCAAGGTGGATGGCACAAAACCTCCAATTTCTATACTTAGTAACGCATCCAAGTGATTGTCAGGCAAGGATGAGAAAGTAGAACTCCACTAGTTAATAATATTTATTTACCCTTTTGAGAGGGGAGTATTCACAAACTACAATGAACTTTGTCTGCATTATGTTGATGTTCATTTAGATCTAAGGATGACCAAGGTAAGAAGGTGCCAAAGTCCTTAGTTAAAGATGAAAAGAAACCCCCCTGCACCGTCAATGAAAGAGACTTCCTACAAGCCCTCAATTGTTTAGTTACCTCAATTATCAGTAACACTCCAAGTAGCTCTCAATGTCAGTTTTAATGATCCCATACTTATTCAAATTCAAATATTATTACCAAGAAAAAATCACCACTCCATGCAAATATTTGTGCACCTAGAAAAAGTACCCATAAGTCAAAAGACTAGTAGCATATCAATCAGAAGACAATGAAACTAACTACATTTAGGAAAAATAATGACAGAAGCCTATAGAACACGTGTAAATAATTTATTAACTTGGCAAACAACTACCAACCTTTCCTGTCTTCATATTTAGCACAAACCATTGCCTGCTCCAATCATTAGTTTTTGCTCTTTAACAAAAATCCTGCAAAAAAAAAAAAAAAAAAACTAGATTTAGTTTATTAATGATTTTGAAATATATAGTTTGGCAAATTCCAACTTCCAAATTCATGCATTGTTAGTACAAAACTGCAATGCATATTAGGAATATCTCCCATGCCATTCCGGGTCAGATAGCCAAGAAACAGAATTGACAGAGCTTTGAAAATTAAATTCCTTTATGGTCATTAATAGAACATACTCTAACCAGAAAGCCTATAATAAAAATAGTAAAGTTTAAGATTTTCTACAGAAGTTTTCTGCATAACAGCTACTTTCGAAAGTTTTTATGAATACTTAAGTGCTATGTATGAGATTAAGTGCTATGTATGAGATTCATCAAGTTGGTCTACATGATATCGAAACAAATTCATTTGTGAAAAAACTTAAAACCCATTATTTCTCTCCCATGAAAACAAATAATCATACCAAGAAAACATGTATTAGATTAGACCCACTATTTCAAACAAAATAGCGTTAACAAAATCATCCGACCCACTTTCTTCCTCCAAAAAAGAAAGTTTTGTTTTATTTTAATCACAATTATCCAGTACTTCAATTGATTCAATATCCAAGCCGACAATAGAGCCACATTTTTCAAACAAAATTACGTGAACAGAATCACCAGACCTACTTTCCTCTTCCAAAAAGAAACGTTCTTTTTTTTTTTTCCGTTTTGTTTTAATACCAATTACCCAGTGCTTCAATTGATTTACAATCCAAGCCAACGATAGAAAACATAAGGTGAAACAAAGAAATTATTTCGAACATCGTATGGGCAATGACCGAACCTTGGAGGTCGTGGTTGAGGAGCAACTACATTCGAAGCACGTCGCGCTAAAGGACGCCTCTGTAGTCGAGTGGACAGGGTCAGTGATTTGGGCGTGAGATTACTAGTGGTGAGGATGGGTTGAAACCTACCTTGGGTAACAGTGAAGCAGAGCGGAAAATGCCGTGAGATTTGGGCGATGAGGGTGAGCAATTTCAGTGAGTACGAGTAACTTTTTGGGGAAAAATTTTTAAGATGTCAGTATTAGTGTTTTTCCAGTACGAGCGTGTTTCAGCAAATTTTAGGAAAATTTATGTCTTTTAGGTGGTCGCGAGTTTTTAATTTTTAATTTTTAAATACAATTTTCAAAACAAAATGTATTTGACTAAAATGGAATTAAAATAGTTTTTAATTTAATTTCAAAATATTTTTACATTTATTTTCAAAATTAAGAAAAATGAATTTGTAAATTTGATTTTTGGTTTTTAAAAAAAATACACATTATTATATTTGACAATAACATTTCTTGTCACCAGCACAACTATCGCTATTGTCACCACCACTATCACCACCACCACTATTGTTGTTGCCATCTCTGCAACCACCATCACCACAGGCACCACCACCACCACCACCACCACCGGCACCGGCACCGCCACCACCATCACATCACTGCTGCCACAACTACCACAACCACCAGCATCGCTTCCACCACCACAAGCTTCATCACCACTACCATCGTCACCGCTACCACCACCACAAGCTTCATCACCACTACCATCGTCACCGCTACCACCACAACCGCGATCACGACCACCAACACTGCTGCCACCACCACAGGCAATGTCACTACCACCACTGACTCTGCCACCACTATCACCAGTGGCACTGCCACGATCCCCATTGGTACCGCCACAACCATCGTCGTTGACACCGCCACAACCGTCACCATCGACATTACCATCGTACCACCATTATTATTGTCATTACCACTACCACTGTCATCACCACATAAAAATATTCTTAAACTAATTTTAACAGAATAAAAAATTTCAAAGTGAGTTTATTTTGAAACCAAAAATTAGAAGAAAAAAACTAAAACTAATTTTTAAAAACTAAAAACTGGTTGTAGTTTTTGAAAATTTCAAAACTTACAACCAAAAACTACCCAAAACGGGCCCTTAAGTTTTGAGTATTAAGTGGAAAAGTATTTTCCACCAAAAGCTTGTTTGGTGGCCTGATATAATGGGATAGGGTATGATAATTATTTTATCCTATTCTAATATGTTGTTTATTGTGCCAACAGAATATGATAATCTTATATTACCCTTTTACATATCTTGTTGTTCTAGTGTATTTTTTATCTTGATGGGGAGTTGGGTTAGGAAACAACAGGATATGATAAGCTTTCTCTATATATATATTATGTAATATGTTGAATATTAAAATAAATATTATATATATAGTATTATATTTATAAATATTATATATATAAATATATAATTATATATACAATAATAAATTTATATATATATACATATATATATATATATATATATAATTATGTATATATAAATATATTATTGTATATATAATTATAGTAACAGATAAAATATTATTATGAGAAATATATATAAGATTTATATATAAGATTTGATGATATATATTATAATATAATGTAATAATAACAAATTAATATATATTACTATATATTACATTTTTTATATATATTTTATTATATATATATATATATATATATATATATATATATTTGTAATATAGTTTTGAAAAGTAAATTAAAGTATATTATTAATTAAAATATTAAAATTTAATAATTAATATTTAAATTTTTAAGATAATATTTAAATGATAATTGTAATTTTAAAATTTTAATATATATTTTTATAGTTTTAAGAAAGTAACTTCACATGAATAAAAAATAATATTGTATACTTTAGTTAAAATTATATTTTTTGAAAAAATTAAAAATTAAATTAAAAGTTACTTTCTAGAAAATTATATGTAATTTTATCAAAATAGTAATTTTGTCATTTAAACAAGTTTTATATTTTATTCTATCATTACCTGATTTGTTATCTGATGTACATCAAACATTAGATAAAACTATAACTTATTCTGCTATTATCTTATATTGTTTTTATCATACTATTATATCCTATCATATCATACTATATTTCAGCTTTACGATGAATCCCACTAATGGTTCACGATACAACCACTATTATTTGATTGTGATTTAATATATCCATAGTTTTACTCATGTGGTTTTAGTGTTTTTTTTTAGTCCTTACCATTAAGCCTAGTTAATTTAGTGCTGACATGGTTAATAAAATAAAAAATATTAATTAAGATAATGAAGAATATTTTAAATTAATATAATTAGATTATTTTTAAGTGTGTAATTCAATTAAATAATGTATTTATTACTTATATAAATAAGGTAATTAGAAATAATTTACTTTTATAAGTTATTTTAAAATTTTAATATATTATGAACAATGATTTTTATTGCTTTCAATATTGTTCTTATTTTTTAATTCACTGATTTGCTTTTAACATTATACTTTTTAAAAAAAATTATAATTTATTTAGAAGCTTATAATTTAATTTTAATATGTTAATTTTATCTTTAGACACAAAATCACTATTTGTGATATATTAAAAAAATAAATTATATTACAATCAGTCAAAATTGATGAATTGAAATGTAAAAATAACATAAAAGTAATATATTAAAAGCAAATTATAAGTGCCTAAGTAAATTATAATTTTTTAAAAAAAATTACAATGTTAAAAACAAATTAATGATTTGAAAAGTGAGAATAATATTAAAAGCAATAAAAATCATTATTCATAATATACCAAAAATTAAAAATAAATTATAAAATTAAATTATATATAATTTTTGTAACACCCTTTGTCACGACATTTAATTCTATGATTATTTTATTTATTTATTATATTTAGTGATTATTTCGTTGAGATTTTTTTTTAGCATATGTTATTGATCTTAATAAAAATAGAAACTGTAATCATATCTATTGGATCATAATCGCGTATTTAGATATGTCATATGTCATAAACAAAGTCCAAGGTACATAATAAAATCATACAAACAATCTGTAATAAATCAAAATATCTCAAAATACAAATCAGTTAACTGGTTACATATACACCACCACACCACTAATATCTAATCTCCTCCATATAATACAACAAAACAAAAGAGTCTGAAATTAGAGCAGTCAGTCTACAAGCTAAGTCTTATACTATCCCAATGGTCTTCCTCAAAGCCTCAAAGTGTGGGCCTCATCGGTGATGGGATTCCTACCATCTGAGCTAGCTGTCCTCCGACAAGTCGCAAAAACATACATACAAGAAAGAAAAGAAAGGAGTGAGGTCACATCACTCTTATATTTAAGGTCACAAACTACGAAACTTTACAGTTCCAATCAAACAGAATAATCATTGTGAGTGATTATTTGATTATGCAATGCAAAGGAAACTAAAGTTTCCATCTAAGTTTGACAAACTCATACATATGGGCCTAGTGCCTCCTGACTCCCATGATCAGAGGTCTTAACATTTCTTTTAGATGACGATTGGGAGTACATATTCCTTCCTGGTACTTCATTTTATAGATAAACACGAGTCTTTAACCACTTTTGAAGGAATATTCTCCACCAATCCTGGTGACGCTCAACAGTTGTCGGGGTTATTGGGTCGGATAATGTGAGTTTCCCAGCTCAGGATTACAGGGGCTAACTCTTTGGATTTCACAACCCAAATCCTCTTACCCCCAAGACTCTGTGAGTCTTGCTTACATCCCTCAGGTACCATATTGTGGTCAACCCCTCATACACACTTCACTTTACACGATGCACATGATGCATGTCTTAACTTAGTATTGACACTTAAATTAAGGACTTATCATTCTCATGAAATTCTGCCAGAGTTTTCTCTGTTTTTAGTACTTTCTCCCATACCTCTACATGGGTATGGTTAATAAACAGGTCTCATACCTCTACATGGGTATGGTCAATAAACAAACAAAGACATAACCTGCCAAACAATAATTATCATCATTCCCATCCTTTATCATTCTCATTTTCAATCATTTCTCATTGGCTCCCTTGGCCACATCTTTTGGTACCTCTCAAGCTTACCATTCACATATGACATTATATACATATCTCCAATGACCATTTAACATCCTATCATAACACTTTGATCCAAGCATAATGATTGGACAAACAATTTACTCACCAATACCATTCTCAAAACTATTCAATTTACATAGGCACCCATGGCCAAATTCTCGATAATTCTCAAGATTACCATACATATAGCACATTTCAAACATATCTTAATCACATTTCCATATCTCATGACATAATATTTTAACACTTTAATTCAAGTAAAGTAATTAGAACAAGGCAAATTCACATGCCTTTGCCATTCATTGACCAACTAGCATACACATAGGCTAGTAAGATTATAATTGCTCTTATCTATGAATCTTGTCTCAAATCTATTTACTAACATTAAATCATTTATTTCAATTATTTCCAATCACTTATGATCTTTATAACTAGTTCTTATGCCTTCTAACATGATCAAACTACTTTCTAGTTATAAATTTTGCTGTCAAAAACGAAAACAGGACAACACTCAATTTGGATACAAAAATATGCTTTCCAAGACTCTAAACACATTCAAATTCATCCATTCTTTTTCCTACATGTTTCTCAATACTGTATCATTCAATAATAATCCATCAAACATCATTTAAACATAAAAATATGAACCAAATCACAGTTATACAGCAGCAGGGCAGCAGCTCGTTTTTAGTATTCATGTGGCACTTTCAAGTATCAAAACATGTCCAATTGGCTCTCGATGCTTACTAAAATTTAGAAGTATCATATACTAATCAAAATACACTTAAGACGCAACATTTAGCTCACTTTACATGTGGTTTTATTGTCTTAAAACACACCAGACCAACAGAGCAAAATTATGCAAAAAAAATTGCTTTTCACATGAACAATTGCCTCAAAAGTTTACTTCCATAATTACTAGAATACTAGAATACAAACACATTTATCTTTATTACCTTCAACTTCAACTCATGTTACTAACCTTTGCTAATACATTCTTCATGTGTTTTTCACCAATTCTAAGTGAAATTCAATCATTCCAATTAGACCTAACCATTCATGATCTTGTTAGTTAATTCCCTCACCTTCTAATACACTATAATACTGTTAAAAAAAACTAATTTTACTACTGTCAAAGAAAAACAGGACAGCTTGTGATCACATGCACAAAACATGCTTTTCAAGGCTCAAATGCATCCAATTTCATCCAAAACTTTTTCCTATATGTTCTTTAATGTAGCAGCATCCATTATCAATCAATTAAACAACATTTTTACACAAAATGTTAGACATTTTGCTGCAACAGAGAGGCTAGTTTGCAACTCGGATTTCCAGCTCAAGTGTCACTTTCAAGTGCTCAAACACGTCAAAATTACCTCTTATGCTTACCAAAATTTAGCGACATCATATACTAATTAAAAGAAATTTAATTTCTAACAAATAACACACTTTAAACATGAATTTACCACTAAAATCACTGTAGTACAGCAGAGTACATTATGCAGCAAAAATTCATAGTTTAATGCTTCCAACATTTCTCTAGGTATGGTTTGTACTCCATTGGGTCTAAGAATCATATGACACCACTTGTAACATTAAAGGATGATCTACAACATGTTAAATTCATGGTTTTTCATCACTAAACCACACAAAATAGCACCCACGTTTTTACTGCAGAATTCACATATTCATGCACCAAGACATGCCATTTTGGCTTTCTTTGATCACCAAACCTTAGGAGTATCATATAACAATTATAAGACACTTAATTTCCAATGATTAGCACACTTTAAACATGGATTTATTATTGAAGTACTTTGCAGAACAGCAAAGTAATTATGCAGTAAAATTCTCCACTTAAAAACCTTTAACACATCACATAAGCTTCATTTGAACTCTATCAATTCTAGGATTCATATAGCACCATTTGTAACATCAAATTATGGTTTATAGCACGTTAAATTCATGATTTTCCATCCCAAAACATCTTAGGACAACAACCACGTTTTCAGTAGACTAAGGTAATTTTCAACATCCAAATCAAGTCATACATACTCATTTACATGCATTCAAGCAAGAGTTTTCATCCATAATCACTTAGGACACAAAATACTCAAGAAATATGACTTTAAAAATATATTTATTAGCAAATATTAAAGCAAAAAATTGTTGTCAACAGAAAACAGAGTGATATGGATCATATGCACCACATCACACATGAATAAGCATCCAAACTTATACCCACTCCAGGAGACTAAGGGCATCTCCAAATAAACAAACATAAGACCATATAAAAGTGAGAAACAACCTCCTCCCCTTACCTTGGGGCTGCAAACATGAAGATGAGAGAGAGGGGAAGGTGAGTTCTTCAAGCCCTTTGGGTGCTCCACACCTCCACCAAGCTAGAATGAAGATGGAATCAAAGATTGGAAGGTGTCTCCTAAGGGGAGAAAAGCTTTTCAGCCCAAGGGTTCCAGGGGGCATCGGCTGTTGTAGTGGAGAAGCAATCGTTAGTTTCGATATATAGGGTCTATCGTAACCGGGGTCGCGGTGTGACGATGAAAATGAGTTTTAAAAACAGGGAGTCGCCACCAATATTTATTAAGGGCAAACATTGGAAAAACCTAAATAGAAAATGGTCTACGAAATCAAATTTTGGGCTTGGGAGTCAATTACATGTAGGGAAGATATTAGCATCCTACAACGTCCGTTATAAAAACAGTTACCTCTAATTAATTAAGCAAATTATTAATGGCTTTTAAAATATTTATCTCACTCTAAAAATAATTGCAAGAAGAATTTTATTATTATAAAAAATATTTTTATTTTATCTTAAATTTTATTATTTTTTGAGATTGACAGAAGTGGGCCCCTGCTCCTACATGTCTCCCGATGCAATAGAGAATCAGACTCACGTAGTCCTTTCCTAGAAAATATTTGTGTGTTGTTATTTTTTTTATTTTGCTTATTAAATTTTAGAATTTCTAAACCGTTACGGCTTATATGTCCTAAAAATAAAATCAACAGAGGTGTACACCTAAGTCAATCCATTGAAGAAAATTAATTTTAGTTTAACATTTTTAATTTTAGAGAGGAGTTTAAAGACATCAAGTTGTCACAACTTGTGCCTTAAAACCTTATGATTAAAAAGATGTCACATCCAATTAATCCTTTCTCTAAAAAATTAATTAAATATAAAATATTTCTAATTTGAAAAGGACATACAAAGAATAAAATTTAACAAAATAACAATGAAAAAAAAAGAAAACAAAACATATATATAAAAAAGATAAGATAGGAAAATTTTTCTCAAGATACAATTTGTGGTAAACACAAAACAATCTACCACAAGCTTCTAATAAAAGCTCCAAGAGAAAAAAAATAAAAGAGATAATAAAAAAATTAAACTTTCATAGGCTCCATGCTTTGCATTAAGCCAATAATTAATAGATTTTTTTGGCCTCCTCCATTGCTTAGTAAGCACCACTTTATATAGAGGAAGAAGAAGATGCATGAGTGTGGATTGTCCAATGTGGGACTTTAAGTGAAGAGAAGGTGAGAGGGAAAGAATGTAGGACTTGAGTTTTATTATGATTAAATGCCCCACTTTGAGGTTGATTTCATCAAGATAGAAGTTGATTTTGGTTTTTGAGGTAGATAGATGAGTTGTAGATTTTTCTACAAGCTTTCCAACGATGCAAAGAACACCTCAACGAATAAGTATAACTCAAGATACGACATTGTCTTTTCATGGTATTCATCATAAAAAAAAGTTTTTTTCCTTCAAAAGTTTTTTTATTTCTTTATTTCTTGTCTTTTATATTATATTTTCATTTACTTGGACAAAATTGGGTGTTCATAGGGTCACTTAAGCCACTTAAACTCTTAAATTTTTTGTTTTTAATCCTAGAGAAATCTATAATTTTTCTTTACAAAACTCTTCTAGACATATTAAAATAACTTCTTTAATTTTTTCATAATTTTTGGAGCCCTCTAAGTATCTACAATTGAGCTCGCAAAGTTACCGTGAGTACTTTGAGTCAAAATTGAGGAATCTCTAAAAATTACAGAAAAATTCCTATAATTATAAAATATTCTAAATATATTTCCATGTTCAAAATATCATTTTGTTATGTTTTTATATTTATTTAACATTTATGTTTATGTTTCTAACTGTCAAAATTTCTAGTTAATTATGTGAATCTCTAACTTGTATAAGTCTAAATACAATTTCTTGTTCTGAGAAAGTTTTAATTTCTCAGGGTAAAAAATTGATATTTAGGCTTTCATGCAATATCTTTGTATATTAGGACAATAGCAATAATAGAGAATAATAATATAAGCGTTTATCAAAAAATAAAATATTAATAATAATATTTCCTAAAATTGAGGGTGTTACAATTATCTTATTTATATAAAATAATAAATATATTATTTAATTGAATTAAATACCTAAAAATAATCTAATTATCTTAATTTAAAATATTCATCATTATCTTAATTAACTTAATTAATATTCTTTATTTTATTAGCCATGTCAGCACTAAATTAACTATAATTAATGGTAAAAACTAAAAAAGAGCACTAAGAAAATGTCAGAGATCTAAAAATAACAAAAAATTTGGAAGGACTAAAACCAGACAGTCATATTTGTAAGACTTAAAACATATTTAAGCTTTTTAACTAACATTTGATTTCAATAGTTTGCTTTTAATTTAATTTCTTTTTATGCTTTAAATTATTCAAAGTATTGTAAAATATATATTATAATATATTAAATATAATAACATCATTATGAAAATTTATATTCAAAGTATTGTATATAAATTTAAAATATTATGAAAATAACAATTTGTTTTTTTATTGAAATATCATTGTAAAATAGTTGAATTATTTTATCATTTCATATTTCAAATTACAATAATATTTAAATTTAAGTGTAATATTAAATATAATATAATATATTTAATATATATTATAATATATTAAATATAATAACATCATTTTTGGGGGTGTTTGGTAAGGGATTCTTTTAAGTTTCTTAGGAATCTTAGGTTGGAAATGTTAAATTCCTATGTTTAGTATAAGAATTTTAAAAATCATTCTCAAGAATCTAACATTCCCAGGAATTGTTTTTTAATTAAGTTTTCTACTAAAACTTTCCCATAGAAAAGGGTGGGAATCCAAGATTTGCATGAAGGGGGAAGTTTTTTTTTTATACTTATGTCTGTCATTCCTAGGAATATTTTAGACACACCGAATATATTTGTAACATTCCTAGGAAACATGATTTCCAGAAAATATAATTCCTAGGAAACATGATTTCTAGGAATGAAAAAAGATTCCACATATCAAACGTCTCCTAATGGAAAACTGATTGAAATATTTGGACAAAAATGTCACTCTTTTATGTATTTATTACAACTAATATATTTTTTATGATTAGCTAATGTTGCACGATTATGTTCAGGAGGAAAAAATACCTACATTAGAGAACTTAATAGTTAAGGTATGTTTGGCCCAATTTTTTTTCTACTTAAAAGCTACTTTTAGGTTTAAGTTAGAAATAAGAACTTAAAACAAAAATTGTAAAATTTTATTTTTTAAACTTAAAAACTCTTGTTAATTAAAAATTGTTTAGGGAAAAATTTTAAAAGCTTTAATTTTATTTAAAACTAGTTATCTTACCTTATAAAAAAGTATATTTATAAAATAAAAATATTGTATAAAATTTATTTAATTTACATAAAATTATTTTAATAATAGTAATAATAAAAATATTAACATACAAATATTTAAAACAATAATTTTTAAAATATCAAAAATTACTTTAGTTAATAAAATTTTCTTTTAATTATAATTTGCAAATAATATATATATATATATATATATATATATATATATATATAATATGTAATGATTTTTTTATCCAAATTAAAAAAAAATAAACACAAAAAAAGGTACAATTGAGAATCAAATGCGGTAATTTGTACATAAGCTAGCAAAAAGTTATAGATAAATTACTCAAGGGAGCTTATTTTTAAGCTCCTTTTTCTGTATATTTTCTTTTATAAAAATAAGCTTCTTTTTATTTAAGAGCTTTTGTGAATAAGTGTTTGGCCTAACTTCTCCTTAAAAGGAGGAAAAAGGCTCAAAAAATGCTGGGCCAAACATTACCTTAGTATATTTTCTTCTCACAAGTAAAAGATATATAAACACACACCTATAACAACTCTTCTTACAAAAGTGTTAATAAAATATAAATTGTCTATTATAGATTAAAATAATAAATCAACTTATTTTAAGTAATATTGGATTTTAATAGTTTTAAAAATGTTTTTTATAAATTTTAAATATTATAAAATTAATAAAATATTTCTATTTACAAAAACATTTAAATTTAACATAATTTAATTTTTTTTCAAATATTTAAACATAAATTTCTCGTACAATTTTATAAATATTTTAAATAAATACAAACATCAATAAGTATATAACTAAACATATAACTGAATATATTTGCTGTGTATAACATGGGTTAAATGCTCGTCATGTACAAAGAGTGGACATAAATAAAAAAAAATTATAATATGAAAAAAGATACACATGTATGTGTGTATTTTTTATTATTCATGTTCATCCAAGAAGATGACTCTGGTTCCTATGTTTCTACACAAGGGAGGGATAGAGAAAGCTTTGAAAAGGATTTTTACTTTGTGGTGACTTGTGCTTTGGGCTTTGGAGACTTAGAGTGTGTTTGGCTCGGCTTTTTTTAAGCTTATTTTCTCCTTAAAAGGAAAAGTTAGGCCAAACAAATTTCACGAAAAGCTCTTAAAAAAATAAGGTACTTATTTTTATAGACCAAAATTTTGAAAAAAAAAGTAACTTATAATTAAGTTGGTAAGAGGAGCTTTTTTCTGACTTATAAGGAGCTTATTTATGCGGTCCACTCTTCGAATCTTAACACAACCAAAAATACCATATTTTTAATTTTTCATTGTTTTTTCAATTTGAGTGCTTTACCGACTTCCCCATTAAATAATGCTTTATTTTAATTATGTTTATTTATTGCAAGGCTTCAATTTATTTTTAAATTATTTATTTTAGAAAATTAAAAAATATTATTTATTTTTAACTTTTTAAATATACTTCACATAAAATAAAAGAACATTAATAACATGAGTAAATAATATATTTAAATAACTTTTTTATCTTTTAAAATATTATAAGTTTTATTCTTTAAATTAATTTAGATGTCATATTTTTAAAAAAATTTAATTTATAGTTATTTTTTGAATTCTTAATTACAACAATATATTTATTAATGCTTTTTGGATTATTTATTAAATATTTTTTAATATATATTGACATTATTGAATTTTAATTAAATAAATTATATTTTATCTTCTAAAAATATTATGAAACAATAATATAAAGGTTTTTAAATATTTTAACTTTTGTATTTAATATTTAAATTTATTTAATTAATATTATATATAATAAAATAATTGTAAATTATTTTAAATTAATTTTTTTTAATTACATTAATTTTTTACATTTTTCAAATAAAAATTTAAATATATTATTACGTCAGATAAAGAAAAAATGTTACTAAAATTTTTAAATAATATAGTTAAATAAAATTTTTATATTTAAAAATATTTATAATGTTTATTCTTTAAATTTAATTAGATTTAAGATTTTTTTAATTTTTAATTTGTAGTTAAGTTTTTCATTTTTAATTATAACAATATATTTATTAAATATTTTTTCAATTATTTGTTAAATATTTTTTAATATTTATTGAAATTATTGAATTCTATTTAAATAATTTATTTTTTATCTTTGAAAATATTATTGAACAACAATAAAATTTTTTAAAAATACTTTATCTTTTGTAATTAATACTTTTGTAATTAGTATTATATATAATAAAATATTTATAAATCATATTTAAAGTTAACTTTTATTAATTAAAATAGTTTTAACATTTTTAAAATTAACAATTTGAAATTTATTTATTTTAATATTTTTATGTATTTTTATTATTATCAAAATAAATTTATGTTGATTAAATTAATTTTACATAATTGTAACTCAAAATTAACTATACGTAATATTTTTTTTATTTTATCATGTTTTTATTTTATCAATATATATTATTCTATTGAGTGAGACAATTAGTTTTAAACAAATGTAAAATTTTAAATTTTTTTACCAAACAACTTTAACCTTAAAAGTAGCTTTAAATCTACAAAAAATAAAAATTACCAAACAACTTCTACTTTATTTTAAAGCTCTTATTTAAATTTGAGGTTTAAATTTGAAGTAGCTTTTAAGCCAAAAAAAAAAAAGCTAGGCCAAACATAACCTTAGAGTTAGGGTTCCTTGTGAAGGAAAAAGAGAGGGCTTTATTTGGTGTCAAATTGAATATGCACTTAAGAAACCTGAAATTATATATTATTAAATATAAATATTTTAAAATATATTAATTGTATATATTTCAAAATATTATATATATTATATGTTATTAAAGATAAGTATTTCAAATTGTATATTGGATGAGTTATGGCACTTGAAAAACACATATTCTGTCAAAAATGTGATGGCTTTCTTAGTCTGAATTGGTGTCATAAATTAGGAAATTAGCTTGTTTTTAATCATAATTTTAAGTTACAAAAGATGTTATGTCATTACCAAACTTGAAGAGAGTGAAATTATGCTTAAACTAGGTGCTAGAAGCATGAAACTAATGAATTTTTTGCATAATTTCATTGGTGTTGTTCTGATGTGTTTAAGGCTAGTAAAATCATGTTTTTGGTGAGCTAAATGTTACTTATTAAGCTTATTTTGATTTGTGTATGATCCATCTAAAATTTGGTAGACATTGGAGACCCTTTGAACATGATTGCTACTTGAAATCATCAAATGAATAGTAAAAACGTGAATCTGTTCTGTTTCATTTTAAGCATGAAAAGCTGTATTTAGATGAGGATTTAAAGTATGTTAATTGTAGAAATTAGGTGCCTTATAGTTAGTATGTGTTACCTTTAAAGTTTGGTGAACACTGGTAGTCATCATTTTGACATGCTTTAACACTTTAAGTTGGTTATTATGCAGCAAATACGAGTTGCTGTCCTACAGCTCTACAACAATGAAAAACTCATGTTTCCTAATGTTTAGATGATATGTAATTGATTGATAATGAATGTCATAACATTAAAGAAACATATAGGAGGAAGATTGAGTGAATTTGGATACATTTTGAGCCATAGAGAGCATGTTTTGTGCATGTGTTGTATGTTGTCCTGTTTTTATTTATGATAGCAAAATTAGTTTTTTGAAATGGAGTTTTAGTATATTGGAAGGTTGGAGATTTAGCTGATAAGGACATGGACGATTGAATCTAATTAGAAGAAGTGAAATACACTTGAATTGATGACAAAACCTCATAAAGAATGCATGAAAAGAAATTGGCAATTACTCACACAATTATATGTTCTAAAGGAAACATATGTTATATTCTAGTAACTATAGCAATGAACTTGAAACTAGTGTGCTTGTGATTCATGGTTAGCACTTGAAACTTATTATATGTTGTAAAGGGAAATTAAACAAACAAGGATAAGCTTTCTAATTTAGAACCATGACTAAGAGTGGTAAACTAGTTAAAGTAACCTAGACTTAACAATTAATTTTAATGAACTAGATTTTAGTATGAATTGTAAAGTGACTTTAATTGTGTGTGTTGGTAAAGTGACATAATATTAATGGACTAAATTCCTAGAACTAAGTATTAGTAATGGTAACATAATAATCAACCACTTATAACAGAACCTAAGATTCTAACTTTAGTTAATTAAATTTGATTTCTATTTTAAGAAAGAATGTGGATACCTAGATTAAATGAGAAGGTAAGTTAAGGAATAAATGATTTAATGTTAGAAAATAGATTTGAGACAAGATTCATAGATAGAAGCAATTATGATCTTTTTAGCTTATGTAAATTGAATGGATTTGAGAATGGCATAGATGAATAAATTATAAAAAGCCTCATTCATTTTCTTAATAGGATACAAATAATATATTAAACAATCAATCGGGGAAGTCCAAAGGTTTGACCTACGCCATTACAACTCAATCTGAACCTTTACCAGACATATGGATCCATACCTATCTCTGATGATTTACTTTAACCATTAGGAATCACTGGGAAGCGATTGGGAGTTTGTATAATCCCTCACAAGGTATAGACATCCATGTCGTAATCATCATCCCCGAGAAAAAGGGTCATACACCCATTAGGGATATACACTCCACCAATCATGGTGATGTTGAGCAAACGTCAGGGTTACCAAGTTGGTTTATGTGATTTATCCTGGCTTAGGATGCTAACTTGACCATCGGGACGTTCACAACTCGGTACCTTTACCCTTAAGACCCCAACAATGGTCTTTACCTTTCATCCCACAGTGTACCAAACTGTTACTTCCCAAACATAGGAACTCATGTTTCTCAGCATGGTCCTAACTCAATCGAGGGTTTCCTATGACTTTATTTCTAAGTTTCCAGGTGTTGCAATCGGGGTCACGACAAAATGGCGAAAATGATATTAAAAACAGAGGAGTCACCACCATAGTTTATTAAGGGAAAACATGGAAAAACCCTAAAAAATGGTCTTGAACCAAAGATTGGATTCGGGAGTCGATTACGTATAGGAAAGGTGTTAGCACCCTATGACGTCCGTTATAAAAACGGTTACCCTTTTAACTTAACGTGTGAAAATATTAATTGTCTTATCCTATTGCTTATAAAATTATTAATCCTATTTTTTATATTTTTATTGTAGATTTGTTTTTTTAAAAAAATAAAATTATCATTACTATTTTTATTTTTATTGTTTTTGAGATCTACAAGAGTAGGCTCCTGCTCCTACGTATCTTTCGGTGCAATGAGAAATTTAGACTCACGTAGTTCTTTGAGTACAAAAATCGTTTTGTGAGTTGATGTTTTTTAGTTTTTAATTACACCTTATTATTATTATATTATGATTAAGGATTATTAAAATATTAAATCTTAAATATTATAGAGTATATTATCCACAACGATAGACAGCCTAACAAATGTAAAATACTCCTATAAAACAAAGCTATAAAATATTTCGTGATATTCAAGTAGGTCCTAGACCCAACATGATAAACCACTAAATCTATTTTTATTTATTTTTAGAAAAAAATCAATTAACAATTTATTAATTAATCATGAACTTTACATAAAATTTTGTGATATTCAAATGGATCCTAGACCCAATATGAATAATCATTAAATCTATATTTTTATATTTTATATAAAAAAACAAATTACTAATTAAACTTAAACTTAGATAAAGCTTTTGTGATATTCAATGGATCCTAGACCCAATATGAATAATCATTAAATCAACAAATTGATTTTTATTAAAAAGGAATATTAACAATAAATTATTAAATAAACTTTAAACTTTGGGGAGATATTCAAATGGATCCTAGACCCAACATGAAAAATTATTAACTCTATACTTTTTATTTTTACTAAATTTGAATTACCAAATTATACAACTCAGATGTATCAAATTTATTAAATGACCAAATAGGAAGTAATTCCAAAGTGGTCATGTTTTTTTTAAAAAAGAAATTTAGGAATTGAATTTTTTATTGATAATTTAATTAACTAAAGAAATGTCAACTTTATTTTTCTAATGAGTTGTTTTAAAATTAGTTTTATAAAAAGGTACTTAAAATAAGCTATTGACGTCATGTTCCTGAATTCACTACATCTATATAAAAAGACTGAAGCATAATCAATGAAAAAAAAAATGACGTTTATTATTCGTTGGCTAAAGAAAGAAAGAGATGCTAATAATTTAAACAATTGTTATTTGCATTATCTGATTCTAAATTGGGCCCAGTGGATCACTTTTAGCAAATCGTTTAATTAAAAGAAAATTTAATGGGCTTGAGGTCATGTTTGCTAGACTAAAACGACATACCCAAGGCACCTGGAAGAGGAATGTTGCTGCGCTTCGTCTGGAGCATTCTGTCAACAGGGAGAAGCTTCTTCCATGCTCACAGATGGCCATAACGCGTGAGGTAGAAGCGAATGGGGTGTTGCGCTATTGACACGGTTGCACAGATCTGCTTCATGGCGGCGACAGAGGTGGTTTTTGGGAGGTCATTGACGGTAGCTTGTGTTACGGAGGCGCGGAAATCTCAGAAGCTCTATGCGAGGGTCCTGACACTACTTTGCGTCGCGACAGAGATGCAAGGAATGATGGAGAATGTTGCGACCATGATTTGCCTCACGCCGGTGGCGAAGCGTGTCAAGGAATCGCACGGAATGCTGGCTGCGAATTGCGACATGGCCGTGATTTACAGATGAAGGAGTGCTTGATTTTAATTATATTTATTTTATTTATTGCATTGTATTATTATTTTTTTCGACAAAACATAACGATGTGAATGAGATTTTGGTGCCTTTACTCATGCTTGATGGTGATTGTAGGTGAGGAATTGAAATTTGTGTGCACGTGTGTTGGATTGATAGATGCGTGTGTATTGATTTTGTAGAAAAGATGCTTACGAGATCTTGTGTGATATGAATATAGCAAATATGAGAGACGAATGGTGCAGCGTAAAGGAACAAAAAGATGTCTCGATGCATAATGCGTAATATCAATACATGAAAATGGAACAGATAGTATAACAAATTGTAAGCACAATTAAACAAGGATCAGACAGAGAACTACATGATCAAAATGAATAAAGAACAATAATAATAACTATAACTAAGTAAAGACCACTGAGGAGAGGAAGAGATTATACCTCCCTAGCTTTTGTCAAGAAGGAGAGAACCAAATAGCCAGGTGTACGTGGGAGCACAATGAATGAGAAAAAGAAAAAAACTCTCCCAATCCAATAGTCTCTACAACAGTGTCTCTTCTTTCTCCAATTAACAGCTCCTCTCTTGATTCCACTTTGTTCTGCTCTCCCCCTTTTTTCTTTCTCTTTCCGTTGTTTTTGCTTTCTTTTTTTTCTTTTTCCCGTCTCCCCCTCCCCCTTCTCTTTGTAACTCATTTTAAATAGGCATCCAATGCCTTTACCCCCTTCTTCCAATTTCAGTTTTTGTTTTTAATTTTTCATTAAATTTTGAAAAGTGGTTTTCGTTATAGATCCTTTCTTTTTTCTTGTATTTTCCATTTGCTTTTCTTTTTTGTATTAGGTTATGGGCCTCCAAGACATGTAAGACCAAAAACAAAACAAAAATTATTTGAGCCAAACTTTTTTTTCTTTGTATTATTTATTTAATAAAATTTTATTTTCTCTCTTTTTATTATTAAACCTCTTTTTTTAAAATTCAATTAAAAAGCTTTTAACCCGAATAAAATTGGGTGTTGACACCAAGCATACTCTCTGGGTAATCCAACAGAGTTTTAGAATTACTCTTTATAGAGATATTCATCATCATTCATAATAACTTAGAAACAATTCAACTAGGAAATATAGCGAGAAAATGTCAATACTTAAAGTTGCATACAAAAATTTATTTTCACACATACATACTTTTAAAAATAAATTTTCAATTTAATTTCTTTGATTTATCCTTCTCCTTTTCTAATTTTTTTAAATTAGACTATTTTAAAGGAAAAGGTTCTTAATCCACAAATATGGAGAAAATTTAAAAATTAAAGTTTGAGAGAATTGCTAATTAAAACATGTGCTTTATTTACAAGTGTTGGCATTTTATTTTATTGACAAAAACATTTACTAGAAAGGCTTAGTTGAACAAAATTTCCATTTCTTAGCCATAAGTTAACAAAAATTAAATGTCAAGACCATTTAATTTATACAAGAAAAAATTTATTTTTGAAAACTTTCACTAGTTAGGCTAGAAGCCCATTTAATTCAATTGGCTCAAAACTTTGTTTCTTAAATTAGTTTTATAAAAGAAAAAATATTTTCTTTAAATTTTTTTTACTAATTCTAAGATTCATTTTTACTAAGTTGAACCAAATTAAGTAATTGTCAAAATGCTTAAATTAATAAAAGAATTCATTTTCCTTAATCTATTTAAAAAGGGCAGTGATCCTTTTATATAAAACAACCCAAAACTTTTTCATTCTCTCACTTTGAAATTTTGGACATTTCATAAAAATCAAAATTTCAACTTTTGTTGAAATTTAATCCTTCTTCTACTATTTTCATTTCAAGTTAATTTTTGTTTGTTTCTTCTTTCTAAATTCTTTTGAATACAAGAGTTTAAAATACTTGCTAAGTCAACTTAAAAATTTATTTGATAACTTATTATTATTTCTCAATCAACTCCATTTTTTTTTTGTTGTCTAGAAAAATTCCTTTTTATAAATTATTTTATTGTTAACCACTTTGTTTATACTAGTTGTTTAGTTGGGGAAAAAATAGCTTCATTTTATTTATTTTTAAAAAAACCAAGAGCCCATAATTAGAGATAGGTTCTAAATTTTTTTATTTCAAGTGATTCAAGACCATAAACTTTATTTAAATTAATTAACTTGTATAAGAATAAATTCAATGATAATTTAAAATAATACGATAATAAATTCTAATGAAGTACTAACAAAATAAAGACAACATAAAAATAAATAACAAGAGTTAAATGAACAAAAAGAAAATATCAATAACTTAAATGGAAAAAATATAAATGACAAGAAATTAAAATAGACAATAAGGTAAATAGCATAAATATAAATGACAATGGAATGTAAAAAGCTAAGGTTTTGGGGGGAGAAATCACTCCAAAATCATCTACATAAAAGCAATTAAATTGGAAAAATCACTCCAAAACTATCTACATAAAAGCAATTAAATGAAAAATAAAAAGCTAAAGGTTTTGGGAGAAAAATCACTCCAAAACCATCTACATAAAAGCAATTTAATGAAAAGTAAAAAGCTTAGTGTTTTGCGAGAACATCCCACCCCAAAACCTTCTACATAAAAGCAATTAAATGGAAAGTAAAAGCTTATATATATATATATATATATATATATATCTTAGTAATAATAATAATAATATTAAGAGTACACATATAGTATGGGTTCAAAGGGAACCCAACACTTAAATTCATTAAGAAAACATATTAGAAGCTAAAACCTGACTTCCCCTTTACCTCAAATAAGTAGCTTGTTAGTGAAATATGGAAGAGGAAAGGAGGTATTAAGGTATTAGAACTACACCTACGGTTGGAGATGCTTTAATGGAGGAAAAAAAATTATGGCTTGAAGAAGGAGAAGAGATGAGACTGCTAGTAGAGAGTCTAAAGAATGGGGTCTAAAAATTTGATAAAAAGTGTAAGAATTGAAATGTAGTAGGAGGGGTATTTATAGAAGAAAAATTAGTATAGTTTTGATTTAATTTTTTACATAAAACCCATTAAAAATTTACTCCCCCAACCACCAATTCAGAACAAACTTGAAAATGGAACCATAAGGGAGAAAATAAGAGCTGAAATTGTTGACTTTTAATTTAACATGTGTATGTAATGGTAAAAGGTAATAAAATAATAGTTTATGGTAAATAATTGGTTTGAATTTTTATGTCAGTTTTAAATAAATCTTACCACACCATGCTTTCACACATATTTTTGTAAGTCTAAATTTTTTTTTGGATGTTTCTTATATATATATATATATATATATATATATATATATATATATATATATATTATTTATAAGGAATTTTTCACTGAAAAAGGCATTTATTAAGCTAATAAATCATGTTATTATCAAATAATTATATTTTTTTTAATTTTTCCAACGTTTTTTGCTCAAAATAAAATTTTTATAATTAAAATATACTCAATATAAATTTTTTAAAATATTTTGAGGTCAAAAAGTCTCTAGTTGGCTCTAGTAGTTGTTTAGGGGTATACCAATCATTTTACGAAAACTGTTTCAATAAATTTTAGAAAAATTTCTAAAATTATTATTAATTATTATAAATACATAAAAGACTTAAAAATAATTTTTAGACATTTTTAACTACTTTTATCTATTTTCTCAATTATACAGTCCTTCTAAGGAAAAAATAGTCATTTTACCCTTTTTCGGATTTTGGTCTGAAAAAATTAAAAATCTAAACTAATTACTACTAATACAAACGTAACTGTGGGGATCAGACCCCTTAGATTCCCATCCAATTCTCCATAGATAATTATAGAATAATTAAAAAAACAGATTAGTAAGTAAAAGTGAAGGTGTTACAATCAACCTTTAAAGTAGTTATGACTTTTTGTTGGTCATCAGAAAACATAAATTCCTATAAATGCTTATTAAAACAGTAGGTGCAAGAGCTAATTTAATCTTTATAAGTTGATATATTGCAATTTAGAAAATACTTTTCAAGATGAAAGTGTGATCTAGCAGGAAAACAAACATTGACAAACCATATAGCAAGAAGAATCTCTTATAACTCTTATTTCTCGTGAAATGTTTCATCTATGGAAATATATGATGTTTTACCCAAATATTTGAAAAACATTCTAAACATTGTGATCAGTTCTTGTTTTTTTTTTTATACTAACTCTTTACTTCAATTAAGCAATCAAGTGAATGCAAAAATATTCCATAGTTTGCATGCTCTCATTCTAACTGATTGAATCCTAGAATTAATTCAACCAGCCTTTTGAATAAACAAGTGTGATATTTGAAAGACTTGTTGAATCAATTCTTGGATTCAGTCAATTAGAATGAGAGTGGACAAATTGTGAAATATTTTTGTATTGACACGGTCGCTATTAAAGTAAAAAGTTAGTCTAAGGAAAAAAATATAACAAGAATTGATTGTAGTGTTTAGAATGTTTTTCAAATATTCGGTCAAAATGCTAGATATTTGCTCCATAGATATTTTCTACATAAATTGAATCAATTAATGGGGGATTAGAGTCAAAGGAGATTCTTTTCGCTATGTTTGTCAAGGTTTGTTTTCCCTATTAGACCACACACTTTTCATTTTGAAAAGTGTTTTCTCTATTACAATACATCAATCTGTAAAGATAAAATAGTTCTTGCACATATTGTTTTAGCAAACATTTATAGGAATTTGTGTTTTTTGATTATCAACAAAAAATCAAAAATGCTCTAGAGGTTGATTATTTTCATCTATTTTTCATATGTGTTTTACCATGGCTATGTCTTTTACCGACATGACTTTTTATTTCCAAAAGATGTAGTTTGGGAATGGTTAGTGAGGGTTAAGAATCAAGTCGGAAAAAGGATTTGAGTTGGGTGGATGGTTTGAGTGGTATGCTTTATTAGCATCGACTTATGAGCAAATGCAACTAACGATGGCCTAAATGTTGATGCTGGTTGTGTCGGTTTAGCGTTAACCAAGTAGACACTACACTTAGTGTCGGCCATGTTTTTTAAAAGACAGCGTCAAGAATAGCATCATTTTTTTAGGCGACCCCATAAGGCAGACGCAACTACTTTGCTTTAAGCTTTGTAGTGTTTGTCAATGAACCGATGCAAACTCGATGCTAATTGTCATTTTGCGTCAGCTTTCGTGAATTTCTTGTAGTGTTTGCTATATAAAAAGATAATATTTTTATATGCCTATTAAAAGAAAGATAATATTTTTATAGAATCGTTGAAATTGTTTTAGCTTAATATTTTAAAAGAAAATTAAAGTTGTATTATACATACATACATATATATATATATATATATATATATATATATATATATATCATAAAAATAATTCAATTAAGAAATTATAATTTTAACTAAAAACTTAAATATATATTTTACTCAATTAAAGATAGTCAATTTGAATAATTAAATATTTTTAGGAATATAAAAAATTCAAATAATTTTTTCTAACTTCTATCAACAATATTTAGTTGCAAAATTTATTCTAAAAATATGTGCAAAAGATGTAAATTAGCTATAAATTATAATTTAACCAATTATCATAATCTACGCCTAATATAAAAAAAATCTAGTGCATTATAGGAAAAGAGAATGGATTTAATTTGTGCAGAAATTTGTACTGCTAGAATTGTATCTTCATTTTAATATGTAGATTAATATAAATTATTATTTATTTTCATAATATTGATTTTTTTAGAATAAATGATATATCTAGATAATAATAAAATAACAAAACAATAAATTATAGTTTAAGGGTTAGAATTTTTCTTATTTAAAATTAATATCTTTTATCATTATATTTATGTACACACATTATTTATGAGTTTTTAATATCAACCCACTATAAAGTTTGTTGTTATTTGTTTTTAAAGACTACATGTATCTTTCAAGAGAAACAATCCTATTCAAGTTAGGTTAGATCATTATAAGCGACAAACGCTCTCTCTCTCTGAGTATTAAACACAACCACATAGTTAAGGCTCAAACTCAAGACTATTGATTAAATTAGAACAATCCCGTACTACCATGCCAATTGATCAATGCGTTTAGTAATATAAAATTGGTTGTTAACTCATTTATACAATTATATTTAAAGTTAAGTTTTAATTTTTTATGTTTATTAAAACAAATAAACTTATTCAGACATTTAACTAATCAAATCTCGTTTGGGTAATTTAACTTATTAATTTAACTTATTTAGCCTAACAAGTGTTGAGAGATTTAGGTAGTTTATACGAGTTCCTAAGTTCAAATCTCATTATCCTTATTGTACCAAAAGAAAAAAAACTAATCAGATTTAAATAGTTAACACATATCTCAACTCATTTAAACCACGGCTAGCCCAACATATCTTCTTAGGTCTAAAGAAAATTTTGAGATGAGGGTTTTTTAAAATTAATAAAAGAAACAAAAAAATAGGGGCCTTACAAAAAATAAAAGTAACTTTCCTTTAGCAAAGTTCAAACTCTATTAACTAAGAAAAAAAACACACCTTAATTACTACTATTTTAAACCAATTAGTATTAAAATTTGTAAAAATATTAATATTAATTAACTTCTTTTTAGGGAGAGGAGGCTAAAAAAAGAGTTTGGACCGCTTTATGCTCTTACTCTTATAGTATGTTTGGTTGGCAGGAAAGAAAACACGGATAACGAAATATTTTTTTTTGTTTAGTTGGAGAAAAAGTGAAAGGAAAAAGAAAAGAAAAATTGACTTTTAAAAACAAAAATTTAAATTTATCCTTCTTTTCACATTTTCTTCAATTTAAATTTTAAAATTTTCTTTCCTCCTATATTTTCTATCCACCCAACCAAACAGGCTCTTAGGTTGATCCTAATTTAAACTCGTCTCTCTCGAACTATAGGCATGGTACACGTGGAGTGGGAAGTACCTTTGTGTCCTTACACCTTCCCGGTCCCAATTCCAGTGGTGTTTTTTTTTTATTCTTCATTTTCGTTCCTCGCAAAATAACATTTATAAAATTAAAAATCCAAGTAAAAGTAAAAAAAATAAAAATGCACCGTATGCGTGAGCAATATAAAAGGATAAAGTACGAGCAAATTGTAGCATGTAAGGTTTTAAAGAACTATTTGGTATGGCAATTTGGGCTGCAAGGTCAAGGTTAACTTATTATTTTTTGGCTTAAATATATTTTTAATCATTTAAATTTGGCGTAAATCCATTTTTTGGTTTCCCAAATTTAAAAATGATCTTTGTAATTTCTGTAATTTGAAAAAAACATGTTTTAGTTCTTTTGTCCAAACATAATTAGTGAATTTATTACACAAAACAAACCTACTAGTGTCCAGTTAATGAAAATATTATATCAAATTCAACTGATACTGCACAACTAATTCAATTTGTCCTGTTAGTGATGCTGCATGTGGTCCTAAGGACTAAAATATGTCTTTTTCAAATTATAGGGACTAAAAAGACAACTTTTAAATTTGGGAGACCAAAAACGGATTTATCCCAAATTTGAGAGACTAAAAACATATTTAAGTCTTATGTTTTTGATACAAAGTTACATACTCAAGACTTAAACTCAAAATTACTGGTTAAACTGAAATAGTTCTACACTGATTGATTCAAGCTTGGTGATAAGGTTAACTTACTATGACCATGTTGTGATTGAAATTGTAGTTGTATTAACTGTATTTATTCATGATTTTCTACAATATTAAAAATCATTACAAAACTGTAACAATGACTGACCACAATTAAAAACTTTGGTAGCGTGCAACAACCAATGTACGAGTGACAGCGACCAGAGTTGCAATATGCAGCTTGGATTTGATCTCAAGCAGTAGAGGTGCTTCAATTACTGCTGATGATGGAGTTGAAAATTTTGTATTTGTAATGGTGTTGGAGTATAATATATATCGAATAAATCAATTTTATTTATTATTTTTTTTCTTAAATAGTCTTTACAATTAAAAAATTATATAAGTAATTTGTCAAATATTTTAAATAATGTTAAGTAATCTCTTAAATATTGAAAAATTCTTTAAATTAGTCTTAATGTTAGTAAAATATATTAATTTAGGGATTAAACTGATGAATATTTAATACTTTAGAGACTCTTTATATAATTTCATTACTTTAAAAACTAATTAAGAGAGAAAGTAATACTTGAATGACTAAATTAATAATTTTTCGATATATATTATCAGCAATTTTGACGGTAAAAAAGGAAAAACAAAAGATGATAGATAAAAACTCTGCTTCTTCAGAACATATCTAATATTGTTTTCATTCCCAGCAATAAAGCTTATTTATTTATAAATCATAATGTTTTCTCCCAATTATGTAGAAGAAGCGCTGTAATTAAAATCTCCAAGTTTTTTATTGTACTTGGAACAACAACAGAAGTATTTGTCTGGTGGAACGCATAGCCCTATCTGATAGCCAGCACGTTTGCAAAAACCATTACAGTCTGGAAAATCTGCACATTTGCCCGGACAACGCGTTTTGCTAATACCTGTTGAGAATTAAGTAACATGAATAAGTTTATACAACGCCATTTTATATTATTTTTTTCAAACACACCCTTCATTTAATCTCATATTTATCTTTTCCTCTCTTCTTATCTCATTTGTAAAAAAATTGTATAAATAGAATTTCTCTAGTAATATTAGTTCAAATACAAATAAAGAATACGTGATGAAAGATTCAAAATCTGTTTTGCTATTTGTTCTACATACCTACTGAGAATAGAAGAACTAAAACCATGGCTGCCAAGATATGCTTCTGTGTAAGAGTCATTTCTGTGTAGCTTCTTCCACGTTCAATCCTCTATTTCAACAAGGAAATTTGTCAACCGTATAAACTTTTTTGAGAATTCTATTTATGAATTCGTTTTGCATTAAATTTTATTAATATCTTATATCAACCATTAAATTTGAAACTCTTATTAAATTTTAAAAAAAATTAAACCATTTAAAAACCAATTAATTCTTGGCCCCATTTTATTTTAAATAATATACATTTTACTATATTTTAAACCGGTGCCTAGCTTGCATGGGTTTGTTTAAATTGTGTAATTTTTATATTTATATTTAGTATTTTTGTAAATATATGTACATAAGTAAAAGTATATTGAGAAAAAGATTAAATAATAAACACAAACAAAATCATTTTAAATTGTTAAAAAAAAAGAGAGTTGATCAATACAATAAAGTTGTGCAATGATATAACAAAAAATGCTTACCAGTTAGGCTTAAATAAAGAGATAGTAGAAAGTAAATCACTGAAATAGAAAAATAAATCAGAAATTACTAAAATTAGAATGAGAGGGACCAAAATGTTTACTCTTGTAGTATTTTGCTCGAGCTTATATAGAGAATGTAATCTATCAATTTAATAAAAACAGTAATATAATATTAATTTTAATTAATAGCTATAAATAGTATTGAATGTAAAAACAGTTTCATTCTTTATTTTAATATCATTAAATACTAATTTAATTTAGTTAAATTCATTAAATATAATTAGATCCAATTAATGACTATTGTAAAATTTAAGTATCCATCAATGACTCACATTAGTAACTAAATTAAAAAAATATAAGGATATGCATATATATATATATATAAAAGGTCATTAGGTTTGAAAAATATTTAACTTTATTATAGTATTATAGTATTTAATAATATTATTTCAGTATTTCTATATCTAAATTATATATATAAAATTACACTTATTTAGATAGATAATTTATTTTTTAATTTGTATACTTAATTATTGATTAAAATAAAATATTATGAATCATTTTAAATTTAATTACATATTTATAGAATCATTAGTTTTGAAATATATCTAACATTTTATAACATTATAATATTTAATGTTATTATTATGTTTTAAGAAAAAAGTTTTGAAATATATTTTAAAGAAATTAATTTTAAAAAAATTAATTTGAGCACAAGTTTTAATATAATATTTAATGTTATTATATATTATATTATTTATATATTTAAATTTTTCTACCATCTTTTGGTTTTAAAATATATATTAATATATATATATAGGTATTAAATTTTATTATAATTATTATTTTTTAAATGTTTTAATATATATAGATTCTGATAAAAAGTCATACATTTAATAAATTTATATTCTAATTATTATATTTAATAAATATAATATTTAATACTATTTAAATAAAATATTATTTATATGTTTATAAAAATATTAGGGTTAAATATGTTTTTAGTCATCTAAAAATTAATTTGTTTTGGTTTTAGTTCTCAGAAAAAATTTTCTTTGAATAAAGTCCCTCAAATATTAAAAATACCTTAATTAGATCATTGTGCTAAATTCTGTTAAACTTTTTTATTAAATGATGCTCATATCAATTTCTAAGTAAAGTATTTTATTATCTGAAGTGCCAAATGATAATTTTTAATAAAAAATCAAGTAATTATTTTTGGTTTAGGGTTAAAAAAAATCTATGATTTAGGATTAATCATGTAATAATTTTATTTATAAAGTATGTTACTAATCTGATTTGGACATAATAGTTGACATGGACGACCACATCAGCAAATTAATGGTGACTGTGATGCTGATGTGGCCATCATTTAACATAAAAGTTAAACAGAGTTTAGTACATAATTAGAGTATTTTTAATATTTGAGAAACTTTATTTGAAGAAATTTTTTTCTGAGGACTCAAACTAAAATTAGTCAATTTTTAACTTATGTAATAAATATCATTAATATAAACAATTTAACTCATCATTAAATAAAATTGGTTCAGTTAAATTTTATTAAATCTAACAGCTATTATAAAGTTTTATTCTCTATTAATGACTTACAAAAGTTCAAGTTTCCTTTATTATATATAAAAATAGATAGATTCCAATTTTTTAAAACAAAACAACTTTTACTAAACGTAATTACTGCTATCGGAAGTATGCCTTCAGTCAATAGTCAATCTTTAATTTAATGAGTGTAATTAATAACGCTTGGATTTTGTGAATAGATATAATATTTTGGATCGAGTAACGTTAGATTTATTGAATTGAGTAATTTTTTTTAATCATATTCGGTTTCAATTTTTTTTTTTTTTTAAAAAGGTGTTTTCATTCTGCTGCTGGGAGTTTATGTTTAGTTTTTCAATTTTCGTTGTCCTTTCTTCGTTCGTTACGCAATCTAAGAACTTCCTAAAGAGTATATGTATGAAATGATAATCACCAAAAAAATGTATGAAATGATGATAAAATTTTGTAAAAGTTTCCTTTGGGGTCGTTCTACTAAGAAGAAACCCCACGTTCAAATTGGGCCTGTATCAGTAGATCCAAGGAGGATTGTTGGCCAGGGCTTTGCCACACAAAAATGATGAATTATGCATAGGGATGGAAATAGGTTAGGTCGAACAAGGTTTTACTTAAATAGGCCTAGCCTGTTTAAAAATTTCATGGCCTGAGCTTGGCTTGTTACCTGCTTTATTTTTAGGATTGGTCTCTCCTATTTGAAAGTTTGATTTAGCCTGCTAGTCTATTTAAAAGCTTATTTCATATTAAAGTTTTTATATAAATCAAACTTATCTCTACATGCATAGACTAATAGGCTTATAGGTCAATGAAAAAAAAAACCTCTATATAAACAAATTATAATCTATAAATATTAAAATCGCTACTATGCAAAGCATGAGACAAAAGTAGAAATAGGCGAAAAAGGTTTTATAAGAGTCAAATCTAACATGTTTCTATGATATAAGTTTATTTTTAATGTCTAATTTGACATTTATGATAACTTATTTAAAAGTTTTTTTTGTAATACGGCATTTAAACATAGCATAAATTTATTTTTCAATAAACTTATGGGTTTGACTCTTTATGTATGTTAACATGCTTAATATTTAGAAAAGATAAATAAATATATAATTTCAATACATTATAACAAATTTCATATAGTAATAATACTAACAAAAATTATTATTTATATTTACTTAAAGAGACCGGCCTGTTAGGTCTAAAAGGCTTTTTAAATAGCCTAAAGCCTGTCCTTTTTAACTAAATAGGTTTTTATAAAAACATGAGCCTAGTTTATTTAGTAAAAAAAGCCTGGCCTAACCTGACTTGGGCCTAGTGTAGGCTAGGTCATAGGCCCATGTCGGTGGCCTAGCCTATTTCCATCCCATGCATACATAGTCAACGTAAGCTAAAATTTTACAATTATTGATCCTTTGACGAAAAGAAAAGAAGCTAAAATTTATTTAGAAGAATTAATAATGATAGTAACATAGTTTTGATATATTCTTTTTCAACATTTTCTTTATTGTTAGATATTGTTAGGTGACTTTCATATGTGTCTTAATTTTTTAAAATGTATCGAATAAAAACTTTGTGAGACTTACATAAAAATTGTCTAAGAACAAAAAATAAATTGAAAATAATATATCAAAAATATTTTATTAACATTTTGCTTGCTCACATATAATAATATGTATGAGGCTAGTCAACAAAAATGACAATTGTGGACCTTATTTATTTCTTAAAGATATAAAATAAAATATTATCATACACTAAAAAAAAATACATTTAGTATTGGTTGAAAACCTAGAGACAACAATTTGGGCCTTGCTTGATGGGCTGGCAATAGTCTCTAATTAAAGTTGCACTGGGCTAAAAAAAAGAGGCCCAAAACACACCAGTCTGTTTTAGTTAGCGCGTTTAGTTTGGTGGGCCAATTGGGCCTAGATCAGGATGGCCTGGTATTTTTTGGGCTGCCTTGTTGACTAAATAAAAAAATATAACATATTACATATTAACATAAGAACGTTTAACTTCCCCAATTCCTAGTTTCCCCCTTTCAATTTCATCTTTGCAAATCGCAACCCCAAAAAAACCTAAACGCTACCTCTCCATTTGTGTCGTAACACTTTTACAAAACCCAACATGAATTTTCAATTTTTCAGGTTCATGCTGCCCTTGATTTAATCATATGGTTTATACTTATATATTGATAGAGTGATAGGTTGGGATAACTTTTTTTTTTATATATTTTTTTAAGGTAATAATAGTTTTATACACCTGAACCTTTTGTTCTCTTGGATTTGTCTTAGTTGAATTAGCAATTATGGTAGTGTTCTGGTATGTTATAAGTTACTATATTTATTTTTGCTTGTTTTAGAATTTAACTGTAACTTGAATTTGCGTGTGTTTTCTTTTTCCTTGTACCAAAGACTGAGAGGCCTTAGTTAACCTTGGTTAAACAATTCTAACTTAAATTGAGGTATTAAGTTTAGGCTTTACCTGTAACTCTGTGGTTTGATTGGTTTCTACAAGTAACAAGTTGTATCCTATTTCTGAAAACATTTTTGTTTGCTTACTGCCTTTTTCTACCCTTATTTGTGAATAAGAGAAGGAAAGATTAGGACAATTTAACATTTTAACTCCTTCCTCTATTTATCAAATTAAAGTTATTTACTTATTTTAGATAATATGCTTTCATATGAAAAATTACATTTGACTATATACAAAAATCTCCTCTCTAACTTGATCCCAATTTCTAGGAGATAAGATCTGATTCTGAAATGTGAAGGCTACTCAAATGTTCTTTGATTCAATATTTAAGGACTTTGCTGTGTGTTCCTTAGAACTTAGAAACTTAGCTAGATATGAACAATAGGTTTCTTTTGGTAAACAGTTGTGAAATGGACTAGTTCATAATAATTAATAAAAAGTGCTTGTGTTGTTGTTCTTATTACCTATGCATACAACACTTATGACATGGACTTTCCTTTCGGCTTGTAGCTATATAGCCAGTGAAGTAGACATTAGTTTTGATAAGACTCCCGAACAACATGCCCTTCTTATGGATTCTGTTCTTCACCAAGTAAGTCTTTTTATATTAAGATCGTCTGTTTGTGAATGATATTAGTTATTTAAATTGCGATATGCATTTTAGTTATTTACTTCTTCTGTATTATATAAATTGTAGATGGGCAAGAGGTAGAGGAGATATAGTTGTTCACAAAATAGATTGATCAAGGACAAAACCTAACGTCTTAAATTGTTGTTGGAGATATTTGTTTTTGAACTTTTAGTTTTTGAATTTGTTGCTTTTCTTATTTTTGAATTTATGAATTTATGGAACTTTTTTCATCTATTTGTTTCTCTATTTTAATTGATTGATGTGTTGTGTGCAATTGAATTTAGTGTTTTTGGAATGACAAGAACAACTGTACTATTGAAATGAGATTATGAGAAAAGTTGTAGGTTGAAAAATTAGAACAACTCTACTTTTATAATTAGAAAAGATGCTATAATTATTAAATGCCTCAATGTAGATGCTAATGGAGATACAAGCCCAAAAATCAAATAAAGATAAAGAAAACAAACAAATCATGCAAATGTGGCCTAAATATAAATCCTAAAATGCAAATGAAAAATATGCAATGCAAGACCCTAACAACCCTTAACTTAAAGAATTACATTATCCCCAATGTAGTAATTTAAAATAAAGGAGTAGGAAAAAAAATTACTTATAGTGTGTGGTATGTATCCCTTAACTTCAAGACCATTCTCTATGTTTCCTCTAATTTTTAGTTTGAGTCCAAATGGTATCAACAATAAAGTCAGGTCCTATAAGGCCATAGTGAGCAGTAAAGGAAGTGGTTTAGGTCCTACCTATAAAGTATGCTTTTTCTTTTGATCTCTACCTTGAAATAGGGCCCCCATCTTTTTCTTTTTATTCTGATGAGATAGGATATAGGATACATATTTGGACACTTCCTCTAAGGGTTGTGTCTTAGGTTTCTTTATTTCCTTATCCTCATCCTTCTCCCCTATAGCTTTGAGAATCTCAAGAGATCTCACAATGGAGCTTGCATGTTGAACAATCTGAGTTTCTTGCATCTTTTGGTGGACTTCCACACTTTCCATCTTAGTTATCAACTCTTTAATGGAATTATGCCAAACTTGTTGTGTTTGACTTGCTCCGGGATGAAGCTCTCCATGATGCACTTAAGCCTCGACTCTTCATTCCACTTGGTTTCAGTTGAGGTGAAGTCCTCAAGGTGGGTCTCAAGTTTAGACTTTTCAGGTTGTTGAAAGCCTGATGAAAGAGTGATTCCAACTTGATAGTCCAAATTTAAATGTCCCTGTAATCCACAAATCTCACAAAAAATATTAGTAGTACTCTGAGTAGCCAATCTTGGATAGCGGCATAGATTAGCCACCCCAAAAACGCTATAGCGAGATAGCCGATAACGGTTGACAGTTATTGCAAAGTGTAGAAAACAATATACATAATTTATAATTTTATATTATACAAATAAATATTGAAAAATAGAAAAATGCACAAAATTAAAGAGTAAAATGACGTAGTCATAATTAATATTAATAATCAAAATTCATTGTGAAGTGAAAAGAAAGAAGAGGTTTGAGAGAGATTGAAAATAACAATGATAGGAAATGACGAGAAGAGCATAGAAGAGATAAAAGAATGAAACTTAAAAAGAGGCGAAATGGGAAGACGCAAGTGACATACATGACACTTCAATTCATGTAAAAGAAATAGGGGGCAAAATAGGAAGATAAAAACATTAAAAGGGGCAAAATGGAAAGACAAAAACATTAAAAAGGCCAATTTGGTAAATCGATAACAAAACAGAATTGACTACATAGGTAGTACTTGTTCCATAGACTTTAGCCTTTTCAAACCTATCAAGTTATCAATCCAAGTCATCAAAGTTTAGCCATAATCAAGTTAAGATCACTTACCTCAAACTCACCTCCAAAGGTCCTCCTTGGATTATAGCTTTTCTCGCTGTCCCATTGATAAAAATTTGCAATCACTGCAACCATGACTGTAGTTACATACAAAAGGGTAGAATAAGTAAAATAGTAGAAGTAGAAAAAAAAAAGAAAAACAAATAAAGAAAAATCCTTTCAACCTAATCAAATTACAAATAGATTGATGCACAAAATGGCACAATTCTTAGTAATGGCACCCAAAAACTTGATAGAGAAAAATTGCAAGTGTATAGTTATTGTCAAATAATAAAAATATTGTATTCACAAGGATTGTCTTTTATGATTATCAATTTATCGTGATTCACAAATATAAAATGAGGAAGAATTATTTGATTGGGAAGAGAGAATAATGAAAGTGAAAATAAAGAACAAAAGTATGAAACAAGAGCAAGTAGGGAGAATGCAAGAATATCAAGATTAAGGGAAATCAATGGAAATAAAGGTTTTCGAGATTGGGTTTCACGTAATGACTATCAATGGATTTATTGGTATTATCTTTATGCTCAGCTTGATTCTATTTTGAAGGTGAATTAACTTAAGGTAACCTATGTTCTTTTTCAAGACACAAAGGTGTATTTAACTAAATTGACCCTTACTTTCATGGTAGCTATGTTTAATTAGACCCTTTACGCTCTTTGCTAATTCATTTGATCCTTGAAGGATTAAACCTACTTATATGATTTAAAACCTAAGTTCTTTTCCTATGTTTCCAATGTTTAGGTTCACCTTTCAATTCTTTCCTAAACACTTAAGGTTATGCAAATAGATGGCCAATCAACTCACCTTATAAAGCATGATAAGAAAAGAATCAAATAAGAGAATTAATCTTTGCTTAAAGAAAATAGAAAATCACAAATCCATTAAAACATCAAGAGTTATGCCCAATCCTAGAAACAAGAACAACGTAGAAGAAGAAGAAGAAGAAGAAGAAGGAAAATATTGCTTCCATTTTTGAGTCATCCACCTTCCCCCTGCGCACGCGCATCCACTCAATGTTCAGTAACCTTAAAAGGTCTATTTATATTCAGTGTCTCAAAAGGATCTAAGCCCAACTCAATTAAAATAAAAATATCACAAAATAAAAATACTAGTGTCGTGCCTCTGTTGTGGCGTTCTTTGGTAGCCAATTTTGGGCTTCTTGGTGCTTGTCACACCCATGGGGACTCCCACACCTTGGGTGTGGCGCCTTTCGGTTTTTGTTTCTTTTAATTTCCTTCACTTTTCTTCAAGTTTCCAAACTTTTAACCTTTTTTTTACTCAATCCAAGTTCCAACAAGCTCCCAATTGTCCTTCTTTTAGTTCCAAACCATTCCAAGTCTTCAATTTTTAAGTTTCAAGGCTAAATTGTGTGTTGAACAAACCTCCCTGAAATACAAAAAGCACTCAAAAGTCCTAAAAGACAAAATTAAGGTAAATAAGTGTAGAATCAATCCTAATTAACACAAATTGCATGCAAAACAACTAAGAACTCTACGTGAAATATGCTATGAAATGCAACATCACTGTACTAGACCAAGTTGAACTGAATTGTTTGAGAAAAAACCAAACCAAGCCACTTTATAAAGTGATTTAGTTCAAATTAAATTGTTTTTATAAAGTTGTTCGGTTCGATTTTATTTTTTGAAAAAGCTGAACCATGAACAACACTAGCCTAAAGGATTACAAGATTTATATCTCAAAGTATATCCGTAAAGCAATTTTTCATTTACAAAAAGAATAAAAAATGTTCCTAAGGGTGATAAGACTTAAGAAGCATTAAGCATAGCGAGCTTAAAACAAATATAAGGAAATTTGTAGAACACAAAATAAACACAAGAAAGGGGTTGAATTGTGTTAAAGCCAATTTTGTAATTCTTTTTCAAAGCAACGTAAAGATTGAAATAAGATTAGAAAGATTTTCAAAATGTTTTAAAAGATAGACGAAAGCTAAAAGATCAAAACTAAAAGGCACACATATTTTATATTAGTTTGTCTCACCCAGAGACTATGTCCAGTTCTTAGCAACAACCAAGTTCTACTAACTTTTCAAGTTACAAGTATTCTTTCCACAAGCCTCTTTAGGCTCAACCCAAGTAGTCTTTCACTTGCTTCTCCAAGCAAACACCTAAGTATTCTTTAAAACAAAGCTTTTTCAAGCTTCAACCAATCTCGTAAAGAAGGAGTTTTATGTGAGTTTACCTCACTGGGTTTAACGTCCTATCAGACGAATATATAAATTGAAGTACAAAACAGATTTTCAAACTAAGTTTACAAAGACTTTTTCTTTTCTCAAAGCAGTTATGAATTTTTAGATTCAGTAGCAATTATATCGACAACATTTGTAATTTCGACCAGCGCTCGAAGGAGGTCTCTTCTTCTATTTATAGGCTTCTCCAAAAGTATTCATTGAGTATTTTGTAGGAGACGACCTTCGTCTGATGAAGAGAGTCGTTGGAGCATTAAATGCAGCATTGAATGTTTTTTACCAACTTTGTCATATGATAAGATAAAGCAGTCTGCTTATCTTTTCTATTCTTGTACTCAATCTTTTAGTAGTTGTCATGTCCGCTTTCCCGTTCTGACATTTGCACACATATTCCTTCTTTTTCGTTGACTTTCCTCGAGAGTAGGTTATAGGCTTTATGCATTTTGAGGTAGCTTACGCTCTAATTGATATACAGATCATTTTAGAATGTTGTCATCGTCTATAAACTTTGTTAGTTATGAAGTTTATATAATTCGAGATAAGATGATACTCAATATGAAAAACGTCAGACGATATAATGCATATTAGAGATTAGACGATAATGTGAGCAAGAGATATAATTTTAACTGTTTGTTATTATCAAAATATTTAAGGGCTACAAATCCGTCCTTTGTTTTAACAAAATTAAATTTCATTAATAAACCAATTCAAAGATCTAAAAACAACATTGAAATTCACCTAATCCTAACAAAAAAAGGTATAGTTAGATATGGAAAAAATAAACAAAAACATAGAAAAGGAAGAGAAAGAGAAAAATTCCATTTATAAATCATTGAAGAGATGTAAACTTTCACCATTTTTGTTATTCTTGTACCGGTAGAGCTCTTAGAAAGAAAGAGAACACAAAGGTGATGGTCGGAAAAAGTGTGTAAGAAAAGATCCTTAATTCTCTTTTACTAACTCCTTTCATATGTGAGCTTTTCTTTTGGGTTTAAATGTAATGACCCAATTGTCGTTACTAAACAACCTTCCTAAAATACACCTTATTCACATATCAGGTGAATAAAAAAAAATCAAATCATAACATATCTGTATATAAGTCATGCACATCAACTGAAAGATCTACCTATCTCTCCTAGTGCCGTACATGCATATCTATTCAATTCAAATCATCATACATACACAACAAATGGGATAACACCAGCCCATATTAACAATATCAAAATATACATCACCGGGGAAGAGGGATACAAAAACTCACTCCCTATAGCTGGTCACTCCATACAATCCCATCAAAAGAATATAATACAAAACAACACATCCAAAAAGAGCTAACTCGCAAGTAGCTCTACCATCATCTATGAGTAGCCGAGTCTACTGAAGCATCGCCATCTGCTCCCATGTCATAAGACGTGATCATCACAGGCACAGCAACATACAACAACAACAGCAACCATACCAAAACAAAACAGCAAGGCAAGGGTAAGCTTACGAAATAACAACAACCATAGCATATATATAATTTATATCATCAAACCATCATTTGCCAAATTGAAATCAAATTCATCAAGAATGGGTTAAATCCACCTCAATCCAACACCTATGCTTTCACTACCACATGTCAATGCATGAATAACATAACTCTTGAGAGATTTATACATTTCGAGCGATCAGCCAGGTCTTATCCCCTACCATGGCCATCTAACACCATTTAGGGATTGCCAAAACTCTGATCAGTTGGATAAGCTTATGGTTGTCAGGATAAGTGTATCTAGGTGGTGGTATTCCGCGACACAAGGCCTGCACTACCTTGGCCCTCTGCGGGGTCTACCCATCCACTTATCTCCTAGGTCCAGCTTTAAAACCCCAATTCGTATCCAACCATTAGGTTGGAGGCCTATCTAAGTACCAACTCTAGTCACCATCCACCTTACATGCATGCCCGCACACGGCTTGAGGCCTACACAACCTTAGCCAACAACATATGCATGTCAATGCATGTATCACCACAAAAACCAACTCTACCAAACAATCATTATATATACATATATATATATATATGTATATATGTATATATGTATATATGTATATATATACATATATATGTATATATACATATATACATATATATGTATATATCAACATAACACCATGTGGCGGCCTACTCAGTACCACCTGTGGTCCAACAGTCACCATCAACCCCATGCACACCCAATTTGGTCTCTTGCGTGGTTAACAAGTAAGGCCCTATCCAAGCAGCCCACCTCATGAGAAACCTTATACAATAATATCATACACATCAAGTGGAGGTCCTATCTAAGTAACCTTCCACTTGATAACTAATCCAACAATCAACTACGATTTGAAAACCAAAACCTTCTTTGAAAACCATTTGGAAGATTAGCAAATCTTGAAATTCATAAAATTTCATATTTTGAGATGAAAACTTTAAAATCTGAAATAGTACATTCAGATTTGGAATAACAGATTATGTACTATAGTAACAGATTATGTATTGTAGCAAAAATGTATCAGATTTCATTTTTCCGTAAAGATAATCGATTATGAGTTGCCATAATCGATTATTTGTTATGCAAAACCAGAAAAAAAAATTTGAACAGTAGATAATCGATTATCAGATGCCTATAATTGATTATTTCCGAAACCAAATCATGGAAACAGTTTCTAAAACTCCACATAATCGATTATGTGATCCCCATAATCGATTATCTGCGAGGATTTTCGAAAAAATGCAATTCTTTACGAAGGAAACTCACTTTTCAACCAAATAGCATAGATTCTCAAATAAATGGTGTTCCAACAACCTCAACCCACCTCAACCAAGTTCATACAAATCAAATCATACAATTAATTCAACATTTTATCACAAAATCATCAATTTCTCATTCAAATCTCAAAATTTCTCCCCCAAAACCCATTTTCACCAAATGCAAACAAAATGGCAACATCCACAAAGATTCAATAGATTATAAGGCAAGAAATCATCATACCAACAGTTATTAACACAAAACAACCGATTTATAAGCTTCCCTTACCTCTAAAAGTTCCTGAATCTGAATTTAGGTTCCTTGAGAATCCGGTGTTCTTGAGCCAAATCTAGCTAGGATCGTTTCTTTCCTTACCACAACTGCTAAATCAAGCTCAAACCTTATTTATACTCGCACAAACTCAATAATTTCTAGAGAGAGGTAGAGAGAAAATGAAGAGAAGAGAGAGAAAGGAAAAGTGAAATGAGGAAGGAACCCCTTCCCTCTCCTTATATATATGACTCCCTTGGCACTCTTACACGGACTTTTGGCCAACTGAAGCCCAAACCTCACCAAGCCACTTCCTTATCTCAAAATTGGTCTAACTTAACTATTTTCTCTCAAAAATCCAAAATCATTCTCACAACATATCCAAATTGGCTCAAGCACATATTTCAAATTTCCTAAATTCAAATTAGAATTTCAAACCAATAACTCACAACCATCATCACATACAACATACCATACATAGCAACAATTCATTTATTTCTTTTAATCACCTAAATTACATATCAAATTTCCACTTTTTAGTTATTAAACCACTTAATAATGCATTAAGAAAATCACAGTGTTACATTAAACGTTGATGGTCATTGAGGAGTAAGTAAGAAGAGGCTTACATAATGTTGATGGAATTAATGTGTGTGCTTGCAATATAGAGGGTAGCATAACTCATTTATTCTTTGAATGTAGGTATATGGCTGGAATGTCTTAGGTGGTGGGGCATCTCTTTTGTTTTATCCACCAACAGCTAGACAAATTTTGTCCAATTTGTTGGCATTGCTGTATGTAACGAATCGGGCAATGTGGTAGATTGTCTAGTTTTCAGCCATTTGGTCTATTTGGTTGCAAAATAAATCTAATAATTTTTAATTCAAAAAATTTAGATGTACAGGAAATCTTGAATCTTGTTAAGGTAAGGACATGGTTTATGGTTGAAAGAGGAAAAAAAACCAGGTTTTATTGCAATTGGTATATATTACTACTAGAAAAATGACATTTTTAGACGAATTTTCGGACAAAATAGAATTTGTCTGAAACTAAATTCCCCTTTCAGACAGATTTGAGATAGATTTGAGTTTACCCAATATTTCGTCCCAAATTTGTCTTTAATCTACCTCTAATCTTTGTGCCAAAATATTTCACACAAATTTGAGACGAATTGACAATAGATTATTTAAGTTTTTTTTATATCTTTTTTAGGTTGGCCTGTCTAAAATTCATCTTAAATATTGAAACAAAATTCATATGAAATGTTTTTTTTTATTATATTTGTCTCAAATTTGTTGGAAACTTAAGATAGATATCAAATAGTGTGATCAATTTTTTTAATGGTTTTATTGTGTACGTGAATTTGTCTGAAACCCATATGAGATGTCAAGATGAATTTTCGAATAGATTTTAGATGGAATGTAATTATATTATGGAATGTTTTATTTTTGTGTGTGTGCATATAATTATTTATGAAATTATTTTTTAAACTAATAATATAATAAATTTTAAAAGGACTCATTCCCTTTGATTTAAAAATATCTCAATCTTAAATTTTTTATTTTTTATTCTTTACAATAAAAGTCAACCAAAATTTTAACCCCAAATTTCTTTTTTATTTTTTAAGCTAATACAATAAATCTAAAAAATGAAAAACTAAAAGAAAATTGTAACATGAAAAATTTTTAGTCTAAAACCCTCCAAAACCTCGCTCATTATGTTTATTCACCGTGGAACAAAACAGAACGGAAGTAAGGATTCGAAATTTTAGTTTGGGAACCCCAAGACGGTAGTTTCATTCCTTGTGTAGACAAATAGTTTTCTAACTGGGTAGGGGCTTTTGCATTTCCACTTTCCACGGTAGTTTCTTCAACCTATTTCCACAATTTTTTTCATTTTATTTCCACATTTGTTTTTGCATCTTAGTCAAACTAAGTAGGGGTTTCTACAGGAGCTTTTGTGTTTGAGTTTGCAAAGCACATTGGCTAAGAATCTCACTAAAGCTTCACCACCTACAAGTCTTAAAGTGTGGCTGAGTTAAGGCTTTTGAGCTTGCAAGTTCCATTGGCAAATCAGTGGTTTGCACATATCTTTGTTGCTATTGTTGTTGTGGCAAGTTTATTAATTTTTTTTATTTTTTTTTGTAAATTGAAATTTGATGTGTTGAGCTTTATGTACCTTGAAGGACCCTTGAGGCTTTCCTTTTTTTTTTCCTTCTCTGAGTTCATTTTATTTGACATTGGCATCTGATGTGTTGAGCTAGCTTCATGTACTTATTTTCTTAATCTTGGATTCTGCACATTATATGTTTGTCAAAATGTTTGCCAAAAAAATGGGTGAGAAGGCTTGGGCAACATTAATAGAATAAAGATGGCGTTTAAATGGTGTACAGATTCATTCCTTTTAGCATAAGAAAACAGTGTCATCGTATTAATTAGGGGAAAAGTGCATTAGGATTTTGGAAAGGGTTGGAAAATTGTGAGAGAATGGGTTGGGGAAAAGGGGGTTAAATGGGCAGGAAGTAGAGGGCAAAAGTGTTAAATTTAGTGGAAATGGTTGTAAAAATTGGGTTAAAGCACAAGTTGTGCCCACCTCCAGATCCAGCTAAACTTACAATATAGCCATACAAGGCCCAAAGAACATAAGTCATAAAATCCCTCCCCCCCCAACTACACGTAGTTTTGAGCATACATCATCCCTTCCTATTGTTAATCACATATAAAATATGTACCACTAAAAACAAAATGCCCCTAGCTTTGCCATCCTGCAACTCGAGAATACTAATGGGGCACATTAATTCACCTAGTGGGGTCAGCCGACACCTGGTATATGAATGAGTTTTCTACCTTTGCCTTTGACCTTGTTGCAAATCACTGTGACTCTGATTTTACTGATATATGTACAATGTCACATATATCAGCATCGGATATAAATTTAGACCTTGGGATTTATATCGCCTAATTTAGGCAGTTAGAGCCACTAATTGTCTTCAGCCCTGTCCAGGATTACCTCCTAAAAGGTACACAACAGCAGTGCACTCTTCCAAATCCTACAAACCTCAAATAACATACAGTAGATCTTTTTCCAAAGCATCCTTGCGTAGGTTGCACCTGTGGTTACAACATCCACCTCATGTTCCCATGAATACAGATGTTCTTTATAGCCTACATGTGTACAAATATAAAAGCCAAGAGAAATGTCCTATAGTGTGAACATAGAGTCTGCATAGCATCTAATATGTGTCACCACGGTAAAGGAAGGTTGTAGCAATGATTCCAAGCAAAAACACATGTTGTCATGTGAGGTTAATACCTACCACAGCCAAAGATACCTACCTATGCAAAAATGGCCTAGAGTTCATCCTTCCAAATAACAGCTCCCCTAAGAGTCAAAAGCCAGTATTGTCCTTATATATATGCTTCCTCAGTTATTATGCCTTTTTTCTATCCACCCTGCCTGCACCTGCAATTTATCCTTGTGCCTATAGTTCTAAATTGCAGACTACAACACGTGTTACGGCTGCAATATTGCGATTGCAGAGCTACTCGCAACCGCAATGACCTGCAATTGAGGTGTAAACTAAAATCACAGGAATTGCCGCAACACATCCACAAAGGGGCTGCAACAGAAGCTCAATAAAGCCACAACACCATCCTGTTTCATTTTTTTATTAAAAAAATAAACAAAGATTTAGACTTAAATATTCTATTTTAATAGGTGTGGTCGTGTGGAATGTTGGGGTAGGGAGGGAGGCATTTGATGGTGGCTAGTTCTGGTAGGTGGCGTGATGGAATCAAGGCAAGGAAAAAAGGTGAGGTGGTAAGGGTAGGCCAGTAGGGAGAAAGGTAAGGTGGTGGGGGCAAGGGGAAAGGTAAAATGCAAATATATAATAATTTCATGCCGCAACGACTGCAATTTGCATCGCAACAGCCGCAATGCCCGCAATTGCAATGCCTACAACCGCAACCGCAACCGCGACCGTAACTGCAATTTAGAACCATGCTTGTGCCTTACATAGTCAATTGCCTCCTACCCCTACTCATGATGGTATGCGTTGCTGCTTTGCCTTGGTTGATACTACACTTGCCTGTCTCGACCCCCACCTCCTTACCGCCAAATTCCCTCTTTTGACAGGATATGTACTGCATAATTGGCTTGATAAAATTAGTTCCCACCATCCAGATTGGTTGGTTTCCACGCTTCTAGACTTTAAGCCACACTCCTTTGTTGACCTGCAACATGACCCACGCTTTCCTTGCCCACACCTGCTGCACTTAAGTATCAATCACTGTGTTCCCAAGACAGTCGTAAGGATTTGTGAGCCAAGAAGCTAAAGCATGAACAAAACCTTTCTTCCTGACACACACCAGAAGCCAACAATCGTGTTTGCATATTATTTTGCTATATGTAATCGCTGTCATCTCATGGCACAACACAACCACGTAGACACTAGAAAACACACACACACATGTACAATAAGTTGGATCCATTAGAAATCTCATAAAAAGAAAGGTAACCAATAAGAATTCAGAGAATAATAAAAAACATCAAATCTTCTGCCAATGAGCTTTGTAACGAGACCGAATTGAGGGTCCATAAGACCTTTATCCAATGACCTGTAGCAAATTTCCAAACTTAGATACACAAGGAAGAGACTGAGTAAGAACAAACTATAAGACCCTACTATGCTTCTCTCTCATCACTATAAGATACCATGTTCAGGATGTCACGCACATGTTGATTTCCATTCCTTTTAGTATACATGTTTGACCCCATTCAATATGATGACATGCACACAATGTTGTTTTATGCTAAGTTAGGTACCAAAAACCTATCATTATGGTTATTTGATTTTTAATATACATGTAAAATGTTCACAGGTTACCATAATGATTGCCAATTTGTTTAAGATTTGTTAAAAGATTATCAATTTTTGAATTGAATTATGTCTCAAATTTGTATTGAACATAGTAGAATAATAATTTTATTATTTTATTTCAAATCTTTTTTTAAATAATTTAAAAGCCAGCTTATAAATTTTTGAATTTAAATTTTATTATTATTTAAATTCATCTAAAATAGATGAAATATTTTTCGTCCCAAATCTATGTGAAAAAATAAGTAAAATATTATGGATTTTATTTTGTGGGAAATCTGTCTGAATTCATAAAAAAAAATGTCTGAATTCCGTGTGAAAGATGACTCTGCCTGAAATCCGTGCGAAAGATAACTCCGTCTAAAATCCTTGCGAAAGATAATTCTGTCTGAAATCCGTCTAAAGCCAAGGTAACATAACATCAACACAAATATTACATTTTTGGTCCCAACTTTGTTTGAAATGTGTCTGAAATAATTTCAGACGGAATTTTTTACAAATGATAAAAGTTTGCGACAAAGATTTTCGGACAACAGGTTGTTCGTCTGAAATCTGTCTGAAGTTTATTCTCTGTCTGAAATCTGTGTGAAAGTTATCTGAAATTTGCCCAAATTTCATCTGAAAATGTGTCTGAAATTTACATTTTTCTAGTAGTGGTATATGAACTTGCAATATGTTTGAGACTCGTCAGTGTGATGTTAGGAAGGTCTATTGTAGTGAACCTGAGTTGCATCATATTCAGGAACTGATATGTAATGCATGTATGTGCTGGGGTTGTGCTGAATTGAGAATAGAGTATATATGGAAAGGATTTGAGTATTCCTTGTATTCATTAATGAATATAATTTTCTTCTCATGCTGAAAGAAATGATATGATAATTTTATTTTATTTCATGTATTTATTTATCACTCTTTTATATTTTATATCATTACCTCATTAGTAAAAATATCTAAATAAAATATTAAAAAATGAGTTACATAGAAATTCAATGCAACATAAAGAGCTTTCCGACGTGGACACACCACAGATCGAAGTTCTGATATCATATTGAAAAACATTTCAACGAGCTTGACAGAGTTGAGAGAAATTATAGTGCGAATTGAGAAAGGCAAATATACCAAATAAAAGAAATGCATGAAAGCAAGTTACATGAGTTACATAAAAGAGAAAAATTAATAAACTAAAAATAATCAATAACTCATAGAATTAATTTAACTTAGCTTACCAGAGTTTTTTTTTTTTTTTTTGAGTAAAGCTTACTAGAGTTAATAGCATTATTAGCAAATTAATCATCTGAAAATTATATAATGACATTTTAATATAGCATTTAAGGATGGATTTACAAATACTGATGTACATAAATTAAAATACTAATAATTTTTTTATTAAGACATTTGACTTAATGTAAGATAAAGATTTTATTGAGAGGAGTAAAAACGATTTTTATTTGTCTATATTTTAAAATTTGTTTCTAATTTTGACCGGATATATATACCTTAGTATAAAAGGCATGCTTTTATATGCTTTTATCATATTTTACATACTCAATAATGAAAAGAAATAACACAATTAACTGAAAAAAAAATTAATCTTATGATATAAAATTAAGTTATAGAAAATCTAAACAGAATAATAGGAATAACCTCGGGAATCCCGAACTACTAAAGCTGTCTGGATTAAAAGTTGCTGAAAAGAAAACAAATTTTGTCGTGACAAATGTGAAATACTGACGACGACATTAAGAAATTAAAAGTGAAAAGCTTATATTAAAAAATATTATTAATATATTTCACCATAATTTTTAATTTAAAATGTTTATCATTAGTTACTTAATTACTGAATTCAGAATTAGGGGTGAGTGCGTGAGAAAAGTTGGAATGAGTTGTCTTTTCTCTTCTTTCGAAATTTTGATTGGGTCAATTTTGAATCTAATCCATTCAAGACTTAATAATATATGAGATAAGCTAGGATTTTAATTTTAGCTAAGAACTGATCCAGAAACCTATTAAAGAGGATAAATTTTTTTTTGAATAAACATTAAAATAAAATAATTAAATATATCATATTGTTTATTTAAGTTGTAAACATTATTTATTTTAACCTTATTTTTTAGCATCTTTGTTATTGAAAGTGATCTCTTAATTATAACAATTGAAACATGAAGGATTATCCAAGACATAACATATATAGTTCTCAAAAAATAAATGGAAGAAGAGAAGGAGTCAAGGGTTTGCTTACCCCTCCTTGCATCTGCCCTTGATCTTAGCAAGATATATAGTTAAGGGTCTTGCTAATTTGTGCCCTTAGGACAATGGTTAAAGAATTAATGAGTAGAAAGTTTTTATTGAAAGTATTGCTTTGCAAATCATAAGAAAGTACAATGCCACACTTTTCAATAAAAACTTTCTATTTTTGATTAACAAGTAGTTAAATCTAGAATAAAAAGTATAAAATTTAGATGAATGTATATTTTATAATATATATTTTAAAATAAATAATATTATTATAAATATAATATTATGTTATACAAAATATTATTTATTAAATAAAAAATTTACTATAAATACACAAACCTTATATTTTTAAAAGAATATAAAATACATGAAAAATTATTAGATAATTTCAAACTACTATGTGTTTATAATCTTGATCAACCTCTACATAACATATAATCAAATTTTTCATTTATAAAAAAAAAATTAATAACACTCAACTACAAATTATATAAAAATTAATTAAAACTATGATAATTTCAATCCATCTAATAATTTCCCCGTGATACACACCCCTGTTCAGAATATTGGTTGACAATCTTCATTTTTAAGTTGGCATTTAGGCAATTACTGCGGGGGACATGGCACATGACTTTCTTAAATTTTCTCTTCTTTTGATTCTACCTAACCTTCTGATACCCAAAATATTAAAAATTCCCATTCTCGAGACTTCACATCATAACTATTTTCACTTGCAATCTTTTATTACTCTCAACTGTCCGCTACCATTTACAGTATAAGACACCCCTTTTGCATGCATGCCATCCACCTCAACAGGATTTTCGTTACAGAAAATTAAGCTCAGTGTGTGAGTGAGTGAGTGAGTGTGCGTGTGTAAGAGAGAGAGAGAGAGAGATGGGAAAATGGAGTACCCTGCTTGTGTTGCTTGTACTAGTCACAGTGCATGCAAGTGCACGTAAGGTGCCAGGGGGCGGTGGCCATGAAGAACAAACGCTGGGTGTGCATGCAAGTGCACCACATGCAGAGTCCCCAAGGAGCAACGGTGTGGGTGACAAGAAGCACTTTTTGTTTGGTGGGGTTGGCGGATTTGCTGGGATGGGTGGTTTTGCTGGCGTAGGGGGGATAGGGAAGTTCGGTGGAGTCGGTGGCATTGGAAAGTTTGGTGGACTCGGTGGTGGGATTGGCAAGTTTGGTGGAATTGGTGGTGGTGCTGGAATTGGTGGGTTCCATGGCATTGGTGGTGGTGCAGGACTTGGTGGGTTCCATGGCATTGGTGGTGGAGCTGGAGGTTTAGGTGGTGTTGGGGGTGGTGTAGGTGGCTTAGGTGGTGCTGGTGGTGGAGTTGGAGGTTTAGGTGGTGCTGGTGGTGTTGGGGGCTTGGGTGGTGCTGGTGGTGTTGGGGGCTTGGGTGGTGGTACAGGTGGTGTGGGAGGTTTAGGTGGTGCTGGAGGTTTAGGTGGTGTGGGAGGTGTAGGTGGTGGTGGATTAGGTGGGGTTGGGGGTGGTGGTGTTGGGGGTTTAGGTGGGGCTGGTGGAGTGGGTGGTTTAGGTTGCGGTGTTGCTGCTGGTGCGGGTGTTTTTCACCATTGTAATGATCCTTGATAACATTTTGGTGCTTTGCATGGATGTTCTTGTGAATGGAGTAGGGCTGCCAATATTGTTTTAGGTTAGATAGTATTAGCATTTCATTTGCATGTTATGTTATTTTCAGCTTCAAGTTGTTATATTGTCTCCTTAATTTACTGTTTGAGGTTTCTGGTCAATAAAGGCCGCATGCATCAATGATCCAAGTCACTATCGTTATTGTTAATTTTGTACTACTCCACATCTTGTAGTTCTATTCTACCATTTGAAGTTTCAATGTCATTTGAAGTTGTGTTTCTTTCTTTCTAATGTAACAGTGTTCAAGTTCGAACTGCATGTTGGGAATTTGTGGCAGGCCTATTTGGTACATTCCTTTGAATTGTCACTGTACACTAATAAATAAAACACTATTTTATTTTTGGCCCTCAAGATTTCAGTTTGCTTAGGTTTTGAAATGTAGAAATTATTATTTTTCCTTTTCAAAAAAGATAAAATATCAATCTATTTAGTTTATTTTGATATAAAAGTGGGATTAAATTGACTAATTTTTTATCTTTTAAACATAAAAATGATAATTTTAATGTTTCAAATTAAAACGAAATTTAAAGATTTCAAATACGAAAATGATATCCTATCATATACTTATGATGGATGTACTTGTAAAACTTTGTTAAATTTAATATTTATCGTACTTCCTAAATATTTTTAGTGCCAAAAATATAGTACGTATAATTGATTCTTTAACCGACTTTTATCACTCAGTTAAAATTACTACTTGAAAATTAATACCATCAATTATAGTTTAAAACTAAAAGTTCAATTTCATGCATTAAAAGTAGGGATGAAAATATGTTAAACAATCCTTAGAACTTAGGTAACTTATATAATAGGTAGTTTTGCGCCACACACCTTAAGCAGAGCTAAATTGTTTATATAATAAACAGAAATATCATTAAACAAGACTCCAAAAAAACCAAACCATGCATAAAATACATTCCAAATTTGGTTTAGATAATTTAATAAACTAAAGTCTAACATGTAGAAAATTTATAAAAACTAATTTATTTTTTTTTAAAAAGAAGAAACTAAAAAAACTACGCTGATTAACAAATTCTAACAATTAAAATATCAATATATACTTAATATTATAAGTTAAAGTTGAGTGACTTCAATTCTTTTAACAATAATGCAATGATTAATTAATTATTCGTGATTTCATATAATATTAAATGATCAAAATGATCTCTGTTTATTTTAAATAGAAGTCTTAATTAATATGCCTTGGTTGATATTGTCACAAATGATACACTGCTCGCTTCTTATTAATTTTTATTTTTATAGAATTTCAATTTATTAAGTTCATCATTAAAGTATACGACTATACGTATTCATTTATCCATCATTAATGTTAAATTGTTTTTAAAATTATATCAATCAGAGTGTAATTATATTAAATAACTTTTTATTTTAGATATACTAAATTATTAAATTATATATCATATGTCAAGTATTGAACAATTATATAATTAATACGTAATTATATAAATATAATTTGTAGAATACAATTTTTAAATTCAATAATAAATTTTGTGAAAAATTATCATTAAACACTTAATAATACAAGGTATATACACACACACACATGATCAACTATATCTACAATTTTTAATATTTTTCAAGACTTTTGGTATTTAAGAGTCACATTATCTATTTGTTTTTATTGTTAAAATTCAAACTTAAAAAGAAAATAAACTCCTTATTATTTACATCACTGATAATTTCCAACTATAATTTATTATTGCAAGAAACAAAATGTAAAGTTTGCATTAATTAATTTTTGTTCCATCTTTCTTTACTCCCGAATTAGTGCTATACTTATTAATAATAAAAAAATTGGTGAGGTGTAAACTGTAAAATTGCAATGGAAAAAAATTTAGATACAGTACCTTAGGTACTGTTGGTACTGTTCTCCAATCATAATTGAAAATTTATCTCGGTAATTGATAAATCTATATTTATGTAGATTTATAGAGCAAGTTCACATGATTTTTGCATTAACTCATTGGAAATTTTTGAGAAAATAGACCATTAATGAAGGATTTCATGTGATATGTGTTTCTAAGCTTTTTATTTAAAATTACATGAATTGCCTTAATTTTGTTGAATTTTATGTAGGAAGTTAGTTGAGCAAAGAAAAGAAATCTAGTCCACAGGTATAGAGAAGTAATATACTTATTAAGTGGGCTTAAAAAAAAGCCTATAAGCACGAGAACAGGCCAAAAAAGATACTTGAAGCACAAAATGGAGTGCACAAAGTTGCATCCGCCCGGCGGGCCTTGCAGGCCGCCCAGTGGGACTTGCCCTGGAGGTATTCCGCCGGGCGGGTTGGATAGCCCGCCCGGCATCAAAGCGAAACGAATTCCGAAAAAACCGCCTAGCGAGTTTCCAACCTCGCTAGGCGGGTCCAAAGTCCAAGTTTTAATTTTATTTAAATTTTTAATGGACCTGGATTGGGTAGAATGGACCGGGGATTAAGTCTTCTACTTCAAAAATTCTGAGATATTACAAATAGTAAGGAGCAAAGCACAAGAGGGGGATCGCTATCTCATCTCTATTCTCTTTCCAATTCTTCTTTTTATCTTTGGCTTTTGGAGAAAGATTTTTGAAGGGCAATAGGATACTCAGAGTCAGAGACTGGAGAAAAACCTTTTTCTGTAAAAGATTTCTTCTTCTCTTTCCTTTGATGTATATATTTAAAATTATGATTTCTCTTCTTGCCATGAGTAACTAAATTTCTTGTTAGGGTTGTGGTGTACTTAGTGTTTGGAACCCCTAAATGTTTAATTTTAATTGAATTCTTGTTTCTATTCAGTCAATTAGATTGCTCTACTGTTTTTATTTTCTTACTTGGAATTGATCATTCCTTGTATGCTTTGAATCGATTAATTGAACGGCGGCCGTACCGCAATTAATTGGTAGACGTGTAGGGTAATCAAATTAGGTTTTGTCGTATGATCAACCTTCATTCCTAATTTTCAATTGGATTAAATAATTAATTTAATCCCCCCTTTATTTCCTCATGCCTTCCTAGGGTTTTAATATCTCACATGATCAACTGGGAAATTAACTTAGAAAGGACTATTGCAATTTATGATTAACAATTGACAATAAAATTCGTAGGGAAATATTGGTAATTGACGAATAGTAAGAGGTTCAATTAGAATTGGATGTGAAGGAACTTAAGAGCACGAAGGAAATCACAACCCTAAGCCTATTTTTCTCTGAATTTTTCTCTACTTGTCATTATTTGTTTTACAATTCCTATTTTACATTTATCACTATTGAACCAACCCAGTACCTATTTAATTTTACCTAAACAACATAGAATCTCTAGAAACTGATAATCACTATTTAGTCCTTTGGGTTCGATATCTGAACTCACGTCCTTTTGTTACTACTGGGATAAGGGTACGCTTGTCCTTGAGCGTATTTTTAAGCGCATCAGTAATCTATAAAACCCTTTAATACATGTTTTATTACGCAGATTATCGAAGTAAATCACCAATTCTGATTAAAGAACAGTACCAACAGCACCTAAGGTACTGTATCTAAGTTTTGTACAATACAATTGCTCCCCCCCGCCCCTTCCCTATCTGCTAAAATCAAAGAAAACGCGTGAAACAATATAGCATGGTAGAAATTAGTGACTTGACTAAATAAATGAGTTCGTAACTTACGCTTTGCATGGCTACCACCTGTATCAGCAGGGCCTCGGCCACGAAAACGCACTAGTTATGTGTCGGTGAGTCTAACTGCCATGAAATTCGAGACCATCCTCTTGTCCGAGATATAAGGAACTTTTTGCTGATACGGTCCGGCAACAAATGTGGAAACTCATCTTTTCTTCTTCTTTATGAATTATATGAATTAAATTCATCAGGATTGAATCTTTAAAATATTTCGAGTATTTTTTAATTACTTCCACTAATATATGTTAATGAAATGCTACCAATATAATTTTTAACATAATTTTTTAAATGTATTTTTTTATTATTGATTGAAATTTATTAAAAATTATAAAAAATTGTGGGTTTCGCTTCTTAATTTATAATACGTCACACACATGATTTTGTAATGTTTAATAAATTTTAATTAATAATAAATCTGTTCAAAAGAATGTCTTAGAAAATGAATTGTTAACTCTCTTCATGTACGTTATGTTAGCAATTTAACATTTATCTTTAAATTAAAAATATAAAGTCAAAAATATTAATGATATATTTTTTAAAAAGGAATTAAATATATTTTATTGTATAACTTTTTTGAGTTTAGTAGCAAATATTGAAAGCTTATTTTCATTTCTTGAATGATATAGTGCTCACAGATCGTCTATATCTATATAGTGCACACATTTCTGTATTTATGTGGACCAAGTGTAAGTATGTGTGTTTGCGTGCGCTTGTATGTGTGTGTAAAAAGAAAAAATGTGATTATAATTACAGTTACAATTAACTTGTGATTAACAAAATTCTGCCAAATCCTCTATATATATAAATTAGAATAGCTATCTTACACAAGAGTGTTTTTAACTATTATTCTTCAACGAGAGTATTTTTAGCTGTCATTCTTCAACAAGAGTGTTTTTAGGAATTTTTTTAACCTCTCATATCTTTTAACCTATTATTTTCAATATTTTTAGTTCTAAATTGAGTTTTAATATTTTTTCAAAGAAATTATCAATAATCAGATTGACATTATATCACAATATAAATTATATATTATAAATTTAAAATATAATCTATATGTTCAAAAATACTTATTTATTACGAATTTTAATTATTAAATAATTTATATTATATATCCAAAAGTATTTATTTATTACAAATTTATATTATATAAAATAAATATTTATTTTGTACAATGCACTGGTTAAAATCACCCCTATATATTAAATGAGAATCTCTATCTCGCACGAGAATGCTTCAATCTCTCCATTCTCTCTTACATTCACTCCCATTCAAACTCTGCTATGTGGTGAAGCTGTGGCCTTCACGCTCTTGTGTGCTATAACAACCCTATTTTTTTGCCTATCAAATTATTTTTCTAATTATTTTGTATTTATTTCTGAAGAACTGGATGAGAATCTAAAAAATTTGATCCCTATGTTTAAGCTTGTATTAGTGAGTAATACTTAGTTTAAATTTTTAATAATTTTTCAGAAACAGAGTCCGAAAAAGGGTAAAATGATTATTTTGCCCCTAAAAGGACTAGATAATTGAGAAAATAGAGAAAAATAGTTAGAAGTGTCTAAAATTTATTTTTAAGTCATTTATGTGCTTAGAATAATTAATAATAATTTTAAATTTTTTTGGAAATTTATTAAGACAATTTTTGTGAAATGACCAAAATACCCTTGGTTGACTATAAGAGTAGACCAGAGACTTTTGAGTTCAAAACATTTTGAAAATTTTTTACTAAGTATCTTTCGTTATAAAAATTTTATTTTGAAAGAAAAATAGTGAAAAATATAATAATCCTATTTCAATTTTTTCAACTGTTTTTCTAATATTTGACAATGTAATTCTGAAAAATCGAGAAGAAATTTCAAAATTTTGATTCCTACCATTCTACTCAGAATTTCAAGAGCTATTTAATCGTGATTTTTAATAATTTTTCCAAGCTGGAGTTCAGATAAATTAGAAAATGACAATTTTACTCCTATTCCTCAACATTAAGGGTTGACATGAGAAAAAAATTCAATTGATATTAAAATGTCAATTTGAGCTTGAAATTATGTCATATATATTAAAATATAATTTTGATAATTTTTTGGAAATTTTTTGGAATTCCTATGTAAAATAACCAAAATACCCTTAGGTGTCTATTAAGCTTAGCAATACTGGTTTGACATCCAAAAAGGGTGAAAATGGTAATTTTAGTTTATTTATGGATAAAATATTTAATTTTAACAGAATAAGAAATTTTAAAGTGAGTTTATTTTGAAACCAAAAATTAGAAAAAAAAAACTAAAACTAATTTTTAAAAACTAAAAACTAGTTATAGTTTTTGAAAATTTCAAAACTCAACCAAAAACCATCCCAAATGGGCCCTAACGTTTCAACTTTCAAATTAAATTATTTTTATTAAAAAATATTATTAATAATTATACATTTTTATATTATTATTATGTATAAATTGCAATGTATTAAATATAAATATAAATACAGACTATATAAAAAATATAATATATAATATTATATTATATCAAAAGACTGGCCTAACAGGCCTAATAGGTTTTTCTTAAAGCCTAAAGCCTTGACTTTTTAAAAATCCTAAGCCTAGTCTTTTTAATAAATAAGTCAAGCTAGGCCAGGCCTTATGCAAGCTAGACTGTGGGTTCATGACAGGCCACCTAACCTATTTCCACCCATACCTAGTGGAAGGCAGATATTTATCTCTGTTTCTATTATATCATATCACCTATCTTACAAACACTTCTATATTTTCTCTCTCTTTCTTTCTCTAAATGTCAAAATAGCATTTAAGTGTCAATTGATCATTTTCCAATTACTATAGCCTTCTTTAACAACGTTTTTCTTGATCGCTGCTTTGACTGACACCCTCTATTAAAAGTAATGAAAAACATATTGAGATTCATTTTTCTAATAAAAGTTGCTGCTCCGATAAGCAACTCAATTAGATTTACATAACTATTATCTTTATGAAAAAAATGAGGGGAAGCACCCGAAAAGAAATTCATGTTAAACTTACTCTAACTATTGGAGTTACATTATCAATAGGATTTTCTTAGTGATGGATGTTGTTTAGCACTAGTGCAAAGGATAAAATATCTGAATAGAATTTTTAGTAATTTGTACGAGTCAAATTCTAGTGGTATATTTGTAATAATTCTGATGCTCAAGTCAGTGTTAGAAGGATGATGTTAAGTGCCTAAAACGTAGAGAGACTTGTACTTGAGGCCCGAAGGGCATATTTATATTGCTTCCCTCTGAGCCATAATAGTGAGGCGTGAATGTACCTTCGGGGCGAATCTCGTGATTTTGCATTGTCCATTATTAGCGATTTAATTCTGGTGCATTGTAGTTGTATAGGTCTTGATGCATGGCTGGAAGATTCTCGATCCTTATGGGGTGCAGGGTTTATGATCTTGTAATTGGGCTATGTCGTAGTGAGCCAATGTATTGGCTTTATTTATTTACATGGGCTTAAGTCCTCTAGACAAGGTCTAGAACAGATGCAATGGTTTGATACTCCACTTCAATTGAGGAGCAAGCATAGACAAATATGTTTGGGGTCAATGTGGAGGAAAGTTTTATCAATGCAACGATTACTTTTCTTCACTGCAATGCGGTGAGTCTTCCTTTCAAGTTTCTTGGACTACCAATTGGCGCTATTACAAGAAGGTGCAATATTTGAGAATCTGTGGTGGCATCTTTGAGGAAGAGGCTAGCATGCTGAAAGGACCGACATTTATTGGTGGTAGGGTAGGATTACCTTAATTAATTCAGTTTTGACAAGCTTGTCGTTATAAAAACTTTGATCGCCATTCAAAGCTCCAAAGAAGGTTCTAAAAACTTTGATCACCAATCAAAGAATTATTTGGGGAGATGGCAATGCTGAATCGCAAAAAATTAATGATATCAACTACGATCTTATATGCTTTCATAAGTCGGATTGCAGAGTAAGTGTAAAAAATCTGTAGCTTTTTAGTTTTAGCATATTAGCTAAGTGGAAGTGACAGTTTCTAATGGATCATAATGTAGTTCGATAAAAGTTGCTATGTTTAAAATATGGAGTGATTGATGTAGTGAATAATCAAAATCCTTATCCATCAGCATCTTCCTTAGAGTGGTAGGATATTGCATCTCTAAATTCGGTTATAGGGCCTCTCTTTGGCTAGTTTACAGATACAGTGTCCGGTAAGATCGAAAATGGTGAGTAGCTCGATATGTTTTTCGATTGATCATTGGCTTGGTGCAGAAACATGCTTACGGGAGAGAGATGGCATATGGATCTTCTGCAGTTGTGTGCTGCCTATGCAGCAATTATATTCACCCTTGGATTTGCATCTAATGGTTATAAAAAGTTAGAATATAAAGTGAATATTTTGTAGTTGGTTATAAAAGGTGGTGCTTGCATATTTTGGGCAATGCTTTGATTTTCACCATTAACAGAATAAAAGATATCACCTGGGATTGAATTGATTTTCAATAAAACATTGAAAAATATAAAATTATTCTTTTATCTTCCTGTAATTTAATCACCTTATCTTTAAAATTTATTTTTGTATTGCTAAACTATTATAATGTTTAAGTTCAAATAAAAGAATATTAAATTTTATTTACCTTATGCTTAATTTATCTATCATTTTTAGACTTATCAGTAGACATGATAATTCAATTTGAACTAACAAATATTTGTTCAATCTCAACTCTCGACCTAATTTTGTTAGAGAAAACTTGTTTTGATTAGGGTCGGGTTTCGATTTGAAAATGTGATATATATATATATATATATATATATATATATAGGGTGAGGACCAAGTTATTCCAAGATTAACTCTTGATAGAGTTACTTTATTCAATAATTCTTGACATATATTAAATTTCAACTGTCTAACTGTTGAATTAAAAGATTTTATTGAGTAGATCAAATATACAAATTTTTATAAAGTTTAAAAACGGTTTGATACTTCATTAAATAAATTCAAATTAACATATAGTATGCTTTCTTAATTATAAGTAAATGTTGACTATATGATTAATTAGCTACAAATGTCTGATTTATCTACTTGGTATGCATGATCATTGACATAATATCAAAATATTCAACGGTTACATCATTGAAATTTATCATATATCAAAAGTTATTGAGTGGAGTAACTCTATAAAAAATTACTCTTAGAGTAACTTGATCCTCACCCATCCATACATATATATGTATCTACATATACATGTATCTACATATACATGTATGTATGTATGTATATACATGTATACACATACATGTATACACATACATGTATACACATACATGTATATATGTGTATGTATATATATGTATACACATACATGTATATATGTACATATGTGTATGTATATACATGTATATATACATGCATGTGTGTGTGTGTATACATGTATATACATATACATATATATATATATATGTGTGTGTGTGTGTGTGTGTGTGTGTGTGTGTGTGTGTGTGTGTGTGTATGTATAAACATGTATATACATACATACATGTATACATATGTATATCAATAGTATATACAATTGGTGGTAGCACAAGTAGCAACTTTTGCTAGGTGTCAACCTCTCACAAAACTTCACAAAATTATACCTTACAGAAAATTTACTAATTGGGGAATTTTACTTTGAATTGGATAGCTAATGTGAACTGGTATGGAAAGGCCCATGTTCGTGTGGCCCATTTATGTTTGAAAAACAATAAAGAAAGAAAAGGTAGACACTATACGAGCTTGTGCGGAGTGAGCCTTGATATGAAGCTTTTCAATGAGACAAAATTAAGCCTCTTTGAGGCTATTGAAATTGTCAAACCCCTAAAGTAGAGACAACGTTTCGTGTAAAAGAGGGATAGCTGTCAAGAGTGTGCAGGGTTGGAAGAGAGAGGGTTCTGTAGGTTGCACAAATTAGGGCAAATATGTAGTACGTTATGTTGTTAATCGAGTTTGGAGACTTGAAAATTTTGCTAATGGAGGAAAACGAATATGGTGGTCAAACTTGGCAAGACTCTCTTCCCCTCACTGAAATAGCATGTGCGGCTAAAGAGGAGCTTTGTAGATATTACAGATTACAGATAAGTGAAAGTTCTTTTTCAAATTTGAAATTTGAATTTGAACTGGAATTGTGTTTGATTTTTAATTTTTAAGTTTTTTGTTATGTCTAAAACACAGTTGGAACCCTTATATATATATATATATATATATTGTGTTCTGGTACAGTTAAACTTGTGTGTGTCTTTATCTGATATTGAAAGTGAGTTGGGATATGGCCACCAAATTCAATGCTGTTTCTGAGATTTCCCCTAAAAAGGAGAATTGGAAAATCATCGTGAGGTTGATTCAATTGTGGGTGGTTTCTGATTTTTCAGGCCAAAAAATACCATTCTCCATGGAGTTGGTGCTGGTGGATTCTAAGGTTTTTTTTTTTTTTTTGCTTTATTCTCAAAACTTAATCGTAAAAAAGGATTTGTTCTTCTTATGAACTTTTTCTTTGTTGTAGGGAGACAGAATTCACAGTTCTATCCGGAGCACCCTAATTTACAAGTTCCAGAAGGATTTACAAGAAGCACCATTATAGAAAAGGCTTTTTAAATCGGTTTAAAATGGCTTTTTAAATCGATTTTACAACCAATTTTGATACAGTGATATAAGAGAAATTAACATTTTAAATCGTAAAACGAACTGATGTTAAAAAAACTTTTTAAATCGGTTAATGCACAATCGATTTAAAATGTTTCGTTTTTTTTTAAATACCTTAATTGTTTTCACATATATAACCAAAACCTGATACAGACAGATACCATAGAAACAGTCAGAGAATTCATTTATCAGAAGTCAGAATTCGTTTATTAACCAACAAAACTTCATAACATATTTGAAACATATGAAATAAAAACTACTATTCTTTTCTCTCTAAAGTCATTCTAAACAAACTATCTATTACTTATTTCAACAAAAAATTTTGCCCAACGTCGACAGATGTCTAGCAAGTCCTCATGCAGGAATGGTTCCCTATCAATGAATAACTGTAACATAAAAAAATAAGATAAATCATTAGTCAACCACCTATAATAATAAGTATTATTATAACTTAATAAAAATTATATTACCTCGTCCCATGAATCCACAATATCTGCTGAAACTATGGTCAACATATGTTTCATAACATAATATCCACGCTCATAGCTCCCTACTTGTTTGTTATCCTACCAATAAGAATTGTTTTAGAAATGATTGTAAAAACAATTACAAATTGTAATAGAATATGCAATTGTAAATTACTTACATAAGAAAAAAACTAACTAGGCTTCCTCTGTAGTGACACGTGCTTACCCGCCAATGTTTGATATCCAATTATGACTCTGGTTAAAAAATAGATATACAAGACATGTTATGGGTTTCATAATTACAATATAAAGCATGAATGGAATATATTATAAATAAAGAATTACCTTTCTATTAGTTGTTTTAAATCTTTGTTAGGCTTTTTATGCAATGAACACAATAAGGCCACAGTATTGTCCCTAGGACAAATAATTAGCAATTGCCAATGCGAGCTGCATTGTAAAAAGAATATATGTGATGAGATTCAAAAATCATTTAAAATCATTTGGGTAAGAAATAACTTGTATTTACTAATGCATGTATGGTGCTAGGTAACACCGTTTTTGTCCATTATACATCCAATTCTGAATGTAGGCCTGGGAATCTTCATCCTTACTCCCTATCTTCTGAATAGGCAATGGGTCAATAAATTCATATACATTCTCCTGACCCTTTGAGAGACAGAGATGATGCATGTATCTAAAATATACAAATGAATGTTAAATATAATATTGAGATGCATATTTAAGAGATTAACAAAAAAATTAAACTTACAGCAACCATAATTGAAGAATTGAGATATTTAGCATGTCATTGCCAGTACAAATTTTCAATACATCCTTCTGGGTGATCCACAGGTCTACACCACTAGGTCTGCCAAGAAATGTCGGTTCCCAATCTATTTGAACAACATCTGGCCCCATATTAGATGCCACTTGCCACAAGCGTGTTATTGGATCAACTTCAGGTTCCGATTTTTTGGGTGGAACATCTTTCTTAGATGATTGAACATCCTATAAAAAAAAAAAATACAAAATAAGGTTATAAAATACATTCAAGTTATTTTAATTTGTAATAGAAAAAAAAATTATTTAAGATGACTTATGAATATACCTTGACTGATGTGACCTTTATAAGTTGTCTCGGCCATTGAATGAACTGTTTAGGTGTCTGTCTAACAGTTTGAATGTAACACCCATTCATATTACTTTAGTTATTAAGTTTAAGTAAATGAAAATGTGTGTAATTTTTTTTTTTTCATTTTTAAAAGAAATTCCAAACTTAACAGAATTTGGAATGGTAGTAAAAGATGAAAGATATATACATATATATCATAAAACTGTACATCATGGTTTGAGTAATACATAACAGTCAGAAAACAAAAGTACATCGAAAGAGATATATTACCTAGCCCACTACATACATCAAAAAGATCATATACAGAGCAGTATTTATCTACCCTATCTCTTATACAAGAAGAAAATACTATAGGTCTTCAAGTCCTCCCCCGTTGAGATGTTCTCTATCTTGTACTCAACATCACGGAGCGTTAATGTCGTCTTCAATAATCACGACCAATCATACACAAAAGAAAATAATGGAGTGAGGTGTTTTGTTCTAAAATCACCTTTACATGTACGGTAGGAAATCTACCATAAAACAAAGATAAAACACAACTGACAACACAAGAGATCCTAAGGTTCATTCTAAGTTGTATCCGACTACCCTTGACTAGGTATGGATCCATATTTCCCATTAGTGAGTAATAGTTCTCAACAGAACCTGGGAAATGACTGGGAGTACATATACCTCTCTCAACACCATCACATGGTACAGTCCTCGTCATTATTGAGGAACAAAATAACAATTTAGAATATCCATTTATAGAGGTATACTCTCAAACCAATCCTGGAATGCTGAGCAGTTGTCGGGGTTATCGAGTTTGGTTAGGCGAATATCCCGGCTCAAGGGGGCTACCCTGGCCATTGGGACTTTCACCACTCGATGCCTACCCCCAAGACCTCCGCAAGTGGGTCCCTACCTTTCATTCCTCAATGTACCAAACTGTGGCTTCCCTAGCAGGGTGCCATGCCACTACATGTCACTTGCTTTACATTACTCACTAAACTATCAATTCCCAACTTCTCAAGCAGAGGTTTCCCTGGTCTCATTTAACTTGAGCACTAGTATAATTAACATTTCTGCCTTATTTTGCAGAAATTGCACAATACCAGAATTTTAACAGAATAACGACATAACAATTATAGTATAATTAATAAAATTTTGGTAGAATAACAACTAAATAAATACATTTTAATTTTCTAAAATTGAGCAGAGTAACAGCTTAGCAAGTGCAGTTTAATTTTCTAAAATTGAACAGAGTAACAGCTTAGCAAATATAATTTAATAATTTAAATTTGAGCAGAGTAACAATTTAGTAATTATGATTTAATAATCTAAATTTCGGCAGAGTAACAACTTAGTAAAAATTAAAGTTTAACTTTAAACAATAATAACAATACTAAAATTTAAGCCTAAACGGGTTTAGGGGAAAACCCTTCCTACCAACATGCAAAGTGACAGTAATTTAGAACCAACCCCACTCCCCCCATTACCTCTAAGATAGTTGATGAACAGGATGGAATTGTTGGTGCAAAACTTCTAGGAGGAGAAATTCTACTAGTTGAAAACTAGGAAAATTTTAACATAAAAACTAGATAAAAAAATATTTTAGAGAGAGAAAACTTTAGAAAGAGAAGCTCTCTAGCTTGGGAGAGGAAAGGATGAGTGAAAATCTGAAAACTTTGAGGCCTATTTATAGAAGAAGGAGGTAGGTTAGGTGTCCAAAGATTTACATCATCCCTTATGTCATTATTATGTCATAAATCCAATTTTTATTTATTTTTAATCCAATTTAGGGACACATATCTCAAATAGGTGGTGAATCACCTATTTTAGGGTTGGGAACGTGCTCCACCAGCTGTCCCAAGCCTCCATGTGTCAAACTTTATCTGTAGGTGAATTAGCTGGTACCGACAAAAACGCCTAAACTTGAAAAATTAGCTTTTAATATCAAAATAATGTATTTTAATGAAAAACTGGACAAATACATTAATTTTCATCAAAAAAAATTTCTAATAATAAATTTTAATTTTTATTAATTTATTTCAAATTATATGTATTTATTTTGTATTTTTAAGCTAGAAAATTCATAGAAAATTCATTTTAATTCAATAAATACCAAAATTTTTATCAAAATTCTAAAATTAAATATTTTACCCATAATTAAACTAAAATTACCATTTTCACCCTTTTTGAATGTCAAACTAGTACTGGCTGGCTTATTAGATACGTAGGGGCATTTTGGTCATTTTACATAGAATTTTCAGAAAATTCCCAAAAATTTCCAAAATTATATTTTAATATATATGACATAATTTCAAGCTCAAATTGACATTTTAATGTCAATTGAATTTTTTCCTCATGTCAGTTCTTAATATTGAGAAATAGGGACAAAATTGTCATTTTCTAATTTCTTTGGGCCCCGGCTCGGAAAAATTATTAAAAATCACAATTAAATAGCTCTTGAAATTTTGAGCAAAATGGTAGGAGTCAGAATTTCCAAATTCCTTTCCGATTTTTCAGAATTGTATTGCCAAATATATATAAAAAATAGTGGAAGAATTGAAATAGGATTATTATATTTTTCACTAATTTTCTCTCAAAATAAAGTTTTTATAATGAGAGATACTTAATATAAAATTTTCAAAATATTTTGAGGTCAAAAAGTCTCCGGTTGGTTCCCACAATCAACCAAGGGTATTTTTGTCATTTTACAAAAATTATCTCAATAAATTCTAGAAAAATTTCTAAAATTATTATTAATTGTTCTAAATACATTGATGACTTAAAAACAATTTTTAAACATAGAGAATAATTTAATATACAAAAGTAGGGGTGTTACACTGAACCTCTTCGGTGGGTACAAGAACTTGAGCATATGCATCCCATATTTGTTCAACCACCACCCTTGCCATATCATCCTCAACAGTCATGTGGTGTATGGTAGGCCCCAAGTTATATACTCTCCCAAAGGCCACTAAACAAACAGGCTCTCCATCAACATATAACTGACACTACTCATGGATATCAGTGTCAGTCTCCTCCCTAGAAAGATCAGCAGTAGCATAGCTTCCCTTTGTGCTGACATGTACAGGAGTATGAGCTTGTTCTATTTGGACATTTGTATTTTGTTGTGAAAGACCTAAAGATACCAGCTCCTCTCTAATCTCTCGTCTCAATTGTTCCTTAAGCTCATTTCTAATCTCTTGCCTGATTCGCTCCACCTCTTCCTTGGTGAAAATTCTAGAGTTGGGCGTGAGGGTGGTCCGTAGTAATCATGAATGCCAATACCTCGTCCAACTGCACAAACCCTACTAGAATGCTCTGGTCTCCCAATAGCCGTTGTTAATATATCCTCACGTCCATGAGGAACAAATGTTCCCTGTGAGGTCTGTTCAACCAGTGAGTCCTATAACATTTAATTCAAGAAATATGTAAAAAATATGGTGTATGAAGTTACAATTATAATTTGAAATAAAAAACGACTTACAATCTTTTCAGCAACGTGTGTCTCGTCCGATATATATCCACCCAATTGTAGCATGCGGGCCACCTTCCATTTATCCCATTGTTACAGTGGTGATGGAGGAACAATATCTGTAGTAGAACCAGATGCCGAGGCTTCCAGTTGATGTTGCCTCGCCTTCTCCGTCATCATCTTCTGCTTAAGCAACTTATATCCCCCACGAGACAATCTGTGGGGGTGGACATTCTTGGATGCAATCGCTTGTCCTTTTTTCTCTTCTCCTGCGTATAATAAGGCACTATTAAATTGAATAAAAATTAATCAAATATTGTTGTATGATTAGAAAAATATGATTGCAACTAAACCTGGAAGACAGAATCCTTTCGGCTTTCAACAAACTTTGCCTTCGTATCCTCATCCAAAAATGCATACTTCTCACAAGGAGAGGTGTCTTTCAACTTTCCTTATATGTATCTCGTGGTGAGCTGTGTCTTAAATGCTCTTCAATGCTCAGCCGCAAGTGAGAGCAACTTCTTTCTCAACATGGCATTATGTGGAACATTATAGGTCAACTACAAAAAAAAAGTAAATAGTTAATGTGTGATAATAATATGGTTAAATATAATTTATATATTTAAGATTGTAGAAATAAAATACCGAGATAGTTTGCCATATTTGGTTCTTTACGCTTTCCTCCACATGGTCTCAATTCTCATAAAGGATAAAGACCTTACTCCGAGCAAGAACGCCCACAAAACTAATGAATTTTGTGGCATTTCCCCCTCAGGTGCCTCACTAAGCATGTCAAACTGAATTGGTATCAGATGGTCACCAGCTCGACTGAGAGTCAGTTCTTTTAGGCGTGTACCTTGTCTACCCTTTTTTTGGTAGACTCATAAGATGGGTTACTAGAGGAATCAACCATGACCTGTTTGGAAAAGAAAAAAAATTGTCAGTACCGTCATTGGAGAAGTTTGAAATTTTCAAAGATAAACATAACGATAAAAAGAATTAAACAATATAATAAAAATTATATAATGTCAATAAGAATATACAACATAAACATAAATAAGTTACCAACATTGTCAAGTATAAATGTTTTCCCATATTCCTTCATGATGATCATCACGTGTGGCATGTACATCATCCACTTCATTTTCATCAATAAAAGTCAGCATTCGTGTTGAGAAAGAAGGAATCTCAATAAAATCGGAATTTGAGTCTTCTTTTTCATGACTAGCATGCACACTTGTTCCTTGAAGAACCACTGACCATCTCTTGTTAGAAGGATCACTAACATAAAAAACTTGTTTTACTTGGTATGCCATAATAAAAGGCTCCTCCTTATAACCTACCTTGCTAAGATCGACCAATGTGAACCTTAACTCATCGGTTTGCACCTTGGTGTTACTGTCAACCCACTTACATTTAAACATAGGTACTCTGAATTTTGTGTAGTCAACTTCCCATGTGTCTTCGATAACTCCAAAGTAACACATAGATGCCATAACAAGGTTTTTATCTTTTGAACTAGAGAAGTGCATGGACTCAGCCATAACCACAACCCTGCTGTTTTGCGGTACTTTTCTTATCAAATGACTTTGTATAGAAAGAGAAGTTGTTGATATCGTATCCAGTCCAACATATAACATCAAAGTTAGGTCTATGTGCTAGCCATTTTAATGCCTCAAAAGCATTATCATCATTCACAACTTGTTCTTTAAACCAGTTTAAGAGTGTTTTGTTATGCTCAATCAATTTCCATTTCTCTGGCATTCTAGGATTATTTTTCTTGACAATGTTTTTGTGAGCAGAAAAATAAGGTTCAACTTCATCAGTGTTATTCAATATATAGAAATGTGCTTGTAGAACTTCCTCCTGACTCATTTGTTTAACGTTTACACCTCGAGTACCCTTACTAGAAAATCTTCCCTCATGACGAGATGTTGGAAGCTCTACAAGTTTAGCTTGTGACAGGTATTCTGTACAAAACTGAATGGCTTCTTCAGCAATGTACCTCTCTCAACAATAGATGCTTCTAGACGGTATGGATTCTTACTATACCCTTTTAGGATCTTCATATATCGTTCAATAGGATACATTTACCTTAAATAAATCGGACCACAAATTCTAATATCTCTCACTAGATGCACGATTAAGTGAACCATGATGTCAAAAAATGAAGGAGGAAAATACATTTCTAACTAGCACAATATAATAACAGCTTCATTTTCCAACTCATCCAACTTCATAGGGTCAATGACTTTGATACATATGGCATTAAAGAATAGGCACAGTCGCGTAATGGTCTCTGTAACTTTTTTAGGCAATATGTCACGAATAGCCATTGGTAGGAGTTGCTGCATCAAAACATGGCAATCATACGACTTTAACCCAACTAATTTAAGATCTTTTAGTGACACAAGGCTCTTGATATTTGAAGAGTATCCTTGTGGCACCTTGACTCCCTGTAGACACTTACAGAAACTTGTTTTCTCGTCTATTGACAAGGTATGACATGTTGGAGGCAAATATGTCCGCTTACCAACTGATTGTGGACCTAACTGTAGGCGTATACCCATCTCAACCAGATCTTGACGAGCATTCAAACCATCCTTCGTCTTGCCTTTAATGTTCAAAAGAGTGCCAATTACACTGTTACACACATTTTTCTCAACATGCATGACATCTACACAATGTCTAACATTTAGATCGCACCAGTATGGAAGATCAAAGAATATCGACCTTTTCTTCCACAAGGTTTTTTTAGTAACTCTTTTGTGGATCTTTCTAATTTGGACGTTGATGTCCTTCACTCGTTCATAAACTTGCTCACAAGTTAAAATAGGTAGTGCAATACCATCCTCCTGATATCCATTGAAGGCTTTTTTAAGTCTACGATATGGGTGATTAGGCCTAAGAAATTTCCAATGCCTAGTGTAAATTGTTTTTTTTCCGTGTTTTAGTTGTGCGTAACATGTGTCTTCTTCACAAATAGGACAAGTGTTATGCCCTTTAACACTATATCCACTCAAGTTCCCATTACTGGAAAGTCATTGATGGTACAAAACAACATTGCACGTAACATGAAATTTTCATGACGATAACTGTCATACACATGAACACCTTCATCCCACAGCATTCTCAAATCTTCAATCAAGGGATGTAAGTAGACATCTATGTCATTTGCTGGCTGTCTTGGGACCGCATTCATCATAGATAGCATAACATATTTTCGCTTCATGCACAACCAAGGAGGCAAATTATAAATAATTATAAGAATAGGCCATGAACTGTGCTTACTGGATAAGTTCCCATAAGGATTCATTTCATCTGTAGCAAGTCCTAGCCTAAGGTTTCTTGCCTTAGTCCCAAAAATTGGAAACAAACGATCAATTTTCTTCCATTGCGGAGAATCTGCAAGATGGTGAAGCTGTCCATCACATTTTCTCCCATCTGTATGCCACGTAAGGTTCTTCGCATCATCTACATTAGCAAATAATCGCTTAAACCTTGGAATTATTGGAAGATACCATAATACCTTAGCAGAGGGACCCTTCTTTATGCTCTCATCAATGTTATCACCCTTCACTTTATATCGTGATACCCCACACTCGGGACACTTGTGCAACTCTTCAAACTCTTCTCTGTACAATATGCAATCATTAGGACACACATGTATTTTCTTGTATTCCAATCCCATCGGACACAACACCTTCTTTGCCTCATAGTTACGTCTTGGTAACGTGTTACCTTCTGGAAGCATTTCATTCAACAACTCAAGCAATTCAGTGAAACTTTTATCACTCCACCCATTTCTTGCCTTGACATTCACTAATCTTAACACCACTAACAACCGTGTGAATTTAGTGCACCTCGGATATAGAGGCTTATTCGCATCATTGCACAAAGTGTTGTACACTTGAGCTCGCTAAAAAGACTCTAGTCCAATATCACTGATCATGTCCTCTAGTCGATCATCCATAAGTACATCAAATTGATCCGTTTGAGACATACTTGGCATGTCTAACAATTCACCATGCCATGTCCATGTTGTATAACTCTTGCAAAAGCCATCACAAAGGAGATGCTCCTGTATTTGTTCAAGTTGCAATCGTCTCTCATTCAAACAATTAACACAAGGACAATAAAAGAACCCACCACTATCAGAAAGATTTCTTTCAACAAATTAGATAAACTCTTCCACTCCATTCTGATACTCATCAGTTGTGCGTCTAGAATTAATCCAACTACGATCCATAACTTCCTTCTGTGATCCACAAACCATATCTTAATGCATGTAAATCTCACTTTTTTAATACAAGGTGTGGTCCTATCCCATTCAGAGGGTCATTTTTTTAAACTTGATTAATACGTATTGGTTTAGTCTCATATCTTAAATTTGACAAAATTTCGGCAGCATTTCGCATTAGTCTCCAAGTACACGAAATGAAAGTGGTGACATCAAGTTCACTGCAATCAAGTATGCACCCGGAGACACAACACGAAATGAGTAAACCGAAATTTAATCAAATTTACGATGAGATTTTAACCATTATGTATTAATAAAGTATTAAAAAATGGATCTTTCTAAACCGTCCAACCGGACAATTCAAGATTCAATACAATAATTAGTACTTTAATCATTGTATTGAATCTCAAACGGGAAACTAAGGTTTGCTCATAATGCGTAAATTCAATAGAAAAACAACACACAATTAAGCACACAACATAATGCATATAATTTATACACAAAACCAAATTCAATAACAAAACCAAATGTCAATTTCATGTAAGACAATCCAATCCACAACAAATTAAATCTAATACTCAAGAGTTCACTTATCTCATAGAAAATTAGACAACAACGACATCTGTTTTTGATAGTATATATCATATCTCAGAAAGGGTATAGTCAACAACACACCAGTAATCAATTCTCTATTTTTTACTCAATTTATCTTATGAATATATGATAGCATTTTAACCACTTTAATTCTCCCTTTTTCGCTTATTTTATCTTGAGGATGTGTCTAAGCATATATAAGTTGTCTTATTTTACAGTCATTTAATTTCCTAACCAGTGTCTAATCTAGGTAGCCAAATCTTTAATTCTTGTACTCTGCTAATTATAGAACTTTGGGTTTAAAAGAAAATATAGTTACATTAATTATACTAGTATTTTAGCCTATGCATTGCACATGCTAGATGTTTATTTTATATAATTAAAATTTATAATAAATAAATACTCACAAATATACAAATTATATTATAATTAAAATTTATAATAAATAAATATTTTAGAGCATATAGCCTGTTAAACCAAATTTGGTGACAATTAATTAATTGCTAACATATAATTAAATTAACTTCTTACTTTTATTCTTTTTCAATACTTATTACTAACTTACCTAAAATAATCAACTTCAATTAATTCTATCTTATGTAATATAATCCTCAACACTTATAATTCTTACCACATGTTTATATAAGTTAATAATTAACTTAAACAATTTATCTTGTTCTTTAAAGATTTATAAATTTATAAACATATAAAGAATTACACTTTTCTTATATATATTAATAAACATTTTCAACCATATATAACCTTTATTAATTAATTTCATCTAACAACATAATTAATATAAAAGATTAATTTCAAATTAATATTAAAAATGGAACAATCATATTCACATAATTAATTAACCAAATGAACCAATGTAAACTAATGTAAATTATAATGAACCAAATGAACCAATATAAACATTATGAACCAAATGAAATTAAAATGACTAACCCAGTGTGCGGACCTCCAAACTTAGCAATAGAGCATGTTCAACAACAGTGGACCTCCACCAACAGCAATGGCGTGAGCTAACTCCAACCAAAGCAAGCTTGGCACCAAGCTCACACTCTAACGACGGCGACGGTGCAGATGGCGACGGCGACGGTGCAGACGGCGACGACTCCCACGGCAATGGTGATGGCGTGCTCTACGTCTCCTACTCCTTCTAAAATGCAATGGCAAAATGAGGGGCAGATAGGGAGGAGAAAGCTTGCATGGGGGAGATGAGGGGCGGATGGGGAAGAAGAAAGCTTCGATGGAGCAAATGAAGGGCGGATGGAGGAGAAGAAAGCTAGAAGGGAGGAAATGGGGAAGAAAAAGGCTACTGGAAATGAGAGGGAGAGGCACGCGAAGGCTAAAAGGTGCCACTTTTTAAACCGGTTCTGCTGGAACCAATTTAAAAAGTTGGCGTGTATATTATTTTATTTTTAAAATTTACTTTTTAAATCAGTTATATTTGAACTGATTTAAAAAGTTTGTTACAATTTCAAAAATGCCACTGCGTTTCTTTTTTAAATCGCTTTGATATTAACCGATTTGAATTCCTACTTTAAAATCCGGTTCATGTAATAGTGAAGGTTGTGTATATTCTATTTAGTTCTTTGGGGTTGCTGCAAATGGTGGTAGTTACAAAACTTGCCATCACAAGTACAAGATAAATTTTTAGTTTTGAACAAAGTTAGCATTAGTGGACAATGGTTTTGTTCCTGCAACAATCTACCAACTTGTCCCTATTTCTATGATTGTTGGGGGTAGCTATGATAGTGATTATTTAGTTGGTAAGTGTACATTTGACACACATTTGTTGTTGTTTTTATTTGTTGATTTGTGTACTAATTAAATTGTCATAACAGATGTGATGGGTATGCTTATTGGTGTGGGAACTAAGAGAGAGTATGATAGGAATGGGAGTAAGACAAAGATGAATGTCATTCAACTGGAGGATGATGGGTAAATTTCTATTTTATCGCCCTTATGTGCTCTGATTTTTGATACTTGGTTTGATACTTGACTTTGTTTTTATATATTGTTTGCAATAGTTATAGGATAGAGTGTACTCTATTCGGGTCTTATGTAGATGAACTAAACGTATTTTTTGCGTCTAGAGAAGTGGAAAATATTGTTGTAATGGTTCACTTAGACAAAGTCAAATGCTTCCAAGGTTTGCCTCTCATTATCCTTATGTATTTATTTTGTTGTGAAACTTTATGGAATGTGTTTAGTTAATATCATGTTGTTCTCTTTGCTTTAGAGAAAATACGTATTTAGAATTGTATCAACTGTACAAAGTTGGTTTTCAATCCAGAGTGTGAAGAAGCTGTCAAACTTACCAAGAGGTAATGTAATTGTTTTTTTCTTCCATTGTATGTAAAGTTTTGTCATATGTAAGGGTCTTAAATTTAAATGTGGACTGCTAAATATTGTGATTTAAACATGTACATTGTATATTTCTGTGAAGGATGCTTACAAGTATGGAATCACCATCTCAAGGATTGAGTCAGTTGATTGATGGTCCTAAAGTGAGTATGTCCGAGGATTTTTTATAAGTAACACCAAAAAAGACCATTGAGGGTCTTAAAGATTGCAAAAAGGTGAACTATGTGTTGTCTATATTGCATTTTCTGGTATGTGGCTTTATTATTCATGTGTTGATTTGTTTATAAAACTTAGAAATCTTCATATGCTGTATTTGGTACTGTGAAACACATAGTTGAGGATGAAGATTGGTGGTATACTGCTTGCATATACAATAAGGCAATTTACCCTGATTCTAAAATGTTTTTTTGTGAAAAATGTAACAAGCATGTTATGAAGGTTGTTCTAAGGTATTTTTCTAAATCTATATATATTTAGTTTATTTGAACTTGAAGTGTTTTTCACAGTGATTGATGTATTTTTTATTTTTGACCCTAATAACAAGTATCGTATCAAGGTTCATGTAATTGATGAAACTGATTCAGCAACCTTTGTTATCTTTGATTGTGATGCTACTATCCTCTTGAGCAAATCATGTGTTGAGATGTTTGAAACACATGAGAAGGTTATCACATTTCATCTACTTTTTTATTTATTTATTTATATAAGTCTGTTATTGAATTCCAGCAAATTTATATTTCTATTTAAATGACTTTGTATTTATATAAGTCTGTTATGTATTTGTTAATTTTTAATTATTATAAATTATAAATATAAATAATTATTATAAATATAAATTATAAATTGTAATTTGTTCAATTGAATTTGGTGTAGAGAGGTGAGGGTGGAGCTATGCCAAAGGAGATTGCTTAATTGGTGGATAAGAGCTTTCTCTTCAAAGTGGAGTTTAAAAATGGATCCAGTTCTAAATTTGAAAAATCTTTTAGAGTGAAGAAGATTTGTAGTGATGAGCCAATTATCAAAAAGTTCAGGGAAAGTTTCATAAAACCAGTGGTAATGACATTGTTTGTTAATGTATGAAACATTTTTTGTTAGACATACTTACTGAAGAGTGCTTACTAATTTATTGCTCATGTGTATTAGGATCTGCATTATGACAATATTTATTTGGTTGATGGAAAGGAAAGTAATACTATAAATTCGTCCATTGTTCTTGCACAGGTTTGTATAATGTTTGTTTTAGTGTTTTTGATTGCACGTTTTTGTTAAGTATTACAGCTAATTGAATTGAACACTTTTGGTACCAGGACCTAATGCCTAAGTTCTTAGGGGTGGTTGTTAATAAGGAAGCATGTGATCTGTCCAAGGATTCAGAGGACTTAACTCCTCTTTCAAAATATCTTAGAACTAAACCAAAGGAAGGATTTCAGGTCTCAAAGGATTCAGATAATTTAATTCCTACTGAAAGTGTATTTGCAACTCAGCAAAGGGTAGGATGTGATGTTTGCAAGGATTCAAATAAGCTAACTCCTCTCGAAAGAGGTTGTGAAACTCAAGAAAAGGAAGGGTTTGATTTGGCAATAGATTCAAAGGAGTTAACTACTGTGAATAAAGAGTATGGAACTCAAAAACAGCCAACCAGACCTTAATGTGCCACTTAAAGTGTTGAAGAAAAAGATCAAGATCGAAAAGGATTGAAATGTATAATTTCTGAAATATTCTAATTTAGTTATATTTTGCTGATGATTTCAGACAATCGATATTTTGCTATGTTATTTTATGGCTATGTATTTTGAAGAATACTTGATATTTGTTGGGAGTGTTCAGATTTGGTGGAGTAATTTATGTAAAAGTTTGGCTGCATTAGTGTTAGAATGTTAATGTGATGTGTAGGTTTTTGTTTTAATTTTTGTTAGCAAATTTTTTCGAGCATGGTATAATGTTTACCCTTAAGTTTAAAGAAAAAGAAAACAGAATGAAAAAATTATAACATCATAAGAATAGAAGTCTTATATATTATTTACCTAAAGTGAGTATTAAGAGTGGATTTAACATAAGGCCATTAACATAAGCCCAATATGAAGGATCAATTAAGGAAAAAAATATAATTTACATGCAAACGTTAAAAAAATGGCCCAAAAATCACAGAGGCTATTTTTTCTCATCAGATTTATTATTAATTATTATTTTTATTTCCTTTATAAAACTATTTTATAAGATGAACCTAAAACATTGAGTAATAAAAAGAACGTCCTCACTTTAAGATAAGCCCAAAACTATTTATAATTATTTATAAATTTATAATTTATAATTTTTTAAAATATAAATTCTAATATGAAAAACATCCTAAATTTAATACTTTTTCAATATTTAACTAAGTTGCTAGTAAGAGAAATACTTTTTTAATACTTAATTAAGTTGTTTCTAAAACATTTTTATTTTCATATAAGCCCAATATCCTAGTTCAGCATGTTGCAAAAACATAGAAGAATGTAAACCCAAAGCCCAATTCTAATGAAAGGTAAGTCCACTGAAAATCAACTCAAACCGCCAAAAGTGAAAATGTGAGAAGGATATTGGGAAGTCTATAATATCGAGAAAGGAAACGTTTTGGGGGAAATATAGGGACTTGGGAGATTGAATGACATGTCGATGGGAGGGAGAACTTATTGAAGGTTCTGGAATTGCATTTTCCAACTTCCTCTTTCTCAACACAGTTAGAGCGTATACACTTTGGTGTAGGCATCTTTCAACTTCTTCTCTGAGTGGGTATTATGCTTAAATTTGTTTTTGATTTTCTTTGACTTCTCTGTATAATTTGATTTGCATATGTGTAATGGTTTAGAAGGAATTGTCATCGTTCTTTGTTTTTTGTTTATTTTCCACCCGTGGAAAGCCCACTAGATGTTCTTAAAAGAAAAACGATAGGAGCATTTTTCACTTTCCACTTCAAGAATGAGGTACTATCGTTTTTGATGTGGGTTTTTTTTTTATTTGTCTTTCTTTCTATGTTGATTTGTGTGACGAATAGCGACAAGGAAAAGTGGAGACGAAGTTTAGCCGTAAGTACAACGATGAACTGAGTAATAGGTGGACTTTAATAGATGAGAAGGGGAATCGTCACATTGTAGGCTACAACAAAGTGAAGGATGAACCCTTGATCACAAACGGTTGGCCTCAGCTTTGGAGATTCTATGGAATGAGTGGTCACCACAGTATCTACTTTCGATATTTAGGAGATTCTCTTTTTCAAGTCACTGTATTCAAAAAGCCGTCAACCTCATCAATAGTCTGGCGATTCCATTATAAACATAAAACAAAGCAATAGAAAAGGTCCAACAGGAAACGAGAATGCCCCACAAAGGCTGATCTAATAGATATGCAACAGAAAAAGTCATATAGCAAATGCAAATGCTCTAGGGAGGCTAATGACAGGGATGTCCAACCCAAAGTGTCCTTCAAAGTAAAGTTGACTTATTACAAGGAAAATGGAAGCTAGTTGGTGAGTCACTTACACAAGACAAGAGATAATTTTATTTTAATATGTTTATTTGTCAACATAATAATGTTCTGATTACATTATTTGATATTTGTTTTGTAGAACTTAGACCTGGAATTTACTCAATTTTTAAGGAGTTCTCAATTCAAGACTTTTAGGCTTTGTCACACCTGTGGTTTGGTGAAAAAATGTCGCTTCTAATATGAAATTCTCCCCGAAGGTCAGTCAAAATTGGTGAGGGTTGGAAGGCTTTTTGTGCAGGACATTCTATAGAAGAAGGAGATGAAATCGTGTTTGAGTTTGAAGATGAGAAACTGAATTTGGTTAATGTTCGAAAAATAGGTCCTTAAATTGATTTGGGTTGATTGTGATGTATGGATTTGTGAGCACTTACGCTCCTCTGTTTTGCTTTTTTTGTTGCTTAATTATGGACCCAAAGACTTCTTATGGTTGCATGCCTTTTCTTTTCATCTGAACATGGTTTTATTTATGTCATCATGTTTTTTAGCTTGATATGTTATTGGAAGGTTAGTTATACAAAGTGATTTCTAATGAAATATTTTGATCGGTGACACTATGTATAATACTGAGCAACATTGAGCCCATGCTTTTACCTTTTGCTTCCTTAACTTTGTCATTATTAGTCAATAATGATGCCAATAACATTCAGCCCAACACAAATGTTTTGATATACTCATAATATTTAGGGTACTCAGGTCAAATTAATATAGCTATGATGAATTGAGCTAGTATAAAGTTGGTTTATTCCAACTTTAGTTTAGTTGACTTTTGGAATTTTTATAGTTGGACTGAAAATAAGTAACGTGGAAGGAATTTATTCGAAAAGCAGAATGTGGCTCAGAAATTTTGAAATGAAATTGAACCCTATATTTATCATATTTGAATATGTTTTGCTTCAATCAGTACACGGATATGGATTTACTAATTTGAGATATTAATTTTTTTGCTTAACTGTTTATAAATCTCAGACTAATTAAATTGCACGTGATAAGAAATTTAAGAGGAGTTTTACTGTTTTTGCATTCTGTCATGGAAAGCTTTAAGACAATAAAGTAAAACACTTTGTTAGTCAGTACTCATGCATAACACATAACACATTAAAAAAAAGGGAGAAATAAAGAACTAGAAAGTTGATGAAAGCCAATTTATTACGCGAGGCAAACCAAAGTATACGTAGCTTGGTTTATTTTTGGCAGCAATGCCTAGAATGAAAAAAAGCCACATAAGGACATAAATGAAATATATAATTGAAAAAAAAAACATTAGTGCTTTCATCAGATAGAAAGCCCATCCATTACTATGGTGATTTCTAACTAAACCATGAGGTCCTATAAAAAGCCCATCTTTTGCAAGTTCAAAATATGAGAGCTTAGCATTGTCATCCCAATAAAAGATAATTTTTTTTTCAAACTTAAATCATTTACCAAAAAATAAGTCATAGGATCTAGAGGCCAAAACCAAATTTGGGCCTGAATGCACACATAAGTCAATAAAAACACAATCACATCAGGACAAAATAAGAAAAGAGGCAAATCTTACCCTTTCGGTGAATGAGTTATATTATTCTTTATAAGTCAAAATTTTAAAAACCAACTATTACTACTTTGGACAAAGGCAGAAACAACTTTTACACATCCACATCTCTCAAGAAGCATTGTCAAATAAAATAACATATCATACACTATTTTTTTGTGAAGCAAAAAGCAATAGGCAAATAGTTATTGACCCTAAGGCAAGAGTGAACTACAATTTGTTAATAGTTGTGTGCTTCCTTGAAGCACCATTTTGCAATATAGACTTAAACTCCTCTCAATATGCTAGAATCATAAGGAAGATGGTTATGAGGAAAAAATCAAACAATCAAAACGCTGTCATGATAGGTATAATAAGACACATTCCACCATATTTGCACTTTAGTTTATGCTATATCATTTATTTAAGCTTTTTTTTGAAACTTTCTACCTCTGTTTATGTATGGTTGGTTTCTATTTCAGAACAAAATGAAAATACAGTGCCAATAGGATTTGTTCAATATGTAGAGAATGGAACAGTGAGAAATAGGAATAGAAAACCGTTATCAACACTATATACTGGTAAGTACTTGCGTTTTGCATGTCATGAGATGCAAAAATGTAATATTGTGTTCTTACATTTTGGAAATATTTTAGGAACCTCTGACAGCAGCTGCAATGTTGCAAGGACCAACCCATTTTTAAAAAAAAGAAACTGTCATGTAGATAGTTCATGTTCTACACTTGTTTCAAGTTAGTAAATCGAGCTACAGAATATGAGATTCGTTCAATAGTTTTTTGGTTTAGCATGCCATAGCCTTATTTGTTGGTTTTCTGTGTCTATGGTCAAATACAGGTTCTTCTCCTTAAATATCAGAAGTCATTAATCCTTCAAGTGACCATACTCATGCCAAATATATTCAACAATCTAGTAATGTATTAGAATCTGTAGGAAAGACTACATTGAATTTTGATGAAGACTTTGAAGAGGAGCATAATAAAAATAGTATGCACTTTCATGTTTTATATACCATGAATTCTTAATTAAAAATTTGTTATAACTTCATGTATTTTAACTTAATCTTTAGAATACGTATATTAAATAAATTTTTGTTTATTTATTTGTTAATGTCAAGTATACCAACACAAGATGACATCACATATGAGTTTCTATCTCAGTTGTATTCAAAAGCTAAATGTGAAGGTGGAATCTACTAACAGTTTATGATTTAGTTTTGGCCAAATTTTTATGATTAGTAATACTGACTCTATGTTATTTTTTCATAAAGAATGTGTCAATTATGGACAACTGACCATTCACTATCAATATTGCAAGGCTAAGTTGTGGTTTCAAGAAAGAGTAGAAAAATCAAAAAGACTTAAGGAAGTAACATTTTCATTATGTTGTCAAAAGGGGAAAGTACAACTTTCGTTGTTGGAAAAACCTCCACAATTACTCATTTCGTTGATGCGTGGAGAAGATGAACGAAGCAATCATTTTAAGCAAAATATTAGAGCATACAACAACAAGTTTTCATTTACTTCAATTGGCAGTAAGGTAGAATCTTCAATCAATGATGGAGGTGATCCACCCTAATTTATACTTAGTGGTCAGAATTGCCACCGAATTAGAACTTCGTTGCCAGAAGATGGAAGTAAACCCAAATTTGCACAATTTATATTTATAATACACAAAATGAAGTACAAAATAGAATGAAGAATTTTGGGTATGTAACATGTATCTTTTTTTTATGTCTGAGACTAAAAATGCACATCTTTATTTCCTAACTCTTTGTTTTTATAGGTGCAACAAAGATGGAGAAGCGTTTGATGTATCTTTGGTTCAGGATTTGACTAAAATGATTGATGGTTTCAATTGCTTGGCTAAAAATTCAGAATGGTTAGAGATTTGGCAGCATGCAATGCCACACAAAATTTTTGTTTGAGGCTTTTTCAACATTGAAGTAAGGATCCAAAGGTGTACAATATTCCCAATGCGAACGAAGTTACAACTTTGATCGTAGGTGATTTGGATACTATGGAAGTTGGACGGGACATTGTTGTGAAAAAAAAATCTGGTGAGCTACAAAGACTTCATGAAGCACATACTTCATTCATCCCTCTACAATATCCATTGATTTTCCCGTATGGAGAAGATGGTTTTAAAGAGGATATTCCTATATGTGATGTGACAAATGGTTCTAAGATTCATACCAGAGTTTGTCACTTTTAGAGAGTGGATTGCATTTAGAATTCAAGAAAGACATGTTGAATTTGGTAACATCATTAATGCACGAAGACTATTTCAACAATTTTTAGTTGATTGTTATACTATGGTAGAGTCCCAAAGATTGTCCTTTATAAGACAATCAAAAACTAATTAGGTCTGATGTGCTTAATGGGTTACATGAGGTAGTTGAGAAGGGAGAAACTGATCTTTCTTCAATTAGGAAACATGTAATATTACCAGCATCCTTTACTGGTGGTATGAGATACATGTTCAATAAATGCCAAGATGCAATGGCAATATGTAAGAGATTTGGGTATCCTAATCTATTCATTACCATTACATGCAATACGAATTGGAGTGAGATATAGGATTTTGTTTTTGAAAATGGTCTAATGGCATCCGATAGACCTGATATTGTGTGTAGGATTTTCAAGCTAAAGCTAGATGAGTTGATGACATACTTCAAAAAAGACAAATTTTTGGAAAGGTCAATGCAGGTAAATTATAATGCTAATCAATTTCTATTTCTATATAGTTTTGCAAATCACACGTGCTTTACTAACTTTTTTTTGTGTATGTGTTAAATTAGGGATATGCACAATAGAGTTTTAAAAAAGAGGACTTCCACATGCCCATATATTACTATGGTTGGATGGTGAAAATGGATTGACTACTGGAAGAGATATTGATAAATTGATATCTGCTGAAACATCGAATCCTATTTTGTATCCAAGATTGGCTGAAGCAGTTGGAAGCTACATGATACATGGCCCATGTGGAGCTGCTAATCTCAAGTCACCTTGCATGAAAGAAAGAAAATATTCCAAGTATTTTCCCAAGAAATTTAAAAGTTCAACTACCATTGATGAGGATGGGTATCCATGCTACCGACGTCGAGATAATGGTTTGTTTGTCCAAAAAAATGGTGTTAAGTTGGATAATAGGAGTGTTGTTCCTTATAGTCCAGTTTTGCTAATGAGGTATAAAGGATATGTCAATACAGAGTATTGCAATAAATCAAATTCAATCAAGTATTTGTTCAAATAAGTGAACAAAAGCCCCGATCGAGCTACCATTGAGATAAGCAATACTTTAGATAAGGAAAGAAAATCATCAGTGGTTGATGAGATCAAACGGTATTACAATTGCCGATATCTATCACCTTGGAGAATTTTTGCTTTTGATATTCATGAAGGGTGGCCAGCTGTTCAAAGGTTAACTTTTCATCTTTTAAATCAGCAAACTGTTTTTTTTTAAAGATGATGACCAGATTGATACAGTTGTTGACGGTAGTGAGCATCTTCAAACTATGTTCTTGGCATGGTTTGAGGCAAATAAAACTTTTGTGGAAGGCAAAAATCTCACGTATGCTAAATTTCCAAGAAGATTTGTATATTTGAATCAAGAAAGAAATTGGCAGCCAAGAAAGCAAGGATATTCAGTTGGGAGACTTACTTATATTCCAGTTGGATCAGGTGAATTATATTACATGAGGATATTATTGACTGTTCAAAGGGGTTGTATTGATCATGACAGTATTAAGACTATAGATGGGAAGACCTATAACACTTTCCAAGAGGCATGTTATGCTTTGGGTTTATTAGCAGATGATAAGGAGTACATTGATGCTATTAATGAGGCCAGTGAAATAGCTTCTAGATATCAGCTAATTAGGTTATTTGTGACATTGTTAATGATGAACATAATGTCAAAACCAAATGTTGTTTGGAATACTACTTGGAAGTTGTTATCTGATGGAATTGTGTATCAAAAGAGGAAGGAATTAAATGTTCCTAGTAATTACTTAATACTTATTTTCTTATATATACATACTTCATATATCTAACTTACTATTTTTTTGATCAAGTCTTCAAATTGGAGATAATGAATTGCAAAATCTTTGCCTCATAGAATTGGAGAAGATGCTTATGTCAAATGGAAGATCCTTAAAAGACTACAGTTGTATGTCGTTCCCAGAGTTTTCAGAAACATTGTAGTTCCAAAATAAGTTCATTGTCGGTGAGCTCAATTATGATAGAGATGAGTTGGTTGGATCACATACTTCTTTTATGAAGATGTTGACAAATGAACAACTAAATGTGTACAATGAGATAATGGAATTGGTATTTTCTGAACTTGGAGGATTCTTTTTTTTATATGGGTACGATGGAACTAGAAAAACATTTCTTTGGAATACATTGTCTGCAGGTCTTAGGTCACAAGGAATGATTGTCGTTAATGTTGCTTCAAGTGGTATTGCTTCTTTCTTACTTCCTGGTGGAAGGACTGCTCATTCAACTTTTTGCATTCCACTAATAATAAATGAGCACTCAACTTGCAACATAGCTCAAGGAAGCTCGCAAGCAAAGCTTCTAATAAAAACAAAATTAATCATATGGAATGAAGCTCCAATGATGAATAGATATTGTTTTGAGGCTTTTGATCGCACCTTGAGGGATATTATGAGAATTAAATGTGAAAAGAACAAAGACAAGCCATTTGGTGGAAAAGTTGTTATTTTGGGCAATGATTTTAGGAAAATTTTGCTAGTTGTTAGGAAAGGATCAAGACAAGAAGTAGTTAAAGCAACAATTAATTCATCTGAGTTATGGAAAAGCTATAAAGTTTTGAAACTGACTCAAAATATGAGATTGACCACTGCCAAAACAAGCCAGACGTGTAATGACATCAAACAATTTGCTGATTGGATCCTTAAAATTGGAAATGGTCATATGGATTCAAATGAAAATGGTGAAGGTCACATTGACATACCAGAAATGCTCTTGATTCAAGATGGTGAAAAGCCTTTGCTTTCATTGGTTGATTTTGTATATCCCAATATATTGGAAAATATAAAGAATGCTGAATTTTTTGAATAGCGAGCAATTTAAGCTCCAACCATAGAATCTTTTGAAGAAGTGAATGACTTTATTTTGTCTTTAATTCTTGGAGGTGAAAAAGAGTACTTAAGTTCTAACACAGCTTGCCAATCAGATGAAGATTATGAGATTCAAGGTGAATGGTTTACCACAAAATTTTTGAATGATATCAAATGTTTTGGGATTCCCAATCATCGATTGAGACTCAAGGTTAGAGTACCTATAATGCTTTTAAGGAGTATTGATCGGACCAATGGACTGTATAATGGAACAAGGTTGCAAGTCAAGGATTTGGGAACAAATATTATAACAACAACAATAGTCACTGGCAAAAACATTGGTGATACAATTCTTATTGCAAGAATGGATTTGGTTCCTTTTGATCCTAGATTCCCATTCAAATTTCAACGCCGACAATTTCCTGTTTGTCTTTGTTTTGCAATGACAATCAATAAAAGCCAAGGACAATCACTTTCGAAAGTGGGACTTTATCTTCCACGCCCAGTTTTCACTCATGGTCAGCTCTATGTTGCTGTATCTGGAGTAAAATCTGAGGATGGTTTGAAAATTTTAATATTGGACGATGATGGAAGAGTATGCACATCAACAACAAATGTTGTGTACAGAGAAAGTTTTGAAAATTTATAGAAGATATGCCACATGAGGTAAAGTATCTTATTTTGCACAAGTATTTTGTCTAATGTGGACAGCTAAGTATTCTATCTGTCATAAAATAGATCAGTATGCTGGCACTTGATCCTTAGATAAAACCTTTTATATATATCTTACTTTCTTACTCTTTCGTTACTCTCCAAGGATTAAAAGAACTGAACTTTTTTGAAAATGGTTCTGCAACTCAACAAAGGGAAGGATTTGATCTTTTGAAGTACTTAGAGGACTTCATTGGTGTGAATAGCAAGTCTGCAAATGAAAAAAGCCAATCAAACTTTCAATGTCTTCTTATTTAGTCTTTGTTTCTATGTGACTTTATTATTCTGTATTTTGTCAAGTACTTGATATTTGATGAAAGTGTTTTGGCAAACTTCACCTACTTATTCTTTTATAAGGTGTAAGTTTGAGGTTAATACTTCCTTAGAAATTTGAAAAATGAGAATCATATCACAATTAAATGACAACTTTGCATTGCATTTTGTAGTAGAAATTAGAATTTAGATTCTACAAATTTCACTGAGATTTATAATTGCTGCACTTGAGCTTTAGTGAATATTCAAACATAATTTAAGTTGCTAATTTAGCTTGCTAATCAAAACTTTCTTATTCTATCATTAGATGCAGGTTCCTTGCTATTGCTTATAACTTTAAAAAATGAGTTACAATTGTGGAAGTAGTTCATATTTAATGCAACTGTTTGTATTATGAATAACTTTACTTGCTTATTCTGTCATAAGAAGGTTTGACATAACCTTCTGTGAGAATGTCATATTTTAGCTTTTTAACACAGGTTCAACTTTAACTTCTTTTTTTGTCATTAGGTCCAGCTTCTTACCTACCAAGTTGACTTGCTTATTCTGTTATACACTCTATGTTCGAGATTAGCAACTACTTAGAATTTTAAAAAATGAAAATGACATCACTAATTGCATTTTGCAGATACCTTTCATCAGAATTGTGTCATGTTTTAGCTTTCTAATTCATCTTGAACTTTTACTACTTATTTTGTTATCAGCTGCAGGTTCTTACCTAAAAAATCTTTATAAATTTTAAAAAAAGAAACATTATGTATTATGCAAATACTTTATATATAGTGGAATTGTTTGTATAGTGGAAGTAGGTTAAAAAATCCTTATAAACTACTTAGTCTATCATAAGGTCCAGCTTTGAGGTTAGCTTTTACTTTTCAGCTTTTACCCTGAGGCTTGGGGAAAGTCTTCTTGCCTTAGCTGGGTGCAAGTCTTGGTCTTATTATTTCAGCACACTATCTCTACTCCTATTTATGATTCTGTGGACAATTTCACTTTACATAAGACTTATTCTATCAACAACAAAGACTCAAAAACATTTGTTATCAAGTATGGGCATTCTGAATAAGAAAGAGGGATAGCAAAACTTGATATCAAGTGTTATCAAGTGGTAGAAACTAAATTCTATTATGAAGTGCTAGAAAATGAATTATGTTATCAACTGCTACAAACTTAATTTTGTTTTCAAGTACTGGAAATTGAATTTTGTCATCAAGTGCAGTTTTTGATTGCAAAGTGCTTACATTATTGTTCTGTCAAATGTTACAAATTGGATATTATGTTAAATGTTTAATATAATGTTATTTTCCAATTTCAGTTTGACATCATATTTGGTTTCATACTTGCTTACTATCGAAACAGGTTATTTATATGTGGCTGCAGTAATACTAGGCCACTTAACTGAATTTTTACAACTTGGCTTAAGTGCTACTTCTAACTGATAGTGTACAAGTCCTTAGCACATCTATTTAGTTTTATCTAATGCAGAAGATGAAATAGGAACCTAGCTGAGCATGTGTTGGTGTTTTGCATTAGCATATCTTCATGTAGAAAAGAGTGATCCATATATTAGTTTGGCTGTTCACTAACTGTTCTGTTTCAAACTATAAGATCAGCATTTGAAAACAAGCACAATGCATAGCAACATATTTTGACTATTCATGGTTGGATATAAAAAGTGAATAGCTTCATGGGTTAATTTAAAAGTGAAAAGCTTCATGTAGTAATTTCACAGTAACATTGGTATGAATGAATTAAATATTATATATCATTTCCTTCCTAATTATATATTATATAATTAATGCATGAATAAAAGATGACCTGTGTTATCACGGGTACAGTAACTAGTATATACACATACTTATATATATATATATATATATATATATATATATATATATATATATATATATATATATATATAACATAGACCTACTTAATTTTTAGTTAGAGTATGTTAACAAGTTATAATTAAGGATTATCTTAAATTACACCAATGATGTAGCTTGCTAACATACTCCAACTAAAAAAATAAGTGGGTACAAGTTAACAAATACTTGTGAGATTTCGTACATATATATATGTGTGTGTGTGTGTGTGTGTGTGTGTGTGAGGTAAGAATATTCTTATTTCTTATAATTATTAAATATATAATTTGATTCTTAAATTAATGAAAAAACTTCATGGATAAATTTAAAAAGTTTTGAATTATAATAGAATAAAAGTTTAATATAGTCATTTCAAAATAGGGAAATGAAAAAATATATATTTAAATTGGATTGAATGGAACCAAACATATTTGGAGAGGAGGGAAATTCATTAATGTAAATTACACAATATGATAGTTGTGCATCGAATTGATTGCACAGGGCAAGATTCCAAAATTAGAATACACAAATTATAATCCAATGGCGTTTTAGACCAGCTCTTCAGGACTAATTCACTAAAATGAACCAGCTGAATCTAAATGTAATGGTTAGTCCAAAATGCTAGTTGAAGTGTTTATCGAAATCAATCACAATACATTTTAGAGTAAATTACATTGGCACCCCTCGAGGTTTCGTCAAATTTCGTCTATACCCCTATTTGTTTTACTCCTACAGTAATCCTTCTTAATTGTTTGATAAACATAACATTGACACCCTTTATATATTACATTAACCTCCCTTGATTGTTTGAAAAATATTACATAGTGTATCCCTATAAAGGACGTTATTGTAAACGTTAAAAAAGAAGGGGGGTTATGTGTAATCTCAAAAAATCTCAAGGAGTATCATTGTAATTTATTCTACAATTTAAGTACAAGACCACTTCACTGCACCTAGGTATAAGGGAACTCACATTAACTCAAAATTCATAACGATCCACTTCAAAATAGGTTAATAATGCCTTTATAGAGGCCTTGAGCCTCATACTAAGCGGTATAGCCTATCTTTGACACTATAAATATAGCCAACATCAATTGTGTCAGGTACGTATTTATTATCTATTGTTACTATACCAAAGCCACTATTGACTTAAGCGTTGGAGTGCATTTGTAGGTACCTAACCCATCTTTGCTGTAACTCAGCCAAACTGGAAGGAAAGGACACCACTAGCTCACCTTGGACCTTGATCAAGGTCATTGGTGTTAACATTGGTACCTTTCGTGGGAATTTGACAAATTCAATTCCCTCTCTCTAACATGGACAATACTAGACATCATTCTGCATGATTTGAGGTGACCCTAAAAGGTCACGTGGAGGAAATGGATTTACCCTACTACCCCATGTTGACCTAATCCTACCACAACTACCCCCTTCCCCCGATGCTACAATTGGCTTATGATGGCATAGCCGAGAATGGTCCTATATTGGTTGACCCCATAGACGACCTCATCCATCAACTTCAATAATAAATAGTTGAGTTATAGTAACACCCCAAACCACTTGCTCCTCCACTAAACAACGACTTGGAATAATGTATAAGGTAGGTAGAGCAACACACAATGTCTCAAAATGATGCTCCTAACTTGTAAGGCCTACCTCGCCATGAGGAACCTCAATACAATGTTGTCACTCCTAGTCAACATGTGTCAAGGCCTTGACCTGATGTATACCGAGCTCAAGGTAGGTGTCTCTTACCATACTTTCCCAATTGGATTAGGTTCTATCCCTTTCCAACATCCTTTTGCTAAACACATTGCCTTGGTCGAAGTACTAGATTAGTACTCAGCTCCTTTACCCATTGAGCCTGATACAGGTAATAAGGACTACAACAAGCACTTAAATGATTTCCTCAATGAGATGTATTAGGTGTATTCTTTTTGATTTTATCTACTCACTTCGTCTTATTGACAGATGTATTCTATGTGAAAGAATGTGAAAAGGTTTTCTTTTATCTGACCTTCTTCTATTCATTAAAATATCACTTATCGAATAACCCCTAACGTGCGCTGCTTTTCTCTGCTCTATCAAGTCACATTAAATGCACGTCCTTTCAGTATTATCAGTACTTCAAATATTGAAAATAACTGCCTATTCTGTTTACTTTTTCTGAAACACCTACTCCCTCACCTTTGCATTACTATCTCTCTCTTAGACATTTAGAGCTCTAGAAAACTTTCATCGCTCAAAAACAACTCACTCCTATGGAAAGGTTTCCCGAAAGTGACTTTATGCTTGGAAAATGGGTAAACCTGAAGAAGCTGGAAGACGAAGGCTTCCGCTTAACACTCTACATCAGGAACGTAGGGTGGGAATCATATGTGCAGAAAAAGACTCACTGGTACCATGCCCCTTACGCATATTTCTGGGCATCAACGTTTGAGGTAAACAAAACCATTATCGGGACCGTTGACAACCAGGCCATCATCATTTCCACTGGCACAATTGCAGTAGTGTCTGACTGCAAGGAAGAAGGAGACATGTTTATTGAAGACTGGGAAAGGGTTATAACCCCAGAAACTATTGATCTGGCCCTCCATGGAAGACGCAGACCCTAAATAGACAACAAGGACACTTTGAAGAAGTTTCTCTATACCTCCAACATGAAAAGGGATTGTAGACTCCTGTACAATCTGCTATTGCATATTATTTTACCAAGAAAAAGATTGAAGGACAATGTGTATTTGCGTGACCGCTTCTGTTTATATAGAATGCTCACTAGACAAAAAGTCAATCTCCCAGCGCTCATTCTAGACAACTAGAGATCCTACCTCTTCAAGTCCAAAGAAAGCTCCAAAGAAAAGCAAAGGTATCCCATCCCTTACGCTATGCTTTTTATTGAGATTTTAAGAATAGCTAGCGCAAATGAATCTGGTTGGGAGAAAAATAAATTTGGTTATGAGATTGATGTGTCTATCATTAAGAAGATGAGGATAATGTTAAGACAAAGGACGAATTTATAACCCTCGCTTTGTTTTGATAATAACAAATAGTCTTATGATCAATTGTTTGATTACACGCTATTATTGCATGTTTTCACTATCGTCTGTTCACATGTAATTTATAAAAAATGTTATAATAACTAACTCTTTCAGATGATATATATTAATCTTTTTGAAGCTCTGAGAACCTCTTTAGTTTTAAAAATCGCATACCATCCCGAAAAAGAATATGTCTAAGTACCTATCTCTAAAAAACTTTATCTTTATGCTTAAAAGAAGGAATGTAGAGATGTCACTACGAAAAGCAAAATGTGTCCACTACAACAAGATTGAGTACGAGAAAGGCTAGATAAGCACACTACTTTATCTTATCAGAGTGACTGGTTGGTGAAAAGCATTACATGCAACATTTAATGCTCCAACGACTATTTTCTTCACTAGACGAGGGATGTCTGTAAAAGCTCTCATAGCGGACACTTTGGGATAACTCTATATATAGAAGAGAAGATCATTGTCAAACCAATGAAACTCTTGGCAAATTCTCTTTTCTCTCAATCTGTAATCTTGAACAATTTCTTATTGTAACACTTTCCTGAGCTTTATTGTATGTCCATCTGATAAGACAATAATCTAATGTGATATCTTACCTTTAACCATTTCTCTGTGAAATTGGTGGAAGCTTGAAGAGGCTTTAGATCAAAGAATACTTGGGTATTTGCTTGGAGTGGTAAGTAAAAGAGTACTTGGGTTAAGCCTGAAGAAGCTTGGATAAAAGAATACTTGTAACTTGTTTAAGTTATGGTGGGACTTGGTAGTATACCAAGAACTAGACACAGTCTCTAGGGTGAGATGAACTAGTATAAAACTCTGTGTCTCTTTTATTTACAGCTTCTCTTTGTTTTCACAAATCTCTTTTAAAAACATTTATTGTTTATCCTTTGGATGAAACATCTCTTTGAAAAGGTTTTTGCGAAAAAAATTTAACAACACAATTCAACCCGCTTCTTGTATTGTTCTTGTGTTTTATAGTTTGGTATCAGAGCTCAGCCTCTAAGGGTCGAGCACCTTATCAAATGATAGAGAAAAAGATCCCTACGGCAAACCTTGAAGGATAGTTCATCCCTGAAGGAGCCTTCTTGTCAAGGCCTCTAGCCTTCAATGGAGAAGATTATGCCTACTAGAGAGATAGAATGGAAATGTACATCAAATCCACTCATTACAGCACTTGGAGAATCATTACTCATGGAGATCTCATTGTGACAAAGCCTGAAAGCGAATACAACCAAGACGACTTCAACATGCTCCAACAAGATGCAAAAGCTAGATATATTATAACTTGTGTTTTTATCTAAAACTGAATATAACAAATTTTGCAACTATAAATCAGCAAAGGAGATGTGGGATGCTATTCGCATCACACATAAGGGTACTGAAGTTGTTCGTCTGAGAAGAGCAACAACTCTTCAAAGACATTATGAAATGTTCAGCATAAAAGAGACAGAAACCATTGATGAGATGTTGGGAGATTTCAAACAATTCTCAATGGACTACATAGTCTTGGTGTTGAGTTTACTAAAGCTCAAAACAAGCTCAAGATTTTGGATAGTCTTCTAAAGGTTTAAGAACCCAAAGCTACAGCTATAGTTGAAGTTAGAAACATGAAGCCTCTAACCCTTGATGAGCTGTTGGGAGCTTTACGAGTTCATGAGGTCCATCTCTTTAAAAGAGATAAAATCAAAAGCAATGACTCTATAGCTTTAAAGATTGGTGAAACTAGTCAAAGAGCAGAAGATAAAACAAAGACAAAAATCAAGGACAAAGCCTTGAAGGTTCAATCTGATGAGTCAAAAAGCTCAGACGAAAGCTCAAGTTGTTCTACAGACAATGAGATCTCTCTCATGACCAAAAAATTTAAAAACATGCTTAAGAAGAAAGGAAGATTCAAGGATTCATCTAAAAGAAAAGACAACAGATTCAAGAAGCCACCTTAAGTAAAAAGCAATGAAATCATATGCTTCGAGTGCAAGAAATCGGGACACATGAAGGTTGAGTGTCCTAAGTTAAAAAGGGGGTGGAACACGAAGAAAGGAACAAGAAAAAGAACTTTTTAGCAACTTGGGAAGATCTGGATAACAGCAATAGCAGTTTAGATGAAGAGAAAGCCAACATTTGTCTCATGGCAAATACTAAAGAAGAAATACATGGGGTAAAATCTATCCCTAAGACCAATTCATATTCGTCTGATAGTTGTGAATCTGAGTTTGATGATGAAGAAGAGTTGTCCTATGATTCTCTTCTTGCAAATTCTCACATGATCTCTCTTGAGTATAAGAAATACAAAGAAAGATACAAAGAAGCTATGTTAGAAAATGAAATATTCAAGAAAGATCTAAAGAATAAGCATAAAAGTAAAGCCATAGATCTTGAAAAGACTATGCTTTTATTTGAGGTCGACAAACTAAAGAAGGAAGTTGCTAGTCTAAAGTAAGATCTAGCTAAATTTGTAGATGGATTTTCAAAACTAGAATTGATTTTGAAACACAAAAGACCTCCATCTAACAAATCTGGCATAGGGTTTGAAAGAGACAATGATCCTAAACCATCATTTTTTAAATCTTATTTAACCTCTTGCAACTTTTGTGGAAAATCTGGACACACATCTCAAAGGTGTCAATACAAAAGAAAACAAAGGTCAAATAAGATAATTGGGACTAACATAAAAGGTCCTAAGAGTATTTGTGTACCAAAATCTCAAATCGTTCCTGTTGTAGATATCCTTAATAGGAAAAAAGAAGGATTCATTCTAGTACCTACACAGTGGATGCTCATGTCACATGACGAGAGAAAGGTCTATGTTCCTAGATCTTTAAGCATATGAAGGAACTATTTCTTTTGGAGGAAATGGAAAAAGAAAAATCATTGGTATAGGTAAAGTGGGTAAGCCACCTTTTCCTACTATAAATAATGTGCTATGTGTTGAAGGTCTGAAGTACAACTTACTTAGCATAAGTCAATTTTGTGATAGTGGGTTCATCGTCTCCTTTAGCAAGGAATCTTGTATAGTTAGATGAAATGATGAATCTATTCTTTTTATTGCTAAGAGGCATAACAATCTTTATAAGATTGAATTCAAGGATTTAAACAAACAAAATGTCACATGTTTGATGACCAAAGAAGATGAAAGATGGATTTGGAAAAAAAAGCTTAGGCACATCAATTTGAAACATATTTTAAAGTTATGTAAAAAGGGTTTAGTAAAAAGATTGCTTGAGATCTCTTGGAAAACTCATCTTCTTTGTGAAACATGTTAGAAAGGGAAACAAATTAAAACCTCTTTTAAATCTAAAAATGTTGTTTCCACTTCTAGACCTTAGGAATTATTACATATGGATTTGTTTGGTCCCACAAAGACTCTTAGTCTTGGCAACAAAAAGTATGGATTTGTTATTATAGATGACTATTCTAGATATACATGAGTTTACTTCCTAACTCATAAACACGAGTCCTTCAACGTGTTTGAAATATTTTGCAAGTGTGTTCAAAATGAAAAAGATTTTGGTATAACTGCAATCCAAAGTGACCATGGAACTGAATTTGAAAATGCTGAGTTTAAATTCTTTTGTGAAAAGAATGGTATTTTCCACGACTTCTCTTCACTGAGAACACCTCAACAAAATGGGGTAGTTGAAAGGAAAAACAGAACTTTTCAAGAGATGGCCAGAACCATGCTTTGTAAAAATTTAATTCCTAAGTACTTCTAGGCAGAAGCTGTAAATATAGCATGTTATGTTCAAAATAGAATATTGATCAAACCATTAATAAATAAGACTCCTTATGAACTGTGGAGAGGTAGAAGAGCCAACATCTCATCCTTTCATCCTTTGGATGTGAGTGTTATATTCTCAACACTAGAGATCAATTAGAAAAATGACTCTAAAGTTGATAAATTTATTTTTCTAGGTTATTTTGATACATTAAAAGCGTATAGAGTGTTTAACTCTAGAATTTTTGTTGTTGAAGAGTCTATTCATGTTAAATTCAATGATACATTAACCCTTGATAGAAGACTATCAGATCTTGAAGATGATCTAGCAGATTTGTAGATAGGATCATTTGATCTCATAAGGACAAATGAAGATAAGCAATCAGAAGATACATCACAACAACAACAGACTGATGATTAGATGAAACAAATTCACAAAGATTGGAAGTTTGTTACATACCATCCACAAGATCAGATCATTGGAGAACGAACAAAAGGAGTCAAGACAAGGTCATTGTTTAGAAATCAAGCTTCATGTGCTCTAGTTTCAGAAATTGAGCCAAAAACTACTAAAGAAGCACTCATAGATGATGACTAGATCATAGCCATGGAAGAAGAACTACATCAATTTACAAGAAATGATGTATGGACTCTTGTTCCTAAGCTAGATCATAAAAGCATCATTGGAATAAGATGGGTATTTCACAACAAGCTTGATGAAAATGGAAAGGTAATAAGAAACAAAGCAAGGTTAGTAGCACAAGGGTACAATCAACAAGAAGATATTGATTTTACTAAAATTTTTGCTCATGTAGCTAGATTAGAAATTATTAGAATTATGCTTGCCTTTGCTGCTCATAAAAACATTAAGCTTTTTCAAATGGATGTTAAAAGTGCCTTTTTAAATAGATTTATTGAGGAATAGTCTATGTTAAATGACCTCTAGGTTTTGAAGATGCAATCCTTACAAACCATGTTTTTAAGCTTATAAAGGCTCTATATAGTTTTAAACAAGCACCTCGTGCTTGGTATGACAGACTAAGCAGTTTTCTAATTACAAATGGTTTTATGAGAGGCAAAGTTGACACAACTCTTTTTAGAAAAGAATCGAACAAAGATTTCATTATAGATCAAATTTATGTAGATGATATAATTTTTGGAGTCACTAATGAATCTTTGTGCAAGGATTTCTTTGACTTGAAGCAAAACGAATTTGAAATGAGCATGATGCGCAAGTTAAAGTTCTTTCTTAGTCTGCAAGTTAAACAAGAGAAAGAAGGAATATACATTCATAAACAAAAATATACCAAAGAACTACTCAAAAAGTATAAGATGAATGAATCAAAACCTATGAGTACAGCTATGCATCCGTCTGTTGCCATGATAAGGACAAATCAGGTAAACCCGTAGACCAAACTCTACAGAGATGTGATTGGCTCACTTCTCTATTTAACTACTAGTAGACCAGATATAATGCATAGTGTCTATTTATGTGCTAGATTTCAATCTAATCCTAGAGAATCACATTTGAAAGCTGTGAAAAGGATCTTTAGATATCTAGTTAGTACCTCTAATCTAAGTTTGTTTTATGAGAAAAATAAAGATTTCAGGTTAGTAGGATACTATGATGCAGACTACGCTGGTGACAAAATTGAATGAAAAAGTACAAGTGGTGGATGTTACTTCATCAAACCATGCCTTATATCATAGACCAGCAAAAAGTAAAATTCAATTACTCTATCAACTGCTAAAGCAAAATACTTGTCAACTACTAGTTGTTGTTCACAACTTCTATGGGTAAAATATCAGCTTGAAGATTACTCTAGTTTTGAGCATAACATTCCAGTGTTATGTGACAATACTAGTGCAATCAATCTATCTAAAGACCCCATTCAGCATTGTAAGGTAAAGCACATAGAAATAAGACATCATTTTATACGTGACGATGTTCAAAAAGGTGTTTTTGATATTAAGTTCATTGATACGGATCATCAATGGGCTGATATCTTTACAAAGGCTTTACTTGAATAACGTTTTAATTTCATAACAAAAAACTTGCACATGAAAGTCTTACATGATTAAAACGTTTTGCATGTATCATCTTATAAACTTTTCTGTCTATCATCTTATATTATATTATACTTCGTTTTACTGACACATGTGCTTTAGTATGTGAAAAGGTTTTTGATTAGTTGATTCCATAATATCATTACTTATCGATAACCCCTTAAAAGTGTGCATCGTTTTTCTCTGCTCCATCAAGTCATAATAAATGCACATTCTTTCAGTACTATCAAACCCTTCAAATATTCAAAATAACTACCTATTCCCCTTACCTGTTCTGAAACACTTAACCTCTCACATTCTCTGCACTCTCTACTCTCTTTCTCGAACACTTAGAGCTCAAAGAAAACTTGCATTTATGGCCGCTCCAAGATAACTTGCTCTCATGGAAAGGTTCCCTGAAAACGATTTCGTGCCTAGAAAATGGATTAATTTGAAGAAGCTAGAAGATGAAGGCTTCCCTCTAACTCTTTACATCAGAAACGTTGGGTGGAAGTCTTTTGTACAGAAGAAGACCCACTAGTATGATGTGCCCTATGCATACTTCTGGGCCTCTGCGTCTAAAGTCAACAAAACCATTACTGGGATTGTTGACAACCAGGCTATCATCATCTCAACTAACACCATTGCAGCAGTGTTTGGCTACATGGAAGAAGGCGACTCGTTTATTGAAGATTGGGAAAGGTTATAACCCCTAAAATAGTTGACCTGGCTCTCTATGGGCGTCCTATAACCCAAACAAACAGTAAGGATGTTCTAAAGAAGTTCCTGTACTCCTCCAACATGAGGAGGGATTGTAGATTCCTCCACAACCTTCTGTTGCACATCATCCTTCCATGTAAAGGATCGAAGGACAATGTGTCTTCACGGGACTACTTCTGCCTGTACAGGATGCTCACAAGTCAAAAGGTGAATCTCCCAGCACTGATTCTAGAGAACTAGAGATCCTGCCTCGCCAAATCCGAAGATGGCTCGAAAGAAAAACAAAGGTACCCCATTCTTTACACCATGCTTTTCACTGAGAACATTAGATTAGCTAGTGTAATTAAGTCTAGATGAGAGAAGAAGAAGCACAATTCAGAGATCGACGTGTCCATTATTAGAAAGATGAGGATAGCCCATCTATTTCTTGGATATGTTGCCAAGCATCCAGAGCTGGTTGTGATCAGGAAGAACCTGTTGACGACTCTGTCAGAATCACATTCAAAGTAGGATCGTCTACTGATCCATCTACTCGCTCTGAGTCTTCTCAACAACCTTAACCACATCCCTAACAGACAAAACCCGAACAACCTCAAACATAACCCAAACAAACCAAACCCTTCAAACACACACTACCCATCAAAAGACCATCCCAACAGGAACCAAAACCACAAATGTAACGACCCAACTGTCACTACAAAACAACTCTACTAAACCTACTCTTACCATCACATCATGTGAATGAAAATCATAACATAGATATATTTGAAACATACATATACTGAGAGATTTGCCCGTCTCTCTTATTGTCACACATCATTGCCTGTACAACTTACATTCTAACAAAAGAATGAGGACATCACCAAGCCATGCCATATCAAAACAATATACATCATTGGGGGAAGAGGGATACAAAACACACTCCTTATAGCTGGTCACACTATACAACCCCATATCAAAACAATGTAATGCAAAACAACACGTCCAAAAAGCTCTCTCGTAAGCAGCTCCACCATCAACTTTGAGCAGCTAGATCCACTAAGGACTCACCATCTGCTCCCACGCCATAGGACGTGATCATCACAATCACACCAACGTAACAACAGCAACAGAACAACCACAACAACAAACAAGGCAAGGGCAAGCTTACAAAAACACAACATAGCATATGAATTCTGAAATCATCAACATATTCTCGACATTCATACTCATACGCATATATATATACATACATACATATACATATATATATGTATATACATATATATATGTATATACATATATATATAACATTCAATCATATGGTAAAGAGTTTTTAGTCCAGAACTCCATATCACAACCAATCTGCCACAACTATATCAATGCATGATGACATGAATCTCGAGAGATTTCACAACATCTTGGGTGATCAGCTAGGTCTCACCCCCTACTATGGCCTATCTAAGCACCATTCAGGGATTGCTAAAACTCTAATCTATGGATAAGCTTAGTGGTGTGTCAAGATAAGTGTATGTGGGTGGTGGCTCACCGCGACATAAGGCCTGCACCGCCTTGGCCCTCTATAGAATCATCCATCCACTCATCTTCGAAGGCCCATCTTTAAGACCCCACGTCTTATCCAGGCACTAGGTTGGAGGCTCATTTGAGCCGCAGCTCCTGTCAACCATCCAACTTACGTACCTACCCGTACAATGACATGAGGCCCATCACACAGCCTCAGCTAACAACATATGTATGAAATGCATGTATCACAATACCACAACCGCTCAACCACAACAAAACAACTTATATTTGTGTAGCAACATAACAACAGCATCACAACACCACATGGGCTCGACCAGCACCACATGTGGTTCACAACCACTAGCAACACCATGCATGCCCATTCTAGCTTAAAACATAGTCAACAGGTAAGGTCCTATCCAAGCAGCTCATATCTCGTGAGAAATCTCACACAATAACTCATTCACAACTAGTGGAGGTCCTATTTAAGCAACTTCCATTTCACAACAGATCCAACAATCAACCACAATTTGAAAACCAAGACCCTTTTTGAAAACCATTTGGAAGATTGGTAAATCTTGAGATTCACAAAAACCCTTCGGAATAATTTAATTTCTTTAATTTAAAGAAATCATATTTAAACTAGACTACTTTCCATTATTCCCAAATAGAACGTTTGAAAATGTATAATACCCTTTATATATATATATATATATATACATAATAGTTCACATTATGAAGCAGAAACTTTAAAATATGAAATAACACATTAATTTCTGAAATAACAAATTAAGTATTGTACTAACAAATTATCTATTGTATAACAGATTATATTAGTTTAGGAAAAATGCATCAGAATTCATGTTCTAGTAGAGATAATCGATTATTTCAGAACCAATATCAAAATAACAATTCCTGAAACCCAGATAATCGATTATGGGGGTTCCATAATCAATTATTCCATAGCCAAAATCATGAAAACAACTTCTGGAACTCTAGATAATCGATTATGAGATCCCATAATCAATTATCTACGACAGAGTTGCGAAAAAAATGCGATTTTCTACAAAAAAGCTCAAACTTCCCAACCCCATAAATCCATATTTTGAATCAATGGGAGTTCCAACATCATCAATCCACCTCAACCAAGCTCATACACAATAGATTATACAACTAATTCAACATTTCATCACATAATTCATAGATTTCTCATTTAAATCTCAGATTTTTCCCCAAAACCCATTTTCATCCAAAATTTCACCACAACTCACACACAATCCAGATTTGGACCAACCCAAGGTAATATTCACACACAATCATGTTCATACATCACAAATCTAACAAGTGTAAACTTCGCTTACGTCTTGGAGCTTTCAAAAATCTGAATTTGGGGAAGAGGATAATGTGAGAATATGAACTCTTGAGTCAAATCCTTAGAGAAGCAATACTCCTCACCAAAAAGGAATGGAATGGTTTGAACTTCGGCTTCTCACTGGGTGGGCTAAAGAGGATTTGAGAGAAATGAGAGAATGAAAGGAGAGAAACAAGAGAGTCTGAGAGAGTGAGAGATGAGAAATGATGGAATGAGAAGGAAAAAGGGTTTTAGTGGTCTTAAACCCTCCCTGTACCTCATAAAGGCTTTGGACCCACTAAAGTCCATGGTTCGTTTACTCAGTGCCCAATATTCACAACTGGCTCAACACTTGTTGTTTCTCTCAATAACCCACATAAACATAACCAACACTCTCACTTTGGCTTAAGAACATTTTCTCAAGTTTCCTAAATTTCAGAATGAAATTCCAAGACAACAACACAAAACAACAACCACACAACAACAATGATCAACAACAATAACCAATAGCTCATTTATTCGTCTTAATCACTAAGATCACACATTTTATATTTCTACTTTTAGGTTATTAAAGCACTAAATCACACATTAAAAAAAACACGGTGTTACAACAAACACAAGACCAACCCTCTTCCCTACATAAAAAACAAAAACCCTTTACCATTCGTTTGAAACCTAAACCTACCCTTCAACCTGACCCAAACGATGCCATCACCATCAAAGACCTTTTTTCACCCAAAGACCCAGTCATCCTTGAACCCCCATATGAAAAAAAGTGTCGCCTTTTGTTGTTCCACAAGAATCTGTTCCAGCAAACAAAACCAGGAAGTCACAAAGACTTAAAACAATAAGCCAGCCAAAAACAAAGGTAGATGAGGCAAGGCAGCTACAGCATGCTAAAGCTTAGTCTAAACGTGCTAAGAAGAAAAAGAAGAAAGAAGAAGAGAAATTGGCCGTAGAAGAGGAGGAATGAATCGAGGAGGCAGTACTTCAATTAGTTATTAAACACTCTTACAAACAGTCCATGAAGAGCATGATGAAGCTGGATTGTTTAATCAAGAAGAAATCATTGTTGCTTCCATAGGACGACTGCCAAGGTCCCTTCTATGGGAAGTTCCTCAATTTGTCTCTGCCTCACAAGTCTTCCAGCATCTTACAATTGATCTCTTGGCAAGAGCTAGTAATGTATAGTCTGCAAGGACTGTCACATTTCGTCTGCCTCAAGCTGAAGACTTATTGTCTGGAGGTATAACAGAACCAATGAAAGACGAAGCCTCACCAAACATGTACTGCTCAGAGACACCGCCTTCCGAACGACTTCGACGAGACACAACTCAGTATAAAAATCAAGAATCTTGAAGCATCGGCAGATCCAAGGAATATCAACCTCTAAAGCCTTTTGAACTAGAAATCCTTCAAGCACATATCAATTATCAACTGGGTGAGGTCAACAATCCTAAGATGTGGAGGAAGATCGTTGAAGAATGGCCTTTATTGGTGCGCCATGGGTATGCTGAGAAGATGGTTGAACAAGAAGAAGCAACCCCTACTCTTTCTACAATCTGAAAGGACTATTACATTTCTTATGCCACAATCTGAAGTTGCATAGACTGATTATCATGCTGAAGCCTCATCGTCTAGAGGTATGGCAAAGTTAATGATTGAAGAAGTTGCTCCTGACTTGTTCAGATCAGAGACACCTCCATCAGAAAGACTTCAAACAGATACTTCTTCTTATGAAAAACAAGAATCAAGGAGCACTAGAATATCAAAACCTCCTAAGCCATTTGACCCAGAAATTCTTCAGGCTCTGATTGATTTTGAATTGGGAGAAGTGAACAATCTAAAGATGTGGAGGATAATAATTGAAGAAGAATGGCTTTTGCTAGTATAACACGGCTATGCCGAAAAGATGGTGGAACAAGGCAAAACGACCCCTGCCCTTTCATATGAATTACACATTAGGCCATATGTCTGGGAACTAGGGTACAACACTAAATCAAATGCACCTATATTCATCTACCTACCTTCCACCAAAATCATATTCCCTCCCGGTTACAAAATATAGAGACAATTAGGAGTTCTTTGCCACACTTTGCCATTCCTTCTTAAGTGCAATTATTCAGAATACTTGATTATGTGCAGAACGTATAACTACAAGCCTAATATCATTTATCCATTTTGTCATGGCTAGGTAAAGACTTATTCATTTGCTATCCAACCAGAAGACAACCCTGACTTTGATGAATGAAGATTAGGAGACGATGACTAGGAACTTAATAGAGTTAATTACAACTTTCTCCATAAGAAGATGAAGATTACACTTCGCAGGGTTATCTTTGAGAAAATGTGCATTGATTGTGGAGTTAGGATTCCAAATTTTATGGGAGGAAGAGTGAGAATATTACTCAGACCATGGACAACCTTCAAAATTTGCTACCAAAAGAAATATGATTGCAAAAATATGATTATGGGTAAGGGCAAAGAGCCAAAATATAGAAAAGACCCAAAAAGACACTTGATGATCAGATGAAAAGCCCTCTCCCCAGTACAGCGTGCTGCACTTAAAGGAAAGAAGATCTTATGGAGCTCAGACCAACAAAGGCTTCAGGACTACATTGAAACTCTGAAGCATTTTTTTGGTCTTTCTGTTAAGGAGAAAAATACTCTGATCCATCAAGCAGCCATTCGCCCTAGAGGTCACTCGATGCAAATCAATCCTGCCTTATCCTCATCTGATCCTCTTCCCTCAAACCAGTTCATCCATAATTCTCTGCGAACCAATGTTTTCTTCTCCACCAACACAATCACTTTTGAAGTCTTCCTATCTGTTGGTCATTTCTGGTTCTGTAGACCCCCTGTTCCCCATGTGTTTAATCTATGTTTTGTAGAAGAACCAGCTGAAGAAGAAAAAGTAGGCTCCTCCTTTGCTCATAACATTCTAGACGATCGTTAAGAAGTCACTGAGCTGAAGCAAATTGTTCAATGTCTAGAGGTTGCACTTATTCGTGAAAGTAGGAAGTGAAAACGGGCAGAAGCTTTGCTCACCAAATTAGTAAAATGCTTCAAACGAGAATTAGGCTCATCCTCCACTTCTGATTCTGACTCTAACTCTTCTAGTTGACGATACCAAAAAAGGGAGAACAGTAGGAGCACATACATAAGTGGAGGGAAATAAAGGGAGTATACTTATCTTTTGCTCTTTTCTTTCCACAAATAATTAGTTTATGTTGTGCTCTTGTCTATATTTTGTTCTTTATTATGCTCATAATATATAAGTAGTATATCTACGACTTATATCATGTTTTTGCGTCTTTATAAAGTCTTTTTGAAAAACATTTGTTGATGTATCTTCTAAAACTAAAAAGCTTTAATTTGATAAATATCGTTTGTTAAAAGCTTAGATCATATGAAAGGAACTCTATTAAAACCATAGTTGTTTGTTATCATTAAAAAGGGAGAGATTGTTAAGACAAAGGACGTTTATAAGACCCTCATTTTATTTTGATTATAACAAACAGACTAATGTTTAATTGTCTGATTGCACCTTTTGATATATGTTCAACCCCCACAGACGATTCACAGCGAGTATTGTTGGACCAAGTATGGTTTTCGAAGTCCTTACACAATAAATGATCCTCATCCTGAAGTTCATACCTACTTTCTCTAAAAAGAAGACATCAACGTACATTTCATTGAAAATATGTAGCTTTCTATGGAAAAGAAGGAACTATAGTACACTTGTCAGTACTAAAAAGCAAATATATCTACTCCAACAAGATTTTGTAAGAGAAAGACAAGATAAGTAGATTGCTTTATCTTATCAATGTGACCAGTTGGCGAATAGCATTAAATGCAACATTTAATGTTCCAACATATACTTTCTTCCTTACACAACAACAAATGAAGGATGTCTTAAAAACACTCACAACAGACACTTTGGAATAACACTATAAATAAAAGAGAATACCTATGTCAAAGTGATGGAACCATTGTCAAATTTTTTTCTACTCCCATTCTTTTTAGTGATTAAGCTTTCTCTTGTTCTCAAAAAGAATTTCTTTTGAAATAGAGTACCTTAGATAAATCATTGTACAATTCTTGAGCTTTAGTGTATATTCGTCTAATAAGACGCAAGCTTAGTGTGATACTTTACCCTTTAACCATTTCTCTGTGAAATTGGTGGAAGCCTAAAAAGGCTTTGTATCAAATAATACTTGGGTGTTTGCTTGGATAGGCAAGTAAAATACTACTTTGGTTGAGCATGAAGAGGCTTAGATAAAAGAATACTTGTAACTTCGTTTTAAGTTATAGTGGGACTTAGTGGTATACCAAGTACTGGACATAGTCTCTAGGGTGGGACAAACCAGTATAATTTTCTGTGTTCTTCTATTTTACATCTTCTATTTGTTTCCATAAATCCCTTTTAAAATATCTATCTTTTGTCTAACAGACGATATATACATACATACACACACACACACACATAGATATATACAAACACAATTCAACTCCCCTTCTTGTGTGTTCCTATGGTTTACATTAATCTTCCCTACGACTTGGAATATAATGACTTGTTGTTGAAGTAAGTATTCACATAGGTAGATGCTTAATAGTAGGTGACCATTCTTCCTATAGTAACCATTCTATGTAACCATATAATTTTATGTAATCATTCTATGTTTGTAAACATGTATTACATATTGTGAGGTTTAACTTTGACACTCTGATATATAGATGACTTAAACAAGGCATGTAACATTTGTGTTTTCCTAATGTATGATTTAGTGTTTTGATAATTAAAAAGTGAAAATTAGATATGTAATTTAGGTAATTAAAAGAAAATAAATGAATTATTATTGTGCATGAATTGTGTGTATGATGATGGTTTGGTGTTGTTTATTTGAAATTTTGATTTGAATTTAGGGAACTTGAGATATGTGCTTGAGCCAATTTGGGTATGTTATTGGAGTGATTTGGGATGTTGAGGGCAAACAATTAAGTTAGAGCAGTTATGAGATATGGGGAGTGGTTTGATGAGTCGTGAGCCTCAATTAGCCCAAAGTCCGTGTGAAAGCTCCAAAAGGTCAAAGTATAAAAGGAGAGAGGGAGAAAGAGTTCCTCTCATTTCTCATATAACTTCTCTCTTTTCTCTTCATCTCTCTCTATCTTTCTCTAGACTTCTTGAGTTGGTTAAGGGTGTTAAGAGGATTCCAAGCCCAATTCAATGCTTTGAGTGAGAGAAGGATCAATCTTTTGAAGTTTTGGCTCAAGATATCAAATTCTCAAGGAACCTAAATGCAGATTTAGAAGGTTTTAGAGGTAAGGGAAGCTTACTATTGGTTGATTTTGTGTTTGTGGCTGCTAATATGTCAATTCAATGCTTTGGAATCAGTTGATTTCTATGAATATTGTGTATGTGGGATTTGAGAATAAAAGGGGTTTTGAAAAGGGATTTTGAAATTTATTGATAATTTATGGATAAAATTGTTATGTAATCGGTTAGAAAAGTATTAGAAGTAACTAAAATTGTTTTGTGATGCTTCACGTTGATTCATTTTGTCAAAAATGGTTGTTGGTCATTGATTTGCGAACAAAAAGATCGCACTCGCACCCAGCGATGGATTTTGTCACTTAGTGACAAAAATTGTTGCTTAGCGACGGATGCTGATAACTCTCTAGAAGTCACTCGCTTAGCGACGAATGCTAAAATGGGGAAAATCTCGCTTAGCGACGGATCTCGTGCTCAACGAAGAAATTTGCGCTCAACATAAGAAGAACAAGATTTTCTTTGCTTTATAATTATTATTATTGTTGGTTGATGACTTTATTGACTCTTATGGATGTCAAATGTATATTTTAAGATAATTGGATGTTTGATAAATTGTTGGAAAGTGGTAGTTGGTGGAAGGTTGCTTAGATAGAACTTCCACTAGTTATGTTATGTTGTTGTGGTGAGACGTCCCACGGGGGATGTAGGTCCTAATGCTGTGTGAGAATTCTCATGAGGTATGTGCAGCTTGGATAGAGCCTTACCTATTAACCATGTATAGGGTTGGATTAGGCCTGCATGGAGTTGGTAGTGATTGTTGGACCATAGGTGGTGTTGAGTAGGCCACATGGTGTTGTGTTGCCATATGCATATATGTATGGATATGGATGAATGGTTGTGATTGAGTTAATGTTGTGGTGAATCATGCATTTGCATGCATACATTGTTGGCTGAGGTTGTGTGGGCCTCAAGCCGTGTATGGGTAGGCATATAAGTTGGCTGGTTGGCAGAAGTTGCGGCTCAGACGAGTCTCCAACCTAGTGCCTGGATAAGACGTGGGGTCGGAAACATAGGCCTTGGAGATGAGTGGATGGGTAATTCCGCAAGGGGCTAAGGCGGTACAGGCCTTGTGTCGCAGTTAACCACCACCCACATTCACTTATCCTAACAAACCACTAAGTTTATCCGTAGATCAGAGTTTTAGCAATCCCTGAATGGTGCTTGGAAGGCCATGGTAGGGGGTAAGACTTGGCTGATTGCCCGAAATGTAGTAAACCTCTCGAGAGTCGTGTCATTCATGCATTGACATATTAATGTTGAAAGCATGGTGTGTGGTGTAGTGATTTTGCGAAAACTCATTCTTTTGTGAATTTGATTTCATGTTTGTATGTTGAGGGTTTTATGAAATGAACCTTGTCTATTATATGTTTGTTTTGTTACGTAAGCTTACCCTTGCCTTGCTGTTTGTTTTGTTGTGGTTGCCATTGTTGCTAGTTGTTGTTGTATGTTGCTGTGACTGTGATGATCACGTCTTTTAGTGTGGAAGCAGAGGGGTGAAGCTTCAACAGATCCAGCTTCCCATAGTTGATGAAGGAGGACTCCATTGAAGAAGATAGAAGACACTTTTATGGGTGGATCTTTTTGGATGTTCTTTTAATTTCTTTTGTGGTTTAATGTATAGTTAACCAACTGTAAGGAATCTCTTTTTGTATTTTCCTCCCTTTGAATTGTATTTTGGTGACGTGTTGCCATTTGTATTTATGGATATATATATATATATATATATATATATATATATATATATATATATATATATATATACTGTACATGATGAAAATAAGGAGGATTAAATATTGTTTATGATGAAAAATGGTTATAAATGATATACTAAGAAAGATGTAAAGTAGTACTATAGCGACAGTGGGTCGTTACAAGAGACACATGTAAAGAAAATTGTTGTCCTAATTGCCCTTGTCTGCCATGGTATAGATTGTAAATGTTGTTGGCATTAGGTCTATGAAGGATGTTATGTGTGGCTACTTGTAAAAGGGTATTGTGTTAATTTTTTTGGCTATACAGGATACCTTTCCTTAACTAAATGTCATTATAGTGTAGATAATGACACAAATGCAATAACAATTTATGTTTATAATCACTTTTTTTGGTCTAATGTTTGTTGTTGTGTGGCCAATTAAGGTTCACCTGACTAATTACTATGATTTATTGATAGTATCATTAATGTTCATTATGATTGAATTTGTTTTATTATAAGTGATGTTTAGGTGCATAGGAAATTTTAGTTGTATACAAGTATCGTTAAGTGCTCCCACAAAGTTTGTTAATTCAATGTAAAAGATGGTCAGTTGGCTCAATCTGATAAACTATGACATCATCAATGAGTGCAATTGTTGAGCTCTAAAACGTATTCACATAGTAAATGTTTTACCTGCACTAATATCCTAACATGTTTGACATTTTTTTACTGTAATTTATCAGTGGATGTCACTATTCAATTATGTGGTTAATTGAAGGTAAAAAATAGGTTAACAATGCGCTTTATATGGTGAATTTAACTTGTGTTAACCAGGAGTAATTGCCAATATGATGTCAAAGTTGCACTTTTAATGTATGTGTTTTTCTATTCATAAATGATGAATTTTATCCAAAAAATTTAATGACCAATGTCCTAATTAAAATTTGAAAAATTCAGTTATACACTTATATGGTTAAATCCTCACACAAAGTTGGTTTATTCAATGTAAAAATTGGTCAATTGTTTTAATAAAATCCAAATATAAAGGTTGTGTGCGATGTAAAATATGTTTGATAAAGCATGTTCACAATTCAATAGTACTTGTTTCACCTACAAATTCATCCTTACATATTAGACTACAATTAATCAATAAGTGATTATTTAAGTATTTAGTCATAAACATGGTTAACTGAGTGTAAATAAATGATTAACCATGTGCTTCATCTAGTTAATTAAGGCTTCTTCCGAAAACAAAGTTGACACTATATGGTTAAAGTTGCACCTCTTGAAACATCATTTGTTGATAATTAATTGAGTAATTTTTATACTAAAACATTCACTGAGAATAACTTACTTGACATGAAATGTAAAACTCAATTTCAGACTTTAACAGTCAACTATTCATATTAAAAGGTTAACTCAATATAGACTTTAGTTAATGTTCTTATTCTGATAAATTTGACATAATTACTAAATGTAATAAAAATTATGGACAATAAAATCTGTTCATATGTCACTTATTTCACTTACAAACTTATCCTCACATGGCAGACCACAATTGGTCAATAAGTGGTTATTTTAGTGTTAATTTATAAATATGGTTAACTTATTGTAAATAAATGGTTAGCCATGTGCTCTTTTTGATTAAGTAAGGATTCTTCCAAAACCAAAGTTGACAATATGTTGTTAAATTTGCACCTCTTGCATTATTTCTTCATAATTAAATGAGTAATTTTTATCCTAAAACATTCTTTAAGAATGACTTGACATAAAATGCAAAACTCAGTTTAGACTTTAATGATTAACTGTTTATATTAAAAGGGTTAACTCAATTTAACCATCGGTTAATGTTCTTATTCTGACTAATATGGCATAATTACTAAATGCAATGCAAATTGTGGACAATAAAGCCTGTTCACATGTGACTTGTTTCACCTACAAATTCATCCTCACATGCTAGACTACAATTGGTCAATAAGTGGTTAGTTAAGTGTTCATTCATAAACATTGGTTAACCTAGTGTAAATAAATGGTTAATTATGTGCTCTATCTAATTAATTAAGGCTTATTTCAAAAACAAAGTTGACATTTTGTTGTTAAATTTGCACCTCTTGAAGCATCATTTACTAAATATTTTTTACACAAACATTTACTAAGAATGACTTACTAAACATGAAATGCAAAACTTGATTTCATACTTTAATGGTTAATTATTCATATTAAACGAGTTAACTCAACATAGATATTGGTTAATGTTCTTATTCTGATAAATTTGACATAATTACTAAATATGATGGAAATTGTGGATAATAAAGCTTGTTCATATGTCACTTGTTTCACCTATAAATTTATCCTCACAGGTCAAGTTATGATTGACCAATAAGTGGTTATTTAAGTGTTCACTCATAAATATGGTTAATTGAGTGTAAATAAATGGATAATCAATTGTTTTGTTCAGTTAATTTAGACTTATTCCAAAAACATAGTTGACATTATATTGTTAAATTTGCACATCTTGAAGCATCATTTGTTGATGGATAATCTATAGTGAAAATTTTATACGAAAATATTTACTCACGATGACTTATTTGACATGCCATGCAAAGATTGGTTATAAATTTTTATTGTTATAGTAAAATGGTTAATTGAGCATAGAAATTGGTCAACTGTATTATTTTGATAAATTTGTTATAAAGTCCAAGTGTGATAGAAATTTGTTATACTTTTAAAGTTGCACCATAAACATTCTTTATAAAGGATAAATTCACAAAAAATTATAAATAAGAATGACATAATTAACATGCAAAGGAAAATCCAAATATATTTATTGATAATTAACAAGATACATAGTCACCACTAACAATACAAATTTTGAACATGAAAAACATATTTCAAACCACAACATAACAAACTGTAAACACAAAATAGTTAACCAAACAACGAGACTTGAGACATATGGCACCAATGATTTTATTAACCATAACTTACACTTTTTCCTACTTAACAATTTAAGCTTTTATGTTTACTCTTCATAGAAACTTGATAAGTACTATTCTGTCATTAAGATTATTTCTTCTTCAACTAAAGATAAATGTTGTCTATTTGCTTGTAGGAATGTTTTGCAAACTCCCAGCATCCCTTATCTTGCTCTCCTTAATGCCATGATGTTGTTTTCAAGTCTAATGAAAAGTAATGCTTCCTCCATTATGGCAAAAATAGGGAGTGCACCTATGGTTAAGATCCTTGCAACTGTGATTATTCGTCAAATGGCATAGCACTATAGGGACAAAGAAATTAAAAACATGTATAGAGACTTGCTTGCCTAATGTTTTTAAAAGTTTATAAGCGTACCTAAAGTCTTTGTGTAGACATGTGAGAGAATCGTAGGAACTATTTCGTCATACAAACATGTCTGCTACATTTGTTGGTGAATCACATAGACATAGAGTGTTAATCCAATGTTTCACCTAGTTAAATATAATCAAATTTTTTTTATTACAAACAACTTTGCCTCTACAAACCGTCTACAATTACTCAAAAAAAGACTTTAATTAGGGCTTTGATGGTTCATTATACTTATTCTTCAATACAATTTAAACACATAATAAAATCCAAATTTTATCAAAATTGAAATAGGATGGTTAAGTAAATGTTATTTTATGGTTAATTTAAAGCAAATATTGTTAATGATCTTTTTATGATACTATTCTTCCAATGGCATACAAGTAAAAGGATTTGCTTGTCTTAAGCCTGTAAAAGTTTATAAAAGTGTCTAAAGTTTGTGTCTAAACATGTGAGAGAATAGTTGAAACTGTTTCCTTAGACACACGCCAGCATTTGTAATCACACACACATAAAGTGTTAATCCAATGTTTCACTTGGTTAAATGCAATTAAATTTTCTATTACATCCAAACTTTGCTTCCAAGCTGTAAAAATTACTAACAAAAAGACTTTAATTAGGGCATTTGATGGTTCATTATACTAATTATTGAATTGAATTTAAACACCTAATAAAATCCAAAATTTATAAAAACAAAATAGGGTGATTAAGTAAAGGTTAAGTAATGGTTAATTTGAAGCACATGTGGTTAATTGCCTTTTTTCTGACACTATTATTCCAACAGTAGACCGTTATAAGGAGTTACTTACCTTAAGCCTGTAAAAGTTTATAATAGTGTCTAAAGTCTGTACAGAATAGTTGAAATTGTTTCCTTACACAAGCCTGCAACATTTGTTGGTTAATCGCACACAAATAAAGTGTTAATCTATTGCTTTATCTGATTAAATATAATCAAATTTTCTATTACACCCAAACTTTGCTTCTAAACTATATAAAATTATTAACAAAAATACTTTAATTAGGATATTTGAGGGTTGATTATACTTATTCTTCAATTGAATTTAGCACCTGATAAAATCCAAATTTTATCAAAAATACAATACAATGGTTAATTGTATGTTGATTAATAGTTAATTTCAAGCACATGTGATTAACTGCCTTTTTTTGATACTACTGTTTCAATAGCAGGCCACTATAGGGAGTTACTTGTCTTTAATTTACAAAAAGTTTATGATAGTGTCTAAAGTCAATGTCTAAACATGTGAGAGAATAATTGGAACTATTTTCTTGCACATATATGCCTGCAACATTTGTTGGTCAATCACACACATATAAAGTATTAAACCTATGTTTTACTTGGTTAAATATAATTAAGTTTCCTATTACATCCAAATCTTTTTTACAAACTACAAAAATTACTAACAAAAATACTTTAATTAGGGCATTTGATGGTTCATTTTACTTCATTACTTTTATGCATAATCAAAATTCATTTTTCAACTAATCTAACTATTACAAAATCAATAATATACAATTGTAATGAACTACAACATGCTTACCAAAACCAACAAATTTATGCTCTCACTATTTCTAGCAACAATTAGGTATAGGCATAAGTTTTCCTCTCTAGTGCCCCCTCTTCGTTCTCATCATTTCCTCTCTAGCACAAATACCAATATCCATCAAAATTATACTCTCTAGTTTTCTGTGAAACGGTTTTACTTGTTTTCTATCTTCCCAACCATTTAATGAACTAGCTCAAAAGTTAACCAAAGTCAAAGCTTCTCATCCTCCTTGCTTTTATCCAAACTGTCCTTTTCCCATGTTCTTTATCAAAGATAAGAGAGAAAACTCACAGACACGAGAATCGAGAAGAACAAGAAGAAAAATTTATTGATCACATTATGTACTGTATACAACTAAATACATGCATTTATACAAGTCCCATATCAGATACCTTCAATTAATCCTTTACTAAACAATATTAACCACTTCCACTAATAGAGTTAACTAACTAATAGAATTACTCTATTACTTATTCACTCAATAGAATTAATCACTCCTACTAATAGAGCTAACTAACAAATATAATTACTCTATTAACCATTCACTTAATAGAATTAACTACTCCCACTAACAGAGTTATCCAACCAACAAAATTACTCTATTAACCATTCACTTGACAGAATTAACCACTTCTACTAAAAGAATTAACCCACTAAAGACACCACATTCAACATTTTGACTTGTATTTCACCTTAAAATTTAGCAATGCTCCATTAACTCTCAACTCTAATCTTATATCCACCAAAGATAATCACATCAAATAAAATATAAAAAAAAATCCAAAAATAAGAAAACTCAACTTTCATCTCATTCGCAACCCAACCAAATAGAGAGTCATTCATACAAAATAACCTAATGAAAACCCATATTGAATAAGAGAAAGAGAACAAGTTTGGACCTTAACAACGGATTCCTAGCATAAGGTTATGACTCTTTCGTGGAGCGCTTTGAGGATGGTTTTGAGAACAAGCTTTCTGCTAGTTCAAAGTGAAGTTTTCCTCTTTAGTAGCCCCCTCTTTGTTCTCACCCTTTCCTCTCAAGCAAGCCTCCTCTTTCTCCTTTCCTCCCACTCTCCATGTTTCTCCTTCCCTCCTGCTCCCTATATTTCTCGAGCAAGCTTACTCTTTTTCCTTCCCGCTACTTGTTGTTTTTCTTTCCCTCTTGCTTTGTTTTTGCTTCCCTCCCACTCCCTATTTTTTTTATTTAAATTTATATTTTTTAACAATTTATTTTTTTAATGAAAGTCCACGTAAGAAAGCAAAAATATTTTAAAATTGGTGTCTATTAGGTGTCTTTTTTTTAAGGGTGTCCATTGATCATTATTGTTTATTTGTAAATGAATGAAGACATGATCTTTCTCAAGATGGTTTGCTAAGACTCAATTAAACCGTATCCTATTTTATTATTATTTTTTTATATATTTTTGTGTGTTTTGGTTTGTTCTTTTTTTTTACCATTTTTACATTTTAGACAAAGCTAATAAAATAGGTAAAACCAAATACGGTTATCACATTTTGCTCTGTATATTTTTGCAAAATTATGCTTTTTTGATTGCAAATTATTTTGCCCTTCCTTTTTAAAAAAATATATTTTTGTGTTTTTTCGTTGCAAATGTTCTCATTTTTGCTTTTTTATTTTAAAAAGGTGGACAAAATTGGATGTTCACACCTCTCCAATTATGATTTATTTAACTAGTGATTAGTAATAAGTACTTGATAATCAACTAAGTCCTTATTAAGAATGACTAACATTGAGTTTATTTCTATGACTAATATCGAGTTCATGATGCTCAAATATGTTTTTTTAAACCTAAGGTTAATGGTCGAATTGTGATTTTGCTCTATTTGAGTTCATTGAACTCTAATTGAGAATGTATTTCATATCCTGTTATGTTTTTCACATTGACATATTGAATATGAATTTGGGCTTGATTGAATCTTGTAAATGTTCATTCTCATTAGAGTAGTGATTTTTAGACACTCCATATTTTTAAACACCCTATCAACACTTCTTATTTCTCTCTATCTCTCACTTCCTATGACTTCATATTACCTATTATACTTATATTTTTCTCTCTTTTTTCACTCTGTCACTAGGTGTAGCAAAGCATTTTTAGGTGTCAAAAAATCATTTTTGTTCTTATTATTTCTCTAGGAAAGGATATCATGGGTACTTGTTTTGTACATTGAGAAACTATGGTTGTTTTAAGGTTAAACTACTCTTTAGGTTCCTCTTTTTATTTACATTATTCAATTTAGTCTCTCTTTTTTTAAAATATTCAATTTGGTCATCTAATTTTCAAAAATCATTTAATTTTGCCCTTCCATCCAAATTGACATTAATGATGTTAATGAATCGGACGGACACAGAAAGTAATATTGAACATTTTTTGAAAAATAGAGGACTGAATTAAACATTTTAAAAATAAAGGAACCAAATTGAATAATGTAAATAAAAAGAAAGACCAAAAAAGTAATTTAACCTTGTTTTAAATTGGTAAATGGTGCACTTAAGGGCTAACTATCTAATTGTACAATTTGATATTACATTTTGACTAGCTTAAGTATTGTAAAGCTGAGCAAACATGAAAATGGTGTGAAAATTGAGTGATATGTAACTAGATCAACTGATTAATGAAATACAAAATTAGGTTCGCATAATAAGATTGAGTTTGAACATTTTAAAAAGATATTAATGCTTTGTCTGATGTGGATTGAATATAATTATACTCTGATTCTTGTTCTTAAATTTTGAACAATTAAGTAGTACTATTGATATGCTTTTGGATATTTAGCATAATTGGCTTATTTTTTATGCATGCATAGGAGGAGAACAATTAGGCTTCGATTCTTGTTCACTAAAATCCTATCTAGCTTAGGATTATACTGCATAACTGTGATTGGCTATATAAGCTCGTGCTCTATTTTGTTCAATTACAGACACCATTTAATTCTTTTGAACATTTTTGCAAATGGTTTTGGAAATTGACCTTTTGCAAAGCATTTCCTTGCCATTTTACAATTTTACCTACGGTTTAAACCTTTGATAAAAACATTAATTTTTTAGCAATTATGCAAACTGTGAGTTATTTGTTCATGATGAATGTGTTACAGTTCATAATAATCACGGGTAATTGTCAAACATAACCGCAATTTTATAACCATAATTAATTACATGTAATTTGTAAAACCTTAGATAATTACAAGGCAAATTCTACTATGTCTTCATATTTTATAGGGTACTGGTACCTTCTTTCAATAGATTAATAAATAATAAACATATGTGCGAACACCCAATTTTGTTCGGATAAATAGAAAAAAAATATAAAAGAAGAAGGGAAAAGAAATAAGAGAATTTTTGAAGGAAAAAAGCTCATTTTTTATGATGAATGCCATGGAAAGATAATGTCGTATCTTGAGTTATACTTGTCCGTTTGAAGTGTTCTTTGCACCGTTGAAAAGTTTGTAAAAAGATCTACAACTCATGTCTCTACCTCAAAAATCAAAAGTCAACTTCTATCTTGATGAAAATTAACCCCAAAGTGAAACATTTAATCATAAAAAACTCAAGTTCCACATTTCTTTACTTAGAAGTCTTACATTGAACAATCTACACCTATGCATCATCTCCTTCTCCTATATAAAGAGGTGTCTACCAAGCAATGGCACCAAGCAAGAAAATCCATTAATCATGGGCTTAATGCAAAGCATGGAGCCTATGAAAGTTTAATTTTTTTATTACATTTTTTTTTATTTTCCTTTCTCAGAGCTTCTACTAGAGGCGCATGGTGAATTGTTTTATGTATGGTCTCCACCACAAATTGTCATCTTGAGGTAAATTTGCCTATTTTATCTTCTTTTTTTTTCTTTTTGTGCTTTACTATCTTTTTTATCATTGTTATTTTTGTTAAATTTTATTCTTTGTATACCTTTTTTAAATTTGGAATATTTTATTTTTAATTAATTTTTTAGAAAAAGGATTAATTGGATGTGACATCTTCTTAATCCTAAGGTTTTAAGGTACAAGTTGTGACAACTTGATGTCTTTAAAACTCCTCTCTAAATTAAAAATGTTAAATTAAAATTAAATTGCTACAAAATTAAAAAAAATGTTAGTGTTATTATTACTTTTTCTTTATGTTTTTGATTGTTATTTTTTATTCCTCTTATTTTTTAGGAATATTTTTTTTTCAAACATCTTAAATAAAGAAAAAGATTAATTAAATGTGACATCTTAATCACGAGATGTTAAGGCATAAGTTGTGATAGTTTGATGTCTTAAGACTCTTCTATAAGATCAAATAAAATAAAATAAAATAAATATGTTAAAATAAAATTAATTTGCTTCAATGGATTGACTTGAGTGTACATCTTTGTTAATTCTATTTTAAGACGTATAAGCTGTAACGTTTCAAAAATCCTAAAATTTAATAAACAAAATTAAAAAGTGATAACACACAAACATTTTCTACAAAAGAACTACGTGAGTCTGATTTTTTATTGCACCAGGAGATGCATAGGAGTAAGGGCCCACTCCTGTCGATCTCAAAAATAATAAAATTTAATCAATTTCAATATAAAAATAATTTTTTTAAATAAGCAAAATCCTTTTTTTGTTGTTATTATTTTGGGTGAGATAAATATTTTAAAATTTATTAATGATTTGCTTAATTAATTAAAGGTATTTATCTTTATGGCAAACATTGTAGGGTATTACCTTCCCTACACGTAATTGACTCCCAAACCCAAAATCTAATTTTGTAGACCATTTTCTTTTTAGGTTTTTCCAATGTTTTTCCTAAATAAGTGTTGGTGGCGACTCCTCTGTTTTTAAACTAATTTTTGTCATCTCACCGCGACCTTGATTGCGATAATATGTACTTGTAACATTCACCTTATGGATAATATGGAATTGATAATATGATTTATTGTTTAAGGATATCTTGTTAATTTTTAATTGTTAAATGATCTTTAGGATTATTTTTGTTCCTTTCCATTTACACTTCCATGGTGCCCTTCCATTTATTGTAAGATGAAAAAATACTCATACTCTCTTAATATTTAAAGTACCAAAACAATCATCTAATTACAAATGGTTTACAAACCCCAAAAAATTATTCATGGTTTATAAAACCATAGGAAATTACCTTTTTTTTAGTAACTTTTTACTGTTATATGCTTACTTTATTTTTCACTTGTGCAGATGACAATGAAAAGGTTGCCCCTCCTTATGCCATGGTGCCCTTTTATGGATTTTGCTATTGAGCCTGGCTAATTGCCATTCATTAGAAAATACCATATTTAAATATTCATAAATTGCATAAAAAAATCAATTAATCATGGTTTCAAAGTATAAAATATTGCACATAATGCTCTTTGAAGCAAGTATATGTAACCAAGAAAAATCCTGTTTAGCAACAGCCAATGGTCTCCAATGTTAAATTCTAGGCTTTTGACAAAATGCATTTATTTTAGAGAAAAACAGGCTATGCACTAACAGTGTAAAACAATTTTACACTGTCATCCAATTACAAACTATCATGTATGGTAACTTTGTTGACGTTTATAATAATTACCTTAAAAGTCATACAAAAGGTGATTTTTAATTAGTTGACAATGCAAAACTTTTTACACTGATAGTGCATAGCCATTAAACTCTTTATTTTATCCAGCAAATCATTTTTAATAGATCAATGCTAAACAATGTGAATACAAAAACATATTAAATTACATCCAAAAGGGCGAGTCACACACATAATACAATTAATCTCGAAAGAAATTGTCATTTGACTTTTTAAGACTTTGAATGCCTAGACTATGCAGTATCTAGTCGAAGAGACATATATCAATTCTACAATCTATACGTCCTTTCTAACAAGCCTTGAAAGGAAAAAGAGTAATGTACATCTAAGAATTCTACATCTAGCGTTCACCTGAAAGTTTGGTTAATTATACGTATAAATATGTTTCATTTTACTTCGTAAGTAGTTAAAAATACATGAACACGATTGTATATAATTTATCAATACATGGTTAATAGTGTTATGAGGTTATTAAAATATCTACTAGTAGTTAACTTTGTTTTCCAAGTGTTTAATAGTATTATAAGGTTATTGATTATCATATGTGCTTAACTACATGTGTAAATATGATTAACTTTGTCTCACAAGTATTTAAGAGTAAATGACTTACATGCAATTATTTATATATGGTTAATAATGTCATGAGGTTATTAAAATGTCTAGTAATGATTAACTTTGCCTTACAAGTGGTTAATAGTATCATGAGATTATTGACCGTCATGCGTGGTTAATTACATGCGTAAATATGATTAACTTTGTCTCACAAGTGGTTAAGAGTAAATGAATGTGATTGTATACAATTATCAATGCGGTTAACAGTGTTATAAGATTATTATAATATGAGATAATGGTTAACTTTGTCTTACAAGTGGTTTCATAGTGTAACGAGGTTATGGAAATGTCTAATAGTAATTAACCACTTATGATACAAAATTAACCATATTTATATAGGTTGTTAACCATATGTGGTGGATGGATGCCAGATGTAAGATTCCCAGATGTACGTTAATCAATACTCGCCTTGAAAGTGCTTCACATTCCCTTCATGATTGAAAAATTATCAAACAAATGAATGATTCCAAGCATTCATTAGTGCATGCACTATTTCAACAACGTGATTCTAAAACAAGAATTTAAATCAGTTCATGCAGAACCAATTTAAATAAGACCTGTGGCATTTCTGAAATAAGAAGCACAACTTTTTAAATCAGATATCATTAAACCGATTTAAAAACTATTTTTTAAATCAGTTACTATTATACCTGATTTAAAAAAAAACTAGTTTTTAAATTGTTTATAAGAGGAACTGATTTAAAACCTAGTTTTTTTAAATCAGTTAAGAAGCAACCGAGTTAAATAATTGGACATGCTCTCATTTAATTTTGCAAAAGTGTGCTTTGTTTTCGTGCCCTTTGTTTGAAGCCCTCTCAAGTTCTCTCCAAACTCTTTCTAAGCTTATTCGAAGCTCCTAACCATTTCGAGCTTCAATTTCTTTCCCATTCATTTTCCCAAGAAAGTGTTTGTTAGGCTAGGCAGGAAATCTAAGCTCCATTCAGAAACACAAAAGGCATCTTGGGCGAGTGGGTTTTTGTTACAGGTAGGTCCATTACCTACCATTGTTGCTCTCTCTTCTCCTCATTAGGGTTTTCATTGTTGTTTCTCGCAAAAGTAGGGGTTTTGTGTATAGATCCTACTCTCAAGCTCTGCTCCTTATTACTGATTCTTCTTAGATTAGGTATCAATGATGCATTATTTTTTTCATTTGATTGATTCTCCATTTCTCTGTTTGTGGATTAATTGTTGTTTGATTTTTTTATTATTATCAGTGGATGGCTCTTTTGCGAGAAATGATTTTGGACATTACTAAAGCGTTGTTACGAGTTAGGCGTGGTCTTCACAAAAAACTCCCCCAAATTCTTAGTTATGTGAATAATTGTGCGTGTTGAAGAACCAATTTGGGGGACAATTGTTAGTAGCTTCAGAAGTGACTTGCATAAAATGAAATGAACGTAGAACTAAACATGTGCTTCATATGCATATTTGTGCATAGAATTTACTTTTGGCTCCATTTTATCAATTTTATTGTTTGGGTGGTTATTTTGTCACTTTAACGTCCAAATAATACTTTGATACAGTGGTTTTTTGATTGTTTGTGTAAAATACTTTAGTGATAGGTGAACCTTACTGTTACATAGTTTTGGGTTCTACTTGGTTTTGATATGATAGTTATCAATTTCTTCAATTCTATATATAGTAAGGTGACATGTTCTAGTCCATATTTTGTGTAGAAATTTCAAGGTTTACTATACTCAACTACAATGACAGCTACATCCCTGAGCTATATTCTATACATCACATATCCTGTATTAGTGTTATTTTGTTCCTTTAAATAAATAAGTTGTGCTTTCATCTCTTCGTGTGATCTTTTGTTCCCCTAAAATGTTGTTGTTATATGAATGGGAATGCATGACTCAGCCATTTAGATGGTTCTATATTTCTTGTTTTATGATTTTATGAAGTGCTCTTTGTTATGGATAAGCATGAACGTGTTTTTAATTTTTTCAACTAAAAATAATATATAAAGGTACCATGGAGAAAACACTGTTTGCATGAGTATTAGGTGCAACAAATATTAAAATTAATGGTCATTTTCACATAAACCATTGGGTCTGTCCAATTATAGCCATTATATGCCCCTACTTTTGTTGCAAAAAAAATTTGCAAATGGATGATAATGTGGGATATAAGCATGTATCTTACCACCACCTTTGGAGGGTAAGCTCTGTTATTGTTATAAGAACATTATGAACAATGCGTGTTGTTTTTGCAATTTTTTGAATTGTATCCCAACTATCTCGAATGCCCTCGTTCTTATGATAAGTTGCGTTTTGATTCGAGGTGCTGGTCGAGTAAAGTTGGTGGCACGTATTTCTAATGAGTAGCACCATTTGGCATAGTTGTAGGCTTGTGGCTTTTGATGCTTGTGCTTTTTGACTAAAGCTTTTTAACTTGGTTATTCAATGAATCAAGTTAAAAAGTGTACTTTTTAACTTAGTTTTAGTCATAACTAAGTTAAGAAGGTGGTCTTTTTAACTCGGTTCTCCAATAAACCAAGTTAAAAAAGTTTTTTTAACTTGGTTCAAAATTCGATTTAAAACCATCCAATTTTTTATATTGCTTGTATTTAAATTAGTTCAAAAACCAATTAAAATTTTTTTTAACCTATTTAAAAAGTGTTTTCTACAATAGTGATGAAAACTTAGTTAGGCCAAGAGTAAATATAATTTATATTCACTTCTTACAGATGTTGATGCTAAAACAATTTATGTGTGGCTGAGCTCGCAAAGGTGCTCCTTTTTTTTTTTTTAAGCAAAGTTTTATTAAGCTGAGTATAAGGAGTACACAAACCTTTTCAATAGCTAAATCCCTTACCAAAAGTTAAAAAGCAATGGTACCTACATAACATGCAAAGACTGATATTATGGATTTAATTCAAACTTTATTAGTCGAGTTAAGCATGGGTGATATTACAACTTTTTTCTTCTTTCATTTCCCTAAAGAATACGGTGACGTGGATCTGTGGAAGGTTTTTCAAAGGTGGGGGAGGGTGCAGGAGGTGTTTGTGTCAAGAAGAAGGAACTACTCATGACATAGGTTTGGCTTTGTAAGATTCAGAGTAGTGCTAGAGCCAAAACAACTCGAAGAGCAACTAGATCAAATATGGATTGGCAATATGAAGATGTTCATAAACATACCAAAATATGAAAAAGGGCACACAAGGAAAAGTGATACAAGAGCACACGTTGGCATTGAAAGGATGAAGGGAAATGGGATGCTGAAAATGTATAACGAAAACAAAGTTGGCAAGGATGATAGGATGAAGGTAGAAAGAGAAAGAAAGGAGGTCACGTATGCACAAGTGGTTAGGAGGGGGAAATATGAAAAAAAGTGGCAAGAGAAGAAGCAAAAGACAGGGGGGAGAAACAGAAGAAACATGGAAGGGTCAAGAGTTAAAAGTAGAAACCAGGAAGATGGAGTGGTTGGAAAAGAGTATGGTAGGAAGACTACATAACCTTGAAAGGATGCTCAATTTACAAGAATCCTTCTTCCTAAAAGGGTTAAAGTCAGTTAGGGTGAGATATATGGGCGACAACATGGTACTGCTGACAAGTGACGATGATGATGATCTACCAAGTATATTTAAAGGAGCTGAGGATTAGCTTGCCATCATCTTCAAGTCAATCGAACCATGGAGCCTAACACAAGTGCCGACGCATAGGTTGACATGGATGTGGTGTAGCGGGCTACCCTTTAACTGTTAAAGTGAAGAGTGCTTCACCCAATTGATTGCCCCTGTTGGTATACTTATCTCTGTTGATGAGCAAACAAAGCAACTATCAAGATTGGAGTTTGCAAGAGTGCTAATACGTACGTTCGCTTTGGAACCTATTACCAGGTGCAGTAAAATAAAGATCAACAGTCTTATCTACTCTGTTAGGTTGGTAGAGGAGATTTTCCAGCCAGAGCACAGTCAGTGTTGCTGTATGCAAAGGAAAGGTATTGATACAGATGATGAAGCATCGATAGCAAGTTATTATGGGTTGGATAAGGGCTTGTTTGGGTCAAAATGCACTGGTGAAGAATGCAGCTGGGTGCCTGATTCACTCTCCTTTGAAGAGAATATTTCGGTACCGGAAGAGGATCAGAACACCGTTAACTCACCAATGTATACAAATTTGAATTTCAACTTTGGGGGACAACATGATGGCGCATTTAATGTAAAAGAAAAAACCTGTGAAGAGATATAGACAGAAATCAACGGTGAAGAAAAGGATTTGGTGGTACAGGAAGGAAAAAGTAAGAAGGATATACACAGGAATGGAGATACCTCGACAATAGACACAAAAAGGAGATCAATCAACCAAGGAGATACGGAAATTGACACGCTGCAGGGTGAAAGGGTGGCCACCGGCTTGAGTAGCGACAAGATGGAAAAGCTAAACGAAAATCAAGGTTAGGAGGTGTCAGTACAAAAGCAAAACGAAAAGGAGCTTGTTCGATATGAGGATCAACCTACAAAGGCTGAAACGAAATTGGATACGTTTTCAAAAATTGTGGGCCAGCAAGAGTCATTGGCTGGCCCAATGGAAGAAGAACAACTTTTAAGGCTGCAATGAGAAGGAGGAAATGCAATAGCCCAAAATGTGCCCTTACTAAACATATGTGCGGAGCTACATAACGGTCCAATACACACGGGCTGTATTGAAAGTACCCAAAAATCATGTTGCACAAAATAGTGTGGAAAGCTCTTCAATGCCCATTTCCGCCCTAACAGTGGCAGGGTGAAATAACGAGTATTATGAAGGAAGTAGTAAGAAACTATAGCCAGAACACTCAAATGGAAGTAGGTGAGTGTAGCCAACAAACAAAGAGTCAATACCCATCGGGAAGGGCTCTTGAGCTGCGCCAATCAAAAGCATCATTTCATGGGATCCGCAGGCCGAATAACGTTCGGGAAAAGTCACTGGCATTACAAGCAGGCAAAAATAGTGACTGTCTAAATAAAAAAGGGGAAGTTTTTAGGACTGCAAGAACGACAACAAAAGGGGATACGGATGCAAAGCACAAGAAAGAGGTAAGAAGTCTTTGCCACTCCATAAGCAATTCAATATCTGACTGTAATAGAATGTTCTGGGTGAAAAATGATACCATTAAGGCAAAGAAATTATGGGAAATTGGGAAAGCCTTGGGTGTGACGTTTTCAGGGGATGATAAGGTAATAGTGGAAAAAATAGAGGAGTTAGAAAAAAGAGATAACACTGAGATAAGGAGAGTAAACCAACATGAGGGTGAAGGGAGGTATCGGGTTAATAAATGAAGGTCCTAAGCTACAACATCAGGGGGCTGGGGGCAAGGTGAAATGGAGGGAAATTAAAAAATTGGTGGTTACAGAAGACATGGAATTAGTGTGCCTGCAAGAAACCAAATTAGAAGATGTGAATAGAAAGATATGTGGTATGTTTTAGGGGACCAATGATGTCGAATGGAAGCTAAGACCAGCTATAAACAAAGCAGGGGGCTAATTTGCTTGTGGAAAAAAGGAGCATTTGAGTTGACGGAATCCTTTAGTGGAGATGGTTTCCTAGGTATAAAAGGGGTATGGAAGGAGTCAAATACAACATGTATTATAGTAAATGTATACTAAGCATTTGATTTGGGAGAGAAAAGGAGATTATGGGAGGAGTTACAGCAACTGAGAACAAATTATAGTGAAACAATGTGGTGTTTAGCTGGGGACTTTAATGCAGTCAGGAAGTTAGAAGAAAGAAGGGGAGAAGCGAATAATGCATATACTGGAAGTAGGGAAATTGTTGAATTAAGTCAGTTCATAAATAATATGGAGTTGGAGGACATACCCTTGATAGGCAGAAGATTCACGTGGTACAGGTCTAATGGTTATGCCAAAAGCAGACTTGACAGATTTCTTATGTCCATAGATTGGATAAATTCATGGCCAGGATGTGCTCAGTACGTGTTGAATAGAAATGTATCTGATCATTGCCTACTAGTTCTAAAAAACATAAATTCTGATTAAAGACCAAAGCCTTTTAGGGTCCTTAATTGTTGGTTCTTGGATGTTGGGTTTACAGAATGTGTGGAGAGATCATGGAAGAATACTCAGGTGCAAGGATGGGCAGTGTATGCTTTTAAGGAAAAATTGAAGACTTTAAAATATGAGTTGAAGAGATGGAATAAGGAGAGCTTCGGGGACCTAGAAAAAATAAGTAGAGAGCTAACATGAAAAATAAATGAATTGGATTTGAAGGATGAGGTGAGTAGATTAAGTATCGAAGAGATCCAGAACAGAAGCATGTTAATAGCTGAGTTCTGGAAGATATTAAGGAGGCATGAGTCATTGATGTATCAAAAGTCGCGATGCAAGTGGCTTAAAGAAGGTGATTGCAATACAAATTTTTTTCATTCACTGGTGAACTAGCAAAGAAAAACAAACACAGTGAGGGGATTACTTATGGAAGGTAAGTGGGAGGAGGATTCAGTGAGAGTTAAAAAAGAAGTGAAAAAAAAATTGAAAATAAGTTTACAGAAAAGGAATGAGAAAGACCAAATTTAGATGGGGTACTTTTCAGATCCATTGGGGAAGAAGAAAATAGGAGACTCTCGGCAAGGTTTGAAGAAGAAGAAATCAAGGCAACAGTGTGGGACTGTGATGGGAGCAAAGGCCCAGGGCCAGATGGGTATAATTTCTAATTTTTTAAATCTTTTTGGTCTTTAATAAAGAACGACACACTGAGGGTTATGGATGAATTTCATGAAAAGGGGGTGTTGCCTAGAGGAGGGAATTCATCCTTCATCACCCTAATTCCCAAAATGGAAAACCCATAAGATCTAGGAGAATTTAGGCCAACATCTTTAATTGGAAGCATGTACAAAATAATTGCAAAAGTGTTGTTTAAAAGGTTAAGACAGGTGCTGGAAAGTGTAATTAATGATAGACAATGTGCATTCATTGGGGGAAGGAATTTATTTGATGGAGTCCTTGTTGCAAATGAAGTAGTACATAAAGTTAAAAGGAAGAAGAAGCCTTGTCTTATTTTTAAGGTTGATTACGAAAAGGCATATGACTCAGTATGCTGGGAATTTATGTACTACATGTTGTTCAGACTTGGCTTCTGTCAAAAGTGGATTAAATGGATCAAAGGTTGCATTGAGTCGACAACAATGTTAGTTTTGGTGAACGGAAGTCCAACTGAGGAATTTAAAGTACAACGAGGTCTAAGGCAAGGAGATCCTTTGGCCCCCTTCCTATTCTTAATTGTAGCAGAAGGATTGGCAGGATTAATGAGGCAAGCTGTCACGAAAAATATGTTCTCGAGAGTGAAGGTAGGTGATGAAGACATTGAAGTATCTCTCATGTAGTTTGCAGATGACACTTTATTCTTTGCAGAAGATTCAACTAAAAGTGTGGTGACCATGAAATGTATCTTAAGATGTTTTGAGCTTGTCTCTGGATTGAAAGTTAATTTCCACAAGAGCAGTTTGGCAAGTATACAAGTTCAGCAGAATAAGATGGACAGATATGCATTAGTATTAAATTGCAGAATGATGTCATTGCCATTTAAGTATCTAGGGATCCCGGTAGGAGCAAATCCAAGGAAGGTAGCAGCTTGGAATCCAGTTCTACAAAAGATATGTAGGAAATTGTCCCTTTGGAAGCACAAAATTCTCTCCTTTGGTGGAAGGGTATGCCTCATTAACTCTGTCCTATCTTCTTTACCACTTTTCTTCGTGTCCTTTTTTAAGACTCTTGTATGTGTAATAAATAAATAAGGAATATTCAGAGGAATTTTCTATGGGGTAGGGAGGAAGGTGAGAGGAAAATAGCATGGGTCAAGTGGGATAAGGTTTGTTGCTCAAAAGAAGCAAGGGGGCTAGGGATAAAAGATTTAAAACTCTTCAACATAGCATTATTAGGAAAATGGAAATGGAGGTTTTGAATGAAAAAAACCAATTATGGTACAGGGTGCTGAAGTTTAAGTATGGGGAGATCAATGATGTGGGGGAGGAGAGAATATTCAATAAGGGGTCTGTATGGTGGAGGGACTTAGGGAAAATTAGCGGAATTGGAAACCAAGAAGTTTGGTTTCAGAAAAATACTTCATGAAGGGTGGGGGATGGAATGAAGGCAAAGTTTTGATATGATAAGTGGGTAGGAAATGAGTCTCTTAATAAAATATAACAAAGTGTTCATGAACTCAGAACAATAGACTAAATATGTTGGGGAGGTTGAGAGGTGGTGCAATGAGGTGTGGGTATGGGACTTTAAGTGGAGGAGACAGTGGTTTGAATGGGAAAAACTCCTGATGGAAGGTTTCATGCAAGATATTCAGAATATACAGCTAAGAAAAGATTGTGAGGATAGAAGGTTTTCGAAAGGTGAGATTTCAGGAAATTACTCAGTAAAATCAACATACAGGATACTACAACAACAGAATGCACCTACCAATCCACTCTTTTTTCAGCTTCTATGGAGTATACCTGTCCCCTCAAATATCTCAGCTTTCGCTTGGAAAATGGCTCTAGACAGGATACAAACAAAAGGTAACTTGACAAAGAGGAATATACAGATACATAGCCAGGACTTCTCATGCCCCTTCTGTCATCAACAGGAAGAAACAACAGTACATATCATGCTATCCTGTAGATTCTCATAGTTGTTCTGGCAAAAATGTTATAGTTGGATTGGGGTCCAAATGGTGCTACCCAAGGACACCATAAATCTTTTCTTACAACACAATTGCGGCATTTTCAGCAAGAAAAGGAGAAGAGCCTGGATGTTTGTTTGGTTTGCCTCCATTTGGTCTCTATGGCTACAACATTCTTTTTAAGGGGGACCAACCTAACTATCAGCAAGTGCTTGAGTTGACTAAATTTAGGTCTTGGTTATGGTTGACAAACAAAATGAAAGGTTTTTCCTATTCCTTTTTTGAATGGATGATGAATCCTATAATGTGTCTAAAAGGAATGCACGTCTAAATCAGTTTCACAGGGACGAAACAGAGCAGGTGACAGGCAGCAGAATCTACACACAAGTTATGGCAGAAAGATGATGTATGGCTGGTAATATTTGCTAGGATGGATGGTCTATGGGTGGCATTGGGTAACTTTGCTAGGGGGGTAGTGGATGTAATGCCACATTGTTATCTTTCTTTCTTTATACAATAACTAGCTTGGTCATGTATCGACGTTAACTTGGCATATCTTATGCTGAGTTCAGCAATAATATTGTTTTCTTTGGCTGATAAAAAAAAATGGATTTAATTCACGTCAAAAGACACTAACAAATGGCTGGGACTGGGAATGAATCACAACATGTTAATATTATTTAACATTGTACATGAGATACAAAACATGATGTTCCACATAATCTGCTTTTCATGCCACACCAAACTAATGGGCATAACCACTATTTCAATCAAACCAATATATAATGCGGCTCCAACCACCACATTTTGGCCTAACACTTGAAGAGAGTTTAGACACATATGGCTCAACTTGTATTGTTCTTCTTAGCATTTTCTCTTTTCCTTCTAAGTTCCACTATCATGGCACAAGTTCCAACACCACCATTTCCTCCAAGGTCTCCTTTGCCACCTGCTACCCCACCACCACCATCATGGTCTCTTCCTGCCCTTCCAACATCTCCTCCTAGTTTCAGAGGAGGCGGTGGCAGTGGAACTGGAAGGGGTGGTGGTGGCTCTGGCACTGGAGTAGGCTTAGGAAGTGGGAGTGGTGGGGTTCAAGGTGGTGATGGACAAGGAAGTGGTGTTGGGATAGGAAGTGGTGTTGGCAGCGGTGTTGGCTACGGTGGCGGTGACAGTGGAACTGGCAATAGCGGTGGCCATGGTGATGGTAGAGGTGGAGGACGCTTTGTTAGCATTGGATATTGAGAGGGACTCTTCTATGTGTTTTTCTTATGTTGATATTTGGTAATGGTGACCATCTAGTTGTATGCATGTCATGGTTTTAACCTTTTACGTGACTAAATAAAAGAATTTTCTGTTTCATAAAGAAAAAAAAAGTAGCTCCTTTATGATCTGTTTGTTTTATATTTGTTTAAAATTGTTTAACGTAAATTAAAGTATACATTGAAATTAATCTTAATTAGAAATTTTATATTAAAACGTAGAGGAATTGATTCTAAAAGTCAAATGAAATGTATACTTCATTTAGTTACTAAAATTCGATTACAACACAAAATTAACATATTGAAACACGTAAATGTGCCAACATTTCTTTATGTAAACCAACTAGGCACAACATATATATTCAAGTTGTGAAGGTCATTGAGCTGCACATGATATATAAATATCAAGTATGCTACTGGCTCATTCAACTTCTCATATAAATTATTTAATTTCTCAACAACAAATGTTACCGCTTCTGACTTGGTGTAGCTTGAAATCAAAATTACTGAAATAGTACAAGTTGAAAGGGTATTTACTTGCATAGGGTAAGTGGTATATGAAGTGTGTGACTTAAAAAAACAAATCATACACCACATATACCACTTTTTTTTTTATTTTTACAAAATACAATTTATTTATAAATGAGTCAAGTCATGGCACTAAAAACACAACTTTATCTTCTTTTTTTTTAAACGAAGTAAATCTTGCGTAAAGAAACACGATTTACCTGCGTGCAATTTTTTTTTTAATTGAATAACAAGTGGTATATCCAACATTTGACTTGGTTATGTATTTTTGTTTTTTTTTTAAATAATAGCATCTAACTCCTGCTTTGCATTATGCTGCATGTCTCTTGCTTAACGTGAAAAGAAAGAGTTTTACTCACTCGCACCACCTTCTTGACGCTATCAGGCAACGACATATAAAAAGATATAATAAAAATAGAATTTAATTTAAATACACTAACAATATAAATAATTTTTATACTGTCATTCAATTCTATATTGTCATATATAGTAAAATTGTTGATTTTTTTTAATAACTACTTCAAAGTCATACCTAAAGTGTTTTTTAATTGGTTAGCTACTTCATACCTAAAGAAAGATTGATTTAAGAGGCTCAAGGATAGAGGTGGTAGTTAAATGTTTCGGTTCAACTGCAAAAGGTTATTCGCAATGACTTTTAAAAGGGGTGAAAAAGATGACATATTTTTTAATTGAATTGACATAATGTGATTGGAGGGACATAGAATTACATAGGCTTTGAGAACCGGTGATTTCAATCCTTTTTTCTAATACTTTTTTATTGGTTAAAATCTATTAAAAATTAAAAAATTAAGTGTAAAACTTTTTAAATAAAAAGTGAGATTCACAAAATTTTATAATTTCTAATAAATTTTAACTATAATAATAGAGAGTGTGTTTAAAAGATTGTACTAAAAATATGTTACTAACATTTCTCAATATTCTTTAAAACCCACTTCAACCAACACATTCTTACCGACCTTGTTGGAGTTGCATCCTGAGACCTGGCACGTCCAACATTTCTGTGCTTTGCATATGTTCTGAAGGAGGGGAAGGGCAAAGTAACTTATACTCTAATAGAGGTCAATGGCTCACGGTGGTGCAAGGGAGTAAAACTCTTCTTTTCACGTTAAGCAAGAGACATGCAGAAAAATCTGGATGTATGTGCTTCAATGCAGTGCAGGAGTTCGATGCTATTATTTAAAAAACAAAAGATAGGCTGATTTATTAAAAAATACAAAAAATAATACTTTTATGGTGTATGTGATTTCACTTTTTGAAGTCACACATTCCATATACAACTTACTCAATGCAAGTAAATAATACTTTTTCAAACACACTATTTTTGGTAATTTTGATTTCAAACTACACCACTGATGTTAGTCGAAATGTTGCTCCTACTTCATTTTTTTTTTAACACAAAAGATTATAAAAAGGAGAGAGGAAGTCAAGAAAAAAAGAGAGAATTATTACTGTACACCGAGTGAATCTAAGAGTTTTGGTATAATTATTTTTTGGGGTAATAGTTAAATCAGTTTGAAGACATTAAAAGAAAGAGAAATAGGAAGAGTTTCTCAATATCGACATCAAAATCCTTAAATTTCCAAAGATGCAATAGAATTTCTCAAGAAAAAATAAGTGTATAGATATGTGATATGATAGAGAGAGATAAAAAAGTAAATATATAGTATAAATTATTGTAAAAAAAAAAAATATGTATCATTATAAATTGCTGGACTGCAGTATATGAGTGGCCTTGGCCGTACGATACTTTTATAGACATTGTATCTTGTCAAGCATTTGTTAATCTTAACAGTAAAATAAACATTAAAAAATTATATTGAATATAATTAACATTAATAAAATACTCTACAACCTACCTGTTTAAATAAAGAGAAATGTTATTATACTTTTTCAGCACATAACTATTAGGTGAATTTCGTATAAGTCTTATAATCTTTTTAAAATAAATTAACAATAATTAGAGATATTAAAAATAAAAATAATACATAAATGTAATTATCTTTTTTATTTGAAATCTTATTAAAGATAATTTTATTTAATATTTTAAATTATATTTAGATGTGCTGCGGATAAAAATAATGCTAAATTAGCTAAAAATAGCTTAATTTGCTCATACTAAAGTGGTTAAAGGATAAAATTAATAAAGAAATAAAATAAGCAAATGTTAAGTAAAATGAAATTCTCGTGTTAGTTGTTGATAAATGATAAATTTAAAAATAGTCAAGTTTCAGAGAACCAAATTACACAAATAAATGTTAATAAGAGAATAGCTAAAATCTTGTTAAAAAAATCAATAGGTAATTTATTTTCTTTTTAAAAAAAAAACAGTTATTAGCTAGAGATATTAAAAATAGAAAGAACGAATAGATGTAATTATCATTTCATCTGAAATCTTAATATAAGGATAATTACATTTGAATTTTCTAATGATATTTAGATGTGCTATGAATAAAAATAATGTTCAATTAGTTAGAAAATAACTTAGCTAGATGAATATCATTGTACAGATTAAGTAAAGACATCATATCTAAAGGATAAAATTGACGAAGAAAGTAAAATAAGCAAATGGTTTATATTTTTAGCAAAATAAAATTCTTGTGTTGGTTGTTAATAAAAGATAAATTTTAAAAAAAGTCAAGTTTAAGAAAATGGAAAGACACAGGTAAATGTTGATAAGAAAATAGGTAGAGTTTTATAGAGCGAAATGTTGTTTTAATTATTGATAATAGAAGGTAGATTAAAAAGAAGAAAACATTTGTAGTTGTATTAGTCGCGTAATTGTAAAAGGAGGCAAAATAATTGTAAAAGGCTTCTAAGAAGTAACGCAATCAAATTAATGAGGAAGAATATAAGTTTAAGAGTTATTATTAAACGATGAATAACCATATGCATATATAATTAAGGAGGCAAAATAATAATAAAGCGATATTATTTTAATTATTGATAATAGGAGGATGATTAAATGGAAGAGAAATATTTGTGGTTGTATTAAAACCTTAATTGTAAAAGATGTTTAATAAAGATGTATCAAATTTATGAAGAAAAAAAAAGTTTAAGAATGATTGATTTATAATGAGTAACCACAGGAATATATTCATAAGGGAAGGAAAATAAATGACTTGAGAAGAGAAAACAGACGATTAAATCAACCAAAATGTGACCCTCACGACAGATTGATGATGTGACAGAGTTGAACTATTAGACAGTTAAAATGTTAATACTATAAGTTTGTCAGACTTATCCAAAGTAATAATAGGGTTAAACAATTCCATCACATATTATTAGTGCATTTAAAAAAATTGTACCAATCATTTTTAAGTACATAAAATATTACATCAATCATCTATTATAAAATTGTTTTATCTCATTTTTACTTATGATAAGTTAGACAATCTCCAATACTTTAACTTTTAATATTTAAAAATAAATAGTAAAGAGAATATTAAAATAGTGTTTTAGCTTCTTCTTTTTTTCTATGAGTAATATTTTTTGACATTCCAACGGTGTAAACATTTTATTAACACCTAAAATTTCTTTTTATTTTTCTCCTTTTGTCCCATTATTATATCACTTATTACATTTTATTGACAAGAGCTACCACCATCAAGAAATAAAATAACGTGAAATCAACTTGAAATTGGTAAAAGCTATTTAATTTTGGCCCTGTGGAATAAAAAATCCATGTTGGTAAGTTGTCACCAAGCGGCTGAATGATCCCCTCTAGAACTTTCAACTTCTTAGGTATCTCATGATGCCCCACATATTCTGCTCTTTGTGTCACACCAAAGAGTAATGTGCATAGCCACCACTCCAGTCAAAACCAATATATAATGCGGCTCCAACCACATTTTGGGAAGGAAAGAAAAACAGAACACTAGAAGAACGTTTAGACACATATGGCTAGACTTGGATTGTTCTTCCTAGCATTTTCTCTTTCCCTTTTAAGCTCCACCACCATCATGGCACAAGTCACAAATCCAACATCTCCTTTGGCACCTGCAACCGCACCATCACCATCACCATCACCATTACATTGTCTTCCTCCTCCCCCAACATCTCCTTTGGCACCTGCACCTGGAGGAATGGGAGGAGAATCTTTGGCACCTATTAGTCCTCCTCCTCCTCCTCCTCCTCCTCCTCCACCACCACCACCACCACCGCTATCATGTTCTCTTCCTACTCCTCCAACACCTCCTTTTGCACCTGCACCTAATGTTGGAGGAACAGGAAGAGAACGTTTGACACCTCTTACCCCACCACCACCATCACGTTTTCTTCATGCTCCTCCAACACCTCCTATTGGTTTTGGAGGAGATGATGGTAATGGAGCTGGAAGGGGTGGTGGTGGCTCTAACATTAATGTAGGCTCAAGAAGTGATAATGGTGGGGTTCAAGGTGGTGGTGGACAAGGAAGTGGCATTGGCAACGGTGTTAGCAATGGTGGCAGTGGAACTAGCAGCAGCAATGGTGGTAGAAGAGGTGGTGGACACTTTATTGGTGTTGGATATTGAGATATGGACTTTTCTATTTGTGCTTTTCTTGTGTTGATGTCTGTAATGGTGGGCATCTAGCTGTATGTCATGGTTTTAACCTTTTATTTACGTTACAAAATGAAAGAATTTTCCTTTTTACAAAAGAAAAATTTTAGTCCATTATGATTTGTTTGTTTTAAAAATGGTTAAAATTAATTTTAAACTGTTACATATAATTAAAATATATGTTCAAATTAATCTTAGGGGTTGGTATATAGAATCTTTTTTCATTCTTAGGAATCATATTTCTTAAAAATTATATTTCTTGAGAATTATGTTTCATGGGAATGTCATAAATATGTTGGGTATATCTAAAATATTCCCAAAAATGAAAAATATAATTATTAAAAAAAAAACTTATATTCTTCATGGGAATCTTGGATCGTGGAGGTAGAAAGCCTATGGGTCATGAACTTCTTTTCCTAGAGAAGAAGCAATGGCAGTATCTGGGAAATAAGCATCCGCTAACTCTGCGCCAATAGTAGTGGTAAGACAAAGGATGTAAATGTTATCTAAAATGATTGAGTGTAAAGCGTCTGTTGGATCTCCAAGTTTTTGGAATGCTCCAAATTCTACTTGAGCATCTAAATCTAGGTCTATCCCAACAAAAACATTTCTGAACAAAGTTCTAGCACCATGCCAAATGTGATTAAAAAGTTTTAGTAGGAAACTTCATTAAAAAAATTCCTGAGAATTATTTTTAAAATTCTCATACCAACATAAAAATTTAACATTCTCAATCTAAAATTCTTAGAAAGCTTAAAAGAATCGTCCTACCAAACACACCCGTACTTACAGTTTTTTTATTAAAACGTGGAGAAATTAATATTCTGAACAGTTAGTTAAATGTACTCTTCAGCATGTGTGTATAGCTATAGCAAGAGAGATACGGTTTTAATTTAACGACAGGCTCTCACACATATACAATTGTACAATTGCCATTCAAAGGGGAGTATTGTTGGTGTGATTTGGGCAGCTAAGTATAATGTATTGTTTTTACTCTGATTTGGGTGGTGCTGCAGCTCTTATTTTGTGTTTTGTTCAATTATTTATATGCGTTTTGAGAGGTGTGACTTGTGCACATGGGGGAAGGTATAGGCCTATTCAGGTTTATTTCACCATTGGCTTTATGTTGGGATTTTCTGGCTTTGTATATGGGTGAGGCGGTTCTAAACAGAGCACTATCTATTTTGCCCCATGTTTCCAATCCTTGCACATCTTGTGCTTAGCTTGGAAGACTTTTAAAATTATTCATTTGCTTATCAAAAAAAGTTAAATGTATTATTCATTTTGTTACCAAATTTCGATTCAAACGTAAAATTAACATTGATACACGTAAATGCCAACATTACTTTTCATAAACCGTCTCGGCAGCCAGAAATGTTACCCTCTACTTCATTTTTTTACAACAATTTATACAAAAAGGAAGAGTTTGAAAGAAAAGAAAAGAAAAATGTACTTCATTTTTTTACTTATACAAAAAGGAAGAGTTTGAAAGAAAAGAAAAAAAAAAATGTGTGATAAAATAGGTGATGTAATAGAGGGAGATAATAAAAAAGGAAGTCTATATAAATTGTTGAAAAAATTGTGTATGAATAATATTACTCTTTCTCAATTGCTGGACTGTAATTTATGAGGGACCTTGGCCAAATGGTACCTTTATGAGCATAGTATCTTGTCAAACATTGTTAATTCTTAATTTTACAATCAAGATTAAAAAATATATTGAATATAATTAACAGTGAATAAAATACTTAACAACTTATCTTATTAAAAAAGAAGAAATGTTAATAATACTTCTTTAACACATAATTAGATGAATTTTATAGAGTCTCACTAATTAAGAGAAGAATTAATGGATCCCTATTATTATGATCTTTTTCTTAAGACTTGCATAAATTTCATCTAACTAGATACAAGGTAGCACATTGTGCAGGTATCTTACTTTTTTTCAATTCAAAAAAACTAATGATAATTACAGATATTAAAAAATAAAAATAATAGATAAATTCAGTTATATATCTTTTTCCATTTAAAATCTTATTAAAGATAATTTTATTTCAATTTTTAAATAGATGTACTTTGAATAAAAATAATGCTAAATTAGCTGAAAATATCTTAACTGGTGAATACCATTGTGCAAACTAAGAAAATTAAAGTACAAAACTAGTAAAGAAAATCAAATATGCAAATAATTTATATTTTTAGTAAAACAAAATCCATGTGTTTAATTGTTGTTGAAAGGTAAATTTAAACGTAGTCAAGTTTAAGAAAACAAAAGGATGCAGATAAATATTAATGAGAGAATAGGTAAAATTTTGTTGAAAAATGAATTAGGTACTTTATTTTAAAAAAAAAAAATATAACGATTGATATTATAAAGTAAAATGAATGCATAGATGAAATTATGGTTTTTTTTTTTTGTAAGGACAGCTTATTGGAATTAGAATTTAATATTCTTTTGGAATTTAAAAGTTTGAAACTTTATTTGATTCAAGTTGATGAAAATAGGGGTCATTTTTTTTTCACATTTGAATGTAAACCCATGTTAGTGTTTTGTAAAACATGGAAGTTGTAACAAGAAAAAATTCCACAACACCCTCACGTAGGGAAGATATGAAATGATTGGCCACTTATAGTGACTGCTTTCGCAAGCACCTAATATACAATTTATATAGTTGTACAAATATAAATTAGCCTGATCAAGCAGGCAAGTATAAAACTTAATGGCATAAAACATAGATAGAATACTTTAAAACATATATCAAGTGCTTTTAAATCTCTAGGCTTTTGTCCATCAGTACCTGATAACAGTTTAATATAGGGTATTGGGAGTGGGAGGTACAGAAATCTTAAATATCATGAATAAGGTTCCATACCTAAATCCAAATGAAGAATAAATATAACAAGTTTACAGATCCAAGGGTTACATATCAAAAAATGACGATACAATTATCCAACGAAACTACCAAATCCTATCCCAACAGCCAACAACATAAATATGACCCATTGACACCACTGATGTATCCAACCCATCAAAGATTTCTACCTATACCACTAGCTTCACTAGCTAGAGTCACTATCATCAAAGGTATCACTAGAAAGATCCATGTCATTCTCATTACTATCCTGATTAGCTCCTATTTGAGATACAAACTCAGAGGTGTCCTTCGAGGCTCTTACTCTTGAAGATCCAACAATCCAAGAGAAGGTAGGCATATGAGAAAGCACCCTCTTTCTAGCTCCTGCTAAAGTCCTAGGCCCTTTTGGTGATGGACCTGGCAAACCTCAGTCCACTGGTGCTTCCATAGAAGCAACGACAGCCAAAATTATCGTCACTTAATACCTGTCTACCAACACCCTAGGTTTGGGCCTAACAACAACCATAAACTAGGGAGGAGAATGTGTCCTAAGCCTAGGGGGTACACTAGAGATAGGCATCAGGAGATGCAACCCATGCTCTAAAGGGCTAACTAGACCAAAGCTACTACTACCTAGAGCTCCATAACTACAGAAGGCACTTTTGTGAGTCGCTCCGTCTTCTTCTTCTCCAAAGGTTGCTTATTCCTCAACTCCCAAAGTAATATGCATGCCACATCATCCATCCATCCACTACTTGGTGACAAGTAAGGCCACAGCCAAGAAACAAAACAGAAGGGGAGAAATACAGACATAGATAACATAACAAGGGAGCACAACAAGCTCAAGGGTGTGCCACCATCATTGGTAGTGACCCATACAAATACATGAGCATAGAATAACCTGGGCAGCATTACGACTACTATGAATCCATCCATGAACTAGAAACTATTAGTAAAAAAAAAAAAGCATAATATGTTAGCACAACATGGTCCCTTAGTCTACTCATCCAACAATTCAGTTTAAGCAGGCATAATATCAGCATATCACAGTGCATAGCATGTACATGCCACAGTTATATGACAATAGGAATCAACAGCCAAACATGCAGAGTAAGCATCATGGGCACAACCAAGTTTTAACAAAGGTTAGTCACACAGAGTGCATGCGATGCATGGCCTACTACCAAGTCAGTCACTAAATCTTTCATTCAGTGTACATAATGTATGAGGGTACCCGTATTCAGATATTATGGCACCGTGAACCCTGTAATAGGCAATTTATTCAAACTCCATACGAAGCTATATCACCCATGGGTGTTTGGAGGATCTAGTCAGAGTGTGCACAATATAGTAGTCCCTATGGGACGCCAAACCTGTGTACAAGGCTATTTTTCCCTTTGGTCTTTAAGAATCCATATAGGATTCATACTCCCTGAAGTGTAGCGGCATGCTCCCCAACAAGTAGTAGTGATTTATAGTCTTTCCCTTTATCAGAAGTCGAGATGAAAGGAGCAAAGACGAATTTATAGAGAAAAGCCCACGAACCGTTTCAGAATCATTTTCCTTGACCCTAAAGACGACTACACTTTGCAAATTCATTTCAATCTTAAAAGATTCCAAAAGTCACTTGATCGCCATGGGCAATTCATGGAAAAGGTTTCAATTCAAAACTTATTTAGAAGTGATTTCCATGTAACACAAGTGCGTCAAAGTATGTAAGGGACATTTGGACTTTGTGCATAAATTTGGACATCGACCTCATTAAACAAAAAACTTTTTAAGCGTAGAACAAAACGAAACCAAGTTCAAATAAGAAAGATCAGGGACGAGTTTTGGAATGACCCCGATTGGGGGAGGGAAATATCAAGACGAACCCAAATATAGTAGTTTTGGCTAAATTTCAAAAAAAAAAAAAGGCTTTCTCAATGAACTAGTTTCGAACCCATATGATCCATTTCAGAAGATATAGCCGTATTGGCATTACGATCCAATTAGAACCCAACATAGTAGATGTAACACCCCAATGTTTTCCTTAATTAATATGTATTATTATTATTATTATTTTCTGTTTTGCCTTTTTTTTTTTAATAAAATGGTATGTTGGGAAAAAGAGATATTGGGCCTTTAAATTGGGGTTTTGTAATTAAAATGTTTTAAAAGTTTTAAGACCCTTGTGTTGGGCTTAGTTTTCATAAGCTCAAAGTTAGTTTTAAGAGTCTCTTAGGTTTCTTGAAAACCTAACCATTTTCCTCATTCTATTTTGTGCCTTTTTGGAGATACTGTGTCGTCGAAGCCGCTACAGTCAAGGAGTAAGGAATTATTGGAAGATGCTACTACACTATTTTTGGAGATCACTTCTTTCAAGGTAAAGGAGACTGAGTTATCTCGCTCATGGGTATAGTTTTGGTTGTGGGTAGAGGGGTTGGCCCTAAAGCCCAATTGTTTGTGAATTGTGTGATTATGTGTAAAGGGGAATATGATTTTCCCCAATCATTGATGTGCTTTATAGCAAATTTTATGTTTGATTGTGTATGTAGATTATCATGACTACTTCCCTTTTTTCCCCTTTATGTTTAAGTTAGGGATTTAATGAGTTTTGAGGAGATTATGAGTGAGGGAGGGATTCATAGGATAAATTGACCATTAAGAAAGGTAATAGAAGAAATAAGGAATTAATTAGTCAATTAAAGTGTTTGGAAGCCAAGGAAAATCGTGGGTTGCACGTTCTATGAACCCTCGCAATTTGTCGAAATCGTAGTTGGCGCAAAGTGCCAAAATTTGGCATTGAGCATGAAAGAGACAAAGAGTTCTCTAGAGGTTTGGCACTGACCGCCAAAAATTTGGCGCTAGGGGGCATGGAGCTAAGTGCCAGGATTGGCACTAAGCATGGGGGAAGAAGGGAGCAACCCCTGATCCTTTGAAGGTTTGGTGTTGAGCGCTAGAAAGTTGGCACTGAGTGTGAGTATGACAGTGAATTCCTTATACGAGTGGCGCTAAGCATCAGTCTTTGGCACTAAGCATAGACCAACCAAAGAATGGTTCTAGAAGTAAAGTGAAGTGGCGCTAAGCACCAAGGGTTTGGCACTAAGCGCGACCCCCTATGACACTAAAAATGATGTTGTTGACCATCTATGCCTATTTCTTCTATGATTGTTATTACTTGGATGTCTTGTTGAATTTACATCTTGTCATTGTTACTTACCTTGAGAAAACTGAGCATGATATGAATTTGTGTTAATGTTCTATGATAAAAACCTATGAAATGCTGTGAGCATTATACGTGACCATGCATCATGACATTGAGTCATGTGGAGAAAGAAAGTATATAGGAATTTGGCTGGTGGAAGCCTGGATGGGTTGTCTGACCCTAGCCTTGGGGGTGGTACTTGATGTGGAAACTCCAATGGCCTATGCTGATCCCACGGGTAACCCTAACTAGTCACCGAAAAATATCATACTAAATGAGGGTGCGAAAGCCGAAGGCATTAGTACCGATAACGCTTTTTATATGGTCGTGCATTTACTCCTAGTCTACTTTTGAGATGAATTTAGATTGGTACCACATGTGCATAAGAAGTAGAACTTAGGTGACATTGCATTACATATATTTGTGTGTTTTTAATCCTTAATGTTATTCAAATTATGCATGTATTGTGTATTTTACCTGTTTCCCTTGTCATACTTTGAGCATGATATGAGATGTATCTCACTCCCTTGTTTTCTGGTGTTTTTCTATTTATGTTTGTGATACACAAGTGATGTCTAGTAGGATCTTAAGGAGGAGTCTCAAAATAGAGGCACTGGCCTCGTTGTAGTTTATTTTACTATTGCTTGAGTTTGGTATGCTCTTATAGGATGTGACATCAGGGCTTGATTAATTACTATTTTATGTCCTTAGCTTTTGAACGCATTAGTAATTTTACTTCTTAATTTGGTTTATTTTCAAAGATTTGTAAGGCCAATTGTGGGCCACTATCTTTTATTAATTAATAAAGTATTTTATGGAGTTTAAAATGTTACAAGTTATGCATGTGATGTCCTTTATCGTGTGAAGAGAACGATTTTAAATTACCATTTTGTTCTGCAAATGAAAAATATGTTCTATTTTCATACTATTTATTTAATAATTAGCTTTTGGGGTAAAGGGTGTCACAGTAGAGAACCCAAAAATAGTACCATCTTTTTCATCATCTTTGGGTAATTTCATAGTATTATTCTTTATTACGCTGTTGGGCTGAAACCAACTGAGCCAGACATAATTCGATGTCTCGAACAAACCACCATGATAGGGAAAGAGGTACAACATTTACAATCCAATCACACAGTCACAAAACCAAAGCATTCTATCAAGCTTTCATATATTCAGAGTATGCTATAGCAATTAATTCATCATGTCTAACATACATTATACATTCACATTTAGTAATGCCTTTACACATAACATGCCATCATTGAAGTACAAATAGAACAGATCATACAGTCTTAAAGTTAGTATCCATCCATTCAATACATGAGTCATACACTAAGGCATCACAGGAAGGCATTATTAGCAATACACAGGTCATAAATAGGCAATTGAACCAATGTTTTAAAAATTGGACTGGCCTCGCTGTAACGCCTGTGTTTTCTTAATGTGTGATTTAGTGATTTAATAACCAAAAGTCAGAATTTAAAATGTGATCTGGATAATTAAGATGGTTAAATAAGTTGTTTTGTCTTGGATTTTCAGTCTACATTTATGGAACTAGAGGAAAGTGTGCTTGAGCCAAAAGAGGTTGTTGATGGTATTTATCTAGGTTGTTGAGTGAACAGTGATGTCGAGATAGTTTGGGGTCTTAGGGAAGTGGTTAGACGGACCTTGGGCCCCAATGAGCCCAAAGCTGTAATGACCTAATTGTTGTCACTAAACCACTCTACCAAACAACCCATCTATCTTTTAAACAAATGCATAAAAACTCAAACATAAAACAATATATAAAGTTCTACACATCACCGAGAGACTCATCTATCTCTCATACTGTCATACATGCATATTTGTACAACTGTCAGCATCATACATAAACAACTATGGGATAACACCAACCCATATCAACAACATCAAAATATACATCACAGAGGGCGAAGGATACAAAACTCACTCCCTATAGCTGGTCACTCTATACTACCCCATCAAAAGAATAACTATATATATATATATATATATATATATATATATATATATATATATATAACAAAAAAAGGAAAAGGCTTGGCCCCACAAGCCAAGCGTCTCCATCGTCTTGGCTCCATCCTCAACCTTGGGAAGTCAGATCCAACAAAACACTGCCGCCTGCTCCCACGCCAAAAGATGTGATCATCACAATCACACCAACACACTGGCAATAGAGAAACCACAACAGAAAACACAAGGCAAGGGTAAGCTTACAAAAACAAAGATACAGTACATGTTCACCAAAAATCAATAATAGATGCTCAACATTCACGTTCACACGTATACATACATATATATACATATATACCAGGCATCCACAATGCCAACATCTTCAACTATACACCTCACACCATAACAACTCATCACCACAACCATGTCAATGCATAATAACATAAGTCTTGAGAGATTTCACAACATTTTAGGCGATTAGCCAGGCCTTACCCCCTACTATAGCCTATATAAGCCTTAATTCAGGGATTGCCAAAACTCTGATCTGCGGATAAGCTTAGTGGTTCATCGAGATAAGTGAATGTGGATAGTGGCTTACCACAACACAAGGCCTGCACTACCTTGGCCTCTTACAGAATTGCCCATCCACTCATCCCCAAAAGCCCATCTTTAAGACCCCATGTCTTATCCAACCACTAGGTTGGAGGCCCAACTGAGCCGCAACTCTGGTCACCGTCTGACTTACGTGCCTACCCGCACCACGGCATAAGGCCCACACAACCTCAACCGACAACATATGTATGAATGCATACAGCATACCACAACATCAGCCTAACAACAAAAAGTCAACATATGCATATATATATATATATATATATATATATATATATAAGGCAACATACGCACACCATGTGGCCTACTCAACACCACCTGTGGTCCAACAATTATTATCAACACCATGCAAACCCATTCCAGCCTCAAGCATAGTCAACAGGTAAGGCCCTATCCAAGCAACTCATACCTTGAGAGAAAACTCACATAACAACTCGTTCATGACTAGTGGAGGTCCTATCTAAGCAACTTCCACTTCACAACAGATCAATCAATCAACCACAATTTGAAAACCAAGACCTATTTTGAAAACCAATTAGAACATTGGTAAATCTTGAGATTCACAAAAACCTTCGGAATAATTCACTTTCTTTAATTTAAAGAAATCATATTTAAACTAGACAACTTTCCATCATTCCCAAATAGGACTTTCGAAAATGTATAATACCCTTTTTATATGTGTATATACATAATATTTCACATTTTTAAATGGAAACTTTAAAATCTAAAATAGTACATTCAATTATGAAATAACAGATTAAGTACTGTAGTAACAAATTATATCAGTTTAGTAAAAATGCACTAGAATTCGTTTTCTGGTAGGGATAATCAATTATTCTAGAACCAGTGTCAAGAAAAATTTTACTGAAGCCCAGATAATCGATTATGAGATCCTATAATCGATTATTCCAGAACCAAAATCACGAAAACAACTTCTGGAACTTCAGATAATCGATTATGAAGCTCCTATAATCGATTATCTGTGACAGGATTGTGAAAAAAACATGGTTTTTTGTAGAAAACTCCAACTTTTCAACCAAACAACCTAGATTTTCGAATCAATGGGGTTCCAACAACATCAATCCATCTCAACCAAGTTCATACACATCAAATTACACAACAATTCATCACACAAATCATAGTTTCTCATTCAAATATCATATTTTTCTCTTCAAAACCCTTTTTTTTTTATCCAAAACCAACAAAAATGGCAACATCCACAAAGATTCAATTGTTTTCAAAGCAAGAAATTAGCATATTAACAATCACCAACACAGAACAATGAATTTGTAAGCTTCCCTTACCTCTTAGAGCTTCTGAAAATTTGAATTTCGGGGAGAGAAAACGAGAGAAATGTAGAGCCTTGAGCCAAATCCTCAGTGCAACCACTACTCCTCACCCAAGAGATGGAAAAGAGGCTACGAATCTTGTGTATAACTCAGTGGGTTTGAGAGAATTTGAGAGAGTGAGAGATGAGAGGAAGAGGAACAAGAGAATGAGATTTGAGACTAATGGAATGAGAAGGAAAAGGGGTTTTAGTGGTTTTAAACCTTCCCTGGGCCTCATAAGGCTTCGGGCCCACTAAAGCTCATGGTCCGTCTACTTACTCCCCAGTACTCACAATTGGTCCAACTTAACTGTTTTTCTCTCACAACCCAAATAAACACCAACAACACTCTCATTTGGCTCAAGCACACTTTTCTCAAGTTCTCTAAATTCAAATCAGAAATTCCAAGACGAAAACAACAAAACCATAGCCACACAACAACAATCAACAACAAAAATTTATTTATTTGTTTTAATCACCAAGATCACATATTAATTTCCACTTTTTAGTTATTAAACCACTAAATCATACATTAAGAAAAACACAACGTTACAAAAGCCCTTTTGAGGCCCGGGAAAGACTTAAGCCACCCAAACTCCCTTCCCTCTCATTTTGTTAGACCACCCATACACCTCTTCCCCAATCTCTCTCTCAAACCCACCAAGTGAAAAGCAAGATTCCCAGACCATCCCATTCTATTTGGTAAGAATTAACTTCCCTGAAGATTGGCTCAAAGGTTCACCTCCTCACATTCTCCTCTTCCACAAATTTGATGTCGGAAGCTCCAAAGGTAAAGGAAACTTACATTCATTGAATACTTGTTGTATGAGTGTGGTAGTATGCGAATTTTACCTTGGTTGGTGCTAAGAAATGAAATTGGGTGAGTTTTGTTGAAATGTTGTTGAAAATGGGTTTGTTAAATTTGTGATTTATTATTGTTGAAATGTTGTATTGGTTGTGAAACCTGTTGAGTATGATGTTTTGGGTCGTTGTATGATGTCGTTCGGCCTCTGTGGGATTGATTTGGGGCATGAGTGAGAGTAAAGTTTGGATTTTTTTGGGTTTTTTGAGGAGCGTTTCTAGTTGTTTTACCTCGTCGCTGAGTGACAAGGGCTCTCGCTGAGCAAGAATGCCCTTTTAGATTGAAGTAAGGCTTTCGGGGTTGGAGTTCATTAAGCGATCCTTTGTGTCGGTGAGCAAGTGCTCTTAAGTTGTAGTGGCGAGCAAGGAGAAGAAGGAAATCTAAGCAAGGGTTAATTCGCTGAGCGAGTGTTCATGGAAACCTGGAAATTTTCCAGAAAGTGGTTCGCTGAGTGAGTAAAAGCATTCCAGAATGCCTGCGAGTGATTCGCTGAGTGAGGACTGGTCTCGCTGAGTGAATTTGGGTCCTGGAGAGTTAGTGCTCTCTGTTGCAAGCCTTTCGCTGAGCAAACAACGTGTTCACTTGACAAAAGGCATGTTTTGGACTTGGCTGCTCTTTGGAGTGGCTAGTCGCTAAGCGAGTAGGTAACTCATTGAGCGAATAGTGCTTGAAAGGAAGCTTTTAGAAGTCCCAGGAACAAATTCGATGAGCAATCCCAGTTATTGCTGAGTGAGAGACTCTGGAGACAAAAGGGTGCTTTTTGGAGTGAATGTTCACTTAGCGAGACTTATAATCGCTGAGCAAGAACCTTCATGGGGGAACGTAGGCCCTCTGTAAGGAAGGTCCTTGATGAGCGAGCATATGGACTGTTAACCGAATGGGGTAGTCTGCTGTTGATTTAATTTAAAAGTGTAATTGTATCAAATGTAGTTGAGAAGGACTCCTAGTGCAAGTCTAATGTGAGAATTATTGGGAATGTAGGAAGAATGGAAGGTTGCTCGGATAGGACCCCCACTTGTTGTAAATGTTGTTTTAAGCTTTCCTCATAGGGTACAAGTTGCTTGGATAGGGCCTTACCTGCATGGGGGGGTTAGTAGTGGTTGTTTGGCCATGTGTGGTGCTAGATTGAGTCCACGTGGTGTTGTTGTTGAAATTCATTTAACTTGTCGACATTGATGTCATGTTGTAGTGTTGTTCTTGCATTCATGCATTTGTTGGTGGCTGAGGTCGCTAATGATGGATCTCATGCCATGTTACGAGTAGGCACGTACATTGGTTGGCTGACTAGAGCAGATGGCTCAAACAGAGCCTCTAACCTAGTGCTGGATAAGATGTGAGGTTGGATTCATGGGCCTTCAGGAATAAGTGGATGGGCGATTCCACAAAAGGCCAAGGTAATGCAAACCTTGAGTCGCAGTGAGCCACCGCCCACATACACTTATCCGTAGATCAGAGTTTGGCAATCCTTGAATGGCAAGAGACACATGACTAGGTGTTGTTAATGCCATGTTAAGGGGTGAGACCTAGCTGATCACTTAAACTATTATAAATCTCTTGAGAGTCATGTCTTCATGCATTGACATGGTAAAGATGAAATCATTGTATGTTGTAGTTTAACACCATGGAAGCCATTTCGTAGGATGTTGTACTTTTGTATCATATATGGGTGAGAATGTGAATTGTTGATGACTCCTTTGATGAATATGTTATGTTTTTTTTAGTAAACTTACCCTTACCTTGATGTTTTATTGGGATTGCTACTATTGCCTTCGTTGTTCTTATGACTATGACGATCACATTGTTGGACATGAGAGTAGGTGGCAAGCCCTCAGTGGATTTGGCTACTCAAAGCTAAAGGAGGAGCTGCTAGCAGGAGGTAGTGTGATAGGATGAGTCATGTAATGCCAGGTTTTTATAATGTATGATTTAGTGATTTAATAACTAAAAAGTGGGAATTTAATATGTGATCTAGGTAATTAATACAAATACATAAGTTGTTGTTGTGTGGTTGTGGTTTTGTGTTGTTTTCTTGGAATTTCGGTTTGAATTTAGGAAACTTAAGGAAAATGTGCTTTAGCCAAATGAAGACGTTGGTAGTGCCTATCTGGGTTGTTAAGTGAATAATAGTGTTGAGCCAGTTGTGAGCCTTAGGAAGTGGTTAGATGGACCATGGGCCGTAGTGAGCCCAAAGCTATTGAAGGTCCCAAGAGGACTTAGGGCACCAAACCCCCCCTTATTTCCTCTCATTCGCTAAGCTACCCATAGAGATCTCTCAATCTCTCTCTAACCACCTTGCCCATATTCTTGAAGTGTGAGGCCAAATCCAAAGGTAAGTCTCGTTTTTAGGCGGTGGGAGAGTAGTGAAGCTATCATTAGTTTCTTTCCAAGGAGTTTGGCTCAAGAGTCTGCTTTTCTTACATTCTCTTCTTCCCCAAATTCTATTTCGAAAGCTCCAAGAGGTAAGGGAAGCTTACACTTGTTGAATGGTTAATGTATGGATGCAATTATGTGTGATTATGACCTTGGTGTGTGTTGAAATTTGATATCTAAAGAGTTTTGTTGAAATTTTGTGGAATATGGGTTTTGTTGGATTCATGATTATTATTGTTAAAACGTTGTGTTGATTGTGAAATATGATGTACAAGTTGTTGTGGATTGTTGCATTTTTGTCATTCGACTTCTGTGGGGTCGATTAAGAGTGTGGGTGAGGGGAAAGTTTGGATTTTTTGGTTTTTTGACAAGAGTTGTTGGCTCTGTAATTTGGTAATTGCTGAGCGATTAGAGCTCTTGCTGAGTGAGAATGTCCCTGGGAGTGAAGTGAGGTTGTCGGGTTGTAGTTTGCTGAGCGAGTGTTCTTGAGTTGTAGTGATGGTTGAGGAGAAAGAGAAGGTTCGCTGAGTGAAGTTCAGTTCACTGAGCGAGTGTCCATGAAAATCTGGAAATTTTCTAGAAGATCTTTCGCTAGGTGAGTAATAGGCTCGCTACACGAGTATATGCATTCCAAAATGCTTGGGAGCGATTCGCTAAGCAAGTACTAGGCTCGTTGAGCGATTTGGGGCCCTAGAGAGGTGTTGCTCTCTGTTGCCAGTATTTCACTGAACGAGTTGCTCACTCAACAAGGGGCATGTGTAGGTTTTGGCTACTCTCTGGAGTGGCTAGTCGCTAAGCAAGTAGGTGACCCGCTGAGTGAACTACTGTTGAGAGAATTGGAAAAAGTCCCTGGAACAAATTCGTTGGGCTACCCCTATTGTCGCTAAGCGAGAGACTTTGGAGACAGGATGTTCGTTGAGCGAGACTTATGGTCACTGAGCGAGAACCTTCGTGGGGGAAAGTAGGCCCTCTGTAAGCGAGATCTTCGCTGAGCGAGCATATGGATCACTAAGTGAGCAAGGTAGTCTGATGTTGTTTTAATTAAAATTTTAATTATGTAAAAATGTGGTTGAAAAGGACTCCTAGTGCGAGTCTAACACAAGAATTGTCGGGAGTGTAGGAGGGGTGGAAGGTTGCTTGGATAGGGCCTCCACTCGTTGAAAACGTTGTTGCTCTCAATTTTACTCATGAGGTATGAGCTGCTTGGATAGGGTCTTGCCTGTTAACCATGCATGGGGCTGGATTTGGGCCTGCATGGGGTTGGTAGTAGTTGTCGAGCCATGTGTGGTGCTGTGTGAGCCCACCTGGTGTTGTTGTTAAACTTTATTGAATTGTTGATGTTGGATTGATGATGAGTAATGTTGTACTGCATTCATGCATGAGTCCGCAGTCATGACTGCATTGTGAGCAGACACCTAAGCTAGTTGGTTGACAAGAGCTGAGGCTCAAACGAACCTTCAACCTAGTGTCAGAAAGGTCAGTGGGGGTCATTACACCTAGGGCCTAAGGGATAGGTAGATGAGCAATTCCACAGGGAGCCAAGGTTGTTGGAAGCCTTGTGTCGTGGTGAGCCACTACCCACGTATATCTATCCTGATCAACCACTTGATCCCATCCATTGATCAGAGCTACGATGTTCACCAATAGCAGTGGAGGGCGCTATGTTAAGGAACATGTCTGTGTTGGTCGCTCAAGTGTGGAAAACCTCTCGAGAGTCGTGTCATCACGCATTGACATAGTAGTGATGAATTTGTTATATCATGGGGTTCTGAGTTGTGAACTCCTTATTGTATGATTGTATGTTGTATACATGTGAGTAATTGTTGGGAACTATTAATGATTTCCTTAATAATATGTTATGTTGTTAGTTTAGTAAGCTTATCCTTGCCTTGTTGTTTTGTTGTGGTTGCTCTATTGCTGTTGTTGTGTTGGTGTGACTGTGATGATCACGTCCATTGGCGTGGGAGCAGACGGCGAGGCTTCAGTGGATCTGGCTACCTAAAGCTGAAGGTGGAGTTGCTAGTAAGAGATAGTGTGACGCAAGGAGTCACACATTTGTCTTTTTTATGTTTATTTTGTTTCATTTCTTTAGGAAGGATGTGTATAGATTGACGAGTCGTACATAAGGAGTGTGTTTTGTACCCCTCTCCCTTTGTTGATGTATATTTTATTTATATCAGCCTTGGTGTTACCCCCTGGGTCTTTGATTCTTTATAAGTTGTAAAGACATGTATGTTGGCTGTAGGAGAGATGAATGGATCTCTCAGGACATGTATACGTGTGTATATATATATGTTTTTATATTTATGCTTACATGAGTTGGTAGAGTATAGTAGAGTGGTGTAGTAGCGATAGTTGGTCGTTACAACTCACACATTTGCTTTTGGATGTCTTGTTTCCATTCTCATTCTTTTGGTGGGATCTATAATGTGATCAGTCATAAGGAGTGTGTTTTGTACCCCTCTCCCCTTGTTAATTATATATATATATTGGCCTTGGTGTCATTCCCCCCTTATTCATTTATTCCTTATGTGTTGTAAAGGTTGTACGATGGTTTTAATCTTAAGAGGAATGGGTCTCTTTTGATGTTTACATGTACATTTACATATATATGCTTACATGTGATGGTATTGCACAGTGGTGTGGGGTAGTAGCGACTGTGGGTTGTTACACCCGCCAATCCGACCAATTGGACTGGAAACCAGATTAATGGTCAGTTCGATTCAATTATTAGATTAGTTATATATTAGACTAGGTCCTAACATCATTAAACCGGTCTCAAACCAAGTCTAACCAGTGTAAACCAAACACAAATGAACTGTTCAAATTAATATGTATCATCATGCATAGTGAAGAAAAATTATTACAAACGCAAGCTGCTTGAGCTCTGATCCAAGAAGTATAACTTGTTGGCCCTGTTAGGATGTAGATGTGTGTGGCTCAAGGAAGGAAATTATACAGTAGCACCTATTTTTTCTCATGAGGAAATTGAGGAAAATAATAAAAATGCATGAAGATAGGGCGAACCCGTACCTTCTACCTCATAAAGGTCTTGAACCACCACTAAGCCATATCAATTGTATGATACAAATGTGAAAAATAATACATATATATACACTTTTCACTATTTATATTATTATATTTTATATCGGTTTATGTAGTTCAACCAATAACTCACTGGTTTGACTAGTAACCCATTAACCTAATGCCTTCACTGAATTGATCACCATTTCAATTTTTAAAACACTAAGTTGAACATTGATAGCACAAGTTGCCTAACAAATTTTATCACAAAAACCAGCGTGACTTATAAAATTGTCAAAATTCATAGAAACCTTAAATTAAGGTGGGATCTATTTCATTTACAAGCCATTACATAAGGCTACAAGTCTACCAAAGGGTTTTAGCTAACTCCTCCTACATCAATACCAGTTTTGAAATCAAATCAAACCCTATGTAAAATAAGATTCCAGCGATCTCTTTTGGACATGAATTTGTACTTAGGCATGGTTGATTCCATTCACCATTTAGGTGTAGGAAACCAGGGGAATTGACCCCAATACAGAATTCCACCTTTTTGCCTCTTAAATTGTGGAAAACATTCACTTGATACTAAGTTGTCCTGCACTCCCAATATGTTTGACATCCCTCAAGAGAAAATTTGCCAAATATTCTAGGAGACTCCAAAAATTATGAGACCATAAGGACTAAAAAGAGTACACCTGAGGCTATATGCCCACCAAAGGATTTTAACTAATTCTAAAAAGACAACTCACATGAGTTATACAAACACAGAATAAGTGTTGTCTAGAGATTCCAGCAATCACACCCAACATGGTTTAAGACTTCTAGCTTTCCATAGCCTTAAGCAAGGCTTGGCACTTAGCCATGAATACATTCAGACCCCTCTAAAGTGTGTAGACACAGGTAAATCAATCCCACAATAGATTTGGTACCTTAGCCATCTCAAATGAACTCAAATAATCCTTAAACTTGAATCTTATGACACCCATTCACATTGGACATAACCGGTACTCAATTATTACTTAATTAATTATTAATTTTGACTTGATGAAAATGCGAGTAAATTTCTTTTCATTTTTATTCTTAGCTTTGATTGTGTTTTGAAATTTTTTAAAATAGAAAATCTGTAAATAAAATAGAATTTGAAAATAGAAGTAAAAGATATAAGAAACAAAGTCTATTATATATGCGTCAATAATGTACATCGTGATTATTGAAACACATACCATTAACTAAGCTTATCTCAACACATAGAAACTGAATACAAAGAAAGCTAATGGAATACAAGAAAAATTCAAACACTACCTACCCCACTAAATACATCAAAAAGGGTCCTACATCAAAGTAGTGTCTATATAACCTATTTCATCCCATGTATAATCCAAAATAGGGTATAATTCCTAGTCTTCATTTTTCGAAGTAATCTCTGGGTCATCTGGTGTAATATTGAGGTGTGATCATTGGATCTTCGCGCATTAGTTCATAAACAACATACATATAGAAAAAGATAGAAGAGTGAGGAGATTTTGTTCTTAAAATCTCTTTCACATAGATGGTAAGAAATCTTACCATCAAACACGAGATAAAACACAATAGACAATCATAAGAAGGGAACCTAGGGTTTTATCTATGTTATATAATAGACTACCCTTGACTCTATATGGATCCATACTTTCCATCGGTGAGTAATAGTACTCAAAAAAACTGCAAAATGATTAGGAATACGTATACCTTTCTTAATATCATCAATATGGTACAGTCCTCATCATCACTGAGGAATAAAGCAACAGCTCAAGACATCTATTGTCCATACAGAGGTATACTATCACACCAATCCTGAAATGTGGAACAATTGTCGAGGTTAATTATCAAGCTTGGTCAGGCAAATATCTTGGCTCAAGAGGGCTACTTTGGCTTACCCCTAAGACCTCTACAAGTGGGTCTTTGCCTTTCATTCCACAACGTACCAAACTGTGACTTCCCATGCAAGGTATCAAGCCACTACATGTCTCTCGCATCACATTACTCGACTAACTAATAGGTCATTACTGATAGACTTATCTTTAGGTTGAGGTTTCTTTGGTCTTAGCAAGTCTGAGCACCAGTACTCTCATTCTCAATATCTTTGCTTCACTATGCAGAGATTTAGTCTCTATTCTCATAATAGTATAATAGTTTGGGATATATACATTTATATAGAAATATCTACAACAAATTATAAATTGAACAATTTAAATGTAAACTATTAGAAAGCAAGTAAATAAACGAATAGGTAAATGCTAGAAAAATTAATCATGATCTAACAAAAATTAGTAGGTATTTACTTATCAATTTTGATTTACTTTAAGTACCTAATTTAAAGGCTAAAGTTACTTAGAAGAATTTCAAGGTTGGATACTTTATCAAAACCAAGTTGCTTGAGATGATTAATCAACAATTTCAATTTTAAACTATAGGTCTTAGGTACTTAATAAAAGAGTAAACTAATTAATTAGAAATTTAAAACTTAAATTTAATTAATCTTATAACTTATAAAAATACTGAATTGTATACTTAAAGGTATTAAAGTTTTAGACTTTATTTTAAGACATTGATTATCCATTGGAATTATTCTAAGCTTATGATTTACCAAAGCTTCTACTAAACTTTAGGTACTAGAATAGGATTTAAAATTAGTGGATGCTAAAATTTTACTAACACATTGATTGATTATTTTTAGAGAAATAATTGAGATAAAATTAAGAACCTAGTTTGAAGCCAACAACAATTTTAATGAAAGAGGTTGAAAACTTTGTATAAGCTAGCAAACAGAATTTCTTTCTTTTCCAAATTCAGCGGCTCAGTTTGATTCTCAAGTTTGAATAACTAAATGATTTTTATAAAACATGATCCATAGCTTGTTGGAAAGATAATTTTGTCTAGTTTCTTAAACATCAAGGATCACATTAAACAAAAATCTGGAAAAAAAAATACAAAAATAACAAGCTCTAACAAATTGTTTTTAGTTTTTTCTCAGCTTTCTTAGAATATTTAGCATCAAAGTAAAATTTTTTCTCAAAATAAAATTCAATAAGCTTTTTAAATTGACCAAGGTCATTAAAAAAAAAAACTTTATATGAATTATAGTGGTTTTTTGAAAATGGCAGTTCTAGAAAACAATTTTGGCCAGCATTAGTGCATGTCCAATAGTTTCCAAAAATTGTTAAAAATAGTAAACGAACATAAAAATAAGTATATCATATATCACTAGAAATATTAAGAAGTCTAGCTTTTATTTGTTCAAGTAGGTTTACCAAATAACACACCAAAAATTTCAAAATTATAAAAAAGTGTACACTGTTAGTTTCACGTTTTCAGACAACAACCTCAAATTTCAATAGGTATAGCTCTTTTGTTTCTTAACTTTTTAAAGTGATTTTTGAATCCATTATAAATAAAATTTTGTAGTTTCATACAAAAAAACAAACACTCAAAAATAATAACCACAACTCTAGTTATAAGCAAAATAACTATGAGTGTCAGATTTGAAACTTTAGCCAGCAATACAATCACAACAACCACGTATATGTAAGCTTTAAGATTAAAAGACTAATGGGTTTTGGGGGAAACTCACCCAACATCTATATGAAATCAATAACATAAGAATCGACCCCACTCCCCTTATTACCTCAATGGTAGTTAATGATGAAGAGAAGAGAAGGTGGTAGAATGGTGATCATCAAGCTCTCTTGGCGAAGCTTTGATGGAGGTGGATGATGGAAGGGCATTTGGCCAACTCGAGGAGAAGGGATGAGAAAAATGTTGTCCAATGTTGCCTATTTATAGAAGAGAAGTGTAGTAAGGTGACACTTAGTGAGGTCATTAAGATGACATCACATAAGGTGATGTCACACTGATTGGCCATGTGTTAATTGTGCATGTCCATTTTAGTCCCTAGCCTTGCAGAGAAACCTCTGCATTAACTTGCAGAGGTTTCTTAGGTCTTTATGTTCAGTTTTAATTATATCGATTAATTTGCCCGTTATCGCTTAAACTTTAGTAGATTAAATTTAATATCAAACTAATGAATTTTTCTGTGAAACTTGATACACATATTATTTTATATTAAAAATTAGTTTTCAAATATTAAATTAATTTTTTATAATTTTTCAAAATTTTAATTAATTAATTAGTATTTTTGAGTTAAAAATTTCATATTAAATCCATTTTAACTTAATAAAACCCAAAATTTTTATAGAAATTATAAAATTAAATTTTCCTCCTAAAAATGTATTGAGATTGTCATTTTTATTGTTCCCAAATTTCAAATCAATACTGGTTTGGCTTAATAAATAACTAGAGGTATTTTGATCATTTTACACAAATTTCAAAAAACTCCCAAAAAATTTTCAAAATTATATTTTGAAGTATATGACATGATTCCAAGCTTAGAATAAAATTTTATTGTCAATTGAACTTTTTTCTCGTAGCAACCTTTTATGTTGAGAAATTAGGATGTAATTGTCATTTTTTTTATTCTTCTTGGCTCTGGCTCAAAAAAATTATTAAAAATGATGATTGACTAGTCCTCAAAACTCTGAAGGCAATCGCAAAAATCAAAATTTTGAGATCCCTTCTTGATTTTTTAGAAATTAAATCACAAGTAATTAGAAAATTAGTTCTAGATAAAAGTAAGGGTGTTACAAATCTACCCTACACCAAAGTGGGCTAAACCTATCTCGCCAAATCATTCGGCAAATATTCTTGGAACTAGAGAAAAATATGAGGCCACTTGGGTTTGAAAGAAGACATCCTGAACTACAAGACTACCAAAAAATAGTGTTTGGTTCTATAAGGGCTTATCACATGGATTGAAACAAAGCAAAGCAAAATCTAGAGAAAATTAGAGCAAACCTACATAATTCACATACACTATTTCTTGACCATAGAGTGTGGCCTGTAGAGTAACTCCATGAGCCATTCTACCTTATAGCTCTATAGCACTTTAGGGTTTCCTTTTAAATCCTTAAGGCTCAACTCAAAACCTATAGAACAATCACAACCATATTGAATCACAATTCATCAAGACACAATACCAAGCACACAATTTCATAAAGATACAATTTTTAATAAGTTGGAGCTATAAGTTGTTAGGAATGAGGTACTCCTAACTGACTTTACTTGTCTACTACATGTATACTATCTCACTACCCCTTTACCTCGGGTGGTGAGGAATTCTCTGATCGCAATTCGGCGTATGCTTACGTATCTTGCTTCTTTTTGTCCTTCAATCTTGCAACCGGTGTCATTTTCTCCTCAGTTGTCCGATCAATTATCAGGACCTGTTGAATTGAAGCTTGTCATATGTAGATTGCATAAATGTCATTGCATGTGGCGTTCAGAGGTTAAATGGCACACATGCAAGGTTTACAAACTCGCCCATAGATAAGAAAAATAAAGGGTTTTCAAGACATTGACTCACCGCAATTCTTAATGCTTTGATATGGCTACTCTAACATGATTTAGGTTTCATAAGCGAGCCTACAACACTTCCCTGGGCTTGGGTCAAGCTCAATATCGAGGAGGGGAGGGGGAAACCCACATGCAAATGGGTTTTGGAGCGGTTTGTGTGCTTATGGTGTTGGTAGTTTGGTGATGGTGGCTCACTATGGCTAGGCATGGGGAACAAGTGATGGCCTCATGGTGGCTGGCGCGGACTAGTGGGGAGAAGGAGAAATAATGGAGGTGGTTGGCTAGTTGGTGGTGGTAGCGGCGCGAAGGAGGTGTGGTGGTGGAGTCTTGGGGGAGAGGTGGTTATGCAAAACTCGTGGGGTTTGGAGGGGAGGAGGGGAAGATAAAGGGTGGTGGTCGTGGGGTATGGGAGACACGAGGGAAAGTGGAGGAATGAGAGGGGAGAGCGAGATTGAGAGAATCAAGGGGTTGGTGCGTTGGAAAATAATGAAAGGGGGGGTGTTTCATGTTAACATATATATGGAGGTGGGTGGGGAGAATGAATCGTGAAGGGTGTATGGGGAGGGGGGAAGAGTGTTTGAGTTCATGTGGTTCTAAGTGTTTAGGATGCAAGTTCATCAGGTATTAGTTTATAGGGGTTATGGGTGGGTTTAAAAAGGTATAAAGACTAAACTTATAATAGCTTATTTTGATGTTTTGGGTAGCCATAAGAATTTGCCTTAACTCTAGGGGAACTTTGGATGTGTCAGATCCATGATAGGTAGTTATTAAAATCTTATAGTAACTTAATCTAATTTAAAAGGATCTATTTAGGAGGTTCTTATGCTTAACTTCATAAATTGTATCACTATAGCAATATATATATATATATATATATATATATATATATATATACATATATAAGAACATTCTAATTTAAGGAAACTTCTCTAAAAATATTATCTAGTAAAATCCCGAATGATTACATATTATAAGCTAGGAGAGGCATAGCCATAGTTTATATATTATAAAATAATTGTTGTAATAACCATGACTTACTACAATAATATTTTAACTTGATAAAGCACCCATATAGGGATAACTTACATTTAATCATCTTGGTTCAAAACTCCAATAAATATCTTAAGTTATAGAAAAGACATATCTATAACTTCCATATCATGAAATAATTGTTATGCTGATTAGAGCATACTACAACAATATTTCCAACTCAATGAAAATACTTATAAGGATAATTCTTGCCTGAAATTGAATTCATTAAATATAATTTTTATAATGAAAATATCCATTATTGACATATACGTCCTTTTAAATCATAGAAAATATATGATTAATTCAGTGAAAGCTAAGGTTTTAACAACTTAAAACCACCAATATATATATATATATATATATATATATATATATATATATATATATATATATATATATATATATATATATTACTTAAAAGCATGAAGATACATAAAGGAAAGCCTTTGTATCCAATATACTAATCCAAAGGGTAGTTTAAACTAGGGATGAGCAAAAATTGTCCACCCATCCGAAACCCGAATAAAAATGTGTATTTCAGGCAAATAATTATGGGTCTTGGATTAAATTAAATAAAAAATCGGTTTAGTATGGATAAATTCGGGCGGGTGCAAGTTAAGAAAAAGAAATCCGTCAGAACCTGCACCCGACAGAATAATATGAATTTTAAATGTCCAAACTGTGAGTTGGCATGCATTCCTTCCTTTAAATACAAATTTCAATTTACAAAGCTGTTCAGAATTGCTCAAAGGTTTAGATTTTACGTTGGGCATTGGACCATTTTCTCTTTCAACGGTCTTGTATACTGTACAACAATTAACGTAGTTTGACTTTATGCATGAGGCACTCTCTTTATTCTACCACTGTAACTCTTTTTTTACTTTTTTTTGTTGGCTCTCAAATTGAACCAACTCCATGGAAAAAGAGATTCATGGACGTTGTACAGTGGTTCAACAATGGTAGAGGCTTTGACTTCATCAAGCCTAACAACAATGGTGAGGATCTTTTTTGTGCACCAGTCCTCCATCAGACCCGATGACTACTACATCCTCCTCTTCGCACCTTGTTTTTTTTTTTTTCTTCTTCTTCTTCTTTTAACTTTACCCTTTGGTTTTGCTGGCTGGAGTTTCATTTTAAGTGGTGCTCAGTTGTTTATGGGGGCAACAAGTTTGGGTAGTGTTTGGCAGTTCCTGATTCCATGACCCTCCATGGATGCTTTCAACTAAGCTTCTTCTCTCCAACAAACCAAAGCTCCGATGTTGTTTCAGAAACACAAACCCACACATACCCATCCGATCCACCCACAATCCAATCGACCCATCACCCGATTTAACTGATAGCATAATCGGACGGTAGCGGTCCAAATTAATATTCGGTCGGTTTATGTCGATTTTGGATTTTTTGGACCGAAACCGACCGTAACCAACCGATGCTCACCCCTAGTTTAAACTAAGCAAGATATAGACATATGTATAAAAGAAAATATGGAAATTTAAAAACTCGTTCAATACTTTTCAAACACGTATTTAAGCCTTGTTTATGAAAACATGTAAGCCAAAAATGTACACGCTTGCACCTACATGAACTTGTAATAGTACAAACTCTAGGGTCAAACAAGTACTTGTCCGATGGCAGAGCACAAGGTACTTGTTCCGGGTTCTCTTCCTAAAATTAAAATTCAAGATGTTACATTTTTCATTTGAAATCTTTTGAAGGATAATTCTATTTGAATTATCAAATGATACTTGGATCCATTATGAATAAAAGTAATGCTAAATTAGTTAGAAAACAACTTAGATGAATATCATTGTATAAATTAAGTAAAGACAATTAAAGGATAAATCTAGTGAGTGGTAAAGAAAGTAAAATAAACAAATGGTTTATATTTTTAGCCAAATAAAATTATGGTGGTGGTTTGCTTATATAATATTAATTTTACAGAAGTCAAGCTTAAGGAAATGGAAAGCACTAGTAAATGCTAAGGAGAGAATTACATAATGGAATTTGTATATTATGAACACCCAAATTTGTCCCTTTTATTTATTTGTTTTTTAGTTATTTCGTTTTTTTTTCTTTTCTTTTTCCATATGCTAATACAAGATGTAAATAAAAAATAAAATGCAAAAAAAAAAAAAAAAGCTCTGAAATGTCTAAAGTTACATGGCCAGTCAATCAAGAAAAAAAAAAACAAATTGGGCTTATCCAGCCCATTTCACAGTCCTGTCCACATACATAAAAAATATATGTAATACAAAAAAATAATAATAATAAAACAAAAAAACAAAACAATCTTGACAAATCTTCTTATGCTCCTTATCCTCTCTTCGGTCAATTCTCTGCCAGCCACCAACATGCCACCCAAAAATCTCGCGCCTACCATATTTGCTCCCAAAAGCATAACCTTGCCACCGGCTAGTACAAAGAAGAGTGAGCTATTACAATTAAACAATCTAAATAATCAACTTATAAATATCGTAACATCATTTGAAAAAAGGGCTGGAAATTTTTTCCGGAAAGAGACCAAAAACCTATAACAAAGAGTGCTTTGTGAGTGGGTAAAGAAGCTCAAAAAGAAGGAGTAGCAACAGAATCATCACAAGATACTTGGGCGAGATCGGTACTAACACTTATTCCAATCTAATTTCATTTGTTGCTATTATGTGTATGATTATGTTGTTTTCTCTTTGAAACGGTTTTGCTGCGTTTTTTTTTTTAAAATAAAAAATGCTATGAATGCTATAAGATCATCCACGCACATAACAATTGTTCACACACAATCACAAAGCATACTAGCAAATCACGTTCTCTGTCCAAAAAAGAAATCATAACCAAGACAATCAATAAATAAATTAAAAAAAACAAGAGAAGAAATAAGCCACCGACCACAAACCCGCGGATCCTTCCATCACCATTGCATAAACCCCAAGCCGCAGGCTTTCAACCTCATCGTGCCACCACGCCGTTGTGGTCAAGACTTGCTCTTTCCTCTCTCCCCTCCTCTCCTTCCCAGTTCTCACTCATGGGCCACTGCAACTGCGAAATCACCGCCGCACACGCAAACCCCAGCCACCGCCGCACATGCAAACTCTGATACCACGCACAACCCTCCCCGCTACCGCGACAACATCATCGCATCACAACCATAAGCACGTGCGGACCAGAAACTACATCACCTTCCCTCTCGCTCTTGTCGCCCGCCCCACGCGCGTTCCCCTCTTTAATTTCCTTGCTCACGAACGTTCTAGAGGGATGATTTGTGAGCCCTTTTAGGATTTGCTTACTCTTTGGACTTGGCTCTTTTTTATTTTCGCCTTTTGGGTTTCGGATGGACCAATTCCGTGTTGGGCTTTAGATGTGCCTCTGTTCTGTTGTTTTGATTACATGATTAATTCTTCCATTTTATGTATAATGTATATAAATGTAATGTATAGTGCGATATATCTTTTACACGCATATTTGTATTATAAGCCTCCTTATATTTCAAATGCGTGTATCTTTTTCTTTATTTTCTTCACTTTTTTTAATTTTAATTATATTATTACTATCATTGGATTATATGAATATATGTATTTGAATAGCAAAGTCGGACCTGTACGATCAAGGCCTTGAGCCTCATTTCGTTTTTCAAATCAAATGTCTTTTGATCAAAATTAATTATTTTATTGTTAGTAATGAATTGATTAATTTGTCTTTTAATTAACATCGATTTATTATCTTAACTTTTAATAATAAAGGTTTAGTAATAACCATTTTAGATGCACTTCCTATTTGAGTATTACAAAGACCTCAAAAGGTTTAATGATAGTCATTGTGAATGCACTTTCTATTTGGCTATCATGGAAGCCTTTTGATAATAGTGTAAAATTTTCTACAACAAATATTTAAATAATTTTTTTTAATTTAATTTCAATAAAGATTTAGTAATAACCATGTTGGATGCACTTCTTATTTGGGTATTACAAAAGTCTCAAAAGGTGTAATGATAATCATTTTGGATACACTTCCTGTTTGGTTATCATGGAAGCCTTTTAAATAACAAAAGCTAAAAATAAAAAACACCAACCAACAAAATATTTTTTTACAAAGAACTACGTGAGTTTGATTTTCTATTGCACCAAGAGATACATAGGAGCAGAAGGTTATTCTTGTCGATCTCAAAAACAATAAAACATTCCAAGATAAAAATAAAAAACACAATAATCCTTTTTAGAATAAAAAAATAAAAAAAAATATGTTTCTGATAAATAAATAAATAAACATATAAAATATCTAAAAATATTTCTTGTTTTCTTTTAAGGGGTAAAATAAATAATTTTAAAGTTATATTAATTTTGTACATTTAATTAGAGATAATTGTCTGTAGGACAGACGTTATAGGGTGCTAATACCTTTCTTACACGTAATTAACTCCCGAACTCAAAATTTGGTTTTAAAAGGCCATTTTCTCTTTAAAGGTTTTTTTCAATGTTTTCCTTAATAAATATTGGTGGCGACTCCTTGTTTTTAAAACTATTTTTCGCCGTCCCGTTGCGACCCCGATTGTGACATATACCTGTGCAAAGATTGAGTCATTACATTCTTTATGAGATTTGGGTGAATGAATTGAGTGACACTAGAATGAGAACAAATGGTTCTCAATCACGATTGGTTGTCAAAAACTTTGTATTAACTATCTAATGAGATAACGATTAGTAACTTATTCTATGAAGGCAAAGATCTCTCATTAAGCATCAATAGCCTAACTTATCACGAGCTATTCAAAATAAGCCTAATAAAACATTTATCAATTAATTAGGTGTTATAATAATAATTATTTACCATAATTAATATTTTAATAATTAAAGAATAATTTCTAATAATTGATTAAAGCTAATCTATAAAATAGCTAGATTAATTAGTTAATTAATCTAACATGAACGTCATTGAGGTGCACACCAGCACAGTGCAAGAATACTCCGGCTCCAGTTCAACTTCTCATATCAAGTTTTCTCATGTTAGGGCTTTTTGACTCCGATGATGTAGTTTGAAATCAAAGTTACTAAAACAGTACATACAGTTTTAAAAGTATTCACTTTTATAAGGTAATGGTATATGGAGTGTGACTTTAAAAAAAGTGAAATCACACACCGCATATATATATGGTTTATTATTTTATTTCTTTAAAAAAAAAGGTCATACATACAAAATACATTTTTTTTATAAATCAAGCAAGTCATGCATGAAAAACACGATTTTGTCTATTTTTGTAAAACAAAGTGTTGGTGTCACTTGGAAAGTTTTTCTAAATGTTGAAAGTTGAGACCATTCAACTATGGTCACAAGGTGAAGGAGGATATTGAACATGCTGTTATTCCGAGAAAATCGAGATAAGGAAGTATGGGACTGGGTTTGATTCATTTGTCGAAGCAAGTATGGTGATGGTCTAATTGAAACGTTGAAGATAAAGTCAGAGTCCGTATGTCCAAGACTTAAGTATGAAACTTTACTAAGTACCGACATATTCGAAGGAGTTTTCGAAAACGAAGATGGCACTCAAGTGTTCAAGACTTGAAATAGAAATTTTTACTAAGAATCAAAGCGCTCAAAGATATTGAAGACGTCAAGGAATTTTAAAGCTTCGTGAGGCAAACAACACATGTAGAAATTATACATCAACCTTCACAGGCCACACACGAAAGAGTAAAGAAAAATTATTAGGCAGTCTTCAAACCATTATGATCTTCATTAATTTTCATATGATATATAATTAAGTGTTATTATTTTTTTCTTGTAAATTGTAAAATTTGAATATATTTTATACAAATATTAGCTTAGATTATAGACACTTAATAGTCTTAGACTATCTAATGATTTCTCTGGACATGAGATATTATTAGGTGGTATTGTACTATCATGGTTCTCATTAATCTTTATATAATATATAATTAAGTATTATTAATTCTTTTTCATAAATTATAAAATTTAAATGTGTTATATAAACATTAGCTAAGGCTATGAACACTTGATAATCCTGCCTAATAATTTCTCTGGTCAAAATCAATACATAATGCGGCTCCAACCATCACATTTTGGCACAAAAAGAAAAACAAAACACTTGAAGAGCGTTTAGACACGTATATGGCTCGACTTGCATTGTTCTTCCTAGCATTATTTTCTCTTTTTCTTCTAAGCTCCACCATAATGGTACAAGTGATCCCAACAATTCCAACATCTCCTTTGCCACCTGCGACCCCACCACCACCACGATCAAGTTCTATTCCTGTTGCTTACCAAAAAAGAAAAAGTTCTATTCCTGTTGTTCCTCCAGCACCTTTGGCACCTATTTTCCCACCACCCCCACTACCTTATCATCCTCCTGTTCCAACATCACCATTACCTTATTTTCCCCCTTTTCCAACATCTCCTATTGGTTTTGATTCTTTTGGAAAGGGTGGTGACACTGAAACTGGAAGGAGTGAAGATGGTAGAAGAGGTGGTGGACGCTTTGTTGGCGTTGGATATTGAGATAGGGACTCTTCTATATGTGTGCTTTTCTTGTGTTGATTTTTGTAATAATGGTGACCATCTAGCTATATATATGTCATTGTTTTAACGGGTTAATAAATCCGTTTTACAAAAGAAAAATTTTAGTCCATTTATGATTTGTTTGTTTTAAAATTGGTTAAAACTAATTTTAGATTGTTACATGTAATTAAAATATATGTTCAAATTAATCTTACTTACAGATTTTAGATCAAACATGGAGGAACAACAAGTGGTTGATCCAAGTAACATTGGGCTCGAGTCTTTGAAGTATGTGGACAGGGTTCGAATCCTAACTGGTGTGTATAGAAGAAAAAAAATTATTGGGAGGAGACAGCCTACCCATTAATGTCAACAAATCTTCTGAAAGAGATTAAAAATCTCAATAATATGTGCCACCCAAAAAAAAGTGAAGCAATTGATATTTTGAGCAATTAGTTCATTAATGTACTCTGCATTTGGTTACCATATTAAGTATTTTTCAGCCAGCCAGAAATAAACACACAGTATTTACAGAGTATTTCTCAGCCAGAAATATAGAGAGTATTTGTCAGCCAGAAATGTTAGTTTTCATTTGTTTTACAACAACTTATACAAAAAGGAAGAGACCGAAAGAAAGGAAAAACAAATGTGTGATAAAATAGGTAATGTGATAGAGGGAGATAATTAACAAAAAAAGGAAATATATATAAATTGTTGTAAAAGTTGTGTATGAATAGTATTAATTACTCTTTCTAATTGTTTGAATAGCTGGACTGTAATTTATGAGGGTCCTTGGCCATAAGATACCTTTATAGGTATACTATCTTGTCAACATTGTTAATTGTTAATTTTACGATAAATAATAAAAAAATATATTGAATATAATTAATAGTCAATCAAATACTTAACAACTTATCTGATTAAAAAAGGGAAAATGTTAATAATACTTCTTCAACACATAATTATTAGGTGAATTTTATAGTCTCACTAAGAGAAGAATGCAACCATATTATTATCTATTTTTTAAGCCTTGCATAAATTTCATCTAACTAAATACAAGGTAGCCCATTGTGCGGGTATCATAAAATAAAATTGTTGATGTTAATTGCTGATGAAAGTAAATTTAAACGTTGTCAAGTTTAAGTGAATGAAAACATACAGATAAATGTTAATGAGATAATAGGTAAAATCTTGTTGAAAAATGGAATAGGTATTTTATTTTAAAAAATAACTATAATTAAAAAGTAAAAAGAACACATAGATGTAATTTTCTTTTTTTCATTTGAAATATTATTAAGGATAATTCTATTTGAATTTTCAAATGATAAGTAATGCTAAATTAGTTAGAAAATAACTTAGATGAATATCATTGAGTAGATTAAGTAAAGACAATTAAAGGATAAATCTGGTGAAGTAATAAACAAATGATTTATATTTTTAGCAAAATAAAATTCTCGTGTTGGTTTGCCTATAAAAGATAAATTTTACAAAAAGTCAAGTTTAAGGAAATGGAAAGACACTAGTAAATGCTGATGGGAGAATAGGTAGAGTTTTGTGTAGAGAAACAATATATTGTTTTAATTATTGACAATAGAAGGAAGATTAAAAGGAAGAAAAACATTTATGGTTGTATAACCAGTTTAATTGTAAAGGTTTTTAAGAAGTAATATATCAAATTTACTAGAAATAAAAGGGGTTTAAGAAATTATTGGTCAAGGACAAACCAAAAGAACATGGAAGCAATTCAACAAAAATGTGACACTCATGACAAATTGATGATATGGCAAAGAGTTAAACTATTGTGTAGTTGAGATGTTAATTTACCACTATTACTTACATCTTCACTTTCATATATTATAAAGAATAGGAATGTTAGTACCAAAATCTCTATTACATTCATTCTAACACACTTTTGATTATTAATTAAAATTTATTAAAACCTATAAAATTATAAATGAGATTCATTAAAGAAAAAATTAGACTCACAAAAATTTGTAATTATCAATAAATTAAATTTTAATTAATAATAAAGAATGTATTTAAAAGAGTGTTATAGATTATGTTGTTATCATTTCTCAATAAACAAATACTAAATAGAGTATTGAAATAGTGTTTTGACATTCACAAAAGATAAAATGCCGGTATGACAAGAAATACCACCTTCAAGAAATAAGTTCTTACGTGTCCCATGATCCTAATTCCTAAGATGAAGTGGAGTTAGTGGTACTTCTCGACATTTGGGGGAAAAAAAAAATATTAAACACACACTTTCTTTTATTCCATTTTTTTTTATTTTTCTATTTATTTTTTATTATCATATCATTTGTCATATTTATCAATTTTTCTTTCTTTATTTTTTTCTTTACCACTTTTTTTCTTCCACCCATACGGTTGTTTGACCCATTTGGGGTCTTTTTACAAATATTTTATCAAAATGAGGTTTTTTTTGAAACAAATTACTAGCATATGGTTGTTTTGATCGTTGACCAATCAAACCTACTAGTTTGACTAGCGAGATACTGTACACGTTAGCCTTTTATTTATTTTTAAAAAAAAAAATTACACATTAGCAAGTTTCAGTGATGGTTGATGTGGTAACTAAAAATGGTAGTGACAGTAGCAAAATTATGAGAGCCTAATACGTGGCGCTGTCCAGTTATTTCAGCTAGCAGTACTAGCGAATTTTTGTAAGATAGACACGTGATGCTCTCCTACTAACAGTGTTTTTAAAATCGGATCAGACCGGTCGGTCGAACCGGAAAACCGGTGAACCGGTCACCTAACCGGTTCAAATAAACCACAGAACCGGCCTGAAGAAAAACCGGTCAAAGAACCGGAAAACCGGTAAAACCGGTCAAAAACCGGCTAAAAACCAGTTCACAGTGGGTCAAAGAAAAATGCTTAATACAACATTATTTTGATTTTTTTTCTTAAAAAAAATAAAAACCAACCTAAAGTATTTATCATTTTCTTTTTTATTTTAAATATAAACTTGTTTTTATTAATAAATGTTGATGTGTATAGTTAAAACTTATACTTAAGTATCATAACATATTTGATTTGCACTTATAAGTATTGTAAATGTAAAGAACCTATAAAATTATGTTTTATTTTAAATTTTTAGTATTACAAAATTATAATATTATGCTTTTTTAATATTATTTTATGTACTATTTAATTATTATTATTATTATTATTATTTTATTAATACCGGTTCGACCACAGTTCGACCCCGATTGAACCATTGAACCTTGAACCAGTACTTTGACCGGTTCAATGACCGGTCCGATTTTAAAAACATTACCTACTAATTCCACTAACAAGAGTAGTGAAATTAGTCCGACACATACTATAGACAAATACGTGGCGCTCCCCAGTTAATTCTGCTAGTAGGAGTAGCAATTTTCAGGGACATACTGTAGACGCATCAAATCACCGTGCAAATTGCAGTAATTTGAAATAGAAAAAAGTATTTAACAGTTTTTAATAGACTTCCGTGATTTGGATCTTGACCTTTTTTGGCGTCTATAACATTACCAACGCATGTATTAAACAATGTTTTTAAAACCGGACCGGTCTTTGAACCGGTCAAGATACTAGTTCAAGGTTCAATAGGTTCAACCAGAATTGAATCGTGGTCGAACCGGTATTAATAAAATAATAATAATAATAATAATTAAATAGTACATAAAATAATATTAAAAAAGCATAATATTATAATTTTGTAATACTAAAAATTAAAATAAAACATAATTTTATAAGTTCTTTACATTTACAATACCTATAAGTGCAAATCAAATATGTTATGATACTTAAGTATAAGTTTTAACTATACACATCAACATTTATTAATAAAAACAAGTTTATATTTAAAATAAAAAAAATGATAAATACTCTAGGTTGGTTTTTATTTTTTTAAAAAAAAAAATCAAAATAATATTGTATTAAACATTTTTCTTTGACCCGCTCTAAACCAGTTTTTAGCCGGTTTTCACTAGTTTTACTGATTTTCCGGTTCTTTGACCGGTTTTTCTTCAGGCCAGTTCTGTGGTTTATTTAAACTGGTTAGGTGACCGGTTCACCGGTTTTCCGGTCTGACCGGCCGGTCCAGTCCTGTTTTCAAAACACTGGTATTAAACATTATTTTTTATTCGTCAGTACAGGATATATGATTTTTTAATGATTTCCTCATATCATGTTGAGTATTTGATAAATAAAATAAATGAAGAATATGGTAAACATCTTGCATGCAAAAAGCGTAGCGTACATTGATCAAGATCCAAATCACGTTGCACGGTGATTTGACACATCTATAGTACGTCCCAAAAAATCACTATTCCCACTAACTAAATTAATAGCAGAGTGCCACGTGTTCATCTACAGTACTTGTCAGACCAATTTCGCTACTCTTGTTAGTGGAATTAGTAGGAGAGCACCACGTGTTCATTTCACAAAAATTTATTAGTACTGCTAGCTGAAATAATAGGACAGCACCACGTGTCAGGCTTCCATAATTTTGTTACTGTCACTACCATTTTCAACTACCACATCAGCTACCATTGAAACCCGCTAATGTGTAAATTTTTTTAAAAAATAAATAAATAAGCTTACGTATACAGTATCTTGCTAGTCAAACTAGTAGGTTTAATTGGTCAACGATCAAAATAATTCTATGCCAATAATTTGTTTAATAAGAACACCATTTTGATAAAATATTTGTAAAAAGACTCCAAATAAGTCAATCAGTCCCACCTATACACTCAAAAAATGAGGTGTACAAGTAATCATTGGCTTTCTTCCTAGCTCCTAATTTTACGGAGGTGGAACAAGAAAAAATGGTTCTCTCATCATTAGGCATCAGCCAATTAACAAGCCCTCGGTCACATGCTTGGTGATAAAACTTCAACATAAACCACAGTCATTCGTTTTTAAATAAAATTCTATTCTAATGTACAGACATTGAATCTATACGGGCTAGCAACACATTACTGTAACAAGATTCAAACAATAATCCAGCTGTACAATGTGCATGGTTAATGTACAGATGTATTGCCTTGAAGTATTCACTCTGAAAGGGAATTGCATCATGAAGAATAACACTAGGAAGCTACATTAACTACAAAAAATTTAATCATGGTACTTAGGAGAAAATACCAAGCTAGCAAAACTTAGGCTAGGCGCAGAAAATTTCCTCCAAAAGATCATCAAAAATCAAGTCATCTAGCTCAAGCCCCACACATTCAGAATCAAATTGGAGATTCATCCACCCATCATATTTTGCAAGATCTTTGCTCACATAATAATCCAATGATGGGTAAAGCTCAGTTGTTGAGTTCAGATACCAACTAATAAGTGTCCACACTTTATGGAGAACATTTTCTCCTGCTGGCAATGGATGAACATGAGAGAGAGAAGACAAGGGTCTGGGATAATAGTTGTATGATCTACCAAAAATCTCCCACAACCCCTCATTGATTATATCAAACAGAAGCAGATGATTACATTCTCCATCTTCACCACTATTACCAGAACAATCAGGATCCAGAAGCAAGCACCCCTCCAATTCTTCAAACACTGAAGGATCAACTGGCAGGTTATCAGAATACCATATCCCAAGGGAATCATGGCCAGTGAACCCAGAGAGCTCTAAAACCTTTCTCACATAATTAAATGCAGCTTCATTACTTGCATCCACTTCAATACATGGAATCTCATAGTTGAAGCGCTTGCTTACAGTTCCAAGCTTTTGAAAATTCTCAACCACCTCAGGGTGATCTTTAGCCTCTTGTTGCTCAGCCGTATTATCCAATCCATCATCTTGCCCTGACTTTAATTCTGAATCTGATTCTTCTGTATAACATCAGCATTAGAGGATCAATTCAGACTAGAAGAACCAGAACGAGAGTAACAGGTTGTTTTCAGAATCAATATAAGTAGAATCAACAACTCTTGCCATGTAACTATGTTCAGGTTGTGTAAGTTTATATAGGAAATTAGTAGATTAAATTTTTGAAAGAAATCAACAATTCAAAGTAAACTAACTAGGCTGATCATTCACAGAAACATTAAGTTAAAGCTATATTTCTTGTCACAGACTTTAAACTTTTCAAGTATCTAATGTAAAATAGGACTACAAGTACATGACTTCCTCCACATTGATAGTGAAAAAATCCAAGACTTAAAAAATAAAATTCCATCCAAGTTCGGAGTATATGACTTATACAACCATTTTTATGCTAAAAGCCTAAAACATTTACACTTGAAATATGATAACTATGCCATCCTTTATATACCTCAACCAATCTTAGTCATGCAATTAAAAATATGATAAAACTTAGATACAGTTCTATAAGTGTTTTTAGTGTTGTTCTCCAATCATGGAGTTTTAGCTCAATAATTTATGTTGACCTTTAATTCAAACCTTTATTATGTAGATTATCGAGATGAAACTCTAATTCTGATTAGAGAATAGCACCAAAAATATCTAAAGAACTGTATCTAAGTTTTGTCCTTAAAAATATTAGACACGTGTGTGTCACACACAAACATGCGCACATGCAGATATAGAAACATGATATTTAAAACTTAGGGATGATATAATTAAATATTCAATATAAAAGGACCAAATATACCTTCCAGTATGTTTAAGTTCTCAAGATCAAATGTAACATCTAGGAAGCTGGTATCAGAAGAGAAGACTGAGTTTGCTTCCGCTGGCATAGTAGTAGATTCTGTTTCAGCTCCAATGTCATGTTCAATGTCTCTCAAGTTACCTAAACTTTCAATTCCTATGTTCTTATCTGCGTTTGTCTCATTACTAAAATCTAATCCTGATTTTGAAGCACTCCTGACAAGAAGTTGCTTTTGTTCAGCATTCAAGCTGCTTTCTTGATTTGTATTATCAGTAAGTGTAGGTGGAAAATTTTTATTCTTTGAGTCATCACTATGGTCAAACCTTCTTTGCTGCTGATCAATGACATTTGTGCTTGAGGTTCTATCTCCCGATTTCTTGATTGAATTCTGGGGGGATAAAATAACAGAAGGCTCCTCATTCTGGTGAAAGTAAGATTTTAAATTAGGCATTGAAAGAAACCTTTTAAAGGATTTTGGGGTCTTCAACATAGAATTTCTCTCTTCTGTTCTCAATCTCAAGTTCTCAGTCTTGGGATACTTGTTTTCACTATTAAAACAAGTCTGATACAACTGAGAATATCTACCAACTGAATCTTTTAGAGATGAATTCCTCATGGATAATGGTTGACTCTTGTTGAAGGAATTAGAAGAGAGACGGCTACCAACACCACTTGTTGCACTGTCTTCACTTTCCCCATTAATTGTGGGGTCTTTGGATTGGTCATGGATCAACTTCTTTACATTTTTGGTAAGCTTCTTTCCACTAGGAATTTTGTCAAGTATAGCATCCATGGTAATGCGATACTTTTCATTTCTTCCTTCTTCAATTATGTGCTTCATCTTCTTTCTAAGATCCCTGAAATGCCTAGTTTTCATATTGTTGGGAACCTGGGATGAAACTGATGAAGAATTATAATCTCTTTCACCCCATTGATGTGAAGAACCTGGTGGTATGGACTGTTGGTGAAGATCTTCTGCAGACTCATGCATGGATGCATTTTGCTTGTTACTTTGAATTTGTAACTTTTCTTCTTCTGCATTGAACCAGTCATCTACCATTTGGTTTATGAGTTGACCTGGATCAGAATCTTGGTTTCCTGATGATGAAGCAGATACAGGAAATGAGAGAGATTTGGCTCGTCTCGATTTACCATTGAAAGATTGTTGATGCAATGGCAAAGGAGAGCCCCGATCCTGTATATATTCTAATAGGAAGTCCTTGTTTGTGTTGATCACATCTAATGCATCAAGAAAGTCCTTGAAAAGATGGGGTGAAGCATCAGTTGTAAGTATCTGAGCATTCATCAACTTCTCTTCAGGCCCCCCTTGACAAGGAGAGCTCAAGTGCTTATGAATCTTGCTATGTTCCAAAATGTCGCTAGAAAACATTGTGCCACAATCTACACATTTGTCATTGTTGGCAATTGGTTTCTCAGAGAAAACTGGTGACAGTACATCCAATGTGCCAGCAGCAAGATGGTTTTGAAAGGTTTCTAAGACTGGTTCAGGACTCTCAACAGTTAGCAACAATTCACTAAGTGGATCAAACTCCAAGTTATGAACAGAATCAGCACGAGTTAGTTGTGACTTAGCAGGGCAGGTTGAGCTTCTCTTGTGTCGACCCTTCCTTCTGTATATATCTTCGTGAAGAAGTGATCTTATTCGGGATTTGATTGAAAGTTTGGCTGGTGGAGGGGAGTGTACCAGCTTTTCTTTAACCTGGAAAACATTAAATTAGATGCTACTTTCACTATGTTCCCTTTATGAAAGTAATGTTTAAAACAATTAGGTTGTAATGGCTCTAAAATGCCATATGACAAAGTCAATGTCAGAATGACTAACATTCTATAGGGATTAAGATCAACACAATAACAAAATAAACATTCTAGATGGGAAAAGAACTCTATAATGGTTGATAACTTGACACAAAAGTTACTAGCACCCGGAAGACAAACAACAATAACAACACACAAAATTATTGAGGCCCTGTTAGATAAATTTCTCAATAAGTGCTTAGAAGAAAAGAAAATAAGAAAGTAAAATGAATTAAGTTTCCCTTATAAGCTTAAATCAACTTATACACTTCAACTTCTATAGAAGTTTTCTCATCTAAATTCTCCAAAAGTTGAGCTACATAAGTTTTGGGCCTGTTTGGATTAATTTCTCCATAAACACTTATAAGAGGAAAAAATAAGAAGAATAAATGAAATAAACTTCTTCATAAACTAAAATTAGCTTATGCACAAGTTAAAAATTAGATTTTGAAGAAGCTAATATGAAAAACCTTCTACAAATTAGCTTATGTATAAGCTAATTTCACTTTTTGTTCTTATTTTTTACTCCTATAAATACTTATAAAAAAGTTTTATCCAAACAGGCCTAACTTATGGAATAAGTTTGATTCATTTTTCTTTTTATTTTCTTCTCCTATAATTGTTTATTGAGAAGTTTTTCTAATTAGAAACTCAAAGCAACCAAAATATTCTCCTTTACTTACATTAGACAATGCTGTATGTGGCTTATAATGTTCTGGCATAGAGTGAACCCCAGAATCACCAGAAGTTCCTGGAATTTCAGCTCCTGTAAAGTGAAAGAAATTGTGACATTTATGAAGCGGAAACAGAAACTGTTACATATTCACAAAAACTGTGAGAATAAACCAATGTTTCCAATCAAGGTCTTAAAAACGGTCTGCGACCACGATTTCAGCCACAACATCAAGATTTTTCAGGTGTCCGCGACCGTAATTTAAAACCTTTCCAACTTTATTTTTTTTGCAGTGTCATAGGCTATAATAGGCCAGTACACGTGCACAGGTTTATATATGGAGACAATATTTGAAAGAAACAATCCCCAAATAGTTGGTTACCAGATATGTAGGTATTTATGTGAATAGAACAAAGTGTACACTTACTTGAATCAGGTCTTCCACCTCCGTGCCTCTTGTGTGTGAGCCTTCTCTTGACATGGCGCCAATGATGGTATTTCATAACATGAAGAATGCCCCATACTCGTCCCGGATGAGTATGATGACTACTATTACAATTTCCATTAGACAATGCACACTCTTTCTCGCAAAATCGCTTTCCCATAGCTAGCCAGATTCAGTGTGATGGTTGATTTAGGTGATCAAGTGACTCCAGTTTATGATCATTCAAGCTTAAGAAACCTGACCCATGTCACAACACATATCGAATACTTGATGAACAAGTAGTTCTAGAGGTTTAGTATCATTAGCTTGTACAGATTACAATGGAGAATTTTGTATCACCTACCTGGTTTGATGGAAATTTAGATAAAATTTAGTTTCAGATGTAACAATAATAATACCCCAAAATTGATTTAGACTGAGTTATTATGTATAATATAATCAATAGGAATTACTAGTGAATAATTTAGAGTTCAATGTATGTTTGAAAAAAAAAATTAGAACAAAAATGAGAAGGAAGAACAAACCTTATCCACAATATACAGACATTTTCTCTTATGTGTCCAGAGAAATGTTACAAATTTCCCAGAATTGTTGAGATCAGAGATTGCTTAGTCGCCGAGGAAAAACAAGAGAATCAATCAGAAAAACCATGAGGCATAATCAAATTTCAAAACTATTTTAGAATTTTCTTACATATCATCACCATTAACCTTTGTGTATTAATCAATTGTACTAGCAATTTAGATATCTTTGTGTCTATGATCATAGAACAACCTTACCTCAAGGTATCCATAACCAGAACCGAAAATCTTGGGCTTGTACAAGGATGAATGTGTGTTGATAGTGAAAAAGAAAAAGAAACTGTTAGTTCTATAATTCTAGCCATGACACGTGACTAATAAAATAAGTGGTGTAAAATTTCCCTTAAAAAAAGTAAAGAATGTAATTTAAAAATTAACTTATTTGTTGGTGAATTCTAACAAAGAACAAATGGAGCGAGATTAATGAAAGCCAGCCAAAGAAAGGATCCACTCCTTAAATTCCCGGATTATTTTCCTTTTTTATTTTTAAATTTTGATATTTAAAACTCGAAATTCACTATTATTTATGCTAATCAATTGCATATTTACCTTATATGAAAACAATTGTTTTGGAAATAAATAAATAAATATCAACAATAGGAAGATTTAAAAATAATTACTTTTCCTTCACTATTTGATGATATATTCGTTTTGGTCGAGGTAGGTTTACATCTTTTTTTACTTTTCAACACAACAGTATTTTAGAAGAAAAAAAATAGTTTATTATATACTAGGTGTAATATCCATGAGTTGCACGAATTTATTTGAATATGAAAAAAAATAATTTAAATATGTAAAATTTATGTTAAGAAATGAAGTTTTTATTAATTTACATATAATTTATTACAAATTATTAATTGTAAATAATATTTTTAAAATAATTTGTGTATTTTTTATTAAGATTAACAATATTAATCGTGAACTATTTTTAATAAGGGTATCATTAAAAAATGAAATACAACAAATATTATGTTTATTGAAGTAATTTATTAAACACCCAATTGTGATTTTTAGTGTAGTTTGCAAATTTTTCATTTTGATTAATTGTACATGATAAAATAGAGGTAATGTCATTAGTTATTTTTTGTTAATATCATTTAAGCTTCAGTACTATTTTGTTGATCCTTTATTTATGACAAAAATAAATTCTTGAACTCAACAATTAATGTTGTCATTTACATAAGAGTAATTATCACTTTTTCTCTTTGATATTTTTAATTTTATATATGTTGTTTAAAATTTAGATATGTACTTTTAGCAAATCACTATACCCACAAGGGTCGGCTTAGTGGTGGGAGTTGGGGTAGTATACATGAGGTTATCGGTTATAACTCCAGTGTGTCAATTGTACACACAAAAAAATTAGCAAATCATTCATTGACTAAGATAAATATTAGTTTGATATTTTTGTCTAGTCCACCTACAAGTGCTTCTAAATATTGTGACCCCATACTCAAGGAAGGATCAATCCCACAACCTTACTTAAGGAATGAGAGTGTCGAACTACTCACACTAAACAACATTTGGTTTAATTGAGCAAGTTTGATATGTATATTTTAACTTAAATTTTCACAAATAATCGTTCACTTTTAAAGAAAAAAGTCCTTTCAAAAATGTGGAAAAATTGTTAATTTTAAAAATTAAATACACATATATTTATTTAAACATGCTTTTTCTTTTAAAATATCTAACAATATTTAGAATTTATTATGAATCATTCTACTTATTGGAAGTAATAATGATGCGATATATGTAATTATAAATAAAAATAAGCAACATAATAGACATTAAGTAAAAATGCACACACATTATCTCAATTAAATAATAAAAAATGCATCACAAAATCACTTTCTAAATTTAGTTTAATATTTTTTTCTCTTAAATGAAAATAAATTTTTAAAAACATTACATTTGAATTTTCTATTTATTATATTTTTTAATATTACATGCAAGATTTATAAATTAAAATTTTCAATCTCATTATTTTATTTAAATTAATGTAGCTTAGTTTATTTGGTAATAAATTGAATAGCATATGATTTTAATTATGAGAAAATAGGTCATGCACTAATAGTGTAAAGTAGTTTTATACTGTTATCCAATCACAAACCACTATTTATTATAAGTTTGTTGATTTTTATAATATATACTTTAAAAGTCATATCAATGGTGATTTTTAATTGGTTAACAATGTAAAACTTTTTAAATTGACAATGCATGACTATTAAACTCTTTAATTATTTGTTTAATTATTGGTTAAACTATTCATTTGGTCCCTATAGTTGTTTCCAGTTTAAGTTTTAGTCGCTTTATAAGAAAATTGTAAGTTTTAATCCCTGCACAGTTTGTTGTGGTAGTTTATCATTGTCAAAATGATTTTGTAGTGATTTTAATTAGACTGACAGAAAAGTTTTTATGGTGTTAGTAATAAAGACCAAAATTTAACTTTTATGCATATGTAGGGATTAAAATTTATATTTTTCCCATGTTAGGACTAAAACTTAAATTGGAAACAACTATAGGGACCAAGTAAATGGTTTAACCTTAATTATTTGAAGTAAAAATTTAAGTTACTATATTGTATGCATAAAATAAGAATATAATAAGTACAAATGATTAATAAATTGTTCACATAAAAAAAAATTTAAAATAAATATAAAATTATATTAATATACATTTTAATATGGTTACATTAAAATATATTTTATGAATAATAATTCAAAATAAAGATTTTTGAACACATAATAAATTTTAAAATAATAATGAAGGACATAATTAAGAGATAAGTTACTATTATATAAATTTATGAAATTCTACACATTATTTTAATAAACATAAACTAATATGAAAAGTTATACATTTAACAAACATATATTAAATTTATCAAATTTAATAAATATATCATATTTATTAAATATAATATTTAATAGTGTTATTAAATTTAGCTATGTATTTTATTTAATAAATACATTAACTAATATTATATAAGGAAAGAATTTATTTATTTATATATTTATAAAAATATAATAAATAATACTATAAAATTTAAAAATATTATTTATATATTTTTATAAATGATACACTGATAGCATTAAATATTATATTAGTATTTGTGTTCAAGACTATTTTAATTTTTTTAATTTGGTTACCTTAAAATATGTTACATATATAATAATAACTAAAAATAAGGATTTTCTAAAATATAAAGTAAAATTTAAAATAATTCAAAATAATTTATTTAAAATAATAATTAAGAATAGAAATTAAGAGATATATATTATTATAAAAAAAAATTATACATTACTTAAACTAATAAGATTGTTAATGTTTACTTATATATATAGGTATTAGATTTTGTAATAATTACTTTTATTTAATAATATATTTTAAAATATAACATTCATGCGAAAAGTCATAGGTTTGATAAACATATATTGCAATTGTTGAATTTAATAAATGTATTATATTTAATAAATACAATAACTTTTTTTAGTACATGTTGAATTAACAAAACAAAAGGAAAAGACTACAACACTGCGACTGCAGAATCATGAAGCAAAGCTTCTACTATATCGTGAGGCGCAAGGAGCCAATCCTCTGACATTGAATGATGTCTCAAACACCAACTAGCTACTAGCTAATAAATCAGCCACCGTATTGGACTCTCGAGAAATCAGAATAAGATGGACGTTCCAAGCCCTTTCCAAAAGCATCCGAATCCTTCGAATATCATGCCCATACTCGTGCATACTGATACGCTCTTTACATTTATTCAACGAAAATGATACTTTTGACACCCGTTTAATCAAAACACCCCTCCGACACCCATTTAAAATAAATTATTTTTGCTGAGTCAATTAGTGATTCTTATGTGGATTTTGATAAAAATAAATAAAGAAAAATAAAAAACACCCAAATTTCAAAAAGAAAAGCAAAGGCAGCAGGAGGGTTTCTGAAATACAAATTGGGAAGGAAGGAGAAAGAAGGTAGCGCGAGGGAAGGAGAAAGAAGAAACATGGAAGGAGACAAAAGAGAATTGCAATTTGGAGGCTTGTTTAAGAGGAAAAGGTGAGAACAAATAAGAGAGGGAATCAAAAACACAGAGAGGAAGGGAAGGAGAAAGAAGGGACCTAGAAGAATAAAGAGAAGGATTGTAAAGGGGAGACTTGCTTGAGAGGAAAGGGCGACAACGAAGAGGGAGTACCAAAGAGGAAATATTCACATGCAACAAAAGGAAAGGGTCATGGTTCGACATTTGGAATTCATTCTCTGAGGATTGCTTGTTTATTATTTTTTACCATGAGTATGAACTTGTTATGTTTCTCTTGTTCAATGTGGAGTTTTGTTGGATTGTTATGTATGAGTAGCTCTCTATTTGATTGGGTTGTGAATGAGATGAAAATTGAGTTTTTATGATATGGTATTTGATTATTTTAAGGGTTAAGGTAGAGAATATAGATGGGGTGTCAAAAAATATTCCCTTCGTATGAATTGCTTGTTTGATGGATTGTTTTGTATTGCAAAGTAGAGTAATACAAACTGGGTTAATTCTGTTAGTGGGAGTAGTTAACTTTGTTGAGTGAAGTGTTAACATATTGTATCTAATATCAAACTTGTATAAATATTTGTGTTTAGCTATATGCAACAAATACTACAATCAATAATTTTTTACTCCCATTATTGTTAACTATCTCATTAGTTTGTGTGTGTGAGTTTTGGCTGTCATTCTTGGGCATAATTATTATTAGTAGAATAATTCATTTAACCCATTGTTATGCTCAATTAACCATTTGATCATGATCTCGTTGACCTAAAAAGTGTATCACTGATCCTTTCACTGCATGCCAAATACTTATTGTTAGTAAATTTTTTTTATAAAATTTTTCATTGTAGATTATTAACATATACAATTATATTCGAAGGGATGCAACTCTTACCAAGACAATGAATCATATTGTACTAGAAGTAACATTATCTAACTATACAAAGCACATGGTTAACCATTTATTTACATGGCATTGACCATGCATAGGATTGAACACTTGGTTAACCATTTATTCATCAGATCTACCAGAACAAAAGAATTAACCAATTTATATACATGAGTTAACTATTATACTAAGAACAATTAACCATTAAGGTCTTAAATTGAGTATTGAATATTAAGTCATTGTTACTAATTGTTGGTTCATAAATTTAAGGACCCTAATTATGAACAACGATTAGTGCTCCAAGAGATGCAACTCTTACGAATGACATGTCTCATATTATATTGGAAGTATCAATTTTAACCATATATAGCACTCGGTTAACCATTTATTTACATAGAGTTAACCAAGTGTAGGAGTGAACACTTGGATAATCAAATCTATTGGAGCAAAAAAATTAACCATATTATATACATGAGTTAACCATTATACTATAAATAATTAACCATTAAGATGTCATTGAGTTTTGAAAATCAAGTTGAAGTCATTATTACTAATTGTTGGTTCTTAAATTTAAACACCCTAATTAACAACAACGAATGGTGTTCCAATAGATGCAACTCTTTTGAATGCAATGTCTCATATTATATTGGAAGTATCATTATTTAGCCATATACAGCACAAGGTTAACCATTTATTTATATGGAGTTAACCATGGATAGGAGTGAACACTTGGATAACCACATAAAGTCAAATCTATCAGAGCAAAAAAAATTAACCAGTTTATATACAAAAGTTAACCATCATATTATGAACAATTTGTTGGATCGATTGGGACAACGCAGCGAAACTAAATTATATGTCCCCTTATTGTTCAAATGAATGGCACAAATTAAGGCTAATATAAGATAGAAGAAATAAAGGATTACCTCTTGAACCATTGAACGATACACGCGAGCAGCGTCTCTATAGGTGTGCACACAAATAAATGTGTATCTCAACGCCCGCACTAAGGTTCCTCTCAGTTTGCTGTGCTAGCAGCAATCAGAGGTGATGATGGCTAACCCTAATTTATGTCTCAGTATCATCTACAGCCACACCTCTTATAACAAGTATTAATAGGAAGTAATTAGGGTTAAAGAGTGTCATTCATGATGGGCTCAATTCTAATGAATTGACCTATTAAAATTGTTCTGGTCCAACCAATTTTTATTTCTAGTGGGCTTATCTTAAGTGTGCAACCCTATAGGTTCTCTTAATAATAGGCCTTAATATTAAATATCAAGTGCATATCCCAACACAATTAACCATTAAGGTCTCAAAATGAGTTTTGAATATCAATATCAAGTCATTGTTACTGATTGTTGGTTCTTAAATTTAAGGACCTTGATTATAAGCAATGAATGGTGCTCCAAGAGATGCAACTCTTACGAATGTCATGTCTCATATTGTATTAGAGGTATCAATAATTAACCATATACGGCACATGGTTAACCATGTATAGGAATGAACATTTGGATAACCACCTATTCAAGTCAAATCTAGTAGAACAAAAAAATTAACCAACATATATATTCAATTAACCGTAATAATAGGAACAAATAACCACTAAGTTTTCAAATTGAATACACTTGTTCAAGGACAATGTCATTGTTAAGGAGAGGTACCCTGCAAACACCAAAAAATAAAAAAGCACTCAATGCCAATGTCGTCACACATTACATCCGATATGGTCATTTCTAATTATGACTACACAAAAAAATATGTCTTGACCATGGCAGCCAAATTTAGACATGAGCCTTGTTTTAGTGACCTACATATCATAGTGTCAAAGTTAAAATCTTATGATAAGTAATTCTAATTTATAAACATTATAAGATTAAATAAACTTAAATGGATGTAAAGTGAACTAGAAGAAGAATGGTAACCTACTATTAAGCATGTTGCTATGCAAATACTCACCTTCTAAACTATTCATCAGTGGGTTTAAATGGATTACATGATGCCATTTGACTTGGTCAAAGACCAACTAGTAGCCCAATTTCTTTATGTTTTAAAAATGGAGACTCATCAGTTACAACACGGCTGTTCCTAAATGGTGGTGGCACCACTATATGTATCATACAAGTAGGCAATGGGTATACTTGATTTTATTTTTCAAATTTGTTGTTGAATACATTTGGTTACTCTAGGTTAGGCATCACAATGAACTAGTATTAAATATAAGCTATTAAGCGCCACTTCACCTATGTTGGTCCTAACATATTTGATGGGCTTGATATATTATATTTAGTTATAAAAACTAGAATTAAAATTATGAACATTGTATATTATATTCTGCTTTAATTATTTATTGGTTTTATATTTTTATTTATTTATTTTTTATCATACATGTACCCTAATTTGTAAAATTTTTGTACCCAATACTACTACCTAAATTCCTACACCATAAGAAACCATCCACATCCAACATCATCTTCTACCTAAGCAAACAGCAGCGTGCTTTCCTTTTGCAGACCCTGTGTCTAAGAAGTCAACAATCAATACTCCAGTCTGGCTTTCAAAACTTGACTAATACTACAATTATATGCTTCAATTTTAAAGCAACAAAACAACAAAGATGATGGTCACAAGTCTTTTTGTTTTTGGTACAAATACTAGTACTAGTTTGCATTTTTTTTTCTTTTCCTTGTGCACTATAACTAAGAACTCTGCTTTGTCCTGAGAAGGTGATCCTAAAATCAACATATTCTCACTAAATAGTCAAAGTTATTACTCATCAACACACAATCATTACTACTAAGTCCAGGTGAAAGATGAGAAAAAGATATTTAAAATTAAGTACATTTCCCAAATTCATACTACTCTAGCAAATTGTCAAGTAGAAAATGTTCATCATGTGAAAGTATAATGACATACAAATAATTCTGTCTAGTGATATAGGAAAAGATCTTGAAAACTACCTGAACTCGAAAAATTCTTCACTCTTGTCCCTTATCCTTAGGGATAAATAAAGAAATTTCACAATTCCTCCTAAATGCAATTCTACACTGCCAAATAGTGGGTGTTTGTAGCTTGAGTTAACCAATCCTTTCATCTCACTTGACATCAACTTCAAGGTGACAATGCTAAATACAACGAATTCTATACCTTAAGCATATTACTTAGCAGGAAGAAAACTTGATTGCGAAACCCACCAAAGAAAGCAATATTAAAGCCAATAAGTAATATTTTGGTATGAAATATTGAAGCCAATATGTTTTAGATAATACCAACTTATGTTACTTTAATTTCAGTAATGTAGGTTTGAGGATCAACGGATAAGGTATTCTGGAACATTAAGATTCCAAAGCTTAAACTCACAAAGAAAATAGTGAACTTAATTGTAATTAACTAATAACCATTAAAACTCCTAAACCAACCATCCTAACCATTATTAGGAAAATAACCAAAAATGTAAACAGTGTTAAAAATAGCTATATAACTTGGTATTATCTAAAATCTCAAAAGCAAACAATCTCACAACAAAATTAAAGTCAAGAGACAACACAAGCATAAGCAGACACAAAATGTGGCAAGGTAATGGTGTTTCTTCATGTGTTGTTTAATATTCAACGTAAGGACAAAATGACATACCCAAAAGCAGAGAAGTAGCATAAAGAAGTGTCCTTCAAGCCTTTTATCTAACGCATTTATAAACTCACATACCCACAAATCGAAAGAACAAAACAACCACAAAAAGACCAAAATTTCACAAGCATGAAACCCTTTTCTCATATCGAGAAATTTAATAAAGTAATAAAAATCACAAATTTTTTAGGACAAACAAATACCCACATGAAATTTCACACACAAAATGGTAAACCTTAGAAATATTGAAAAGAGGTATAACCTGTGGCTGGTGAGTGAAAAGCAGCGCATGGCCAGACAACCGTGACAAATGTAGTGCCCACTCTGGGTTAAGGTGAACTCGAAGTTCTCCTCAGTGAAGATCAACAAAGGGAGAGAGAATACCTCAAAAATTCAATTGTCGCAATTCCTCTATTGTTATTCCATTGTCGGCTATGAAGGAGAAGTCTGGGGAAGAAAGGGTTGCATTTTCACTTTCAACTGAAGAGGGACAAAGAGACGAACGTTTTTCGCTCCTAAACTTTTTTTTTATTTTAAAACATACTTTGCTGACTCATTTACTGATTTAATTATTAAATAATTAAATAAAGAGTTGTTATATTTGGACACTCACATAATAATTGCCCATTATTAGACACTCACAAACATGTCATTTTTTATTTTATTTAATTATTTAACAATTAAATCAATTAATGAGTCAGCAAAGTATGTTTTAAAATAAAAAAAAGTTGGGAGGGAAAAATGTTCGTCCATTTGTCCCTTTTCAATTGATCATAGAAATGCAACCCTTTCCTCCCCCAACTTGTAACACTCATTTAATTCTAAATATAATTCATATTAATTTAATTATTACTTTAAGTTGATGAAAATGTGAGTAAATTTTTTTTTTTTTGATAATAGCAAAACAGAATTTAGAAATAGAAGTGAAATGATAAAAACTGCTTATGTATATATATATATATATATATATCCAACTGTATATCATGGTTTGAGTAATACATAATAGTCAAAGAGAAAACAAAAGTACATTAAAAGACATATACTACCTTACCCAATATATACATCAAAAAAATCCTATACAGAGCAATATTTATCTACCTTATCCCATAAGAAAATATTATAAACTAGGTCTACAATCTGGAGGAGTATCCTCTGACTCATCCTCAGCATCATCAGGCATTGCTGTCATCTTCAATAATCATAATTGAACATGCATAACAAAAATAATGGAGTGAGGTGATTTATTCTAAATCACTTTCACATGTATGGTAGGAATTTAAATACAATTAATGAAGAGAACCTAAGGTTTATTCTAAGTTATACTACACTACCCTTGACTTGGTATGTATCCATACTTCTCATCAGTGAGTAATAGTTCTCAACAGAACCTGGGAAGTGACTAGGAGTACATATATCTCATCAACATCATCACATGGCACAATCCTCATCATCAATGAGGAACAAATATCAGTCAGAACGTCCATTTATAGAGATATACTCTCAAACCAATCCCGGAATGCTGAGTAGTTGTCGGGGTTATCGAGCTTGGTCAGGTGAATATCCCAACTCACAGGCGCTACCCTGGCTATTAGGACTTTCACCACTTGATACCTACCCTCGAGACCTCCCCAAATGGGTCCCTACCTTTCATTCCTCAGCGTACCAAACTGTAGCTTTCCTAACAGGGTGTCATGCCACTGCATATCCCTTGCTTTCCATTACTCACTAATCTATTAATTTCTAAAGGTTCACTCTGGTCTCAAAAATTTAAGCACCAGTATAATTTCTACTAACATCTCTGCCTTATATTACAGAGATTTGATCCATACATATCATTTACATAATTCATAATTCAAATTAAAGCACATAATCAATAATTCAATAAAAATAAAGATATACAAATTAAAATAAAAACTAATAATTAAGAAATAAATCATAGAATGGTCAAAAATTTCATAAAAATAATTTTTAAGCTTAGAAAAATAATTAGAATTTTATCATGAATTTTTGGAAATTTTTTGAAATTTAGTACTTTTAAGAAAAATGTGTCCACAAACACTTATAGAGCACAATTAGAAGTACCAAATAAGCTTTAAAATTTATGAAATTTTTACAAATGGTCTATTTGTGTGTCTAGACCTTACCTGAACGATAAAAACTTAAACTAAAATTTCTACAGTAGTTTTCTAAAAATAAATTCATAAATAGCTCATAAAATAATTTTTATACTTAGTTTCATATTATGAGATTTATGTTTTATTTCTTCTACTATTTTTGCTAAACTAATTGAGTATTACTAAAATTTGATAATATAATAATTTAATTATCTATTATAACAGCTAAAAAATATTTTTATTAAATTTGGGCAGTATAACAACTTAGTAATTCTACTATAATTATTTGAATTCGAGCAGTATAACAACTTAATAATTATACTATAGTTGTCTAAATTTGAGCAGCATAACTACTTAATAAATGTATTTTAATTATCTAAAATTGAGCAGCATAACAACTTAGTAAAAGCTTGAATTTAATATTAAACATTATAATATTTATAAAACTTAATAAACTTAAACATCGATAGGTTTAGGAGAAAACCTTTCCTACCAATATGCAAAGTAATTGAAAATTAGAATCAACCCCACTCCCCCCATTACCTCAAAGAGTTTGTGAAGTTGTTGGTGCAAAGCTCCTAGGAAGAGGATTTTTACTAGTTATTTGGAAAACTAGTAGAATTTTGGCATAAAAGCAAAGTAAAATAAATTTTTTCTAAAGAAAGAGAGAGTCTCTATGGAGACATACGGAAGAGAAGAGGAGTGAAGATTTTGGTTCATGTTTCATGGCTATTTATAGGAAAAAAATGGCCTTAGGTATCCATGGGAGTATGTCACCCATGATATCAAAAATACAAATTTTGATTTGTTTTTAATTGAAAATTAGGGACACATATATAAGTAGGTGGTGAATCACCTCTTGGTAGATTAGCAACGTAGGATAGCATCTGTCCCAAAATTTTCTAGTACAATTTTTGACTGTTAATTAATTAGCCGGTACCGATAAAATTGAAAAAAATTAGTTTTTAATATCAAAATAATTAATTTAAATATAAATATGAAAAAATGTAATATTTTTCATCAAAAATAATTTCTAAAAATAAATTTTAATTTATTATTATTTTTTTCAAATTATATAAGCATATTTTGTATATCTTAAGCTTGAAAAATTCATATTAAATACATTTTAATTCAATAAATGCTGAAATTTTTATGAAAATTATAAAATTACATATTTTATCTAGAAATGTACTAAAAATATTATTTTCACCATTTTTGGATGTCAAACCAATACTGAGTTGGTTATTTGACAACTACGGGTATTTTGGTCATTTTGTACAGGAATTTCAGAAAATCCCCAGAAAATTTTCAAAATTATATTTTAATACTTATGACATGATTTTAAAATCAAATTGACATTTTAATATCAATTGAATCTTTTTCTCATGCAAGCCCTTAATATTGACAAATAAGGACAAAATCATCATTTTCTAATTTCTCCAAACTTTGGTTCGGAAAAATTATTAAAAATCACGATTAGATAGTTTTTGATATTTTGAGTTTAACCATGGGTATTAGAATTTTTAGATTCATTCCCAATTTTTTAGAATTAAATATAGAATAAATAAATAAATAAAACAATTAATTAAGTAAAAGTGAAGGTGTTACACAACTCCTCCTTCACGGTTGACGGTGGAACAACAATAGAGGAACCGCAGCAACCAATTTTTTAGGTTTTCTCTCTCCCTTTGTCAGTCTTCACTAAGGAGGACTCCAAGTTCACCTTAACCCGGAGTGGGCACTACATTTATGACGATTGTCTGGTCGTGCACCCCTCTTCACTCACCATCCACATGTTCTCCCTCCTTTCAATATTTGTAAGGTTTACCATTTTCTCTGTGAAATTTCTTGTGGGTATTTGTTTGTCCCAAAAAATTTGTGATTTTCATTACTCTATTAAATTTCATGAAATGAGAAAGGGGTTTTGTGCCTGTGAAAATTTGGTCCTTTATGGTTATTTTGTTCTTTCGATTTGTGGGTATGTGGGTTTATAAATGCGTTAGATTAAAAGCTTGTAGGACCCCTATTTATTCTACTTCTTTACTTCTAGGTATGTCACTCTGTCTTTAAGTTGAATATCAGGCAACACATGAAGAAACACCATTACCTTGCCACATTTTTGCATCTGCTTATGCTTACGTTGTCTCTTGACTTTAATTTTGTTGTGAGATTATTTGTGTTTGAGGTTTTGTTAACATTGTTTATGTTTTTGGTTATCTTCCTAATAATAGTTTGGATGGTTGGTTTAGGAGTTTTGATGGCTATTGGTTAATTACAACTATGTTGATTGTTTTGTTTATGAGTTTGACCTTTGGAATCTTAATGTTTCAAAATACCTTCTCCCTTGATCCTCAAACCCACATCACGAAATTAAAGTTATATAAATTGGTATTATCTAAAACATATTGGTTTCAATATTTCATACTAAAATATTACATATTGGTTTCAATATTTCATACTAAAATATTACATATTGGCTTCAATATTGCTTTCATCAGTGGCTTTGGCAATCAAGTTTTCTTCTTGCTAAGTTATATCGAAATTAAAGTTGTATTCCATACTCTTATTACGTATTGGCTTCAATATTACTTTCATTGGTGGGTTTGGCAATAAAGTTTTGTTCTTGTTAAGTAATATGCTTAAGGCATAGAATTTCCTGTATTTATCACTGCTGCCTTGAAGTTGGTGTCAAGTGACATGAAAGGATTGGTTAACTCAAGCTATGAACACCCATTATTTGGTAGTGTAGAATTTCATTTAGGAAGATTTGTTAAATTTCTTTATTTATCCCTAAGGATAAGGGGCAAGAGTAAAGACTTTTTCAAGTTTGGGTAGTTTTCAATATCTTTTCCTATATCACTAGACAAAATTATTAGTATGTCATTATACCTTCACATGATGGTGATGTGCAAAAACCGCAAGTGCATGGTTGCCGTCAAGTAATAATTCAAAGATCATATCCACAAGGATTGCGCATTCAATGATTATTGCTAAATAAATAAAAATTAAACAAAAGTAATTTAATTTGGAAAATTTAGGGTTCAATTAATTGAGAGAAAAATACAATTAAAGATTAAATTAAACGACAATTAAAAATTAGGGGTAATTCAAGATGAGAAGCTTTCTAGGATTGGGGTTTCACACTACGATACTTAATGCCTTAATCTTACTACCTATGTGCTTCACTTGTTCTTATTGAAGGTGAATTAACCTAAGGTACTTTCCGTTCTCTTTCAAGATGCAAATGATGACTAATCGAATTTACCACCTACTATCGTGACGACTGTGTTCAATTAGACCCACTAATTTCTTTGTTAATTCAATTACTTCTCGAAGGCTTTAACCTACTTTCATAGTTTAGACCTAAGTTTCTTTCCTATGGGTCTAATGTTTGGGTTCACCTTTTAGTATTTCCCCAAATTCCTAAGGTTATAAAAAAAAAAGCTAGCCAATTCATTTCACATAAATAAAGTAATAGAAGAGAAATCAAAAGAGGAACAAGATCACACATAGAGAAACAAAAATTAATTCATTGAGACAATCATAAGGCTATGCCCAATCCTAGAAAAATAGGATTTTACTCACACATAGTCATGAGAGAACACCAAAAAGAAAAGAAAAAGAACATAAAGATAAACTGGAGACAATTGAGGAAGAAAAGAACAATCCTCCAATTCTCCGTGTTCTAAATGAGGTTGAAAGATCCCATTAAAAAATCCTAGGAATGTTTACTTATAACTAAATTACAATGGTCTTAATCTATTCCCAAAAAGAAGTTCAAAACTTGTAAAATAACTCAAGCCTTTCTGCCCACCATGTGGTGATGATTACCATCTGATGGTGATAGACGTGTAGGGAAGTAAAAAGGCTTCCAACAGATGCACCACTGCGTGGTGGTGGACGCCACCTAATGGTAGCGAACATGCTGGTGTAGATTTCAGCATCAGGGAATGCACTACCGCGTGGTAGTGATTACCACCTGATGGTGGTGATGTGTCCAACAATTTTTCTTCAAGTTTTCTTTTTCAAATGCTTTAGGGTGACCCTCATTCTTTCCAAGTGGATTTCTAAGCACCCAAAGATTTTTAAATCATCTAAAGAGCTTCCAAATTGTCAATCTTTTGCTCTTTAAGTCCAAAGAAACCAATAAAATTTTCTAAAACCAAAGACAAGCAAGGAAAAAGGCGTAACATGATACAAGAGGGGAAAATAATGCAATTAGACACATAACTAGTCCTAAACTACAATGATATGCATGTAATTTAGTAATGAAAACTATGCTAAATATGTTATAAAATGCACACATCAGATGGATATTTTCTACTTGACATATATGCTAGAGTAGTATGAATCTGCAAGTTTACTTAATTCTAAATATCTTTTTCTCATCTTTCACTTGGACTTAGTAGTAATGTTTGTGCGATGATGAGTAATAGTTTTGACTATTTAATGAGTTCTTAGTAACAGTGCACAAGGAAAAGGAAAAAAAAATGCAAACTAGTACTAGTATATGTACCAAAAACCAAAAACTTATGACCGTCATCTTTGTTGTTTTCTTGCTTTGGAATTGATGCATATAATTGTAGTATTAGTTAGGTTTGAAAGCCAAACTGAAGCATTGACTGTTCACTTCTTAGACATAGGGTCTGTAAAAGGAAAGCACGTAGATGTTTGCGTAGGTAGAAGATGATGCTGGTTATGGATGGTTTGTTATGCTGTAAAAAAATTTACAAATTAGTGTACAAGTATGATAAAAGTTACCTTTGAATGTTTGTCCAAGGACTACTTCAAACTTTTTATACTTGATTTTTGGCTATTTTTGTTGTCATGGACCCATGTTTCTCCTTGGAAGAAATAAAATTTTTTGTTAACATTTCATAAAGGGAATATTTAACTTATTGGTTTGCACACCCTTGATCACTTATAGTAGCTAACAAATTTGAGATATTTAGTTGCCATATCTTGATCTAATTGTAGAACACTTGGCTAGCGATCAAACGATGTAATTAGGCACTTGAATGTGGTTTAGACTAACACTATCTACAACAATTTTGAGATGGTGCCAGAGCCAAGGATTTAATAGAATTTTGAAAAGAAAATGATTTTCTAACCATAGAAATTAGAAAGGTTATATTATACCTAGTGGGATGACGCACTTATTCTAGTAGAAAGTTTATATTATTGTAGAAAGGAGTAAAAGGAGTTTTAAGTAGCAAGTTCACAAATCCAGTGGAAGTAATCATACAATTTCATGAAACCAATTTCAATGATGTTGTTTAGGAAAAGAAGTAAATCCTTTCTTAATTGCGCATTCTAAACCCTTGGTTGAGGTCTAGCATTGCCAATTTGTTGGCCTCTATCTGATGATCATATGAAAAACAAATGAAAAATAAATAAATAAAAATATAAAACTAACAAATAATTAAAGCAGAATATAATATACAATGTTCATAACTAATTAATTCTAGTTTTTATAACTAAATATAGTATATCAAGCCCATCAAATATGTTAGGACCAACACAGGTGAAGTGGTGCTTAGCAGCTTGTACTTAATACCAGTTCATTATGATGCCTAACCTAGAGTAACCAAATGAATTCAACAACAAATTTGAAAAATAAAAGCAAGTATACCCAAAGCCTACCTGTATGGTATACATAATGGTGCCACCACCATTTAGGAATAGCTTTGTTGTAGTTGATGAGTCTCCATTTTTAAAACATAGACAAACTAGGCTATTAGTTGGTCTTTAACCGAGTCAAATGGCATCATGTGATCCATGTAAACCCACCAATAAAAGCAATATTGAAGCCAATATTGGCAGACCAACTAAGAAAGTGGATTACACAGCCTGGCTCTAGTTTCTAGATGTCAAATGTCCTTCTAATGCTCACTTGTTGAGTTGAAGCATACATTTGATGATGTTCTTGAATCTAAACTTTGGCCAAATTCATGGAACTTATAACTTAATTTTTAAATTTTTGTATACCTGTGTCAAGACAAGGACATTTTTAATGAGTCATTGATACTACTTCTTCCCCTATTTTGGTTATTAAGCTTAGTGAGATAGTTTCAAATGTCATGCTAGTTTCCAATAGATGATTTGTATTTGTGCATGCCCACTAATATAGCAACATGCTTAATAGTAGGTTACCATTCTTCTTCTAGTTTACTTTACATTCATATAAGTTTATTTAACCTTACAATGTTTGTAAATTAGCATTACTTATCAAAATATTTTAACTTTGACGCTATGATATGTAAGTCACTGAAATAAGACTCATGTTTGAGTTTGGCTACCATGGTCAAGACGCACTTTTTGTGTACTCATTATGAGAAAGGACCATATTGGATGTAATATGTGGCAGCACTGGCATTGAGTATTTTTTTTTTTTTTGTGTCTACAAGGTACTACTCCTTAACAATGACATTGTCCTTGAACATGTGTACTCAGTTTGAAACCATAGTGATCATTTGGTCATACTATTATGGTCAACTGAATATATACATTGGTTAATTTTCTGGTTCTGCTAGATCTAAATTGAATAAATAGTTATCCAAGTATTCATTCATATACATGGTTAACTCCACGTAAATAAATGGTTAACAATGTGTTGTATATGATTAATTATTGATACTTCCAATACAATATGAGGCACAACTGTTGTAAGAGTTGCATCTCTTGGAGCACCATTCATTGTTGATAATTAGGGTCCTTAAATTTAAGAACCAATAATCAATAACAATGACTTGATATTGATATTTAAAACTCAATTTGAGACCTTAATGATTAATTGTTCATAGTATAATGGTTAAATCATGTATATAAATTGGTTAATATATTTGTTGTGATAGATCTAACTTTAAGTAGTTATCCAAGTGTTCACTCTTGGACATGGTTAACTCCATGTAAATAAATGGTTAACCCTGTGTTGTATATGGTTAAATAATGATACTTCCAATACAATATGAGACATTGCATTCGAAAGAGTTGCATCTCTTGGAGCATCATTTATTGTTGTTAATAAACCAGAACATGAAGAACAAGAACTAGATGAGATTAATGATGGAAGAGACGTTCGATGAACAACATGTCAGATAAGGAAACCATCTTGGCACTCAGACTATGTCATGGTAAGTCATGATGCATATTATCTTCTAATTAAAGAAGGAGAACTATCAACCTTTCAAGAGGCTTTGAGGAGTTCATATGCTTCTTAATGGATGGCAGCAATGCATGAGGAAATGGAAGCCTCACATAGAAATAAAACATGGGAACTTGTTGTCCAAAGGGTCATAAAGCCATTGGAAACAATGGGTATAGAAGATCAAATGAGATGGTAATGAACAAGTGGAACAATATCATGCAAGATTGGTGGTCAAAGAATATGCTCAAAAAGAAGGTATTGACTTTAATGGGATATTCTCATCAGTCGTCAGACTGACCACTATCAGAGTTATTCTAGCTATGTGTGCTGCATTTGACTTACATCTTGAGCAACTTGATGTAAAGATTGCTTTTCTTCATGGAGAACTTGAAGATGAAATATATATGCTCCAACCAGAAGGCTTTAAAGAACTAGGAAAAGAAAACTTGGTTTGCAGGTTAACCAAATCTTTGTACGGTTTAAAGCAGGTGCCAAGGTGCTAGTATAAGAGATTTGATTCCTTCATTATTAGTCGTGGTTACAATAGACTGAGTTCAAACCATTGTACGTACTACAATAGATTTGATAATAATGATTTTACCATTTTGTTGTTGTATGTGGATGACATGTTGATGGTAAGCCCCAACAAATATCGAATCCAAGAATTGAAGGCACAATTGGCTAAGGTGTTTGATTTGAAGGACTTGGGACCAATAAACAAGATTTTATGGATGCAAATTCACCAAGACAGAAAAGATAGGAGGATTGGACTTTCTCAAAACAATTACTAACTAAAGGTCTTGCGGTGCTTCAACATACAAGACTGCAAGCCAATTTCTACCCTATTTCCTATCAATTATAAATTATCCTCATGTATAAGTCCTAGCAATGAAGCAAAGAGAATGAAAATGTCTCAAATACCTTATGCATCAACGATGGGAAGCCTTATGTATGCCATGATTTGTAAAAGACCAGACCTTACACAAGTAGTGGGGGTAATTAGCAGCTTTATGGAAGATCTTGGTAAAGAGCATTAGAATGTTGTTAAGAGGATCCTTAGATACATTAAAGGAACCTTATGTGTTGCATTACGTTTTGGAGGATCAAAATTTATTATAAGAGGCAATGTCAATTCGGATTTTGCAAATGATCTTGATAAAAGAAAATCTACTACTGTTATGTGTTTTCACTTGCAGGAGGGGTGGTAAGTTTCTTATCCAAATTAAAGACTATTGTAGCTCTATCTACTATGAAAGCTGAATATATGGCAGCTACTTAAGCATGTAAGGAAGCTATTTGGATTCAAAGGCCAATGGAAGAACTTAGGCACAAGCAACAGAAGACTATTGTGTATTGTGACAGTTAAAGCACCTTGCTTATTGTAAGGAATCCAACTTTTCATTCCAGGACAAAACACATAAGCATCCAATACCACTTTGTTCGAGAAATAGTAGAGGAAGGAAGCGTGGATATGCATAAGATTCATACCAAAGACAACCTAGCAGATGTTATGGCAAAGTCGATTAACACTGACAAATTTATATGGTGTCGATCCTCCTGTGGCCTATCGGAAACGTAAGCAACAAGGAATTGGCAAGATGGAGTGATATTTGAAAGCTAGCAAAAGTAGCTTTAAGTGGAAGATTGTGAAAACGCAAAAGCCGTAAAGCCACTTTTGTGGCTTGCAAGGCAAAAGTTTCAATGCATTCAATTTGAGTAAATTTTTTCTTCACCTGAGTAGGTGGCTATTGAATGAAGAAGGAGTTTAACTCTTATAAATAGTCATCCCATTCTACGAGTTTTTGTATCCTATCGGAGAGTGAAAACGTAAGAGTGTTTTCTAAGTGTTTCTCTTATTTTATAAAGAAAGGTTTTTTCCTTATTAGTTGAGGGTCTTCCACATTAAAACATTATGTGTCAATTCCTATTTTTTTTCTCATCTCTTATTTTAGCTGAGTTATTGTTTTGTCACCCTAGTACCCAACAGTTCCTTCTAAATTAATATGATCAAATAGAGAGAAGTATTTAGTTACATAATTCAATACACAAAAGATAAATATGGTAATAAAGAAAATGTTTGTCAATAATATAGTTGTTAAGATCGAATTGGACCAGCCTGTTTGATTAAAACCCAGTTATGTCATATTGGGGTAAACAATCTAGAAAATCAGTGGAAGAGAACATTGATTAAGAACTGATCAAAACTGGTCAAAATTGGATAAGAAATGGTAAAAAAAAAAAAAAATCACTGTGAACCAGTCTTTTAATTTTTTATTTTTTTTTATTTATTCTAAAATTTTTTTAATTAAATAAATATTAATATATATTACTATTATTTAACTATTTATTATAAATTTTTTATTTTTTAAAACATGTAATATATTTTTTTATCCATGTTAATTTAACATTTTACTTAATTAATTATTTTATAGTTTTAGTTTAGTTTATTATTTACTATATTATATACCATTAAAAATATTTATTTTATTATTACTAGTTTAATCCTGTTTCAATCATAATGAACTGTGAATTAATGTCTCCATTGATTCAATGATGGATCTGTTTTAAAATCATTTAGTTAATAGCATAGTGTTAAGGCTTTGTCCGCCCTTGTGATGAAATTTCGAATTCGTTTCATAAAAATTAGAAGACACAGAGAAATGAAATCTTGAGAAATAAAAAAGAAGTCTTGAGGCAATAGATCATCGACACAAAGCCATCAATAACAAATAATGTTTTCTGGTTTGAGCTTAACTTTTTGACCATGAAGCGTCAGATCTACCACTAGGGCATGCGACATAGGTTCACTGAATGAAGCATATATATTATTGTGGAATTCATTCAATTGATATTTGGCATAATTAGATAAGAAATTAGTAGTTGAAAATTTAAGAATTCAAAATTAATAAAGTTGATAAGTTATGCGATATATAAGGATATGTTTATGTATATGTGTTTATGATAATAAAAAATTTAATATATTTTGTTTTGGATTGGGCTTAAGGTCCAAATTGTACAGTGGGCCATCTTGACCAAAAGTGTTGGATCAACCCAAATCATACAGGGTTGACTAAGGTCAGTGTCACTAATAAAGTGCAACATTTCTATGGTACACCCATGCACGTTGACCCATGTATCGACCCCATGTAAAATTATCCTAACACTACATCAAGATATGGTAACATTACCTCTAAAAGGCCTTGGACCTCGTATCAAGGAATTCGGCTCATCTCAAACTCTTATATATCCAATTAATTAATGTCATTGTAGTAAGTAGACATTTATTACATAACATCACTATAATGAAATTATTATTGACTTGAGCGTCAAAGTGTTTTTTGTAGGTATCCACCCCTTGCTCACATTGTCTCAATTGTGTCAAAGAACTACACCATCAAGAGATCTTTGACTTCGGTCCATGTAGAGAGCACTTTAGTCAACGTCACCAAGAGGTTAATCAAAGTTAGCAATCCCATCTCACCCAGCATGGTCAACACTAGATGTCTACCCAAGCTGAGGCCAGCTCTAATGGCCATGTGGAGGAGGTCACAATCTCCCATGTCGATCCTTCTCCATCTTGGCCCCTGTCACTTATGTTACATAGACTTGTGAAGCTATAGTCAAGAGCGGAGTTGTGGTGGCTTATCTGATGGATGAGTTCATACATTAACTTTAAAACCAAATTATCGAGTTATGCTAACCTCTAAAGCCATTTCAGCCACATGTGAATGACTTGGAACAATGTATAAAGCAATTGAAACATATGTTGTCCCAAAACCAAATACCGCATCAACAAAATCAATCATGTTATGAAGAACCTCATACAATGCTGTGACTACAAGTCATATCATGTCTAGGCTTTTACGTGACATGTATCAAGGTTAAAGAGGAATAATATTGTATCATACGTGTATGGATGGATCAAGATATGTTCCTTTCAAGCATTCTTTTGCAAAGCACACTACTTCTATCGAAATAGTATATCAGTACTAAGTATAGGTGGTAAAATAATTCATTTATCCATAATTCATCCAATCCATCCATGTAAAATCCAATCCAATCCATCCAGTTGTTAAAATAAAAAAAGACTTGGATCGAATTGGATGGATCATATTATTAAATGGATAGATAACAATCCATCCTCTTTTATTTTCAAATTCAATGGAACATTTAATCTTAATGGATCAAAATCAAACCAACATATTTTTTTCATATTTAAATTTTTCTTAAATTTATTAAAAATGCTTTGGTCAAGATCGAGAAAAAAATGCTATGGTTGAGGCCAAGCAAAAGGTGCCTTGGCCGAAGATTCCTTGGTCAAGGTCGAGCCGAAGATGCACTTGCCAAGGTTGAGGGTGAGCTGAAAATGCTCTGGCTAAGGCTAAGCCGAAGATGCACTTGCCAAGGTCGAGGGTGAGCTGAAGATGCTCTGGCTAAGGCTAAGCCGAAGATGCCATGGTTGAGGCCAAAACAAAGATGCCCTGATCGAGGTCATGCCGAAAATGCCCTAGCTAAGATCGAGTCATAGATGCTTTGCTGAAACCAAGCCAAAGATACCCTGCCCGAGGTCGAGGTGAAGATGCCTTAGTCAAGGCCAAGCCAGAGATGCCTTTGCTAAGGCCAAGTCGAAGGTGCTTTAGCTGAGGCTAAGCCCAAATGCCCAAGTCGAAACCGAGTCGAAAATGCTTTGGTCGAGGTCGAGCTAAAATGCTTTAGCCATGACCTACGCCTAGCCGAAGATGTCCTAGTCAAGGCCGAGCCAAGGATACCTTAGTTTGTGGTCAAGCCAAAGATGCCCTAGCTAATTTTGTAATCAAAGTTTGCATAGACATGTAAGATCTATAATTACACATTGTGAATCTACATCCATATTCTTGATTTTGATTTTTGAACTCATCAATCTAACAACAATCTTTCATCATCTTCTACTTTGTGAAACCACACAACAATTAGCATCAAGCCCATCTTTTGAACGTAGCTGACACTTGCCACATATTTCTACCAACTAGCCATCTTCTAACCTTATTTAATTACACACAATTATCATCTCAAAACCATACCCTCTAGATATATACCCAATGAACTAAACAATTAAAGAATTAACACTGCGCATTTGCTTCCTCAATGGACACCAATGATTCTTATACCAAGGTATAAAGTTGTGTTAATATGCCTTGGAACTTTTCAAGTTGCAGACCATCTTGCTTGCAAGCCTAATATAACATAAATTGACAGTGGTCTTAGACTCATACAAGATCCTAAAACCCCTTATCTTGATTTCATGGAAAAGAAAGAAGCAATCAATAATGTTACGAAGCTCCTCTGAAACTGAGTACGAAGACCACCAATTAAAATTTAGTAGATTGTTTCAAGTCTCTTGCACTTCTGCACTTATATACTCTTCGTATATAATATTTTTTTTTAATAGTTAAAATACAAGCACGACAATATATATTAAATAAAATATAATTATATTTATAAATTACTTGTATTTATAAATTTCTTGATTTTTTATTTTTAATATAGCTTTATTATATTTATATTAGTTTATCAACATCATCGTATTCTTGTTCTTTAATGTCATATACATTTTATTAAAAAATATATAATTGTAATTAAATTTAAATCAAATATTATATTTTTAAGTTATGACAACAATTTCCTGTTCATTCAAGGTAAAAATGTATATTAAGAGGTTAAAAAATAAGCGAATCAAGCTTTGATATTGCGTGTTAAATACACATCAATATTCAGTATGAGTAGGATAAAGATTCCTAATGAATCTTAAAATATGACAATCAAAGTGCAGTTCATACTTCATATACACTGAATCCCGAGTTTCACAAAATGTCGATCAAGAGTTCCCATCACATTATTTCCAATCTTATACAACAGCTTTGGCAAATTAAGTTACAATTAGGAAACTATCGATCGACTAAATATTGATTATTCTATTAGTTACAGTAAGTTAAATCAGTGTGTATTTAATTCTCTCTTTTGCTATTTGAGTATAAGCTCGTCATGTACGGGTTAGAAGAATCTACCTTAATCATTCAATTCAGTTTATTTTCCAGAATTTTAGTTTCCTTTGTGTGTATAAGTTTTTTTTTTTTATCTAAAAAATAATGTTAAATTTTATGGTTGTGTCGTGAGAACTTTTATTTTTCTATATCATAGCACAATATATATATATATATATATATATAAAGCAAGAAGAAGAAGATCACTCCCATGGAGTCAGCTAAAAGATAACGATGGAGATGGGTTGCTTTGATTTGATATTGATTCAGATATTCAATTAATATAAATATATTAAATAAAAAGGAGGGAGGAATTAAGTTATTCTAAGAGTAATTTTTAGTAAATCTCCAATAATTCTTTATATATGTAATTAAATTTTATTAATTCAATTACTGAATATTATTAACTCAACGATTATATACACTAAATTTTAAATAAATTGAAAAATATATAATCTTATACTTAATATTAATTTACTTATATTTTTAAAAATTATATTATATTTAAAATTAAATTTATTTAATAAAGTATTAAATAGTTTTAAAAATTTTATTAAAATTTGTACAGTTGATATACTCAATAATAACTTTTAATTTAATGGATTGATAAAATTTAATATGTATAAAGAGTTTTTAAAGGAAATAAGTTTATCATGAGTTATTAATTTTTAGAATAACTTGATTTCTACTCATAAATAAATCATGTCCAAAACTTTCAAATTTCTTTATTTTATTGATAGAGCAAAGTTTTCAAAAATAGAAGTTCTATTTCAAAATTAAAATTTGTCACATGTTCTTAAAGATTTTTTCTTTTTTATGAGTAGATTATTTCTACCACCTAAATTAACTTTGATTAAAAATATTTAGACTCCAAATAGTTTTTCCTTTTCTTGATTCAATAACGATATTATATCAAATTCATACTAGGTTTGAGCTTTGTTCGCCTTATGGGCATGCTTGGCAAGCACATTTTTTTAATTTTGCCCGTATTATTGCTTAAAATTCAAATAAGAATATTTTCATTTTAGCCTCCCTCACATGATATATATCTTGGGCTTTGCTATTCCCACCCTTTTTTTTCCTATTCTCACCCTCAACTTTTACAAAAAATATATATAAAAAGGCATTTTTACCCCACTATTGTAAAACCCTTCGCCCCCCTCCCCTCCCCTCTTCACCTCCTCCTTTTTGTTCTCACCCTCGGCGCCTCCTTCCCTCTCCCCTTCTCCTTCATGAGTTAGCCCCCACTCCACCACATTCTCGCCACATTCTTACCACCACACCCCGTCATTGCTGTTATTCTTGCCGGAATCATCTCATCACGATGACATTTGCAACATCATCGTACTCCGATGAGCTATTTTTTTTCTTTTGGCTTTTTCGATTCAACGGAATTGTGATTCTATTGTGTATTGAAACACAACGAAATCGCAATCCCGTTACACATTTTTTAAGATGCATAACATTATGCATTTTTTATTTTTTGATTCTTTTAATTATTACTTGATTTAAATTATTTATTTTAAATATTTTTTGTCTTTTAAATTATTTATGTATTTTGAAATTTATTCATTGTATTTTAATAATGTATTTATTTTTACTCTTCTAATTTATTTATTTTTGTCCTTTAATTATTTTTTATCTTTTAACTAATATTTTTTTAGAATACCTTTAATAGTGTATTTATTTTTACTCTTAGAATTTTTTTTTCTTTTAATAATATTTTTTTGTCCTTTAATTATTTTTTGTCTTTTAACTAATACTTTTTTGGAATACTTTTAATAGTGTATTTATTTTTAGTGTTAGAATATTTTTTGTCTTTTAATTATTTAGTAATTGTTTACTAACTATTAAATAGATATTACTATTTCAAGTTCATGATGTCACACACAAGGTTTGGTGCCCCTAGTCTTGGATGAGGCCTTCTTCCAGATGATGCGTTAGGCATATCTAGGTGCCCACCGCCGACTACATCTGCACGACGAGCTAAACAGGCTGCAACAACTAGGTAGTATCATAGACAGCAACAGCAGCATAAGGAGGAGGTACATGATGATGTACTCGATCTAGAGCCTGAGGTACAAAAGGAAAAGGAAGAAGAGCCTTAGGTTCATTTGGCTCATCTCATTGTTGGACCTCCATTTGGAGGAGGTCATGTAGACTTGTCATTGCTTAGGTCATATAAGGACCATGTTGTAGGACATATTTGGCTTGGATAGTCGAGTCCTAAGATTAGGCTGATCAACCACAGGGGCAAGGTATTGTTGATGCCCACCTACCTATAGGTGACGAAACTCATACGAAGCTTGTTGGAACCAAAGACATAGAAACATCTAATCTCTCAATGTTTTGAAGATAACAAACTTATTAATGATTAATTATGTGCTTAAAAACTAACCCCGTCACAGCTAAGAAGACCGTCCAGTAAACGAGTTAAAGACCGTCCAGTAGACGTGTTAAAGATCGTCCTACAGACAGGTTAACAACCGTCCAGTTGACATATTAAAAGACCGTCCAGAAGACTCGCCGAAAAAGACCTACCAGTGAACAAACTAATGGCGACTGTCCGATGAATAAACTCACACAAGCCTCCAAGATCATATGTTCAAATGGCTAAGTTTTTAGTTTGAACGTCAATTTTATTTATGCTAAATCTTTCTCGTAATTGACATATTACTACTTCTGTGAACTAACGTTCAAATTTGCTTGAAGCATTAAATAACATCAACACCACTTTAGTGCAAAGTGCAGCAGAATAAATAAAGCAAGTCAACTTATCAAGCTGCCAAGACAAATGAGGAATGTTCAGAAGAACAGACCGCCAGCGCAGTCCTGCACCTTCCTTTTTGGTGCAAGTCTACAAACTGCCATGCCTGATCTTTCTGAAAAGACTGTTTGCACGCTTCTCATTGCATAGACGAGTCAAAGTCCTCTACAACGAATCTTTTCCCTTGAAGACTATATATGCATGCACCAATGAAGAAGCAAACAAAGAATGTGAACAAAAGTGAAGTGAATTGAAAAGGCGAAGTCTGTGAAAAGAACAAAGTAGACTTTTAGAATACTCTGATAGAAGCGTCCACTAGACGATAGCAAAATCTTGTAAAGATCCTCAAAGAGATCTTAAGCTTAATCTTTCAAATCCTCACTACGTGAGTTAATTCCTTTTCTTTAAAACACTTGTTGTGTTGTGAAAGCTTGGAGAGGCTTAGTGTAAAAGAATACTTGGGTTGAGCAATCTAGGGTGATTGCTTTGTAAAGCTTGAAGAGGCCACGAACAATACTTGTAACCTAAGGTTGGTTAGTGGATACCTTCTGGGTGAAGGGACTGGACGTAGCTTAGGTTGAGTGAACCAGTATAAAGCTTTTTGTGTTTTCTTCTCTCTATCCCTACGCTTAAAAACGTTTTGGTTTAGACTGATCTACCTTTTTCGGAAAAGTTTTTAAACGCACAATTCAACCCCCCCTTCTTGTGCGCTTTTTCTTATTTCAATTGGTATCAGAGCTCGGCCTCTTGGGGTTGAGCATCTAACACCGCAGGGGTAAAAACGATCCTGATCACTCATGGAGAATGAAGGACAAGCAATTAACAGACCGCCTCTTTTCAAAGGTCAGAACTACGATTACTGGAAGCAAAGAATGATAGCATTCTTTGATGCATGTCACATAGACATGTGGGAGGTAGTAGAAACTGGCGACTACCTGCCCCTTGACCATGATGGAGTAGAACTCTCAAGAAGTCAATGGACAGAATCTCACAAACAGAGGTATCTTCTAAACTCAAAAGCTAGAAATGCTATGATGTGTGCCCTATCAGAATCTAAATATGAAAAGGTACACAGTCTAAAAAGTGCTAAGAAAATGTGGGACACCCTCGCTCTTGCCTACGAGGGCACCTCACAAGTAAATAGGTCCAAATTGAGCTTACTCGTAAGACAATATGAACTCTTTACTATGGAAGAAAATGAAACTATCGAACTTATGTTTGGTAGATTTCAAACCATAATAAACAACCTAAAGTCCTTAGGCAAAACCTATGATAATTATGATCACATTGACAAAATCTTGAGAAGTTTGCCTAGGCAATGGAGACCGCAGGTTACAGCCTTAAGAGCTTCCAAGGATCTAACAGCACTCTCAATAGAAGAGTTACTTGGAACTCTTAAAGTCCACGAACTGGAGCTGAAACAAGATGAAGGACAAAAGAAGAAATCCATTGCTCTAAGCGTCCAGCGTCCAGCGTCCACCCAGAGGATCAGTGTCCAAGGCACTAAACGTGGAAGAATCCTCCAAGGAAGAATCTGAGAAGGACGACTCTAATGAGGATGAGATATCCTTCATCTCAAGGAAAATACAGGCTATGTGGAGGAAGAAAGGAGGTTCAAGAGCTAAAAGCTTCACAAAGAAGTTTAACAGAACTCCTAAAGAAAAAGGTCCTTCAGTATGCTATGAATGTAAACAGCCTGGACACTTCAGAGCTGAATGTCCCAGTCTACAGAAAGACAAAAAGAGGACATTTTTCAAGAAAAAGGGTCTCATGGCTACCTGGGAAGACATGGACCTATCTTCATCAAATGAAGAAGGAGAAGAAGCCAACCTGTTTCTCATGGCAGAACTAGCTCTGATAGCTCAGACAATGAGCAAGACGAAAAGGTAAACTTCGACAATTTAATTTCTTTACAAGAAGCTTATAATGACTTGCTTGCCAACTCTTCAACTCTTTCAGTAGGATATAGAGAACTGAAAAGGAAATTTTCAAAAATAACAAAAGATTTCAATTTGCTCAACGAAGAGTATAAAAATGTTTCGAAAGAAAATGAAGTTTTGAAAACTAAACATATTTCAAAGGAGACATCTTCTCGTGAAGTCCTAGAACTTCAAAAAGAAGTCACTCATCTAAAAGAAAGTTTGTCTAAATTTGTCAATGGTACTAAAAATCTAGATAAAATCCTATCATATATAAGAAGTCCTCATGACAAATCTGGACTTGGTTTTGTTAAAGAAGAAAACCACAATCTTGGTAAAAATATAACCTTTTGTAAAATATGTGGAAAGAATGGGCATGAATCAACACATTGTAGATATCGTCCAACAAAGAAGGCGTCCAATGCCTTCAGAACTAATAGAAAAGGACCCAAGTCCATTTAGGTACCTAAGTCTATAATAATACCTGTTGCAGATTTGCTTGACAACAGAAAGAATATCCCAGTCATGGTACCTGGACAGTGGTTGCTCACGGCACATGATGGGAGAAAGGTGTATGTTCCAAAGCCTACAACCCAAGAATGGTGGGTGGGTCACCTTTGGAGGAAACCAGAAGGGAAAGATCACAGGTATAGGAACAATCGGTAAGCATTCCTTTCCCTCTATTGAAAATGTTTTATATGTTGAAGGTCTTAGACACAATCTACTGAGCATAAGTCAATTATGTGACAGTGGACACAATGTCTCCTTTGACAAAGACAAATGTACTGTCAAGAATCTAGATGGATCCATATTATTCTCTGCCAAAAGGCAAAGCAATCTTTATAAGATTGATCTAGTTGACCTCACAAATCAAAATGTATCTTGTCTAGTATCCATCAAAGAAAATCAATGGATTTGGCACAAGAAGCTTGGACATGCAAGCTTGAGATTAATCTCAAAGCTATATAAGCATAACCTCGTAAGAGGACTTCCAAATCTTGCTTACAAGTCTGATATTCTTTGTGATGCATGTCAAAAGGGGAAACAAGTAAAAAGCTCTTTTGAATCAAAAAATACTGTTTCCACATCTAAACCTCTTGAGCTATTACATATTGACTTGTTTGGTCTAACTAGAATAGCCTCCCTAAATGGAAAACGATATGGACTAGTCGTAGTGGACGACTACTCTAGATGGACATGGGTTATGTTCTTAAAACACAAGGATAAGTCTTATAGAATCTTTTCTATTTTCTGCAAAAGGATACAAAATGAAAAAGGTGTTTGTATAGCTTCAATAAGAAGTGATCATGGAGGAGAGTTTGAAAACGAAAGTTTTCAAGGGTTCTGTGAGGAGAACGAATTCTCCACAACTTCTCTGTACCACGAACACCACAACAAAATGGTGTAGTAGAGAGAAAGAACCGGTCATTACAAGAAATGGCTAGAACCATGTTAAATGATAACTCAACCCCCAAGCACTTCTGGGCTGAAGCTGTAAACACTGCATGTTATTTACAAAATAGAATTTATGTAAGACCTTTTCTGAAAAAGACTCTCTATGAACTGTGGAAAGGACGAAAACCCAACATATCATATCTTCATCCCTTTGGATGTCAATGTTTCATTCTAAACACTAAGGACAACCTTGGTAAGTTTGATTCGAAGTGTGATGATGGAATACTGTTAGGCTATTTTGAAACATCCAAGGCTTATAGAGTTTACAACTCTAGAACCTTAGCAGTTGAAGAAGCCATCCACGTTAAGTTCAATGACAACAAGCCTGATAATGAAACATCAAAGCTAGACGATTCTTTTGCAGATATGAAGCTGGACGATGCCAGACCTTCAGCGTCCAGAGATCTGATGGGCAATCCAAAAGCAGAGGAAAAAGAACCAACTGGACGCTCTTAGCAAATGAAGACCTATCATCCAGATAATCAAATTCTTGGAAACATTCAAGACCATGTTAGGACAAGATCGACCTTTAAGGAGCAAGCCCAAACTGCCCTGATTTCTCAACTAGAACCAAAGATAGTGGACGAAGCTCTCCTGGACGATGGCTGGATTAGCGCTATGAAGGACAAACTTAGTCAATTCGAAAGGAATGATGTCTGGATGCTAGTTCCTGCACCTAAGGACAAGTCTATCATTGGAACAAAGTGGGTATTCCACAATAAGCTTGATGAAGCTGGCAACGTGGTAAGAAATAAAGCAAGACTTGTAGCTCAAGGCTACTCTCAACAAGAAGGTATAGACTTTACCGAAACTTTTGCACTAGTAGCTAGATTAGAAGCTATTCGCATATTACTTTCATTTGCTGCTCATAAAAATATGAAGCTCTATCAAATGGATGTAAAAAGTGCATTCTTAAATGGCATAATAAACGAGGAAGTCTATGTGAAACAACCTCCTGGTTTTGAGTGTGATACTTTTCCCAAACATGTTTTCAAACTTAAAAAGGCTTTATATGGACTTAAACAAGCCTCAAGAGCTTGGTATGAAAAGCTAAGTTCTTTTCTTTTAGAAAATGGTTTCTCTAAAGGAAAAGTAGATATCACTCTCTTTCGCAAAGACGTCAAATCACATTTTATTATTGCACAAATATATGTAGACGACATTATATTTGGTGCTACTAATGACTCTTTATGCAAGGACTTTTCTAAGATTATGACTGCAGATTGAGATGAGTATGATGGGAGAATTAAAGTTCTTCCTGGGATTGCAAATAAAGCAGACTGGAAACGGCATTTTCATACATCAAACAAAATATGTCAACGAACTACTCAAAAAGTATAAGATGGACGATGCAAAAGAAATGAGTACACCCATGCATCCACATCCATACTTAGCCTGGACGACACTTCTAAAAAGGTAGATCAATCTACATACCGAGGTATGATTGGATCCCTTTTATATCTTACAGCATCCAGTCCTGACATTATGTTCAGTGTATGTCTATGTGCTCGATTTCAGTCTGATCCTAGAGAAACTCATTTAACAGCAGTTAAGAGAATCTTTAGGTATTTAAAAAGAACCACTAATCTTGGTTTATATTTTAAGTCAAACAAAGAATACAGATTGGTTGGTTTTTGCGATGCTGACTATGCAGGAGATAGAGTAGAACGCAAAAGCACCAGTGGAGGATGTCACCTCATTGGTGGGAATCTAGTCTCCTGGAAGAGCAAAAGACAAGGGACGATTGCCCTGTCCACAGCGGAAGCAGAGTATGTCTCAGCTGCGTCCTGTTGCTCACAACTCTTATGGATCAAGCATCAGTTAGAAGACTACAGTATATATGAGAGTAATATTCCTATCTTCTGTGATAACACTACTGCTATAAATCTGTCAAAAAATCCTATCTTGCATTCTAGGGCAAAGCACATTGAAATAAAACATCACTTTATAAGAGATTTTGTTCAGAAGGGAGTCGTCAATATTCAGTTTATTAACACTGAAAATCAATTGGCAGATATATTTACAAAACCCCTTCCTGAAGATAAACTCATCCACATTCGAGATCTTCTAGGAATGGAATTTATAAGTGATTAGTTTTATTCCATAAGCATCCAATATTTCATCGTCCACTTACATTTTTTTTAACTGCCTTTATTTGTGTGTGTGTGCATCCTTATCCGTACCTAATCATGTTTTCTCTGAAAATGATTTGAAATAAATGTTTTCTTGTTGGTCTGAGTCACTCATGCGCCGTACAACCAACCTCGAGAAATGTAAGCGCCTGACCCAGCATTTATTACACATCACCTCTCTCTTCGAAAGTGTAAGAACTGCCAAAAGAAAAAACTCTTCGGTTTCTTTATATACACTCTAACCCAAATGAAATACTCACCTTCTCTCAAATCCATCTGAACTCCCTCAACTTCTCAAACCCTAACCTTCCTTCAAGCTCTCAGATATGGCAACTGAAAAGGCTGGTCCTGCTGTAAAGGCCGTGGTTCGTGTGGAGAGGCTAGACAAGGCTGTTGTTCTCATCGAAAGCCATTTCGACATCCAAGCTCTTGACGACATGGGGGTGAATATAAAGGATAACCTGCTCAGGTGTGGAATCCTCAACTACTTCCACTTGAATGAAATCATATACCCAGAACTCATCCGACAGTTCTGGAACTCTGTCGTTTTCTTAAAAACGGACATCACTGGAACCGCTCTGGAAGTTAAGGTCACACTGGACCTAGGCTCAGTCGCCCAAGCCATTGGCTGTGAGCGGGCTGGGTCCTGTATCAAAAACGGCTGGGAAGACAATTTTAGAGGACATGACACAGTTGATGCTGCACTAATGGGTCCCGAAGGACAAGGCCCAGTCGAGTACAGCAAACTGACGAAGGAAGGGAAGATATTTTAGCAGCTTCTGAACAAGGAAATTCTTCACAAGGCTGGGTCTAAGGACAGCGTTACCTTCCTGCACCGGTTTGCGTTGTTCCACATGATCACTGGTCAACAGTTCAACTTGCCGCACCTCATCCTGAGCAACATCTTCAGGACCATGAAAGGACGCGGAGAGCGTGACCAGATTACCTATGTCGCTCTTCTTAACAGAATCTTCTGGCAACAGCAAGTGTTTCATGCTTTCTTCACACTCTCTCTTGGGGAGCAAAACAAGATTCGAATTTTAGGTGGTGGCCATAGATTCACACAACTGTCGTTTGGACACAACAATGTTACATAGATGAAGGCTGGGTTCGTGCTGAAGCCTTTGGAGACCATGTCCAAACTCGTGGACGTCAAAGAAGAATTCATTGAGATGACACCTCTACAAACAGTAGCGCCAATCGTCCAGCATGCTGCACCTATGGACGCCGATGTACTGTTTGAGAGTCCAATTGCTGCCAAACCGTCCACCAGAAAAAGGTCGTCCAAGGCGCAAGTAACCAAAGCTACAAGGTCCAAGACCCAACGACCTTCAGCTCCACTGGCAGCTGCTCCTTTTGCTACATCTACTCCTTCTATTGCACCAACTATACTTCCTGCTAAGAGACAGTTGATCATCGCCGTTGATGACGAAGACGATGAGCTGATTGGTAAGCTTGTCAAGAAATAGAAAGCTGCCACAGTTGTTATTCCTGTTCAACCACAATCCCAACCTTCTACCTCACCCAAACGACCAGCAGACACACTGATAGGGGAAGCACAGTCTAAGAAACGTAAGATTTCCTCTCCTGCTATTGCTGATGAACCTGAAAATGATTTTATAGAATCTATCATTATTGAACCATATGAACCTCTTACCCAACCACAAACCGAAACACAAACCACACCTGAACCAGAAATGTTGCTGCTTGGTGATGAAGGTTATACCTGCACCATTCCTACTCCCGGTATCCCAAAAACTTACCTCTCCATTAAACCTCCTAAATCATCTCCTTCCTCAACCATCATCCCCTTCCCTACCCCTTTCTCAGAAACCTTGGCACAAACCAAACAGAATTGGCCCCTACTGTTTGTTGAAGGAAATTCCCAAAACCTCCTGGACGACAATGCCATGATTCTACGTCCAGAGCTTCTCGAACCAGACTGTGATTTTGACTACTCTCCGATCATCATGGAGAAGTACATGGACGACTATGTCCATCAGTCATCGGAAGAATATCTGGCACTACCTCCTGGAGCCATTGAACACTTGTCGCTGAAGCGATTTATCAGACGGAAGTATCCTCAAGTTGTACGAGCTTGGCACATAAATGCTCATCCTCCTGGAGTACTTCAACATAGAGTGCTTCCAGTCGAAGACACTGCGAAAGCTCTACAACAAAGAAGACCAAAAGACGAACGGATCATTCATCTATGGCCTGCAGAGTTGAAGTTTCAGCCTATAGATCTGGAGGAAGATGGATTCTTTCCATCTGTCTTTGAGCATATGTTCTGCAACACTCTTAAAGGCTCAGCATTCCTGAAGTATCAGTTGTTCATTCCTCTATCCCAACATATCCGATCTTCCACATCCATCCGCATCCAACCAGACTGCGTCTGTCCAAGATTGCCAATCATTGATGAAAACCGCAAGAAGAAGAAAATTCTGACCAAGGCACCATCCTTGCCTTTACCGACCAGAGCTGCGTTTCAACAACATCCAACCCATTCCCATGAATGGTTTTTAGCTCAGTGTCTTCATACAGACATGGACGAGACCGATGCTGAACGCTTCTAGCATCAACATATGTTCCTATGCGAACAAGAAGCGTCCAGCAGTGGCGTTTCAACAAACGACAAGGTCGATATCCCAACTGCCACGAACTGTGAATTCACGCAGCGTCCAGCTCGTGTCTTTCACTTTTCGGACACCTCAGCTGCCTTTGTCCGTCCACCAGATCAACGTCCACTCCTTGGTACAGAAACTTTTATTCTTTACACTCTGATTGCTGCCCTTACTCACATCAACACCTTCTAACCGCCACACCCTTGGACTCCTCCTCGCCCATACCAACTTGTCGTGCCAAACCTAAAGTTTCTGGAAGCACCTCCTCCCCCCTCTGAAGCTCTTCCACCTTCTCAGCCACCCTCTCCTACACCTGCCCCACCGCCTACTCCTGGCTCCCAAACCTCCGCCAGCCTCCCTATCTCTCCTTCCGCCCCCTCATCAATTCCCTCTGTTGACCCCACCGTTCAACAATATGTTGCCACCCAACTTCAACCCATTTTCACTCTTCTTCACCAAATTCTCCAAAACCAACAAGCCCTCCTCCATCCTTCTCAACCTTCTCCTCCTCGCCGCCGCCACAGTGACTGTGATGACGACTCCTTTCTTTCTTTTTTTTGCTGATGACAAAGGGGGAGAAAGCATTTGTTTTTATGTTTATGTTGCATATCTCTTATGTTCATTGATGCATATGTTCTTGTAATTTATGCTCAGAAATCTAAATAAAATACATAAGTTGATCTGCTTTACTTCGAGTATTGCTCTGCCTATATCTCTTATATATAATATACTTGATGCTTGGTATGATAATATCCTATGTCTCAAGTATAGAAAAACTTGGTATATCCGACTCAGGGGGAGCATAGTAAGTCTTTCGGAAACTCCTTTATGTGCCTCTTTATTTTCTAGCAAATTAACAATTAATAAGGTTGTCATCATCAAAAAGGGGGAGATTGTTGGAACCAAAGACATAGAAACATCTAATCTCTCAATGTTTTGAAGATAACAAACTTATTAATGATTAATTATGTGCTTAAAAACTAACCCCGTCACAGCTAAGAAGACCGTTCAGTAGACGAGTTAAAGACCGTCCAGTAAACGTGTTAAAGATCGTCCTACAGACAGGTTAACAACTGTCCAGTTGACATATTAAAAGACCGTCCAGAAGACTCGCCAAAAAAGACCTACCAGTGAACAAACTGATGGCGACTGTCCGATGAATAAACTCACACAAGCCTCCAAGATCATATGTTCAAATGGCTAAGTTTTTAGTTTGAACGTCAATTTTATTTATGCTAAATCTTTCTCGTAATTGACATATTACTACTTTTGTGAACTAACGTTCAAATTTTCTTGAAGCATTAAATAACATCAACACCACTTTAGTGCAAAGTGCAGCAGAACAAATAAAGCAAGTCAACTTATCAAGCTGCCAAGACAAATGAGGAATGTTCAGAAGAACAGACCGCCAGCCAGTCCTGCACCTTCCTTTTTAGTGCAAGTCTAAAAACTGTCATGTCTGACCTTTCTGAAAAGACTGTTTGCACGCTTCTCATTGCATAGACGAGTCAAAGTCCTCTACAACGAATCTTTTCCCTTGAAGACTATATATACATGCACCAACGAAGAAGCAAACAAAGAGTGTGAACAGAAGTGAAGTGAATTGAAAAGGGCGAAGTCTGTGACAAGAACAAAGTAGACTTTTAGAATACTCTGATAGAAGCGTCCACTAGATGATAGCAAAATCTTGTAAAGATCCTCAAAGAGATCTTGAGCTTAATCTTTCAAATCCTCACTACGTGAGTTAATTCCTTTTCTTTAAAACACTTGTTGTGTTGTGATAGCCTGAAGAGGCTTAGTGTAAAAGAATACTTGGGTTGAGCAATCTAGGGTGATTGCTTTGTAAAGCCTGAAGAGGCCACGAACAATACTTGTAACCTAAGGTTGGTTAGTGGATACCTTCTGGGTGAAGGGACTGGACGTAGCTTAGGTTGAGTGAACCAATATAAAGCTTTCTGTGTTTTCTTCTCTCTATCCCTACGCTTAAAAACGTTTTGGTTTAGACTGATCTACCTTTTTCGGAAAAGTTTTTAAACGCACAATTCAACCCCCCCCCTTCTTGTGCGCTTTTTCTTATTTCAAAGCTTGGGTCTTGCCCTACTTGTAAAGGCACGATATGTTGTTGCCAATAAGGGCATCATATGTGCCTTTGTTGAGGGGTGGCATAAGGACACTAGCTTAGGAAAGTTGACTATCACCCTAGATGATGTGTCATGTCTCTTGCCTTTGCCTATTATAGGCAAGGTGTGCGAACAAGGCTATTACAGCCGTGAGGACACCATCAGGTTATTAATGAGCGAGCTAGGCGCTACGTATGTTGACGCACATGTTGTGATGGCGAAAAAAGCTCATGTGGAGTTATCTTGACTGAAGGACACATTGGACACACACGTCGCAACTAGGGAGACAACATTCGTTGTGATAACATATCTCCTACATCTTGTCGGCTGCATGATATTCGTCGACAAGAGCTCTACACATGTCCAGGTTTGTTATCTAAACATTTTCCACCAGCTCTAGGCATGCGCAGGATATTGTTAGGGTTTAGCTGAGCTGGAGTACCTCTACGACTAGCTTAGCATTGCCCACCTCTGATCTACGCTCGCAATTTAGTGGATACATGAGCCTTTTAATGGTATGATTTTGTATTTTAGGATTTATATTTGTTTAGGGTTTATTTTGCTTATGTAATTTAATTTATTAATTGTCGATTACAGGTGTGGATAAAGCGCTGGCCATCCATTACTTAGAGCAGCAACCCTGCCTCTATCGGTGGAAGGCAACGAAGGGCACAGGTCTTGCACTGGGGACCAACCAAGTGCTGGACCAATTGCAGATGGACGACGTTGTGTGGGTGTCATATGATGCACACAAGGTCGTTGCTGTTGCAGGCAATCTTGCTTTGCTTAGGCTTCATCTGTTGCGGTACCCACATGTGTAAACATCTACTAGAAAAGGTCCTGAGGCAATTTATCTATATCTAGGAGATCCCTCACCCTCTGCCTGTTGAGTTTCTGTCATTTACCAACCAATTTGATGACTAGGAGGGCTGGGAGGCATACGTGGTGGACAAAGGAGCGATTGTGCCGCATGAGGCTCCATGGACCTGCACAAATGGCTACCTTAGGTGGTTCCACCAGGTTTCTCATCCATATTTGATACCTCCATTGGCAAGAGATCCTCCACGAGACCCTTCGCAACTTCTTGTGTCACTGCAGCATAGGCATGATTATCCTGTGACAGAGTCTTTGTCCAACGACACCCATTCATGTGAGGTAAGTATCTATTTCTTTACAATGTGTTTTTTCGATACCAATAAGACATTTTTTTTAATAAAGTTTCCATTTCTTTTTTTGTAGGCATAGTGGAAGAGAGTTGTTGGCCTTATGGAGAGCATGCTACAATTGAGGGTGGTGTTTGAGGGCACGAACAGTGATAAGATGATCTGGGAGGCATTGGCCATTGCTCAGTCCAGCATGGCCTCTAGGTGCACCTATCAGAGGAGAGACAGAGGAAGACGACCACCTCTAATGCTTGACTTTTTTTTTTTTTACTGTTAGATCCTCTTTTTAGTATTTTATACATTATATACGAACCTTATTGTATATATTTTAAGATTTTATAGATGTTTTGGATTTTATATATGTTACACTTATTGCGTTGTTGGTATCACTATTATGTTGTTACAATTATAGCACACAATACAAATAAAAACAATATTATTTGATAAATTAAAAGCACTTCCACATAAATTTGATACAAACACAAATAATAGTAAACAAGGTGCATCTTCATGGTTTGCTCAAACTAATAGTTACTGAGTCATTGGAAGTAGTTGACGCTTCAGGTTCACGCAAGCACACGATGATCTCTTTGGCGGTTCGTGGTCGACATAGATGGGCTAGGATAGGGATGTCAATAGGGTGGGGCTGGCACAAGTAGTAGATACCTGCTACCTACCCTGCCGGATAAAACTTGTACCTGTGTCCGTCCCGTTACTCGTGTAGGTACCCGTTATTACCATGTGACCATTGTAATATACCATAGCAAGGAATTTGTCAATCTTCAAAGGAGAAGAAACAATATGTAATGAAGATGGCTATCAAGAAAGGCAATGGTAAGTGCTTCAAAGCACACATCTTTTTTATACTACTACAGATATTGTTCACACGTCAAAGAATCATTAAAGACTTTGTCATGTGCATCAGAAAAAGAAATGATCGATATTACACAACCTAAATCAAGAGTCTAGATTGCATCGATTCAAGTATGTGTCATGCTCACATGTTAGACAATCATCTATGTGTCAGAAAAAGAAACGGTCGAGATTGCACCGACTAAATCAAGGGTCTAGATCTCACCTATTCAAGTGTGTGTCTTGTTCATGCGTTAGAAAATTATTCAAAGCAATGTCCTATGCATCAAAAAAAGAAACGATCGAGATTGCACACAATAAATCAATGGTCTTGATTGCATCAATTCAAACGCGTGCTCTATTTACACATTAGTGAATCATTAAAAACTGTCCTGCAAAAAAAAAATGAATTTCATAAATATAAATAATTATTTCGGTTATGTATTTGGGATTTATTCATAACGAAAAAGTGTTTTCATAATGTATTTTGAAAACATACATAACGAAATATGTTTTCGTTATGTATTAACCCTAAATACATAACGAAAATGTGTTTTCGTTATGTGTAGATGGGCACACCCCCTTCTATCATAACGAAAACACTTTTTTGTTATACAAAATCACAATAGAAATGTATTTCCATCAGGAGGTATTTTTAGAATAATTAAAATACAAACAATAGTCGGGATGAAAATAGCAAAAAATGGGATGGGAATAGCTGAGCCCAAATATCTTCTGCATTTGGCCCATGTCGGGAATATGCTATTGCTAAATCCGCCCATGTGTCGTTCTACTTTTTTATATACGTTCAACTAATTTATTCTATTTAACTTATTTATATCTATACATTATTATATAAAACACAAATACCTAAATAAAGTTAATGTCATCCGTCAGTGATACATACATTTTTTCTCCCAAACGTATTGTCATGATGAAGTTGTGTCATAAATTAATTAAATTTTTTTATCCGTATAAATTAAATTTGATTTCATATAAGATAAGATATTTTACACTTCATTATTAGAATCTGTACAGTCCAGAAGAAGAAGCACTTGTTTTTCTTTTTTCTTTTTTAATCCAAACAAGCGACCAACTTAAATTTTGCGTTAAAGCAAGAAATGATTAATTTTTATTCAGTCAAGAAAGCAAAGAACAGAAGAGAGCTACATACCAACAAAATTTTGTTGGTGAATCAGATAAAACAAACTAAAAGGATTTATATGATAATTTTGTTAAGAGGCTAACACAATTACGCTATAAAATATTAATAAATTTTGGTTTGAACCATTCTAATGAAAGTGGTCCACGAAGTTTTCGTTAAGATAAGTTGCTTTTGCTTCAATCGATAGTATATTGACTAAAGCACATAAAACAAAGTATCTAAAAAAATACACCCACCGAAAATTAAGTAGAGTATTGAATAAAGGACATCCACATGCAGAAAACTTAGATCTGTCACTGATAGATGCATGGAATTCTATAATGCCAACCCAAGTGCATACATATCAATGCAAATAAAGAATTTAATATATATATATATTGTAACCTTTATACAAAGGCCACCTTAATTTTACTTATATTTCACTTCAAAATAATTATTAAGGCAATGGATATTCTGTCTTACATTAAGCTTTTTCGAAAATCAATAAACAAATGTTTTACAAAACGCTTCCATAAATCTTTTCAAACTCAACTCATCCTTCTTTAGAGTTTGAAGTCACTTAGAAATATATAATAAAATGAAAAATATTAGACAGTCACAATTCTTTTGTTTTGAATTTTTGGGTTCGGATTAATTTAAAATAACATTATTATTAACTCTTGGATAAACAAATATTTCTGCCACTTTGATTTATCTAATAATCATATCACTCTTACATCTTTACAAATTCTGATCAAATTTCGTTAAACTTTTTTAATTGTATAACACTATCTCAACAGAATCAATTTCTAAATAAAGATTAATATAAAATTTAAGATAATATACCCTATATATTATATGAGAATAGTTATTTTGAATGACAGAATTTTTAGTTGTTATTTTTCAATGAGAGCGCTTTAGAAATTTTTTAACCTCTTATCTCTTTTAATCTATCATTTTTAATATTTTTAGTTCTAAATTAAATTTTAATCTTTTTTAAAAATAAATTATCAATAATTAAAAATTAACATGATATTACGTTAATTGTTTATTATAAATTTAAGATATAATCTATGTGTTTAAAAATATTTATTTATTACAAATTTTAATTATAATATAATTTATATATATCAAAAATATTTATTCATTATAAATTTAAGTTATATAAAATAAATATTTATTTTATACAATACACAAGTTAAAATACTAGTTACACATACTTCTCAAAATATCTCGTTGTACTTTTGTGTTTCTTAACCCCTTATATGCTTTAGCGGGTATTTTCCCTTAATTTTAGCAGCAGTTTTAGACTTTTTAGAAAAAATTTGACCACCGTATATAAGAGTTTTAAGTGACACAAAAAAGAAAGTGCAAGGAGCACTTTGAAAAAAATGAAACCACAAAAGGATAAAGTGTAATTTATCTTAAAATTTATGCCAAAAAATAATATTATTAACACCAATCATAAAACAATTGATAGGTTAGATAAGCTAGAGAGCAACAATATTATAAAAGCGCATAAAATAAATACAAAATATGACTGCACAGTGCACAACTATTTCGTTCATCACTTTGTTTCTTAATTTTATTGACTCGTGGAGAAACAAATGTTCTTATCACTTTGATTTGTCTAATAGTCACTCTTAAATTTTTACAAATTATGATCGAATTTTGTGAAACTGTTTTTACTGCATAGCATTCTTGTAGAATTAACTTCTAAAAGAAGATTACATATAAAATTTAAGACAAAGTATACTTTATTTCCTGTACTTTTATATTTTCTCAAAGTATTTTCTTGTACATTTTGTGTTACGCTTAACCTCTTATATGCTACACCGGTGGTTTCTCTTTAATTTTAGCGACAGTTTTTGACTTCTTAGTAAAGGTTTTAACCATGGTTATAACTTTAAAGAGGTTTAACTATACAAAAAAGTAAAAATATTAAAGAGTTTAAGTGACACAAAAAAGGTACACGAGATACTTTTTGAAAAAGTATGAAACTACATAAAGTGTAATTTACACTAAAATTTATGCTAAAAAAAAAATATTATTGGCATCGATCATGAAACAAATGAAAGTCGGATAGATGCTACAGAGCAGTAAAACAATAGAAGCGCATAAAATAAATGATAAATAAGCCTGCGCAGCTATTTCTTTCACCGCCTATATGGTTAGATCTACTATTCATTACACTTATTGTGTCCAAAATTTTACAATCTCGTGAATTATGTCTCCTAAATTTTTTTTTTGCAAATTTTGCTCCCTAATTTACAGCTTTCGAGGAATTGAATTTGTGTCTTAAATAACAGCTTGTATTCATGAAATAACAGCTTGTATTGCATGATAAAATTACATCAATTTGATGAGAGCAATAGTCTTAAAATTCAAATGCAAAGATCCATCCGTATAATAAGTATCCAAACAGTAGCTTTCAACAATATCTTAAAATGTTATAAGTGGTCCCAATTCAATCAAAGAAAATGAACTAAAATATTTTAGAATGCCAATTATTTTAATTGTTCAGCTATCAGTTCCATGAAACTTGCAACATGTGTATTATCCTTCCCTATACCATATGACCTCCATGATACACATTCAATGGTAATTCCCAACTGTACAATAAAGTTACTGTGTATATATATATATATATATATATACTGAATTCCAAAAGAAAATACAGAGACGTGAAATTAATAATAAAGAATGCTATAAAGTAAAACAGTTAAGTCTAGTGGCATAATGGAGTGAAAGAATGTACAAGAATCATCTCATATTTTCTCTTGTGCAAAAGAAAAATGAGCAGAAAAAATTCATGTTTGTTAACAAAATGTCAAGAGATGTCCCATACTTTCTTCACATGCCATCTTTGGAAGGAAGATCATGGTATGTTTGAGTGAGTGTTAAGTTTCCTTCTCGCTCGTTCGACTCGATGAGCATCAACACAACTTCCCGCATTGATGGCCTCTTGGTAGGAGACACACTTGTGCACAGTAAAGCAAGCTTCAAAACAGTGAGCATGTGATTCATGGTGGTTTGGTCTTCATGATCCACACGACTGTCAAGTATCCCTGGTGTCAATGTCTTGTTGTGGTCCCGGATATGGTTTCTCACCCATGTGACAAGATCACCTCCTTGCTCTAGTGGCTGAACTGGAGTTCTTCCGGTTAGCAGTTCCAAGAGCACAACACCATAACTATAAATGTCACACTTTTCTGTGACCTTCATGGTATATGCATATTCTGCCATACAGGATGAAATGGTTCACTAAACAGTAATTGAAAACTAATCAAATTTAGTCTCCTAAGGTAATATGCCAAATGACATGAATAAAATGCAAGTGGCATAAGATTCTTTTTAATAACATTTAACCATGAGGATTAATTTGTTGTCATCTTAGAAATGAGGATGAAAAATTCAAGGATGATATTCATATGAAAAATTCTATGAAATTTTTTCACCTTTAATTTTAAGGGGATACCAAATTAACTCTGAAAATTTGCAGACATTAATAATGTATATGAGCATCACATGATCATGTGTAAGTGTGATTTATTCAATTATTCTAATAATCAGAGCTTCAACCCTGGCACGGTAGTACCTATGTGACTAACACGTAGTCATCTATACATTACAGGATCATGTAAAAGACAAAAAATAATTTACAAAGTCATAACTAGAATTACAGCTGAAGATAACGAAGTGTTGGCAAGTTGATAAGGTCATTACCAGCAAACAGATTGTAACAGTATCAGACAGTTTCTTAAAATCATCAAATTCTATGGTCAGAAGAAGCAATTTGAAAACTGCTTAATGTACAAAACACTCATTTTTTTCAATAACCGAAAACAAGTAAAAATTGTTTATGAGCAGGAAGTGAAACCACAAATCATAATAAGCTCCAAGACACTACTCACAATAACATGATGTACCTTGACAGACTAGGCCATCTATGTCAAAACAAGATATAAAAATGAAGAAAGTTTATGGTACACTAACTAACTAGAACAGAATAGGAGCTTACCAGGAGCTATATAACCATAAGATCCAGCAACAGCAGACATCGATTTCGACTGGGGCATGTCAATCACTTTTGCCAAACCAAAATCACCAACATGAGCCTCAAAATTTTCATCCAGCAGAATGTTGTTAGATTTTATGTCGCGGTGAATAATCTTTGGTTTGCAGTCATGATGCAAGTAGGCAAGACCCTCAGCAGCTCCAAGAGCAATCATGAACCGAGTTGACCACTCCAAAGTAGTTGCGGAACCATGCAATAGTTCACCTAAGCTACCTCTTTCCATGTACTCATAAATCAGGAGATTGAAACCCTGGTGATAGCAAAAGCCATACAATTTCACTATATTCCGATGCCTTATCCTTCCCAGAGTCGATATTTCAGCCCTGAAACTATTCTCAATGTTGTCCCCTTCCCGGTTAGATGCTAACTTCTTAACAGCAATGGTCCTACCAGATTTCATCATTGCCTTATAAACAGTTCCACATGCTCCCTTACCAATAACATAACTTTCATGAAATCTTTTTGTAGCTTCAACTAGATCATGGAATGTGAAACCTTCCTTTGGAGGGAAATAGATATCTGAATCTGGGGAGGGAGGCTCAGTGCTTCCAAAAGAATCAACAAACTCCCGAGGACGTCTCATAAAATATAAAATAACTAAAATGAAAATGAGTGAAACACCTCCAACAGAAGCTGCAATGATCATGACCATTTTAGCGCGAGGAGAATCAAAACTTTCCCCAGAAGAGCGAGAAGATGGATCGGTACCGCAGGCGCTGAGAGGTGCACCACAGAGGCCATTGTTACCACCAATATAGCTGCTTACAGCCATACTTCGGAAAATTTTAGTGGAAGGAATAGGTCCAGAGAGGTTATTGTATGAGAAATTGCATCCCAACAAGCTTGAAAGCTCTTCAAATGAGCCGGGAATTTCACCATCCAAATGGTTGTTGTTGAGAAAGAGATATTCAAGCATGTTGAGATTGCTAAGCTGAACTGGTATTCTTCCAGAAAGGTTATTGTAACTGAGATCCATTGCAATTTGCAAGCTTGAAAGAGAACCCAACTGAGCAGGTATTTCACCGAAAAAATAATTGCCATCCATCAACAACCAGTTCAAATGAGACAGATTGCCTAATGCTGCAGGAATATATCCAGAAAGCTTATTGTCTGAGAGCTTGAGAATCTCCAAGTGCTGAAGTGTTCCAAGCTCATCTGGCAAGGAACCAGAAAAGTTATTCTGACTAAGATCAAGCCGCTGTAGCCTTTGACACCAAAAAATTTCTGGAGGGATTCTTCCAGTGAAAAGATTTGATGAAACATTAAAGGTCACCAATTGAGAGAGGTTTCCTATTTCCTTAGGCAACTCCAATGTGAAGTAATTGTTTGCAATATGAAGCCTTTGCAACTTGTGGCAGTTGCCAATGTCAGCAGGGAGAGGACCACTGAACATGTTCTCATTCAAATCAATGGCAATCAACTTCTCCAGCTTACACAATTCTGAAGGGAAGCTGCCAGTGAGCCTGTTTCCAAGTAACAACAACTGTGCCAATGATTCACAGTTTAGTATCCCTGTTGGAATATTTCCATAAAGCTGATTAGTTGCCAGATTCAACAACATCAAGCGAGAATTTCGGCATAGATGAGGAGGTATTCTTCCTGTCAATTTGTTGTCAGAAAAATCAACCACCCAAAGAGGACTATGAAGTCCAAGTCCCTGAGGAATAATACCACTTAGGGAGTTGTCAAAAAGTTGCAATTGATACATTTTAGTCAAATATTGGAAGCCCAATGGAATTGGACCTGTGAGATTATTTATTGACAGGTCCAGCTTTGTCAAATTCTTCAGGCTACTAAACTTATTTGGTATAACACCGGTTAGATGGTTTTCAAAGAGAAAGAGCAAACTTAGACCACTTATTTTGCCAAACTCTGAAGGGATATCACCAACTAAAGAGTTCTCTGAGATATCAATGTCTAAACATGAAGAAAGATTTCCAATTTCCCTTGGAATGGTTCCATTCAACTTGTTTCTGTAAAGATACAGCCACCTCACTGATTTGAGGTTCCCAATTTCCTTAGGTATAGGTCCAACAAGATTATTCCCATATAAAGCAATGTTCTCAAGACTGCTACAATTCCCAATCTCTTTAGGAATAGGTCCTGACAACTGGTTTCCCCATAAAACCAGTTCTTTCAAGCTGTTAAGCATCCCAATCTCGCTTGGTATCTCCCCTCCTAACTGATTTTGTGCAAGACCAAGACGTATTAAGCTCGTACATCACCAATTTCCCTTGGCAAGCTACCGGTAATGTTATTTGCCCCGGCTCTGAAATTTACAAGATTCTTAAGATTTCCAATGGAATTAGGCAGGGATCCAACAAGAAAGTTGCTATAGGCCACTAACTCAACCAATGAAGACAAGTTTCCAAACTCACCTGGAATCACACCAGAGAGTTTGTTGTTGCAAATATTCAAAATTCTCAAAGCGGACAGCTTACCCAATTCAGCAGGAATTGGCCCCTCAAGCTGATTGTTGTTCAAATAAAGAGATTCCAAATTCAAGTGCTCACCAATCTCCTGGGGGATATTTCCAGTCAGCTCATTGAAAGCAAGATTGAGATAAGTTAGATGGGTCAGACCCCCAATGCTAGTAGCATTCAGAGTTCCAGAAAGATTCATTGAACTCAAATTAAGAGACACAACCACAGAATTGTTGTTATTATCATGAGTGCAATTTACACCTATCCATCCACATGGGGTTTCATCAGTAGACCTCCAATTTCCCAAAAAATTAGCTTTGTCATGAAGTCCATTCTTAAGCTCTAGAAGGATTTGCCCCTCAGTGTTCAACCCCTCAGTGCTACAAAGAAGTAAAGTCAATAGCAGTAAAATAACAGAATACCCTTTTGCCAAAGCTCTCCCCTCCTTGATATCCCCAGCCATCTTAATATTCAAGACCTGAACAAGCAAACCATCAATCAGTCACTTGCACAACCCAAAATCCAAATGGTTTTTCTTTTCTGAGGGAAACCAGAAAAAAAAAATGGTAACCTTCATATTCAACAAAATCTCAAAATTCAAACTTGGAGTAGGCCCAATGAGCATAAAGTCATATTCCACAACGCCAAACACCATTCCCAGAATCTTAATGAATCAGTTCAAAGGCAAAATGGTTAGAAACAATAACACAGGAATATAAAACATACCTTTCACTCAAAGACTACCATCACTTATCAAAAAGGAGATAATAACAAAAGTAGCAGGTCCACCACTTGGGATCAACAACTCCTTGTGAACGAAATTGAGAAGGACCATGAAGAAGTTAATGAAACTTTAGCCAAAAATAGAATATACCCACGTCGCCTTTTGGCATAAAAAGTAGGGATCTTCGATCTGAAACAGAAAAGGCCAAGATTTTGAGGAGAAAAATCCAAACCCCTTTTATTTGCAGGGGCTGAGAAAGAAGCAAGACTCAAGGTTCAATGAATCAGAAAATGAATATCCATCCTGGGGTGGCACTGTTTGTGGCTTTTCTCTGTTTGTGGTGTTTGGCATGAGGGGATGAAAGAATGAGTGTGAAGGATCAACCTTTTTTGGGGGGTGAAGTTTTAATGGCCGACAAAGCATGCTTTCACCTTTCACTTATAGGATCATTTTTCATTGTCTCTCTCTAAAACCAAAAGGGTATGTCTTTCTTTGTTGTTGTTGTTGTTGTTGAAGTTGCTAATGTTTGATGACACCCTTTTCAAGTGTGATACAGAAGAGGAGGGAGAGAAGAAAGTTTTGTGGAAATTTTCTTGGGAAAATTTTGGTAGTTTTGTTTTGTTTGCTTGTGATTGTGATTGTGGTGTAGGGAAGTTCCTTCGTGGTTTAGTTGGTTGGCGCTGAAATCCTTGTAGGTGTAGTTGTAGTTGTACTCAATACTCCCGTGCTTTTCTACGCGTCACGCTTGCGGCCAATCCTGTTTTGCCACGTGGAATCTCAGTAAATCTTCTGACTCCTCATATCTCTTTAAGGTCGTTCCAAAATTTATGCATCATATCATGTTCAGTATAAATTATAAGGAAAAGAAAGATTATTTTTGTTTTTTACGATAGAAAAAGAAAGTCGCGAGAATGAGAGTTAACTTTTAAAATTGAGGGAAATAAAATAAGATTGCCATTGTATTGTTTGAATATTTTTAAGATGGAATGAAAGAAAAAAAATAGTTGTCCCTTTTCTTTTTTCTTTTTTTAATAGCAATGAATTGAGTATAACGCATGATTGTTGTCAATAACGTGTCCGTTATTCACCAAAAATGTAATTGACATCCAACAAAAAAAAAAAAACCCGAGCATAACGCTTTTCCAAAAGCTAATTTAGGGGGGGTGGGGTGCAGAATTGCTTAAGTTTTAAAAACAAGTATTTTTAATATATTTCTAATCATTATGGGACAGTTTTAATTAATTAATTAATTAATATATTTAGGGATAGAAGTAGATATATGGGTTTGGGTTTATTAGCCCCAGTCCTTTAACTCACAAGTTATATGAGTTGGGATTGACGAGTTAATGAGTCGGTTTATAGACTAATTACTTTTTTAAAATACTAATTATTATTTTATATTTTTAATGTTTAATTAAGTATTTGAATAATTACTACTTGATGTTAATTGGTATATATTGTCTTTTTTGTTAGTATTTGAATATTTGTAATTTCTTTATGTAAAACATTAAAGATAATGACTAGTAAGAGTTAGGTCTAGCAGAAGGAACTAATTTTTCATAACATGGGAAACGAAGGTTTGAATTGTCACTAAGAATATCGTTATATTGTTTGAATATTTTTAAGTGTTGGGAGAATAATTTAAATTTCCAATTTAAAATTCTCAGGATATTGTTTAGATTTAAAAATATTGTTTTTATTTTTAGGAATTTGTTTTCTCTTTTAATATTAGGATGCAAATTGTATAAATAGATATTTTTGATATTAGAAGAACCACCCAGCCTGTAGAAGGGGTTACCCTAGCCTAGAAAGAAGGGTCATAGAGGGTTTCACAAGTTTGTTCAGAAAATTTATATTGGGATGTAATCATTTGAGAGAATGAATAAATATTAGGATGTTTTCGTGAATGTAGGTAAAAGATGCCAAACCACATTAAATAAATTTTGTCTCTTGTGCTATTTTCTATTTGGTGTTGTTGTTTGTGTGTTTCCCCAACATTAAGATGGAATGATAGGAAAAAAAAATAGTTGCCTCTTAGTTTTAAATAGAAATGAATTGAGTATAATGCATGATCAATTACATTATCGTAACAAAAAACAAATAATAACAATACTATGTGGTGGCTTCAAAAAGTTCAATGTTGATATGTTAATTGCATGAAGGAAAACACGTGTGCCATGTGTTAATCCATCCCATTCAATTGATATAAATGTGAAACACATATCAAAATCACCATTGGCCATAAAAGGTGGGGATTCCCTTTCTCCCCCTATAACACATTTCATTTGCCTCAGAAATACATGCAGCTATGTGGGTTTCATATATACATTTAATACAATCCTATTATAATGTATTAGATAAAAGTTTTTATCATGAATATGGAAAAAGAAGTATTTTATTTTTCTACTTACCTTGAAGTAAGGCATGTATCATTCATCATTAGCGATTTGAGACAATGTAAATTGAAAGGTTGGATTTGGTCTAAGGATATCACATGCAAGACCCCTATAGCCCCTGCTCCTATCACTAATGGCTTCCAAAACTTCATGGAATGCTCTTACTAATGGTCTCACCAAAGTGTTGAAATCGCTCTGTAGCATCCCTATTTAAGCACTTGTGGCAAGTGTATATACAAATATGTCCACTTTCTCTATAATGGTCATTCTCTTACTTGGTTGTAACCCATATTTTGATTGGAGGTGTTCACACAGTTATGTAAATAAACTTGGCTCCATTCTAAAAACATTCACACATTAAATAAAGTGTCCATTCAATATCTCATTTATCCAATTTTCCCCACTTTGAAGTGAAGCCATGCATGGTTCTTTAAAAATATACTTTAGTAATAGGTAGCAATTGCACCTATTGCATAAGATGTTATGATCCAATAAAGTGCATGTCTTCTTCTCTTCTTTTCTCATTATGTATTCATGTTGTACCTACTAGTAAAAACACAAGTTTAAGAAAGATTCATAAACATAAACCAAAATATGTAGTGATAATCTCATAATTATTCATACCAATAAAAACAAATATTTAAGATATTCAAAAATATAAACCAAAATACATGGTCAAATACACTAGAGAATAAACATCAAAAATTAAAATAACCTAATAAAGCAAACATTTATTTTTCTTTGGCATGCATATATGTCAACCAAACTTTCCTACAAGCATTATTCTTAATGTTTAGAAAAATGTCACATCTTGCTTCATTCTCAATTAAAGCAACTACAAAGCACCACAATTCATTATCCTCTTCCAAAACACATTAAGTAATCATATGGCATGATAACAGTCATTGTTGCCGTAATATTAGAAGTAGCATTACTATTTGGACATTGATTACCATCTAACTTCATTAATTCCAATGTCATGACAGAAGTTGATACCAAGGTATTTATTTAACTGCTTACTATTGTTGGCCCCCCTATATTGTCTTCTTATGCACCTCCCTTTGATGGGCTTGTTAGTCATGTCTTGTGTTTGTGTGGTTCTTTTGGTACCATCACTTTGATTAAGAATTTGGGTACCCCCAAGATCTTGGCTGGGTGCTTGGTTACCTTCCAAACCTATGTATGAAATCAGGTAAAAAAATGTTTTTCATTGAATAAATTATCCACATAAGAAGCATATCTATTATATTCTGAGTAAACATAATCCCCATCACTCATATTATGATAATTGTCTTTTCCACCATTTTCATTATCCTTTTCCCCAATGTTCACATTTACATATTCCTTAAGTTCATTAATGGATGATGCAACAACATTTTTCCCAAATCCATAATTGTCTTCAAACAATTGATTCCACAAGTCCTCAATTGAAGGAGGCACTAGTTTATTATGAAACTTTGAAGCATCAAGTCTCTCTTGCATAAAAAGAAGAAGGTAAACTTAACCATTAAACTAGAGATATAAAAACTTTCATTGTAAATTGATTGTAAGAATATAAGAAATAAACTAACCTTAAGCTTTATCTCCTACCACTCATTTGAACGACTAAGCTTTTCTGTTATAGGATCCTACCCTAATCTAGTTTCCCCAAACTTCAAAAACTTCCAAGTTTGCCAATCTTTCTTTGTGTTGTCACATATTCTTCCAAGTTTTGAATGAACAACTTCAGTTATTTTTTATTCAAATTCTTCATCAACCTCCTTCCATTTAAATGCTACATGACCATTCTTCCTAATGAACTTTTATTAAAAGCTCTCAAAAAAAATCTTATAATAACCATTTGTTCATTTAAAGTTATTCATTCCATCTATATTACCATTAGCTGAGACCATCTTACAAGTTTGTCAATACAAAAAAATAATACAATATAGCATGCAAAAAATGAAATATAGCATGAACTACAAGATAGCATGATAATTCTACTAATAATATTTAGCAATATTTTTATTTAAGTATTATAATTAATCTAGTTAAAGTTTTAAAATGTACAAAAATGGCGAACTAGAAAGGTGAAATATAGAATAAATTACAAAATGTTCATGATAATTATATTGATAACATTTAGTGATATGTTTATTTAATTATTATATAATTAAGCTAACAATTAAATAAACGTATTGCTATATAATTAATCTAATATTCACCAAAAAATTATATATATATATATATATATATATATATATAAATTAAATTAAGCTAAAACATTTAGTGATATGTGTGTGTGTGTGTGTGTGTATATATAGATATATATATATATATACATATATATGTATATATACATATGTATATATGTATATGTATATATATATGATGATCAAACTTGCAGTTTCTTCCATATGTTATATTATAAACAAGAAAGAGCATATTATTGACAACTAGAAACCTCTAGGAAAACAAATACAAACAGAGTCTACCATCAAGGCATTTAAGATAAAACTAGAAGCTACATAAAAAATCCTACTAGAGATCGTAAGTTCCTAACCAAGCTTTGCTAAGGCATCGACTACTTGGTTACCTTCTCTCAACACATGAACCCAACTAATCACACCACTATGTTGGTGTATACTGTGAAAGGTTTGAACCAAATTGTAACACTGGTGGAACTGTCCACAATCCTGACTTAAAAGATTAATAATAAGCTGAGAATCAGAATGTACAATGATACTTCGAAAACCTCTACTCCAAGCCAAGCCCAAACCATGGAAAATGCCCCATAACTCAACTGAAAGGTTCAATAATCATTATTGCCTATGGTTTGGATTTTGAATACTTCACTACATGTGTAGTGTTGCTTTATTTTTTTACAAGACTACACTTATCTTCCGCTGGATGTAATTTCGGGTAGGATCATTAAAGGCAACAAAATTCTCCTTCCCTTTAAGTATTTGCATATCCAGGACTTGAACCCGAGATTGTTGGTTAAGCACATGTGTAGTTGCTTTATATAGTTAACATTATATAATTTTAAATTTGATTCCCATAAAATTTGAAATTTGATTTTAGCCCTTAATTGATTTTTATCTAGTTTTTGTTTTCTTTTAATCCTCTTATTTATTCTTCATTCATTTCCACCTTCACCTCTCCAACATCATCAAACAATATTGTTCAAACCACTATTAGGAATTAGGAGAAAAAATAGAAGTACAATTGTGTGGCCTTATTTAATGACAAACAAGTGACCCAAATCCAAATTAGGTGTCAGAACCTTCAAGGCACGCTCTCTAACATCTTTTAGTAGCTAATAGAGTTCCAACACTTGAAGTTTTAATTCAACATTCTTTGTAAACTTTACTAGTATCATAGGCAAGGTCTCAAATTTTTTTGGTATTGATGTATTCCAAGCATATGATTATTTTTTAATATTGCATAATGTTGATTACAACAAGGAAACTTTAGGTAGAGTTTTGTTTTGGGGTAAGGTACCACAAGGATGGAAAAGGAGTGATATCCATTGATTTGTTTTGTCTTATTGTAATTGACATTGTGCAAAAGTGAAAAATCTCAAGCTTAGCTTGGAAATTGAATGCCTTATCTTGCTACCCTTAGTTAAGGTTTTGGAAGGTCAAGTGCTAAAAGGTCTAATTAAGGAACACATCAATAACATGAAAATATGAGAACTTGTTATTGATATTTATAAATTTTGTAAAGGTTATTTAATTAAAGTTCCAAGTGTGTGCCTTAGAGGTTTTAATGCTCAATTTGAATTCAGGTCACTCATTTGTCATTAAACAGGGCCACGTAGTTCCACTTCTCTACTTTCCTCCCTAATTCCTAATAATAGTTTAAACAATATTGTGTGATGATATTGATATGATGAATGTGGAAGTGAATGAAGAAGAGATTAAAATTTCCAAAAATGACTAAAACTTGATATAAAAAATAATAGATTAAAATCAAGATTTGAATATTATAAAAATTAAAACCAAAATATTTTTAAAATGACACAAATAATACTTTTCATATGACAATCACTTCACATTAAATGCTAATTAATGTAGATAAAAGATGGACACGTCACTCACGGATCCCATTGAACAACAAAAACTAAAAGTGATTAACCAAAAATCAAAAACGCATAGAAAATTTATGAGAAATTTAAAAAAACAAATACTTAGTCTTTTTAGGAACTAAAAATATATTTAAACCTTTTATAATTTTAAATTCTTAGTTTAGATAATGGATTTCATACATACTATTTTTTAATGTAAGCGTATGTCTTCATTTTATAAAAATAATATTATTAATTATAATGAGAAGTTTATATTTTATAATTAAAATAATATTTTATTAATTAAATAAATATTTATGATATTTTAAAATTTAAAACTTTAAATGTCTTTATTTTAATTTATATTTTTTGTTATTAATAAAATCATATTTTCAGAGATTTTTCTATTTATATTTTTATAACTTCTGTATATTTATAAATATCAGTGTAATATATGAAATATTTAGCAATTATATAAAATCTCACAGTATGAAATCTATTAACGTATAAAAGATATTGTTATTAATTCCGTGTTCTTGGTATTGGGATGGAAGGGCATAGGTTGGCGCTATCGGATTTATAAGAATTGTGTAAAAAGAAATAAATGACAGGATGATGATAGACAGTAGACACTATGTGGACCCATAACAACATTAAAATGGCTAAGATAAAACACAATAAATACCACGGTTATTTTGGAGACCAAATTTATCAAAAGAAATAGAATACAGAGCTTAAATCTAAAAAAAGAAAAAAAGAAAAAAAGAGGGGGCTAAGCCGATATCCGATGACTTATCCAGTTTACATCATTATTTTTATATAATTTTAAAATTTCTAATGGGCTTTTTTCTTTTTATTTAAGGTTATATTTGTATTGGTGGTAGAAGGTGAAATAGAGACGGATGGAGATGGAGGAGAAGTATTGTTTTATTGTTTGGTTTGTAAAAATAGGAATGGAACATAATGGAAGAAGATGAATCATGATCCATTTCATTCATCACTTAATTATAATTTTCTTCCCTTCAAATTTGGGGTGCACTTGATGGAACAAAGTTTTTAAATTATAAAATGACTTTTTTATTTTTACAAATTTTATCTTAATCATTAGTCTCTTAAGGATAATATATTTAAAATAAGGATAGTATGGAAACTTAAAAGTTATAACTCATTCCATTCATCCTTCTTCCAAATAATGAAATAAAATCTTTGTTCCATTCCATTATAAAATATCCAAACAATGGAATGACATTTTTATTTCATTCTATTCCAATCCATCTCATTCCATTATATTCCGATCCATTCCATTTCATTATTACCACCAATCCAAACATAGCCTAAATCTTTTTGATAATCTTGATTTTTTTCACATATATTTCAAAAATAATTTCTTAACAATATTTTAGAAATTTATTTATTTATATTTTTGAATTTAAAGGTCAATGACTTATCTATAAACATGATTCATAAACAAACAAACAAATATATATAGTGTGAGAACAATTGCTTCTATGAGAATATGAGAACAACTTATAACAACCCTTAAATCAAGATTAAAAATAATAGACCACTAAGATTTAAACCCTATTAAAAACATCTCTTATAAGTCCACTAATGTTGTTGCCACCGCCATCATTACCCCTACCATCATCGCCCCCACCCCACCACCAATACCACCATTGCCACCACCACCACTGCCATAGTTGTCACCACCATCGTCGTTCTCACCACTGTCGCCATCACCACTCCCACCATCATCGCCAATGTCACCTGTGACACCCCCACACATCGAGCATAACTCATATTTATTTACTTATTTAATAATACGAATAAATTTTTCTCTTCTTTTAATAATAGAAAATCTGTAATTTCAACAGAATTTGGAAATGGTGTTAAAAAAAATAAAATCAGTATATATTCATCATAGAATTGTACATCATGATTTCATAATTAGAAAAATAACTGAAATACAGAGAGATCAAAATATACATCAAAATAATTACTATTTGTTCCCAGTACATCAAAAAGATCTTAGTCAAAGCAGTGTTTGTCTGCCCTATCCCATAAAATAACAAGTCATCAGACTAGGCCTACAGGTCCTCATCAACATCTGGGTCTATATTAATAGCGATCAATCATGCATAAAGAAAAAATAATGGAGTGAGGTGATTTATTCTAAAATCACTTCTACATCTATGGTAGGAATTCTATCATAAAATATAGATAAAACACAGTTGACAATAAAAGAAGAACCTAAAGTTTATTCTATGTTATACTATCCTTGACTCGGTATGGATCCATAATTTCCATTTATGAGTAATAGTTCCCAACAAAACCTAGAAAGTGACTGGGAGTACATATACCTATCAACATCATCACATGGTACAGTGCCTCATCATCATTAAGGAACAAATATCAGTCAGGACATTCATTTACATAGATATACTCTCATACCAATCCTAGAATACTAAGTAGTTGTCAGGTGTTATCGAGCTTAGTCAGGCGAATATCCCAGTTAGAGAGTGCTACCTTGGTCATTGGGACCTTCACCACTCAATGCCTAGCCCCTAAGACTTCCATAAGTGGGCTCTTACCTTTCATTCCTCGACGTACCAAACTGTAGTTTCCCTAGTAGGATGCCATGCCAAAGCATGTCACTTGCTTTACATTACTCACTAATCTATCAACTTTCTACTTCCCAAATAGAGGTTTCCCTGGTCTCCATTAATTTGAGCATTAGTACAATCAATATTTCTGCCTTATATTGCAGAAATTACATAATACCTAAAATTTTAACAAAACAATGACATAGTACTTATAGTTTAATTACTAAAATTTTGGCAGAATAACAACTAAACAAATACATTTTAATTTTCTAAATTTGAGCAGAGTAACAGCTTAGCAAGTGCATTTTAATTTTAATTTTTAAAATTAAGCAGAGTAATAGCTTAGCAATTATAATTTAATAATCTAAATTTAAGTAGAGCAACAACTTATCAATTATAATTTAATAATCTAAATTTAAGCAGAGTAACAACTTATCAAAAATTAAAGTTTAACATCAAATAATATAATAACAACAACAACAACAACAACAACAACAATAATAATAATAATAAAACTTAAGCCTAAATGGGTTTAGAGGAAAACCCTTCCTACTAACATGCAAATTAATAATAATTTAGAACCAACCCCACTTCCTCCATTACCTCTAAGGTGGTTGATGAAGAGGGTGGAGTTGTTGGTGCAAAGCTTCTAGGAAGATAATTTTTACTAGTTAATGGAAACTAGTAAAATTTGAGCAAAATAAGAGAGAGAAAGAAAAAAATTAGAAAGAGAAGCTCTCCATATTTCGGCTAGCTTGTGGAGGAGAAGAATGGTGAAAATCTTGTCCAAAGGCAAGCCTATTTATAGAGAAAAAATGAAATTAGGTGTCCACTTTGAAGACATAGTCATTATGTCATAAATCTCATTTTTGATTTATTTTTAATTCAATTAAGGGACAAATATGCACAACTAGAGAGGTGACTCAACCCCTAGGCTGGACATGTGGCACTATGTGTTGTCCCAACTTTATCTATGCTAGTTTAATCTGTAGGTGAATTAATCGGTACCAATAAAATTGCCTAAATTTGAATAATTTAGCCTTTAATATCAAAATAATGTATTTTAATGAAAAACTGAACAAATACATTATTTTTCATCAAAAATATATTTCTAATAAGAAATTTTAATTTTTATTAATTTATTTCAAATTATATGTATTTATTTTGTATTTTTAAGTTAGAAAATTCATATTATATTCAATTTAATTCAGTAAATACCAAAATTTTTATGAAAATTATAAAATTGAATATTTTACCTATAAATAAACTGAAATTACCATTTTTACTATTTCTGAATGTCAAACCAATATTGGTTGGTTTATTAGACACCTAAGGATATTTTGGTCATTTGACACAAATAATTTCAAAAAATTTAAAAATTGTATTTTAATATATATGACATGATTTCAAGCTCAAATTGACATTTTAATGTTTATTGAATCTTTTTCTCATGTCAGCCCTTAATGTTAAAAAGTAGGGATAAAATCGTCATTTTCTAATTCTTCAGGCTCTGGCTCAAAAAAATTATTAAAACTCACGATTAGATAGATCTTGAAATTCGGAGTGCAATGGCAGGAATCAGAATTTTTAAATTTCTTCTCAATTTTTTAGAATTAAATCGTCAAATATCATAAAAATAGTTGAAAAAATTGAAATAGTAGTGTTTCATTTTTCACTATTTTTATTTCAAAATAAAATTTTTATAATTAAATATACTTTGTATAAAATTTTCAAAATATTTTGAGGTCAAAAAGTCTTTGGTTGGTTCCTGTAGTCAACCAGTGGTATTTTTGTCATTTCACAAAAATATCTCAATAAATTTTCAAAAAATTTCTAAAATTATTATTAATTATTCTAAATATATTGATAACTTAAAAAAAATTGTAAACACTTTTAACTATTTTTATTTATTATTCTGTTGTCTGACATTTTAGGGACAAAACAATCATTTTATAAATTGTCGAGCTTCGTTCCTAAAAATTATTAAAAATATAAACTAAGTGCTATTGATATGAACGTAACCGTAGGGATCAAATTTTTAAGATTTTCATCCAGTTCTTCAAAAATAAATACAGACTAATTATGAAAATAATTTGATAAGCAAAAATAGGGGTGTTACATTACTCCCCTCCTTTTAGAAATTTCATCCTCGAAATTTGCTAGTTGTGTAAAGAGTTAGAAATACAACTCTTTCAAATTCAAAACTACTTAATAAAACACGGTTGCTCTATATAAGTCTTTTCTTGATTCTTTGTTTTTGTTAGATCTTAGTTGAATTCAAGGCTGTCTCCAAATACTTTCTTTGTCTATTTCAACTTCGTGATAGATTGCAAATAAAACATACGATCTTGAGGATAATTTATATCTTATCTTAATCCATAAGTTTATCAACCAGTATAGCCTCCTATTTTAGCGCTCAATATAGCTTTGAGTTAGGCCAAACTCAAAATTACATTAAAGTCACCAATAATAGACAAGGCATAATCAAGGAATTATGTTTAATAGTCAGAAATCCATCATAACAAGAAATCTAGCAAATTATAACCTTGATCTTAAGGAAAGAACTATGATTGTTTAGATGATGCGTTTAAGCATAAGAAGAATCTTCTAGAAATCAAGGGTCAAGAGTCGGGATATGACAAAGTGAGTTAATGCAATACCTAGGCAATTCATTTGAAATCAAGGTAAGTGGTTGGAAAAGCATTATGAACTTTTAGAGAAATACTAATGGATGAAGAATCAACCATAGAACGAAGAATGATCAAGACAATTGTAATAAAGAAGGAATCAATTATGAAGGTTAAGGAAGAAGTACATACTTAAAAGCTTTAAAACAGAATTTAATTATAATATTTAGAAATGCCTAGACTGATAGGATATTAACGAAATTTTCAAGTGTGATCAACAAGGGAACATCGATATATCTTCGAGTTTTATTAAAGGATTGATTTTAATCAATGATAAATAACCAATTATCAATAAATCAGAGTGATTATTGAGAAACCATTTAACTAAGATTGATAATAGAATGATTGGTCAAATATAGAATAATTTATAAGTTATCATCATTTGTCCAAATGACATATTAAGGGATACAAATCATATAAAAGTTTTATAAGTTTGGAATCATTGAAGAAAATGACCAAGTTACATAATTAAGGACAAGTGATCTCGAATAATCCTTATCTTTATCAATGAATTATACAAGAAGGTTTTCAAAGTAAGAGAACAACCATAAAAGGGTAATCAAATCAATTGGAAACGAATTTATCAATTGAGAAATATATAGATAGAAAATAATAAATAGGATGTTGTCATTCCAAGGAACGAGGTCTTTTACAACATAAAGGACAATAAACATTAATGTTTCGGTAAGGACAACAAGATTCTACGTACATCATAACTACAAAGTAAAAGAACGATTTCATTCTAAAGAAAAAGGCTAAATTATATTTTTGGTCCCTCTATTTTTCATAATCCGCAATTTTGGTCCCCTTACTTTTTTTTAGAAACATTTAGTCCTCTTATTTTTAAAAATCCGCAATTTTGGTCCCCTTACTTTTTTTAGAGACATTTAGTCTCCTTATTTTTAAAAATCCGCAATTTTGCTCCCTCCATCAAATTTTTTGCATTGATCATTAGTGGTTTAATGTTAACTCTGACGTGTTAATGTTGACTTTAATGTTGACTATGACTTTAACATGTCATTTAAGTATTGATATGTTAGAATCAACGTTAAATTACTAACAGTCAACACAAGGGATTTGACGGAGGGACCCAAATTGCGAATTTTTAAAATAGGATGACTAAATGTCTTTCAAAAAAAATAGGATGATCAAAATTGCGGATTGAAAAAAAATAAAGGGACCAAAAATGCAATTTAGCCTAAGAAAAACTACCTACAAGTTACTAGTTACTTCCTAATTCATCCGAATGGAATCTTTGATCATAAAGATCTCCCATCTTAAGGATCATTATCAGCTTTGTCATTTTGGAAGAGTCCATTTCCTTGAATGAAATCGTTAGATTGAATGGTTTTAGTTTCGCTTAAGGTAAACACTCTGCCTATTGTATTGGGCCTTCCAACTTGAGTTTTTCCATTACTATTTCCATTTTTGTTGCCATACTCCTTCTTTGGCTCCTTGCAGCTATTGCTATAGTGGCCAAGCTTTCCACAGTTATAATAGATTACAATTTTGACAATGCAATTCCTTGCTAGATGAGGTCCTCCACATTGAAAACATTGAATAGGGTTGTTTGTGTTAGAAGTGGTAGGAGTAGAAACAAAATTCTTCTACCTCGAAAAGGTTTCAAAAGATTGGAATGTCGTTGGTAGGGTTTCTCCTTGACGAAAAATTCCTTTCTCTTGTTTCTTTATGGTCCTCCTCTTTTCTAATTAGCTTGCTTTGCTTTCATATTGTCCTCATAAATTTTGTAGCGGTTCACCAATGTGGGAAACTCGGCTATCTTAAGATACCCCACTGCCTGCTTGATGTTAGGTCTCAGTCCACTCTCAAATTTGGAGCATCGCGATCTCTCATCAACTCCTTTTTGGAAGTAAGAGCAATACTTTGATAGTTCATCAAATTTGGCAACATATTCTCCAATAGACATATCGCCTTGTTTCAACTCAAGGAATTCTATTTCTTTCCTTCGCCTTAAATCTTTTGGAAAATACTTTCCCAAAAACTTTGGGTGAAATATTTCCCAAGTGATTAATCTTCCCTCAGCTTCTTCTTGTTGTCTTGCATATCTCCACCAATGTTCAGCTTCTCCAGATAGCATAAAGGTAGCGTAAGTTACCTTACATGCATCAATGCATGCCATAGTTGTGAAGATTTTCTCAATCTTTGCAATCCAGTTCTAAGCGCTGTCTAGATCAAATCTGCTTTTAAAGGTGGGTGGGTTATTCTTGCAAAAAGTTGGAAGACCTCAGTGCTATGTAGGCTCATTGACTCGTCCTTGGTTCATATTTTCAAAAACAGTAGCCATTCTTCCGAGTATTTGCTGAGTAGTATCTTGTTGTGGTATTCTAGCCATTGTCTAAAAAAGAGAATCAATGTTTTAGTTTATTGCTTTGAATAAAACCATAGTCAAGTGAGTAAAAGTAATTTTGTGAAATAGTACACCAGATAGATTCCTAGAAAGGAGAGGTGGGTCACAATAGACATTCTTAAGTACCAAATCTTTCTTAGCCAAAACCTACCTAGACATGCATTAATCTCTTCTGCCAAACTCACAATATTAGGTTTATTCCTAGCAAAGTCTTCAACTGAGTGCGTAACCCACTCTTCGTAGTTCTTCAACTGCGAGTTGTTTCGAACGTTCGCTTTTATCTTCAGTAGTACTACATAATCTGAACTAATCTTCTGCTTCTGTTTCTCAACAGAGGATATAAGAACAAACAATTCATCTTTCATTCCTATTTTATCAACAGCAAATGAAAGAACACATAGCGTAAAGGAGGTCAAGGCCATACCCTAGCCTTTGACAAGAAAGAACTGCTCTGATAACATTAAATGTGACACCCATTCACATTTAGCATAACTCGTATTTATTTACTTAATTAATAATGTGAGTAAAATTTTTCTCCACTTTTAATAATAGAAATTTTTAATTTTAACAAAATTTGGAAATGGTGTTAAAAAAATAAGATTAGTATATACTTATCATAGAATTGTATATCATGATTTCATAATTAGAAAAATAACTGAAATACAGGGAGATCAAAATATACATCAAAATAATTACTACTTATTCCTAGTACATAAAAAAGATCCGAGTCAGAATAGTGTCCGTCTACCATATCCCATAAAATAACAAGCCATCAGACTAGGCCTATAGGTCCTCATCAACATCCGAGTCTTCATTAACAACAATCAATCATGCATGAAAGAAAAAATAATGGAGTGAGATGATTTGTTCTAAAATCACTTCTACATGTATGGTAGAAATTCTATCATAAAATACACATAAAACACAATTGACAATAAAAAAGAACCTAAAGTTTATTCTATGTTATACTATCCTTGACTCAGTATGGATCCATAATTTCCATTAGTGAGTAATAGTTCTCAACAAAACCTAAGAAGTGACTGTGAATACATATACCTCATCAATACATCACATCATCACATGGTACAGTCCTCATTATCATTGAGGAACAAATATCAGCCAAGACGTCCGTTTACAGAGGTATATTCTCACACCAATCCTGGAATGCTGAGGCAATTGTCGGGGTTATCAAGCTTGTTTAGGTGAATATCCCAGTTCGAGGGCGCTACCTAGGCCATTGGGACCTTCACCACTCGATGCCTACTCCCAAGACCTTTACAAGTGGGCCCCTGCCTTTTTTTCCTCAACATACCAAACTGTAGTTTCCCTAGCAGGGTGTCATGCCATAGCATGTCACTTGCTTTACATTACTCACTAATCTATCAACTTTTTACTTCTCAAACAGAGGTTTCTCTGGTCTTAATTAATGTGAGCACTAGTATAATCAACATTTTTGTCTTCTATTGCAGAAATTGCACAATATCTAAAATTTTAATAGAATAACGATATAGTAATTATAGTTTAATTACTAAAATTTTGGTAGAATAACAACTAAATAAATACATTTTAATTTTCTAAATTTGAGCATAGTAACAACTTAGCAAATGCATTTTAATTTTCAAATTGAGCAGAGTAACAAATTAGCAAGTGCATTTTATTTTCTAAATTTGATGAGCAAAGTAACAACTTAGACATTATAATTTAATAATCTAAATTTGAGTAGAGTAACAACTTAGCAATTATAATTTAATAACCTAAATTTAAGCAGAGTAACAACTTAGCAAAAATTAAAGTTTAACATCAAATAATAATATAATAATAATAATAATAATAATAATTATAATAATAAACTTAAGCCTAAACAGGTTTAGGAGAAAACCCTTCCTACCAACATGCAAAGTGACAATAATTTAGAACCAACCCCACTCCCTCCATTACCTCTAAGGTGGTTGATGAAGAGGGTGGAGTTGTTGGTGCAAAGCTCCTAAGAAGATAATTTTTACTAGTTAATGGAAACTAGTAAAATTTAAGCAAAATAAGAGAGAGAAAGAAAAAAATTTAGAGAGAGAAGCTCTCCATATTTCAGCTAGCTTATGGAGGAGAAGAATGGTGAAAATCTTGTCCAAAGGCAAGCCTATTTATAGAGAAAAAAATGAGATTAGGTGTCCACTTTGAAGACATAGGCCATTATGTCATAAATCTCATTTTTGATTTATTTTTAATTCAATTAAGGGACAAATATGCAAAACTAGAGAGGTGACTCAACCCCTAGACTAGACATGTGGCACTATGTGCTGTCCCAACTTCATCTGTGTTAGTTTTATTTGCAGGTAAATTAACCAATATCAATAAAATGCCTAAACTTGAATAATTTAGCCTTTAATATCAAAATAATGTTTTTTAATGCAAAACTGAACTTCATCAAAAATATATTTCCAATAATAAATTTGAATTTTTATTAATTTATTTTGAATGATATGTATTTATTTTGTATTTTTCAGTTAGAAAATTCATATTAAATCCAATTTAATTCAATAAATACCAAATTTTTATGAAATATCTAAAATTGAATATTCCACCTATAAATGAACTGGAATTACCATTTTCACCAATTCTGGATGTCAAACCAATACTGATTGGTTTATTGGACACCTAGGGATATTTTGGTTATTTTACACAGGAATTTTAGAAAATTTCCTGAAAATTTTAAAAATTATATTTTAATATATGACATGATTCCAAGCTCAAATTGATATTTTAATGTCTATTGAGTCTCTTTTTCATGTTAGTCCTTAATGTTGAGAAGTAGGGACAAAATTGTCATTTTTTAATTCCTTCAGGCTCCAGCTCGAAAAAATTATTAGAAATTAGTGATTAGATAGACCTTGAAATTAAGAGTGCAATGGTAGAAATCAGAATTTTGAAATTACTTCCCTGATTTTTCAGGGTTAAATCGTCAAATATTAGAAAAACATTTGAAGCAATTGAAATAGCGGTGTTTCATTTTTCACTATTTTTATTTCAAATAAATTTTTATAATTAAATATACTTTGTATAAAATTTTCAAAATATTTTGAAGTCAAAAGTCTCTGGTTGGTTCTCGTTGTCAACCAGAGATATTTTTGTCATTCCACAAAAATTATTTCAATAAATTTTCAAAAAATTTCTAAAATTATTATTTATTATTCTACGCATATTGATAACTTAAAATAATTTGTAAACGCTTCTAACTATTTTTATTTATTATTCTGTTATTTGACTTTTTAGGACAAAACAATTATTTTACAAATTTTGGGCTTCGATCCAAAAATTATTAAAAATCTAAACTAAGTACTACTAATATGAGCGTAACCATAGGGATCAAATTTTTAAGATTCTCATCTGGTTCTTCAAAAATAAATACAGAATGATTAAGAAAATAATTTGATAGGCAAAAATAGGAGTGTTACACCACCACCACCACTGCCACTATCACTGCTTCCATCCCTACCACAGTTGCCCCCACTGCACCACCACTGTTGGAACCAAAGACGTATGAAGAGTCTAGTCCCTCAAATTTTGAAGATAACAAACTTATTAAGTTTTAAGTTTTTGTTGTAAAAATGTTTTTCTACAGCATCCAATGCGTGTCATATTTCAAGTCGTCCAATGCGCCAGTTTTAATGAGCGTCCAATAGACTCGTATATGAACGTCGTCCAAGCGTAAGTCTATCTCCAAACAACTAAGTGTTCAAAGCTTGTCTATGCGTTTCTCACATGTATATCTCGAGACTAATGCTTTACCTATTAAAGTGATCTAACATTCAAATATCTAAGCATTAATTGAAAAACAAATAAATGTTAGTGTATAAGCACAGTGTTGTAGAAAAAGGAAGTCAAGTTATCAAGCTGCCAAGCTGGAAAAAGAATGATAAAAAAAGCAGCCCTCTAACGCAGTTATGCACTTTCCATTTCAATGCAAGAACAAAAGCCATTTTTTTGACTCCTCTGAAAGCTCGATACACGCACACACTGTCTTTGAACCAAGTCTGAAGCTAAATCTTCAACGGCTACTTCGAAAAGGCTATATATTTCAACTCAAGAGAAAAACCAAGAGAGATAGAGCAATACTGAGAAAAGAACGAGTACATTTCTTACGTTTACTGGATGATGTTGAAATATTTCTTTCAAACTCTTTGTAAAAGCGTTTGTATCGCACTTAAACTTTTATATTCTCACGTTGTGAGTAGACTTGTTTTTAACAACTGTTTATGTTATGAAAGCTTGGAGAGGCTTAGTGAGAAAGAATACTTGGGTGGTTAAGCAATCAGGGTGGATTACATAGTAAAGCCTGAAGAGGTTGTAAGAATACTTGTGTGTAACCTAAGATTAGCTAGTGAACAACTTCAGGACGAAGGAACTAGACGTAGCTCAAGTTTGAGTAAACTAGTATAAAAACTCTTTGTGCTATTGTTCTTCCCTTATCCTTATCTTAAACTATTTTGAACTTGTTTTTTGCTAAAGAGAGTTTTTTTTAAAAAAAAACACACATAATTCAACCCCCTCCTTCTTGTGTGATCTTTGCTCTTTCAATTGTATCAAGAGCTCGACCTCTTGGGGTTGAGCATCTAATAATGCAAGGGTAAAAAGATCTTGAGAACACATAGATAACAAAGGACAAGCTGTCAACATATCCGCCTCTCTTCAAAGGTCAAAACTTATGACTACTGTAAACAACGAATGATAGCCTTCTTCGATGCTTGCCACATCAACATTTGGGATGTGGTGGAAACAAGGAGACTATCTACCTATGGACCAAAGCGAACAGAGTTAGTCTAGAGGGCAATGGACAAAAGCACATAAACAAAGCTATATGCTTAATTCTAAAGCTAGAAATGCTATTATGTGTGCTTAGTCTAAATCTAAATATGAGAAAGTGCACAGCTTGAGACGTGCTACAAAGGTGTGGGATACCCTAGCTCTTGCCTATGAGGGTACCTCACAAGTAAAGAGATCTAAACTAAGCTTGCTTGTAAGATAATATCAACTATTTACTATAGAAGATAATGAAACTATTGAACTTATGTTTAGTAGATTTCAAACTATTATAAATAATTTGAGATCCCTAGGCAAACCTATAACAATTATGATCATATTGACAAAATCTTAAGAAGCTTGCCTAGACAGTGGAGACTACAAGTTATTGCGTTGAGAGCATCCAAGGACTTAACAACACTCTCCATGGAAGAGTTACTTGGAACTCTCAAAGTTTACAAGTTGGAGCTAAACTAGGACGAAGGACTGAGAAAAGGAAGGTTCATTGCTCTAAGCATCCAGTGTCCAGCAAAGGGATCGTTGTCCAAAGCTTTAAATGTAGATGAATCTTCTGAGGAAGCGTCTGAAGAAGAGGACTCTGATGAGGACGAGATATCTTTCATATCCAGAAAGATACAAGCTATGTGGAGAAAGAAAGGATGAACCCGAGCTAGAAACTTTACCAAAAAGTTTAGCAAGGAGTCCAAGGAGAAGAGTCCACCAGTCTGCTTCAAATGCAAGAAACTTGGACACTTCAAAGTCGAATGTCCAAGTCTACAGAAGAAGAAGAAGAAGAAAACCTTTTTCTAAAAGAAAAAGAAAGGACTCTTGGAAACCTTGGAAGACATGGACCTATCCTCGTTAGAAGAAGAAGGAGAGGAAGAAGCAAACGTTTTTTTCATGGCTAAGACCATTTCAGAAAAGTCAGAAAATGAGCAAGACGAAGAGATAAATTTCAATGACATATCTTCTCTTTAAGAGGCATACAATGAATTGTTTTCTAATTCTTCACCTCTCTTAATAGGTTATAAAGAATTAAAAAGGAAGTTTTCCAAAATGTCAAAAGAATTCAATTTACTCAAAGAAAATTATGAAAATATTTTGAGAGACAATGAAAATTTAAAGGCAAAGGATGTTCCAGAAGTGACACCTTCCAATGAAGCATTAGAACTTCAAAGGGAAGTTACTAGCCTAAAGGAAAGTCTATCCAAATTTGTCAATGGAACTGAAAATTTAAATAAAATCTTGTCTTATAGACAAAGTCCACATGACAAATATGGACTTGGCTTTATTAAAAAGGAAGCCTCTAGAACAACTAAAGATAATGTTTTCTATAAATTTTGTGGAAAAAGTGATCATGAATCATCACGATGCATTCATCATCTAGTTACAAAGGCATTTAATGCCTTCAGAACTAACAAGAAAGGACCTAAGTCTATTTGGGTACCTAAGTCCATGATTATTTTTGTTGCAGATTTGCTTGACAACAGAAAGGAAACTCTAGTCATGGTACTTGGACAGTGGCTGCTCATGACACATGACAGGAGAAAAGTCTATGTTCCAAAGCCTCCAACAAAAGAATGGTGGATGGGTCACCTTTGGAGGAAATCAGAAAGGGAAGATAACGGGAATAGGTAAAATTGGTAAGCACCCCTTACCTTTTATTGATAATGTCTTGTATGTTGAAGGACTTAGACAAAATTTGCTGAGCATAAGTCAATTATGTGACAGTAGACATAGTGTCTCCTTTAATAAGGATGAATGTATAGTCAAAAACTTGGATGGATCTATCTTATTTTTGGCTAAGAGGCAAAGCAATCTATATAAGATTGACTTAAATGACCTTACAAATCAAAATGTGTCCTGTCTAGTATCCATCAACGAGAATCAATGGATTTGGCACAAGAAACTTGGACATGCAAGCTTGAGGTTAATCTCAAAGCTAAATAAGCATAACCTTGTAAGAGGTCTTCCGAATCTTGTATACAAATTTGATGTTCTCTATGATGCATGTCAAAAAGGGAAACAAGTGAAAAGCTCTTTTGATTCAAAAGATATTGATTCCACTACTAGACTGCTTGAACTCCTATATATTGATTTGTTTGGACCTACTAGAACAGCCTCTCTTGGTGGAAAATGATATGGATTAGTTGTAGTAGATGACTACATTAGATGGACATGGGTTATGTTCTTAAAACACAAGCATGAGTATTTCAAAGTCTTCTCTATATTCTATAAAAGAACTCAAAATGAAAAAGGTGTTTACATAGCCTCAATCAGAAGTGACCATGGATAAGAGTTCGACAATGAAAGTTTTCAAGGGTTCTGTGAGGAGAATGAAATTCTCTACAACTTCTCTGTAGCTCGTACACCTCAACAAAATGGTGTGGTAGAGAGAAAGAATAGGTCATTACAAGAAATGGCTAGAACCTTGCTTAACGATAACTCTACTCCTAAACACTTCTAGGCTGAAGCTGTAAATACAGTATGCTATTTACAAAATAGAATATACATTAGACCTATTCTAAAAAAGACTCCCTATGAATTGTGGAAAAGGCGAAAACCCAACATATCATATTTCCATCCTTTTGGATGTCAATGTTTCATTCTAAACACTAGGGACAATCTTGGAAAATTTGATTCTAAGGGTGATGATGGAATATTGTTAGGATATCCTGAAACATCCAAGGTATATAGAATCTATAACTCTAGAACCTTAACAGTTGAAGAAGCCATTCATGTTAAGTTCAATGACAGTAAGCCTGATAGAGAACTATTAGAGCTAGACAAATCTTTTGCAAATATGAAGTTGGACGACACCAAGCAACCAGCTCCAGAACTCTCATGGATGATCTAAAGGAAAAGAAAAAAGAGCCAACTGGACAACAATGGCAAATGAAGGTCTACCATCCAGAAGATCAAATCCTAGGAAATGTACATGATCATGTTAGAAAAAGATCAACCTTCAAGGAGCAAGCTCAAACTGCACTAATTTCCCAGATGGAACCAAGGACAGTGGACGAAGCTCTTTTGGACAAGGGTTGGATTAAAACCATGAAGGAAGAGCTAAGTCAATTCGAAAGAAATGATGTGTGGAAGCTAGTTCCTTTACCTAAAGACAAATCAATAATTGGAACAAAATAGGTATTTCGTAACAAGCTGGACAAGGCAGGTAATGTAGTAAGAAACAAAGCTAGACTTGTAGCTCAAGGGTATTCTTAGCAAGAAGGCATAGATTTCACTGAAACTTTTGCACCTATAGCTAGATTGGAAGTCATTCGCATTTTACTTTCATTTGTTGCTCATAGTTATATGAAGTTCTATCAAATGTATGTAAAAAGTGCATTTCTTAATGGTATAATAAATGAAGATGTTTATGTGAAACAACCTTTAGGTTTTGAGTGTGATACTTTTCCTAAACATGTTTTCAAACTCAAAAAGGCTTTATATGGACTCAAGCAAGCACCTAGAGCTTGGTATGAAAAATTAAGCTCTTTTCTTTTAGAAAATGGTTTCACAAGAGGAAAAGTAGACACTACTCTGTTTCGCAAAGACGTACATTCACACTTATTATTACACAAATATATGTGGATGATTATATTTGGTGCTACTAACGAAGATCTATGTAAGGATTTCTCTAAGCTAATGACAACAGAATTCAAGATGAGCATGATGGGAGAATTGAAATTCTTTCTTGGATTGCAAATAAAACAAACAAGCAGTGGCATATACATACATTAAACGAAGTACGCAAAAGAGCTACTCAAGAAGTACAAGATGAACGATGCCAAAGATATGAGCACACAAATGCATCCATCTTTAGAAGCTAGACTGGATGACATATCCAAAAAGGTAGACGAAACCACATACAAAGGTATGATTGGATCCCTACTATATCTTACAGCGTCCATACCTAGATATCACGTTTAGTGTGTGTCTTTGTGCTCGCTTTCAATTTGATCCCAGAAAAACTCATCTTATAGTAGTTAAAAGAATATTTAGATACTTAAAAGGAACCACTAATCTTGGTCTATGCTTTAAGTCGAACAAACAATACATGTTAGTTGGATTCTATGATGCTAACTATGCTGGAGACAAAATAGAACGAAAAAGCACCAGTGGAGAATGTTACTCATTGATGGAAGTCTTGTCTCCTGGACGAGCAAAAGGCAAGGAAATTTTACTCTATCCACAATAGAAGTAGAATACATATCAGTAGCGTCCTATTGCTCACAAATTCTGTGGATCAAGCATCAATTAGAGGTCTACAGTATTTATGAGAGTAAAATTCATATCCTTTGTGATAATACTTCTGCCATAAACTTGTCTAAGAATCCTATATTACATTCTAGAGCAAAGCACATTGAAATAAAACATCACTTTATAAGAGATTATGTTCAGAAAGGGGTTATTGATATTCAGTTCATTAATACTGAAAATCAATTAGTAGACATATTTTCAAAACCACTTTTTGAAGATAAACTTGTCCACACTCGAGATCGTCTTGGTATGAAATTTATAAAGGAATAGATTTCTTTCATGTGCATTGACCGTCCAATGACCAGTAACGTCCAATACCATACATCATCCATTATCATATCATCGTCTATCATGCATGCGTCCATTGACATTACCGTTCATATTCTGTAACGTTTCATATTTATGTGCATAAATATCTTCATCTATACAAAATCATGTTTTCACTGATAATGATTTGAAATAAATGCTTTATTCTCTATTTAAGTCATTACTGCGCCATAAATTGCCATAAAAAAATGTGCGCACCTGAACCAACATTAAATGCGCACTATCTCTCTTCAAAAATTCAAAAACTGCCAAAACAGAAACCCTTCAGTTACTTTCTAAACACTCACACTAAACACGCTTACTCTTATACTTGCCATCTGTGAGACTTTGCTGTTGCCCCCTCTCTCTCTTAGACTCCCTAAACCTCCTGAACCCTAACCTTCATCTCTTCAACAATGTTGATGGAGAAAACAGATGCCGCCATGCAAGCTGTAGCTCGTGCAAAAAGTCAGAATGGTGCTATTGTTCTGATTAAAAGCCGCTTCGACATTGAAGCTCTTGACGACATAGGGGTCAAGGTGAGAGACAACCTCATCCATTGTGGAATCTTAAACTATTTCCACCTAAATGAAATCATTTATCTAGAACTCATCAGACACTTTTGGAGGACTGTAAAGTTCATCAACAACAGTGTTGTTGGCACTGTTATAGGAATGAAGGTCAACCTCAACGTGGAGAGCGTCGCTCAAGCTATTGGTTGCGAGCAAGCTGGCTCCTACATAAAAAATGGTTGGGAAAACATCTTCGGCAGACATGAAATAGTGGATGCCACATTAATGGGACCAGAAGCAGAAGATGCTATGGAATACAGCAAACTGACCAAAGAAGGGAAAGTGTACTAGCATTTTTTGAACAAGGGTATACTACACAAGGCTGGTTCCAAGGACAGCGTAACCTTCCTGCACCAATTCGCTCTCTTCCACATGATAATTGAATAACAATTCAACCTTCCACACCTCATCCTCAGCAACATCTTCTGAACCATGAAGGGACGAGGTGAATTCGACTAAATCACCTATGCTGCTCTGCTAAATAGAATCTTCTGGCTATAATAGGTATACCATGTATTCTTCACTCTGTTTGGTGGTGAGTAGGCTGAGATTAGAATGCTGGGTGGTGGCCATAGGTTCACCCAATTGCCCTTTGGCCACAACAACATAACACAAATGAAGGATGGGTTTGTCTTGAAACCCTTGGCGAAAGCTATCACTAAGACCGTAGAAGTCAAGGAAGAACCTATAGAGGAAGCACAAGGAAGAACCTACAGAGGAAGCACCACAACCTACAGTGCAACAAGCTACCCAACTAGCTGAGCAATTGGACGAGGAAGCCCTATTCCTCCATCCCATTACTGCTACCAGACCATCCACTAGAAGGCAATCGTCCAAAAGGGGATCGTCTAGAGTGACGCAGTCCAGGACCCAACAAGCTCTAGCTCTCCCTACTCCTCCTACTACTGCACCTCCCATGCCAGCACCTGGAAAAAGGAGACTTCAGTTGCAAGAGGACTGTGATGATAAGGACAACGAATCCATCGTAGTCTTACTAAAGAAGCAGAAGACTGCCATTGTTGTAGTTCCTCCCCAACCTAAAGCTCTTGCTGTCTAACCCATTCCCTTTCTCAAACGTCCAACAAAAGCTCAACCAACGTCTACAGTGACAAAGAAAAGTAAGTTGTTTGCTCTTGATGTTTGTGTTGTATCTAAAGAAGAATTTGTTGAGTCCATTATTGTTGAGCCTGCTAAACAACCAACCAAACCTCAACCACAACCACAAACACAAACACAAACACTAACCACACCATCCAATTACCCTCCATGGTACCAACCCACTTACACCACACCTGAACCAAGCATGTTATTGCCTGGTGATGATGGCTATGTTTGCACCATTCCCACCCCTGGCCTTACCAAACCATATCTCTCCGTTAAGGCCCTCAAACAACCCCCCTCATCAACTCCTACCATAAATTTGGATGTATCTTCTGCATTTGATAGACAAGTAGAAGATTGGGAGAAAACAAAAAAGAAATGGAACTTGCTTTTTGTCAAAGGCAATAAGCAAAATTTGATGGACAACAACGCAATCATTCTGCGTCTAGAGCCTCTTCCTGAACTAGAGTATAGGTTCGATTATTCGCTACTATCTCTTGAACCATACATGGAGGACTACGTTCACCAACTATCTGTTGAGTATTTGGCTCTGCTTCCAGGAGCAATTAAACACTTGCCACTCAAGCAGTTTATCAGGAGGAGGTATCCCTAACTTATTCAAGCTTGGTGCTTCAATGCACACTCTCCTAGAGTACTTCAACACAAAGTACCTCCAATTGAGGAGATTGAACAAGTATTGCAAAAAAGATGCGATTAAGTGCCAGAAAGGATCATTCATCTCTACCCTGCTGATTTGAGGTTTAGGCCTCTGGATCCTTTGGAAGATGGTTTCTTTCCCACCCCCTTCAACCAAATGTTTTGCTTCTCTTTGAAGAGCTTTGCAGCATTGAAGTTCCAGCTATTCATCCCTTCCTCTCAACACATTTCACCATCAACAACCATACACATCCAGCTAGATCACGTTTATCCAAGGCTCCTTACCTTGGACATAAATTCAAAGAAAAAGAAGTTGCTCACCAAGCCACCATCCTTACCTTTACCGTCTAGAGTCGAGTTTCAACAGCATGCCAACACCACTCTAGACTGGTACATGGCTAACCATCTAACGCAAGAGATGAACAAGGATGATGTTAAATGCTTCTAGTGATAACACATGTTTAGCTGTGAGCAAGAAGAGTCTGGCAGTGGACTCTTAAGGGACGACAAGGCTGAAACTCCGACTATGAAGAATTGTAAGTACACGTAGTGTCCAACTTGTGTCTTTCATTTCTCAAATACATCAGTCGCCTTTGCCCGTCCAGCTAACGAGCACCCCCTCCTTGCCATAGAAATGTCCATCATCTACACCATACTTGCCGCAATCACCAACCACACATTCTTCAAGCCTCTATATCCTTGGGAAACACCATGTTCACACCAACTCCACATTCCAACTCTGAAGTTTTTGGAAGCACCACCTTTACCCTCCAACGTCTAACCACCAACTCTTTCTCAACCACCTTCACTAACACCTCCGCCTCCTCCAACTCTTGGTTCACAAGCATTCGCAAGCCTTCCCATTGCTCATCTTGCCCTCCCTACCCCTCCACCCATTAACCCGACAGTTCAACACTATGTTACTGCCAAACTCTAGCCCATTATAACCCTTTTCCAACAGATACTGCAAAATCAACAAGAAATTCTCCATACTCCTCATCCATCCCCATCTCCACCTCTACCTCCACCTCCCTCGGCACCAAAGTGACAATGATGTTGTTTTTCCTTTTCTCTTTTTCTATCTATTTTTTTTTATAATGACAAAGGGGCAAAAATAAAGAGAAATAAAGTATAAGTCTTCTATTGTTTTTTGTTGCTGAAAATTTGCATCATATGACAATCATACATATAACTTTGATATTTGATCTTTGTTTTTGTCTAGATGATAGTTTTGTATGCATGCTATCAAATGTATGCAAATTTGATTAGTATATCAGACTCAGGGGAAGTATTATAGTAAATCTATCGAATCTTGTCATAAGTGATGCATCTTTTTGATATATATGTATACTTGCAAAACTTTAAAAAAAACTAATAAGGTTTATCATCATCAAAAAGAAGGAGATTATTGGAACCAAAGACGTATGAAGCGTTTAGTCCCTCAAATTTTGAAGATGACAAACTTATTAAGTTTTAAGTTTCTATTGTAAAAATGTTTTTCTACAGCGTCCAATGTGTCATATTCCAAGGCGTCCAACACGCCAGTTTTAGCAAGCGTCTAATAGACTTGTATATGAACATCGTCCAAGCATAAGTTTATCTCCAAACAACTAAGTGTTTAAAGCTTGTCTATGCATTTCTCACATGTATATCTCAAGACTAATGCTTTACCTATTAAAGTGATCTAACGTTCAAATATCTAAGCATTAATTGAAAGACAAATACATGTTAGTGTATAAGCACAGTGTTGCAAAAAAAGGAAGTTAACTTATCAAGCTGCCAAGCCAGATAAAGAATGATCAGAAAAGCAGCTTTCAATGCAGTTCTGCACTTTCCATTTCAATGCAAAAACAAAAGCCACTTTTCTGACTCCTCTGAAAGCTCGATAAACACACACACTGTCTTTGAGCAAAGTCTAAAGTTGAATCTTTAACGGCTACTTAGAAAATGCTATATATTTCAACTCAAGAGAAAAACCAAGAGAGACAGAGCAATACTGAGAAAAGAACGAGTACATTTCTTACGTTTACTGGACGACATTGAAATATTTCTTTAAAATCTTTGTAAAAGAGTTTGTGTCGCACTTAAACTTTCATATTCTCACGTTGTGAGTAGACTTGTTTTAAACAACTGTTTATGTTGTGAAAGCCTAGAAAGGCTTAGTGAGAAAGAATACTTGGGTGGTTAAGCAATCTAGGTGGATTGCATTGTAAAGCCTGAAAAGGCTGTGAAGAATACTTATGTATAACCTAAGGTTGGTTAGTGAATACCTTTAGGATGAAGGGACTAGACGTAGCTCAAGTTTGAGTGAACTAATATAAAAACTCTCTGTGCCTTTATTCTTCCCTTATCCTTATCTTAAACTGTTTTGAACTTGTTTTTTGTTAAGAGAAGTTTTTTTTAAACGCGCAATTCAACCCCCCTTTCTTGTGCGATCTTTGCTCTTTCATCTTGCCAACACTACCATCACTGTCGTCCCCATCACCACCTCCACCACCATCGCCATCACCACTGCTATGGCACCCCCACCATAGTCGCTAAATGGCAGCAATGATGGGGGCAGTGGGGGTGGTGATGGCAACAACGATGGTGGTGGTGGTAATGGTGGTGACAATAATGACAGTGGTGGTGGCAGTGATGATGGTGTGGTAGGGGCGATGGTAGTAAGGGTGGTGATGGCAGCAGCAACGACCTTAGTGGTCTCATAAGAGTTGTTTTTAATAGGATTTTAATCTCAGCGGTCTATTATTTTTAAACTTGATCCAAGGGTTGTTATTAGTTGTTCTCATGTTCTCACAGGAGTTGCTATATATATATACATGTATATATATATATATATATATATATGAGAATGAAAAATTTAAACAGTTAAATTAAAATAAAAAGCTTAGATTAAAAGACTTACTTAATCTTTCATTAAAACCTCATGTGACCATCAAATCTCTAAAAAATCTCAATTATTACGTTCTAAAATATTGAATATCTCATCATAGTCATAATCATAATAATAATAATATGATCCGAATTATAAATTGTTAATTAAAATAATCTTAAATTTTCTATATTATAAATATATGTTCATACATAAATTCAGTAATATATACAATAAATTGCCACTTCTCTTGCAAACGTAATTTTTAATTAATAACATTATAGGAAAAAAATTTCTTTGGCTTCTCAAAAAAGGACTATGAGAAAAATATTAAAATAAATTAATACATTAATTTATAAATATCTACTTATATAAATTAATAAACTTATAAAACTATTAAAATAATAATAAATTTCAAAACATGTATTTTTTTTCTTTTTAATCTAACATCATTTATTATCATTACCATAATTCTTTTTCATCAAAATATATTTCATTATGTTAATTATTTTTATCATTTTAGCTCATGACAACAAATTAATAAATAAAAAGTAATATTTATATTTAAATCAAATTAAATTCTAATCATTTTAATTTATATTCAAAACATCACACTAAAATTATAAATTCATATAAATAAAGTAACATTTTCAATTAATAAAAAAATAACAAATAAATTGTGGAATAAAAACATAAAAATACTATGTATTAATTTCAATGTCATTTAATTTTAAATTAACTTAAATAATACAAAATACATTCAATTATAACCAACTCATTTAAAATATAATTTAATAGTATATTATAATATACATACACACACACACACACACTTTTCTTCAAAGTATAAAATATAAATTACCTTTTTACATGGTATTAATTATATTAAATTATAAATGAAGTATGTTCATATAACTTTGTATTTAATACCAATGTTTTTAAAACTAAATCGGTCAAGATACTGGTTCAAGGTTCAATAGTTCGACTGTAGTTGAGTCGTGATCGAACTAGTATTAATAAAATAACAATAATTAAATAATACATAAAATAATATTAAAAAGCATAATATCATAACTTTATAATACTAAAAATTAAAAATAAAACATAATTTTATAAGTTCTTTACATTTACAATACTTACAAAAGTGCAAATCAAATATGTCATGACACTTAAGTATAAGTTTTAACTATATACATCAACATTTATTAATAAAAACAAGTTTATATTTAAAATAAAAAATAAAATAATAAATACTTTAGGTTGGTTTTAATTTTTTTAAGAAAAAAATTAAAATAATGTAGTATTAAGCATTTTTCTTTAACCCGCTGTGAACCAAAATACTTTGGACACTAATCAAACCACCCACCCAACTCAAATCCTCTACCTAACTTGAATCTCAATCCTTGCTAGCCATTTCTGAACCATCATTTTTTAAAGTATAAGACATGCGAGTAAACGACATAGTCGTAGTTGAAGAAAATGAAAACAGATAAGAAAATAATCAACCTCTTTAACAGTTCTAATTTTGTGGTAAATCAGTAAACATATCCTTGTAAATGCTTGCTAAAACAGCATGTGCAAGAGTTATTTTAATCTCGAGGCTGATGTATTACAATGGAGGAGACAATTTTCAAAATGACTTTATGTGATCTAGCAAGGAAAACAAACCTTGACAATTATTTTGAGAAGAATCCTCCATGCTCCACATGACTCTCATTCCTCATAAAATGCTTCATCCATGAAGTATGGTTTGTCATTTTTGGCCAAATATTTGAAACAATCTAAATACTGCAATCAATTCTTATTTTATTTTTTTTTCGCTACACTAACTCTTTGCCTCAATTAAATGACCATGCCAATACAAAAATATTACACAATTTACTTACTCCCATTCTAATTGACTAAATACTAGAATTAATTCAACAAGCTTTTCAAGTATCTCATTAGTTTTAGTAACTGTTTTGTCTTTGCTTAGTTAAAAGTTGATCACTAGCAAATTTTCTGACTTAAATTGTTGCCACTAAAATTGGAGTCAAACCAGTTTTGAAAGATCTTAAATAGATATTTAGCAACAATATTTAAGATCTTTCAAATCTAGTTTGACTCTAATTTTAATGGTAACAATTTGAGCCAAGAAATTTGCTAGTAGTCGAATTTTAAGCTAAGCAAAAACAAAACAATTATTGTGTTAAGATAAAGGACAAATTTGTAACCCTCAAATATTTTGATAATAACAAACAGTTAAAATATATATGTTATTACGAAATCATCTAATCATTCATTCACAAGCAATCGTCTGATGCCTTTAAATGAATATCATCTTTATCTTTTGCTTAGATAAATTTTGTAACTAACAAATCTTTCAAACGATGACAACGTTCTAAAATAATCTACACATCAATCAGAGTGTAAGCTACCTCAAAACGTATAAAACCTACATACATACTCTCGAGGAGAATCAGCTTTTTTTAAGCGAAAAAGAAGGAATATGTGTGCGGATGTCAGAACGAGAAAGTGGATGTGACAACTGCTACAAAATTAAGTATAAGAATAGAAAAGATAAGCAAACTGCTTTGTCTTATCATATGACAAGTTAGTGAAAAACATTAAATACTACATTTAATGCTCCAACGACTCTCTTCATCAGACAAAAGCTGTCTCTTGCAAAGCACTCAACGGATACTTTTGGAGAAGCTTATAAATAGAAGAAGAGACCTCTTTCGTGTGTTTGTTGCTGAAAAATCACAACATCTTTTAGAAACGAAAAAGCTCTTCTCTTTTATACTTTGATTTTACTTACTTGTATATTTGTCTGATAAGATATTAAGCCCAGTGAGATAACTCATGAGTAAACCTTTTTTAAAAGAAATTGGTAGAAGCCTGAAGAGGCTTTGATTCAAAGAATACTTGGGTAATTGCTTGGAGAGGCAAGTAAAAGACTATTTGGGTTGAGCCTGAAGAGGCTTGTAAAAAGAATACTTGTAACCTGAAAAGTTAGTGGAACTTGATTGTTGGCAAGAACTAGACGTAGTCTCTGCGATGAGACGAACTAGTATAAATCTTGTGTGCATTCCAGTTTGTCGTTCAGCTTTCGTCTGTCTAATAAAACGTTTTTGAAAACCTCTTTGATCATATCTTTCAAATGATACGTCTTTAACAAAGCTTTTGTGAAAATTTGCAAAAATTCAACCCCCCCCCTTCTTGTGTTATTTTATATTTTACATATTGAAACTAATGAGATATTTGACGAGCCCGTTGAATTAATTATAGGATTCAATCAATTAGAATGGAAGTGAGCAAACTATGAAATATTTTTGTATTAGCATAGTCTTTTAATTGAGGCAAAGAGTTGGTGTAGGAAAAAAGAAATAAAACAAGATTTGATTGTAGTGTTTAGATTGTTTCAAATATTTGGCCAAAAGGGCAGACCATACTCCATGGATGAAGCATTTCATAAGGAATGAGTCATTCGAAGCATGGGGATTCTTCTCGCAATGGTTGTTAAGGTTTATTTTCCCTACTAGATCACGCAAAAGCCATTTTGACAAGTGTTTTTTTTTTCTATTGCCATACATCTACCTAGAACAACATGGCTTCTACTTTCAAAAGTAATGGTTCCAGAATAGTGAGCTCGAACAGAGATTCAAAGATGGGACAAAAAATTTGAGTTAGGTGGGTGGTTTGAGTGGTGGAACTTGTAAGATGCAACGATGGACATGACAATGACGTTGAGGATGACAAAGAGGTAACAAGTCTTGAAGCACAAGATGAAGAAGCTCCAAACGATGCCAAGGAGGTAGGTGGCGACAAATGGAAAAGACAACATGTAGGACCCTTGCTTAATCAAAAACCTCCCCAAAGAGAGACTTATATTGGGAAGAGAGAAAGCTTGCTAGTTTTCTCAGCTTACATTCACACTCCTAAAAAGGAAGTCTTTCAATATGAGCTTTTGTTTAATTAGAAACCTCTTAAAATAAAGGCTTAACTTGTGAAGGAAAAAGTAATGATTATTCACTTTAACACTTTCTCCTTCCAATTAGCATGATTCAAATAAAGTTTAAAAAAAACTCAGCACAATATTTAAGCAATAACAATATATAACAAATTTCAAGCATAAAAATTTAAAACAATATTCAAGCAATAACAAGACAAAACTAACTTCAAGCATAAAATTCTATCAAAAGTACATCATCAATAATTACAACACAAGGCAAAATTACATCATTAAAATTTTTTACTTGGGTCCTTAATCTTATAAATTAATTTTAATTGAGTTCTTAGGGGTTTTGGAATTGCCATATATAGTTTTTTTTTTTGGTAGTTTCAAGTCACAAAAAACTAACTCTAGGAATCTACTTTTTTAGTTTAGGGATTTAATTAAAAAATTAATTTAGGAATCTATATGAAAATTCCTATATAGTTCAAGGACTTACTTAACCTATCTAAATCAACTAAGAGCAACATAACATCATAAAAGCATCTAAAACTTAGAGCAATAGCAACAACCAACATTAAACAACATATATAACATCAACAAACATTAAATAATTTACAACTCAAACACAATAAAATAAGCATCTAAAAGAGAAAATGAGAGAAATCAAATTATAGCATACAAGAGGTTACCTACAATGGTGGCACAATAGTGATATAGCGGTGGCGCATGATGTTGTGGCTGCGATAACGTGGTGGTTGTGCAATGGCCATGGGGTGGAAGGGGCGACGTAGTGATCATGCAGCAAAGGAAGGGACAGCGTGACGACAGGGGAGAAGGGAAGGGATAATGCGCCAATAGGGAAGGGAAAGGGGCAACTCAGAGGCAAGGGAGGAGGGAGAGCGCGATGCGACAATGGGGATAGGGAAAGGGGCAACATGGTGGTGAGGGGCCATAGGGGAGGGGAGGGACGCGATGGCGAGGAAGGGGAAGGGAAAAGGAAAGGAGAAATGAGAAACATAGGGAAGAAGAAGGGATGCTAAATGAACAAAAATAATAATAAATGACTTCAAAAATTGTGATTTAGTTTGGATGAAAAAGTAATTAATGCATTTCTAAAGTTGTGATTTAGCTTCCACGTAGCATCAGCTAGATTGACACTAAAACTGATATTTATGTAATATCAATTTAAGCTGATGCTAATTCAAAGCTAAATCACAGATTTTGAGTGCATTTATTACATTTAGCATTGGCCTAGGCTGATAAATGCAATATCCCTTTTAGCGTCGGTCAAGTCGACACTAAAATGAATATAAATTAAATTGCCAAATGTAGCACTTGCTTAGCAGCAGATTAACCAACGCTAAATTCAAATTAGCAGCAATTATAGTCGCAGCTAATTATTATTATATTTTTAGAAAATGAAAAAATAATTTGAAAATTTTTACTCCGTTTAGTGTCAGTTAGGCTGACTCTAGTAACGTCAGTTTCAGGGCCGACGCTATTTCAACGTTTCCTTGTAGTGAAAAGCAATCCATGTCCATCAAAAGTTAATAGATAACAAAAATCGAAAGTATATACTTTACAAAAAACACATGAAAGTATAAATTTTATAATAACTAAGAGGTGTAATAAGTAACGTAAGCCATATATAGACAATAAAAAAAGGTTCCAATTTCATTTAGAGCACATCATGATGAGGGTGATATATACACCTCTGTCTGTGTGTGTTTTTAAGGATCCAATAAGAACTCTCACTTTCTTCATGTGTATGGGTCTCTGCTGATAGTTTCAATATGTCATTGATGCCTTATCTGGTAGTATTAAAGATGTCTCTTCATTTTACCACTTTTGTTCATAAAAAAAAATTAATATTAATATTTATCTATAAATCATATCTTTCAAGCTTGTATTTTTTCAATATATTATGTATAAAATGATAAAAGGTAAGTAAACCAACAAGAATGATTGGTTATACCTTTTGTAATTATATTTTGTATTGTTCTCTATTGTCAAAATTAATTAAAATGGCTTTAAATATCTGATTAGAACATTAAGAAGGTTTTGGTAAAATATTTATCAGAAATAAATAACACGGAAGCTTTTATAAAATATTAGAATTCATGACGTGTATATGATATAATCATCCATTCTGCACTCGATCTTATATAGAGCTAAAGACCGTGTAATGGAATTCTTTTTGTTTAATAAAGATAGAAAACTTTTTACCAAATCGATCCTAGCTACTACATCATCACTATATATAATAATAAAAATATAAATGAATTTTATGTATACAAAAATTGAACCCCATTTTATTGTATAATATATAATATATAATATATCACATAATAATGAAATTTATGTATATAACGAAGTGAAGAAATTCTTCGGAAGTCCCTCAACATAATTAAATAAATGACAACTTTGAACAGTATACTACTACTTTCATTTTCGACTCTTGATTCTTAAACTATGAATCTACACATGAACTCTTTATAAGTGTTTTTGTCCTTACAGACAAAAACATTCAAACATTAGTCATTCTGCACGAATTAAAAAAGGTCCTGTTAAAAACACTTTCTAAAGGCTAAAATTGTAATTATCGAATAAGAATTCAATATTTTAGGTGCATATATATGTAAGAAAGTATGTATAAAAATATGATATTACAATCATTACTCTTGTGGTGTTTAAAGAATTAAATATGAAAAGTTATTAAAAGAATAACTTTGGATATTAATAATACATTTTTATTGTGATGTTTAGTTAATAACTTTTTTATTTGTTAATTTTATAATTATTACCTTTTTTTATTTGTACTAAGGATATTTCTTAGTTGATAGTTGGATACTAATTTTTTTGGTTAAATACATAATTTAAGTCCCTACACCTGTTGAAAACTTTCAATTTAGGTCCATATACGTAAAAACTTCTTCAATCGGTCCCTATAGCATGTCGCGGATTTTTAATTTAGTCCCTGTCATCTTGATGTCGTTTACATATTCTTAATTTAGTCCTTATACATGTAGCGCATTTTTAATTTGTAAACAACAATGACTAAATTGAGAATCTGTGATACTGTGTAAGGACCAATTTAATAAATTTTTTTGTATAGAGACTAAATTGAAAATCTGCGATACGTGTAGAGACTAAATTATATATTTAACCTTTTTCAATGTATAGAAATCAGTAAAGTGAGGTATTTTCTCTCCCAATCAAGTTTTTTTCTTCCATGCACGACACTAGAAATTGAATTCCTATCAGTATATTTAAGAGACCAACTACTTACTAATTGGATAAAGATTCTCTGCAGTTAGAAAGAGAATAAAACTTGAATCTCAACCTTTAACTTTATTTTTTAACTTTTATAAAATTAATAAATATAAGTAAAAAAATTCAGCTACTAAATCATGACTGCAAGATTGACTATGTCAAAATTGACTGTAGACAATTCAGATCCCTACTAACCCGTGTCCCACTTTGTTGATATAATTATTATCTTTAAGACAATATATAGTTAAATATAACCCATAAAAATAATGTTATATAACTAGCTATATATGAGTATTCTTTCTATTAAAGGTGTGAGGAAATAATATAAAGCACAACACATAGGAGCTGAAAAGGGGACCCTACCAAATATCTAACCGGTTTATACATGAGACCCTACTAATCTGAAGGACACAGACTCATAGGGTTGGATGGGGTTGGGTGAGATAGTTGCTTAAGCTTTCCCTCCAATTTCTTTATGTCCCCATTAGAAGGTCCCCAATATATTGTGGGTTTTTCCTTCTCACTTCCCATCATGCAATCTTGAAAAGGTTGACCTTTGGTCCCACAAAGAGCTACTCCACAAGCAATTGGAGCACATGTGAGGCCATCACTTTCTAATAACTTTATGTGAACTTATTGTGTGCTTTGATAGGATGAATATGCACTTCAATTGTGCATGCTTCTGTGGGGTTAGGCTTGATTCCACTTAAAATCCTTCACAACATGGAATACCACTGTACCTAAATGGGTAGATGTTATTGCACAATTTGAAATTCTAGGGTATAAACGCCAAAATTTTGAACACTATTCATCAAATCTGCTATCTTCTTTACCTATTACTTTTCCTTTTAATTATCGTAGCAAGGTTTAGATAACGATTCTAGGTGGAAATTATGATAGCGATTTTTTTAATAAACTATACGATAAAGTTATCGAAACACATTTAATAAGTATCATGTGATTTGCATGAACTTTTAAATTTTGTTAAAACATAAAAAAAAATAAAGAGAAAAATTATAAAAAAAAGTATTTATAATTAATTTAAGTACAATTTAAAAAGTATAGGTTAAAAATGGAAAACATTTAAAATTATAAATAAATAAATAAATCTATAGAATATGAATTTAGAAATTTAAAAGAAGGGGAACTAAGAATTACATAGTGTGTGTTTGGTTTTGCTTTCATTACGCTCGTTTATCCTAATTTTACGCAAGTGTCCGAAATAACATAAAAAGTTAATTGATGAAGCTTCAAAGTGACACGCATCCAAGCCTTCTAACGCATAATCAAATACACATGCACACATATTATTTACTGTATATAACATATGCCTGATATCGCTACAGTGTTCCTGCCAAGTATATATTATGTTTATTATTTTGGCTTCTTATTTCTACTTTCTCACACACAAGGGAAAAAAATGATTTTATGGGTCAAAGTTTTATTACTACTAATTTCTGCTAATTTTTTATCATCCATATGTCGAATTTTATTTCTACTAATATTTTATCAGCCATTACTTTTAATCTCTCTTTTAGATATTTTTTGGGTCCATTTTTTACTACTTCAAACACAGGCTAAGTCTAACACTCAAATATTTCCACCTCCAAACAATATATATACCAAGGTTTGTGTGTGTGTGGGGGGGAGGGGGGGTGGGTAGAGACCAATGCTTCTATTTTCACTAATCAGAGGTGTCTTTTGGTAATAGCCATTCCTCCGATTCCTTTTTCTGGAGATTCTTTTATAACAGTTTGACGGTGACTAGAATGTTCAGAAAAGACTACCCCCCACCATTGTTAAGCAAGAATTATCATGGTCACATTAAATAATGTTCCTAGCTAGTGGAGATATAATTGATTTTATAATGCTAAAAGTGCATTATGCTGCACAATGATTCATGACTAAGAAAAGTTCAAGTGGTGTTTTTGAATAATTAACCCAAGGAGGTTGGGTTAGTGATGAAGGAGGCGTGTGTCTTCTTTAGCCTTTATTACCATATATATCCATATGTTAATTAGTGGAGATTAGTTATAGTACTGTGTTGAATAAGCATTTTTTGTCAGTTTTGTTATCTCAAGAGCTTTTTCTACTGCTTAAGCTCATATAATATAATGTGTAAACGTAACTCTTTGTCATTAAATACATTAATTTCACTTTAGTTTTTAATCCCTCGTCACTCATCTTAAATTATCTCCTTAATTATTTACCCTGTTTTCCAATAGCCTTACACTATCAAGGCCTCTAGCTCATAAATATCACCAAGCAAAATGTGGGTCGACTTAGTCTCAATTGACCTAAAAATTAATAAATGATTTCTTTTTCTTTTATTTGTTTTTAATTAGAATGATTGCGTGAAAATTGACACCTTTAGAACAATTGGCCATAGTGAAATTAATTTGAAGAATTTTAAGGCTCAACCTAAGAAAAACGAGCGAAGGAGTTGGTGTCATTGATGAACAATTAATGACGCAGGCACTTAAACTTGTGCTATAGGTCGTCTTGCAACTTGCAATAGTTAAAATGTCAAATTCGGTGTGCAAACCGGTCTGTCAAATTAGTGTATAAAAATCGTACAAATTGAGACTTCGACTAGTCCAAAATTACTCATAACATAATGCTAAAGGGTGAAAAATCAAGCATCAAACATTGAATTAACTTACCAAGGTCGATCTAACTGTAGGAAATTTAGATAGTTTGCACAAATTTTATTGCCACCAATATGCACCAAACAAAAAAAAAGTCTTGGATTAAATTGATATTTCAAATATTTAATTGTTAATTTTATTTTATCAATCTAATTAGCTTAAAATTGAGCATTTTTTCAACAGGTTTGGCTGAACCGACCATGGAGAGATTTTTTTAAATTTTATCTCATTTGGTTTAGAAATTTTGAGGAAAAGAAAGAAGAAATGAGAGGTCTCAAAATCTCTTCCTCCTATATTTATCTTATTAGGGGGATTAATTTGGAAATAAGAAAAAAAATATTGTAAATTCTAGATTGTACTGATTGAATTACAAATTTTTTTTTTCACTTTTCATTCCTTTCATTATTTTTAATATTTATAAGAGTGAAATAATGGAGTTGTCTAATTTATCCCAAGTAAAAATAGGGTTAAACAACCTTGTCAAAGATAATTGGTATAATTTTTCATATAAAAAAAATTATACTATTCATCTTTGATGAAGTTGTCTAACTTACTCTAAGTAAAAATGAGGTTAAATAACTTCATCAAAAATGATTGGTATAATTTTTTTAGAAAATTACACCAATCATATTTGATAGAGTTGTTTAGCCCTATTTTTACTTAGAATAAGTTAGGCAATCCCATATAATAATATGTTACACATATCTTTCCACTGACCCTTTTACAAACTAAACAAGGAACCATCTCTTTCGGTACTTCTTTTACATCTCCTTCCATTAAACCAAACTAAACAAAAAAAAAAAAAAAAAAAAAAAAAACCTTCTCCTTTCCTTCTTCCATTAAATTCTCTCACTTTCCCTCCATTAATTAATATTCATATGTATGTTTGTATTTCAAAAACAGTGATATGTGGTTCAAGTTCACCTTCACATGCCTTGTTGGTATATATACATATATCCAAATTTGACATAACTTTGTTACGTAAAAATTTTATATTTATCTTTTTCATAGACTTTAAATAAATAAAATCCTTTCGAAATTTGAGAATAATAACAATTTCGTTGTAAAATTTTAACTAATGAAGATTCATTCCCCCAATTATATATCTACTTATTTGTCTATATGTACTTTTGTACAATTTAATTATTTTAATGGAATATCTATTTGGACAAAATAAACTATTAAAAGTCGGTGCATATTTAATTCTATCATGCAAATTGCCCCCGTAAATTATGTATCGTTGAACTTCAACTGTGACAAACATGATACCTGACACTGGCAATCCATAGTAGTCTTAAGTATCATTTAGCAATTATAAGAATAATCAACAGTTCAAAGTTTGACTGGTTACGGTCAGCAATTTGCTGCTATATATGATTATTTATTATATTTCAGATCTCATCTTGGATGAAAACTGTACAAAAGACTCATGCATAAGTTTTTTTTTTTTTTAAATGCCTCCAAGAAACTAAATGCACAAGAACAACGTTAAAGACAGAATACAGCTTGTAGTTTTGACTAATACTACTAATCTTGTGCTATTTAATTATATTTATAGAAGTTTAACACCATTATTATCCTTTTTAATTTCAGCAATAGTTGACTCGTATCGATAGAGTGACAGAAATAGTTGGACTCAAAAGCTATATAAATAATGGTTCAGTTATATTTTTCTCCTTCAATTTAAATTATGTGAAATATTTAGGATCTCATTTTTTTAGCTTATTAAATTCTTTTATATATTTTTTAAATTAAGAAAAAGTAGTCTTATCTTCAACTTTTTCGACTTAAAACCTCTAAATTTTCATTTTCTACTTAAAATTTTCACAAATTAAATTGATTAAATTATTTTGGGATAGCTAAATCATATACGGAAAAAATGTGGTTGCATATAATTAGTTGAATAATAAATTAAAAAATAAAAAATAAAGAAGAAGAAAAGTTCGACAGAAATCACGCCAAGCAATTGATACACAGGTTTCCATGAAATTTGTGTTGTACCGTTTAGTATTTCTCAATTATTTTAAACTTTCTTCTACTTCAAATTTACCTATTAAAACATTAAACTTCAGTTCAAATTAAAAACTATATCTCTGCACCAAAAAAAAAATTAAAAACTATATCAATTTTTCTCTCTACAAACTTTAATCTCACACCCTATAAAATATTCCAAATGTTATCAAAATTTTCACTGTATTATTTACTTCTAATTTTTTAGAATTATTTTATATTTCAAAACTATCACAAATTCTCAAATGTTTAGATAAAAAACAATAATTTAAAATTTTAATTCAATAAAACTTAAAAGACTAAAATTATGCATGATATGATATAAACTAAAATAACTATAAAAGTGTAATTAATTAAGTCCTAAATAAAATAAGCAATACGTTATCGTACGACATAGTAAAATATAGCTTCGTCAAAAAAATAAACAAACAAACAACAACAAAGACATAGTAAAATATAGCGGCTGGCACATAGATATTGCTTTCTGATTTGAGGTAATGGAATGGGACACGAATAAGAATGAGGTCATCCTCAATTCCCCGTTTTCTTGTTTAGTTGGGTCATTAGCCACATAGATAGTCTCAGAATCCATTCGTGCTAATCTGTTTTTCAGGCTTAAAATGTGAAAACACTTACCTTTCCAACACAGATCCATCCTTACATAATAATAATAATAAAAATAAACTCCTATATTATAAATATAACTTTTTATTTAAATGTGAAGACGTCTTTTATTGTATTCTCTTTTTTTCCTTGTAAAAAGTAGTTTCATCACTATTTAAAACTTATATTTGCTTTTTAAAAATTCTTAAATTATTAAATTTTCCAATTTTTTATGTTAAGAGATTTCATTTTTGAAAAAAGCCAAATAAAAAAAATACAGGAAAGGAGGTTGGATTAAGTTTTTTTTTTTTTTTTTTTTTGAATACTTTCGAAACTTTTGCAAAAGGTTAAAGAGATATTTTGAAACAATGTTGAACAATCGTCTAATAATCGATCAGACGATAGGTTTTCAAAAGCTTTTAAAAAATTGTTGAAAAGAGCTTTTTGAAAACCAAAAACTTTTAAATCAAGATCCCCGCAACGTTAGTCACAACGATAAGAAAGATAAAGAGCAACGAAGAATAGCCAGAAATTTATACTAATTTACTCCACAAACCCAAGACTAGGGATGTCAATGGGGTGGGACGGGTAAGGGTAGCAGCTACCCGTTACCCATCCCGCAAAACAAAATCGGTATCCGTACCTGTTCCGTTATCCGCGCGGGTATCTATGGATATCCGTAAATACTTTCAAAAAATAAAATAAAATAAATTTATTTTATATATTGTGGATATTCATAAAATACTATAAATATCACTTTAAATTTATAAATTTAAATCTATAAATTAAAGAGTATTGTTTAAAATAATCACTTTGAATATAACTTTTAATTATTCTAACAATTTTTCTTAAAAAAAATAGTTTAAATGCTCACAAATTTATGTTTTTTTTTCTCTTGTAATATAATTGTATAAGATTTCTCTCATAATAAACAATTGTTTTAAAAATTTTGGATAAATTTATATAATTTTATCTATATTAATATATAAAAGTATTTAACTAAATATATAATTACGGATAGCGGGTATCCACGGGTACGGGTATCATGGTATCCGTACCCACCCCGTTTATAAATGGGTAGCGGATATACCCATTTAAAATATCCGCGGGTATTTATTTAAGGTACCCATTTTTTACTCGTGGCAGATTTTATCCGCGTGAGTGCAAGTTTTTTTGCCATCCCTACCCAAGAATATCCAATACTTGACCAACTAATCAAGAGTTTCATTAAAGGCTGTGTTCCTACGCAAACATGAATTCATTGCTATCCCATTATTTTTATACTAGTCTTTCCAAACTCAACCTAAAGTATTCTTGTACAAGCCTTAATTTTCCCAGCTTCCCTTCCCAGAAATTCAAAAAAGATAAAATTTAATGTATGTCTCAAGATATACAATAAGAGCTCAACGATAGGTAATAAATTTGAAGAATGTTCTAAGAATAAACAAAAACAAGAGCGTTAATGTTCATACTTTTAAATTATTCAAACTATAGTATTTATTACATAAGAAATTCTTCTAATTGTTGGAGATGAAGCTCGTCTTTCTACAAAAATGCTAAGTTAACGTTGAACCATACATTTAATGTAAATATATATACGTTGCTTTATTTCTTCATGCAGAAAAATTGTTTTGAATTTTTTTCTGATAATTATATCCTTTATTTTGTAAACATTTTAAATGAAACTTTTTATTCTAAGTTTGACATCATGTCACTTGTTCTAAAATTCCAACTTGCAACTTCTTCCTATAAGGATAAGGACACGTTTTTATAAAAAAAGGTTCTTCTAATAGGTTTCGACTTTTTTCATCGTGTATTGTTGAAGCATTTGAACAGTCTTTATCTTAAGAACTTATTAGACACTTGGAGTAATAAACCATTCAGCTTGAATATATAAATGTTTGAGTTATGATCTATCATATGTTTTATTTTATAGGCTAATTTTGAGTATTATACACATTTAAAGAACACTTTAGCTTTTCATAAAAATTCATCTAAATTTTAATGCTTTGTTATTTATCAAAACTTTGAAGTATCAATTGTCTTTGCTCTAATAATTTTTTCACTTAAATCTCAACTTTAATTATTTTACATTTTTCAATATTGAAATACCTTTCTATCTTTTTATTTATACTTTCTAGCTTGCATAAAGTCATAAGTTATAATTTCAGTCATCATTGTACACCAAAAAAAATAATTCTTTTCAAGTTTTCCTTCTAAATTTTGCTATTTTTTCCCCTAAATCTTAACTATTTATATTTTTAATTATTTAACTCAAATAATAGTACTTATTTATCTTATAACTTAAACATTTTTCTTTTGATTTATATATTTATATTAAAATTTACCGAGATCCGACACAGTTAGTAGATAGTTGGATCTCTTAGGCATGTTGTTAGGAGTTTGATTCTTAGTCATGTGAATGGAAAAGACTTTGTTGGAAAAAACAAAACCCACTTCGATGATATCTATGCCTCGGAAGGAATTAGTCTATCGATTGGGGAATATCTTTGGTGCAAATCAAAAAATATATTTATATTAAAATTTTACTTAAATTAATAATAACTAACAAGTTTCTGTACATTACACAGGTGTTTTTAAATTTAAATAAGAGGTATGTTAAAATCAAGACATATCATCTTTATTGATATGGTATGTTAAAAATTCAAATTAGGATTGATTAAGATTACAATATTTAAATTTAATTTATTTAAAATGAAAATATATCTTCAATTTAATGTAATATATCATGATTTAAAATTTAAATCAAATTAAATTCAAGAAATAGTATATGAATAATAAAATTAAAATAAAATTAAATTCTTAATAGAGAAGAAGTCACATGTTTTAACAAAAATGAAAATAGTTTTAAAAATGCTCTTATTCAAAAATAAAAATCAAATTTATGATATAAAGATAGATAACAGTGGATAATACGGAGCAATAACTTGGGAGGAAAAGTGTAATAAAGAAATAGAGAAAAGATTATGAAAGGTGGTAATTTCTTGTATTCTTTCGGTGATTCAGTCCATGAAAGGTGGTGAATGGTGACTTGAATGAGAGTGAGACTCTCCTTTCAGACTATGAGGCTTTTAAGCTGTACCAAAATATCAAAACTCAAGGGGGCTGCTATTCCTATCCTTTTTACTGTTCTTTTTACTCTTTACTTTATAAAAACATAGCTAATTACTATTTTATTCTCACTTTCTTTTTACTTTCTCTCTCTATCTTCTTCCCACCCTCAATTTATCAATGCAACAGAAACATGTTTTCATTATGTATAATTCTAAGATACATAACGGAAACACGTTTTCATTGTTTTTCCATTGTGTTAATTCTTTTGAAAAAAATTAATTAAAATTTAATTATGATATAATTTATCCTTTTTAATATTAATTGTATTAATTATGATATAGATCACCATTTTTAATTGAAATCAAATTAATTAAAATATAATTTACCCTTTTTAATAGTAATCAAATTAATGATGATAAAATTTTAAAAAATATACAATACAAGTTACCGTTTTTAATAATAATCAAATTAATTATAGTAACTTGTATTGTAAATTTTTTAAAAGTGTATCATAATTAACTTGATTACTATTAAAGAGTAATTAAATCAATTATGATGCAATTTTAAAAAATATGCGATACAAGTTACCATTTTTAATAGTAATCGAATTAATTATAGTAACTTGTATCGTATATTTTTTAAAAGTGTATCATAATTAAGTTGAATACTATTAAAAAAGAAAATTTGCATCATAATTAATTCGATTATTATTAAAAAGGGGAACTTGTATCGTATTTTTTTTTTAATTGTATCATAATTAATTTGATTATTATTAAAAAGGAAAAAGTATATCGTAATTAATTTGATTTCAATTAAAAATGGTAATCTATGTCATAATTAATGTCACTAATATTAAAAAGGATGAATTATATCATAATTAATATTTCAATTATTTTTTAAAAAATTAACACAACGGAAACGCATTTCCGTTCTGTTAAACTCTCCATACACAACGGAAACGCGTTTCCGTTGTGTATGGAGGCGCGCCCCTTAACACGTTTTCATTGTATAAGGAGAGCACACCCCCTTAACATAACAAAAATACGTTTTTGTTATGTATTTTGTACAACGAAAAAGCATTTTCGTCAGGGATATTTTTGAAAAAAAATAACAAACATATGGGGTGAAAAAAACAAAAATTTAAGTGTGAATAGAAACCCCCAAAACTCAAACAGAAAAAGTTGGGCCAGGTGGCCCAAAAATCTGATTGGCCTAAATCAGATTGGGCCAAATAAATTTAGGCCCATTCTTTTTGTTTTTTTTTTCTTAGTGCACTTCCTTTATTTTTTTGGTCAAATTTAATTCCAATTATATTCTTGTCCACTTGTTTAGATTCTTTCTCTTTTTTTCCAGAAATTAAACTCCAAAATTATGAAAAAAAAAATGACTTTCAAAATTTTAATTTCCAGTACTATAAAAAAAATTGACTTCCAAAAATTAATTTGTAGAAATCAACTTTTTTCATAGTTTCAGAATTTAAATTCCTAAACTCAATTTTTTACGTTCCTGAAATTGAGTTTCTGAAACTTAAAAATTGCTTACGATTTTTTCTCTCAAACACATGAATGTGCACCATGAATTTTTCACACACAAGTTTCGCTCCTCTATTTGAGTGCATAGGAACGTGATGCTGATTTGTTTTTCTGAAAATTTGCACTCCTTGAGTGTTGTGTCGCTAGCCATTATATATTCCGCAAACCATTATTCATTCAGAAACTCATTTTGTTTGATATTTGGTTTAATTAATCTCGGTCCTTATATCTACGCTAATTTTGGTTTTAGTCTTTATACTTAAAAACTCTACGTTTTAGTTTCTATACAAACAATTTTTTTATGTTTTAGTCTTTATGTCTTCATTTTGTAACAGTTTTACACTGTCAGAAAACTAAAAACAGGAACTAAAACAAAAAATTACTCGCACAGGGACTAAATTATAGAGTTTTAGGTATAAGGATTAAAACGAAGAGTTGGCATAGGTATAAAGATCAAAAGATTGATTAAACCTTGATGTTTCTATTGCTTTCCAAAAACTTAATTTTTGAAATATAAAAAATTGAATTTTGGAATTTAAATTCTAGAATTATGTAGAAAAAAAATAACTTTCAAAAATTAAATTGTGAAAGTCAATTTTTTTATAGTTTCAAAATTTAAATTCTAGATCTCAATTTTTATTATATTCGGAGTTTAATTTTTGACGAAGATTCCAACCACATGTATAAGAATATTATTGGAATAAAATTTATCAAAAAAAGGGAAAGGTATACTTAGAAAAAAAGAGGAGCAAAAAGATATGGCCATAAATTTAACATACAAAATTTGGCTCCAACATAAAAGGGCCTAAAATATTGCAACGGACAAAACTATTGCCTCAGTTGTGTCCAAGCCTGTACAAATTCTGGAGCCAAAAATAGGCCCAAACACATACGACGATAAATTGGCAAAAAAGGGCAGGCTGAAGATACGAGATAATGAATCGAAATAAAAATAGAACCAGGGTGATAATGGTACGAGAAAATAAACGATAACTAATAAACTAATTTAAAATTTAAAAAAGAGTACATAAAACATACCCTACAGTGTAAAAAAAAATTATACTGTCATTTAATTACAAATCATTTATAATAATTTTATTAATTTTTACAATATTTATTTTAAAAGTCATACCTATCATAATTTTTAATTGATTAACAATATAAAATTTTTTATATTAACAATATATAAAAATTAAACTCATTTGAAAATTATAAAAAACATTTTAGCTTTTTAAAAGTTAAAAATAAGATTTTAGTTTATTCAGCAAACAAATAAGTTTTTTTTTTTCTTTTTATTTGGCTGGAAAGAAGGGCAGTTACATACCTCCACCAACACCAATGTCATAGCAAACCCTATCTTTCTCACAAAAGGAATGGTGCAGAGGTAATTACCAAGGCCAAAAAAAACAAAATTCCATTTAGCAAAGAGGCAGAATAAGGCACCATTTGAATCACTTCCAACGAAAATTCCATCATGCCTGATTGAGCAGCATCAAAGGGTGGCCATGCAAGCCCCCATGAAGGCTCCATCCCCCCATCTAGTGGGTAATTCTTATTTTGTACCACAAATTTTTACAAATTGTCATACATGATAAAACAAACAAATGTATTATTCTTTAAATTCAATGTTGCATCACTAATATTAATGATCTCTAGTTCTAAAGAACAATGTACAAATCTGCATTGCAATATCCATTCTCAACACAATATGAAGGATCAATCACATAGAGCACCTTGCAAGTTATAACCAAAAAGGAACTGTATCCATGTTTGCAATTCTCACCAAGCAAGACAATGAAACAGAAAGATTACATGTTGCCACCAATTAGTCAAGGCTTGATTAATTCAAATTTTGTTGCATACATCTTGACCTCCTTAGAAGGAGGATCAAATAATAAAGAACATGCCTGTCTTTACATCTAAGATAAGACAGCATTTTATCTTTTCTTTCTTCAAATACATGAATGATGTCATCACTCCTTGAATGGTGTCATAACTCCTCAACAATCAACTACACCACTACTGTCTAAAAATTTAGAATTAGTTCAGATGAGCATAAGAGCTTCTCTCTGGTAAAGGGACCATAATCATCATTCCAGCAACTTACCTACTCCCTAATCCCCAATCAAAGTACATGCTACAACCATAAAAAATAGCCAAATCAAAAGATCCCAAATTGGCTCCTTGTTTTCAGCATAACAAAGACACAAATGATTTAAGACCTCCCTAACTTCATTTTCAATCAAGAATTTTCACTGTCCTGTCTAAAACCATCCCATAGCAAAACTGGACGAAAGATTAAATTAGAATAAATCAAAATCGAAAAGAAAACCAAATCCCTAAGTCCTAGCATGCTAATTGCTAAAAGCACTGCTCACTACTACTTTGTATTTTATTCCATTCCCATTTGCTTATGCCTCCTCATCTCTATTATCTTCCTGTGGGAATTAGAATGCAAATCACTACTAAAAGTTGGGCTACTTGCAGGACGGTATTCAGGCACAAGCCGCCCAGACTTGTACCTAACCCCACATGCATTACAAAGTGTTTTTGGTCCAAGGGGACCTGCCCGCCACTGTGGAGTTTCTTCAGCTCCACAGTGCTGACATTGCCTCCCAATGGGTGAGATTTTTATCCCTTCTTCTGCATTGGAAACTTCATTACTTGGTTGTCCCCACCAGACTTGCTGACTAGAGTTGTCAGCAATGCCAGGGCGACGCCTACTGCGACTCTTGCTCCGTGCACGGACTGGGACCTTCAGGTGATCATAGCTGTTTAGGAGGGAAATACTGTTAGTGCTGTTATTACTGTTGCTACTGCTTGTGCTGTACTCAAGTAGTGGTGCTGTTTTTTGGTTCTTGGAAGTGTCAGGTTGAATACATGATATGTCAACAAACGTTTCAACAGCAGGAAATGCATCTTTGTTGGATAGCCATTCAAGCTCCTCTTCTGCAAACTCCTGGAACATGAAAATGGGGGTATGTTAAACTTTGTAAGTATAATAAAAAATGTTTTTTCAAGTCAACTCAGGCATCAGACCCATGCAATTAGTTATGGATGTGCAACCTTTGGATCAAGAAAATAATGTCCACACTGTTTTATTTTCTTCTGAGATGAGAAACATATGGCTCTGCAATATGGAAACCTTGGAACCATAGTGATCATCACAAGTAAATGAAAAATATGATGAAAAGATAAAATATATTGTTCATTTACCAATCTAGGATTTCCATTACAATGATGCCTATAGAATATTAAGTAAAAATCTGTCAGCACTGGTTAATATTCTATATTTGACGAGAAAAAATATAAGACAATACCCACATCTTCAGTGAACAAGCACAAACAAAAAAAAACTCAAGTGTCACTAACTGTTTTACAATTTCAGAGACACCCCTGAGCTATTCAGATAAATAACACTAGTATATGATCACCACAATAAGAGTCCACCAGGACAGACTTGTCCAGCAACAAATGCTGCACCTTAGAAAACAAGTTGAAAGCCAATTAAAAACCTTTTATGCTCACTAAAAGATACCCCATGTATCTTCTGCAATTCACTCACCCAAGCCAACCCAGTTCAAATCCCAATTCCAGCTGATTCCAACCAAACCATAATTCATAAATGCTTTTCTTATTGTTTCTCATTTTGCAATCACAAAAGCACTAACAAGTCATAACTTGCTCAAAAACCAATATACCCTATTTTCTCATGGCCTCATAAACATTCCTAAAGTGGTTAAAAATTAAAATGGGAATATTAAACTTACAGAAAATGAATGGTTTGGATCATCCAGGTCCAATGGATTAAACAATGGTGGATCACCACATTTTGAGTTAAGTGAAGGACAGGCTTTCCTAGGTTTGTCATTATCATCATCTTCCTCACCTATGTCTGATGAAAAATTCAAGAGGTCATCCATAGAACCAATGGCCTCCATCCCTGGAAAGAAAGACATGTTGAAGCCTAAAAGTGCATTTATAGAGAGAGAAAACAAAGAAATGGGCAGAGATGTGCAAACAAAATACATAAAATAGTGAAGAGAAGAGCGTGCCATACAAGTATGTGGTGTAGGAAAGTACAGATTTCTCAAGGTTTAAATGACAAAATTAAAGCCATAAAGTAAAATCAAGTCATACTACAGAAGCTTAAGATGTAATGTCAGCACATATTGCATGGGTGAGAATAAGAGATGAGCCAACAAGAGACAATATTGTATCAAAAACACTTGTGCCAAATTAGATATGTATATTTTTTATTAATCTAAGTTTAGCAGCCTTTGACCATGTAGCTACCTTTCTAACAATTTTTGGTGAGCATCGAGTGTTGCCCTGCCTTGGAGAAATTTTTGCTGGTTTGTTTTAAAAGGTTTAAGGTTTTGAAAAACAGACCGAGACTGCAATTGAGAATGTTACCACAAAATCAAAGTTTTTGGGGTGTTCGTGACCGCAACGTGACCACAATTGTAGCCACATCGGCCACATTTGTCCATAATTTCTCGCAATATCAAGAAATGCAACAAAACTGCAACCACAGCCACAACCACAATTCAAAACCTGGGTACTTAGGTAAAAATGAGGAGGCTATACTTTGTGGAAGTTTGCATTGCATGCCCTCCTTTGCAGATTCACGGGCCACATATGACTCTTTTATCTGACATGTGTTATGTCTGGTGCTAATTCAGGATCAATTCCACATCCTTTCTAACATTTTTTTTTTCTACTTTTTGCTTTCTCCTTATGGAGTATGGACATTGTCTGGTCAAGGCTAGGTGCCTGGACCCTGGACCAATTTTTGCTGACAAGCTTTAGTCAATGGTTTTGGTATGAGTAATGAGGCTAAATTTTTATGGCAATCTGAAAGCTATGCTACTATTTGGTGCATTTGGTGGAGTGTAACACTTGTACTTTGAAGGACAATTCACTACCTCTGCAATTGGTTTTGAATTGAGAATGGACTATTGACTTCTATTTGGTGTAAAGCACAAACACTTTCAAAGAGTGCTTCTTTAACATATAGGCAAAGACAAAGAATTTTAAGCTTTCATTATTCTGGGGATTATGCAGATTCTGTGTTATTTCTTTGTTCCAGAATAAACACAGCTATGACAGATTTATATATATCTTAACCCTATGATGTTGAGTCACACCCCAACAATTCTTTCATGCAGAGGAAATCCACAAATTAAACATGGTAGCAAAAGAAGGGAAAATAAAAAAAAGAAAAAGCATGAAGGGAAAAATAAGGGTTGAGAGCAAAGATTATGGGAAAAAAATACATGGGTAAGAACCGAAAGAACAAAAGACTCAGACTTACTAGCTTTTCACGTTTTGTGTACTTGAGTTGCAGCAGCCCAATGAGAGAGAGAGAGAAGAAACCCCAGAAGAGAGTTGAGGGAGTGAGAGAACAAGAGATGGTGAGGCACGTGTAAGGGATTTGGGAAGGCTCACGTTGGGATTTTTATTCTTACCATTGTTTTTTCTTTTGTCTTTTATTTTTTCAATATGTTGTCCAAACTTATCATTATGATAAATAAATTCATATGAATTTTTGTTTATAAGGAAAATAATCTTTCATAAAAATTTATTTCTTTTTTAAAAAATAAATAATTATAAATTTTAGGACATGTTTAATTTTGCTTAATTTTGAAAAAATAATTTTCTGTTTTTAAAAGTTTTTTATTAAATAAGGTTGACGAAAATGATAATTATTTTTTAAAATAAATCAAATAAAATAGTATTTAAAATTCAAATTCAAGGTTTTTAGAATTCTTCTAAACTTGTCAAAATATTTTACTTTTTTAAATTTCTCAAAATATTATTTTATTTAATGGGTGAGAAACGTATCTCGTAATACGATTAAGCGTTAAAAGATAAGAATATTTCATGACGATATTTTTGGATACATAATAATTTCATAATCAAATTCATGATTATGTGATTAAGAGATTCAAATGTTTTCCATTCAAAATAACATATCTTTGTAATACGAGTTTGTTTATGCATATAATATTATTTTATTAGCTCTCCTATTAAAATAATTTTTCAAAAAGATAATGTCAACACATTAAAGATTATTATGTGTATTAATGAATACTTATAAGTTATGATGAATAATTTTTGTTTAATTGATGGATAGAAGGATTTGTTTGTACGTTTTAAAAGACTCAAGAACCTCTCAACTTAATTGAAAAGTTCATAGTTACTATATCAAACATAAAGCTTAAAATTAGGCTTTTAAGCGTGTAATAATGCCATCAAGATGATCTTTGCCTCAAATAATTTTCAACCAATTGATCTTTGGCTAGAAGAAAAAGGACAAGATTCCATGTTTGATTTTGCTCTAAGGCTGATCTTTCTTTTTCCATTATATCGACACCTCAAGAATGGTGCAAAACCTTGTCACAACATCAAAGAAAAGTTGCAAATCTCTTTTAAGAAGAAGAAAATGAGTATAACTAATAAAAGAAGTAATAAGATGATGAGTACTAATAGTGAATAGATTTTTGTTAATCTGTAGATTTAAGTTAAATATTGAAATGAAGGAATAGATAAGGTCAAAGTGTCCTGACTCTTGGTTATGGATACATCAAAGAGTGTTTGAACTTGTGTCTCATCCATAATATAAGTTGGACTAGAGAACACGATCAATTAATAGTTTAGGCAACATACTTGGCTGTAGAACTTGTGTTTCAATTGTATTTTCCCTATGTCACTTTTAATAAACCTATTAAGATAGTTAAAATATTCTAATGCATAAGGAAAAAATCTAGAAAAGTGGTTAGGCTATGCCTTTTACCACACCAATCTCATCCACTCATAAGTTTTTCTTATTTGATGTTATCTTTTCTTGAGCCCTAGTCTTTTTTGGAGATTTTTACAAAGAGCTAGCTTTTGACTTTTTTAGGCTAGTTTCTCTTGTTTTTTTAAAATACCCCAATTAGGATTCTTTTAACCTTCTTGCATTGTTTTCATGATGTCGGGAAGGTGAAAGAATTGCAAAATACTCTTTATTTGAAAGATTAGGTTTATTTGAGTCATTCAAGTTACTCTTTACTTTCCTTACCTTGATAAAGACAATCGTCTTGTTAGGATAAAGGACGAATGAGATCCCTTAACTGTTTTGATTATATTGAACTAAGTAATAAGTTTTTTAAAGTTAAAATAAGCAACTCGGTCTACAAAGATAAGATGATGACTTTGTCTCATAAACAAACTAAGCAAAATACATTTCATGCTATATTATATGCTTCCTTTTAGTTTGTATGAGTTTTAGGGATTAGCGCTCCAATCCTCTTGAAAGAGTTTAAAAAGCAATGTCAATAAGGTACTAGTTACCTACTTCATGAAAAGACGCCCTACCTACCAAAAAGAGAACAACAATGTTCTTTTGTAAACCAAAAACAAGCATGCTCTCTGCCATAAGATTAAGTATAAGAGAAGGAAGATAAGTAGACTGCTTTATCATATCAACGAGACTAGTTAATGAAAGGCATTTAATGCTACAATTAATGTCCCAATGGACACTTTTTCTTCCTGAAGGAAAACAAACGAAGGAAGCTTTCTCTAAATCACAACGGCTATCTTTGAAGACTTTCTATAAATACTAGATATCATTTGTACAAGCCAGAGAGAATTTTGCACGATAACTCTCTTACTTGCTCTGTATTTCTTAAGCTCTAGATCTCTAAAAAACCTTGTACAAACTTGTAAAAGTTTTTGAAGAGAAAAAGACTTATGCTTAGATTTGTACATTCATCTGATAAGACGATATAAGAGAATGAGCCTTACCCTTAGCAAATTTCTTTATGATTTTGGTTGAAGCCTGAAAAGATTTTTTTTTTTAAAGAATACTTGAGTGATTACTTGGAAAGACAAGTGAAATACTACTTAGGTTTGAGTCTAAAGAGGCTTGTGGAAAGAATACTTGTTACTTATTTAAGTTAGTGGAACTTGGTGGTGTGCCAAGAATTGGACGTTGTTACTTAAGGTGAGACAAACTAGTATGAAACTTCTTGCGTGCTTTATTCTCTTCCCTTATCTTTTATCTTATCTTATTTAACATTGTGTTTCAAACTTTTGTCTAATCTTTAGTTTTGAAAAATGTTTAGATAAAAGTTTATATCAAAGTTCACTTTAAATTTGTTTTTATATCGTTTGTTTTAATTGTGATGCACACCGTCAGGATTAAGACTTTAGCTAACTACGTGTAGTTAATTCATTAAAATAAGGTTTGACAAAGGAATGTAATAGAACTTTCATACATTTTAAACAAATAGTCTAAAAATTCCTTTACATAATACTTTTAGAATGTGATAAAGTCCATATACTCAAAATCTCATATACATTACTTCACAAGTGCCTGATAAATAGTTTTCTAAAACCTGAATACAACTACATGCACAAAATTTTATAAATCTTAGCGTGAGGGCGTTACTTCAAAACCTCTTATATTTTTCTCCATTGACACCTGATAAACAGTTATGAATGTATAAGATAGAATCTCAAAATAAACATACATCTGACAAAGTTGGACATATACACACACACACACACACACACACATGATTATCAGTCAAGCTGTATACGCTTGTGTAGTAAAATATATACATTAAAGTTTTAAGGAAAAGGGACACCAAAGTCTGCAAAACGTATCGAGAAGGTACCTATGATACATATATACATAAATACACCAAATGATGCAAGGCAAGACCTAACCCAACGTGGCTAATACATCAAAATGATTATACAAACATCCATCAACACACTTGAGCCTCTAATCTAACCAATTGTTCCCTTACACTCAGTGGGAAAGGCGACTATCACATCCACACTCGAGCTCATCAACATCATGATCAGGGGAGTATAGGTAGGGGTCTCCTCTCCACTATCACTGCCACTATTGCCCTAGTCAAAACCCACTTGAGCTTTCAACACCGCAGAGGTCCTAGGGTGCACTATTAACAAACCAAGAAAAGGTGGGAATGTAGGGGAGTGTGGACATCCTCACAGTCATCATTGTCCTAGCCCCTCAAGGCCTTAAAGATGGTGGGGCTCGTTGCCCAACAAAGACATGGCCTTCTGCTGGTACAACAACAACAGTAAGGACAACTCCTACCCTTTCTCTAGGACCTGACACCACAGATGTCGATGCAAAGGAAGGAGTTTCGAACCTAAATTGACAAGTCCCACTATTTACAGGCATGGACAGATGGCCAAGTGTATATCATTACTACCTATGGCCCTGTACAAGAAACCTACCCTACCATTATACACACTTTGGTAACTAGTACCATATCTCTATTCTCTATGAGCCATCCAAGATCCTGGTTCCTTAAGAATAATCCAGATATGGCGTCTCCCATCCATCTATTGCTTGACATCAAGCAAGGCCACAAAGAAGACACACAAAAAGAGGGGTAAGGTTTGCAATCATAGAACAAGCAGGCAAGAGAGTAAACAACATACATTATCACAAGCAAATCCATATATCACAACTCATTCAGGCAAACATCCACATCATTCACCAAGAAAGTTTACAGGTAATTTATACATACAATCATACACACAACATGCTATCACATAATCTCATAGCAGAAAAATTTGATAATAGTGGCAGAATAATCAACTTATCCCTATATAGATTATATCACAATTTCATTCACTCACTAAGAACAGTCATGACATTCAGAACCTCACCTAAGGGAATCATTTATACAAAGGATATGTTAACATACATATACATTAACTAATTGTATCATAACTCACAAGCAACTTAAGCATAGCAGTATAGCACATCTATCAAATAGAATAAACATCTCAGCACTGAATTTATCCATAAATCATGTCAAGTAAGGGTTAATCACATGTAATGCATGCAATGCATGGTTCCCTATCCAGTTAGTTACTATTCTTTCTTTTAGTGCATGTATATGCATGGGCTACCCATCTACTCATTTTTATAGAGCTGACACCCCATGCAAGGCATTTTACACTTCATACGAAGCATTTTCATGCTATGGGTATTTTGTAGATCTCATCCACATCCTTTATACAGGATATACAAGTCCCTATGGGACAATACACCTTGGCACAAGGCATTTCACCACTAAGGTGTTATTTACCCAAATAAGGTAATTCCCCACTCTTTAAGGAGCCATTTACACACCCCATCTCCATAAGGAGCCATGTAATAATGCATGAGTGACTTTTATGTCTCTTTTCTCTTGGAATTACTGGTGGATGGTGGAATAGATTACCAGGTTTCACTTCTCACAATTCTTTACATCCTTATACTTGCCCTCAAAGCTCCTTCTCTCCTAATTCAACGATTTCTAATACTAGCTTCAAGCAAAATCTTGACACCGTACACTTTTAAGGAAAACAAAACCAAGGACACTTTTTGTGAAAGACATTGGGTTTCCCATGAAGTCGTATTCGCTGGATCTCTAATTTCAACTCTGCCACACACTTTTGAAGTTATTCAAAAGTAGTTAGGCATTTTACTTGATTGAAAAGACAAAGAGGTTTTGATACTTAATATTTAAAGAGCAAGAAGTGCATTTTACCAATTTTTTTGTAAAACCTCTAGGTATCAAATACGACCCTTCACATAAATTATTTCAAAAACTATTAAATCTAGCCAGCTTCAGGGTGGAAATTCTAGAAATTAGAAAACATAGACTTAGGGGTAGCCTTTTGAGATGACACATCTAAAAACATCAAGAGATTCACCCAAATTTTCATGGAATTTTCCAACCACATCTCATGTCCTAAGGCATTGTCTCAAAACAAAGTTTCAACACCTCTTTTCAATACTATACAAAAGGCTTTTAATAGGTTAAAAAGGCCTTTAATTAATTTACAACCGATTTAGATACAGGCGATATATAAAGTATGATGATTTTAAATCGTAATTCGAATCAGGTTAAGAAACACTTTTTAACTCGGTTCACAAGGGAATTCTCAACTCACTATAACCAAAACTGAGTTAAAAAGTTCACTTTTTAACTCTGTTCTAGCTACAACCGAGTTAAAAGTCCACTTTAAAAGTCTACTTTTTAACTCGATTTTGTATTAACCGTTGGTCATAATCGATACAAAACTTTCCCATTTTCATTGGCAACCCAAGGAAGAGAATGGTGTCCCGATCAATCAAAGAGCAACAAGGGGATCCAAAACAAACAAATATCTAATGTCTTGGAAATTATCACACTCTCTATGTCAACTTGTAAATCCTAAATTTGAAACACTCTCACTAACAAAGCTTCTAGTGAAATCATCTGCGAAGAAGATACTCTCTAGCACATTAAGTTCATTAAACATATCTAATGTGCTTTGGAAGTCAAACACCACATACATCACTAGGATTTGGAAACACTAACTTCGAGTCCAACTTCAATTTATCCCCTAAAACACATGAATATTCGCACTCACTCGCAACAACATCGTTTGTAGTTACGAACTCAATGTCCTCAGACATCAAACAACACCAAAGAACCGAGTAGGTGAATGCAAGTCGTTGTTGCGAGGACTCCTTGCCAAAGTAGTAGCCAGTTTTTTTGTTCTCCATTGGTGGCATTAAGAAATTGGTGATCGCGTCGGCGCCACACAACTAAATGGCCGCATTGTCGTACATTCCCAGCCACAACCACACGTGGCATGATGGGTCTTGTATCTCTGCCACCCACTTCCCCCACGACCGCTGTCTCACTCCTTGGCTCTTATTCTAAATGACACCCCCTTCAGTCGTCGACTCACAGGAGCACTGCCTGCACCAAACTTAAACCTTCTTTTTTCCTAGAAATAACATTATTAGCATCACCTTCGATGGTAATCTTGTTGATGAAGTTTTTGACTCGTAGTGTGTAAATGACACAAAGGGCTTGTCCTCATCACTAGAGGAGTCCGTGGTGTCGACTTCAATGATGCGTATTCATACGAGTTTCGAATAGGGATGGTTCTTCAAAAGGTTTTCTTCTTCCATGAAAAGTTTGGTGCAATTAATAGTGGTGAGTGAGTTTAATGGAAGACAAAGAAGCCATAGCATTAAAGGGTAACAGTGTTACGGTGGAATGGGTTGGCGAAGTGAGAAAGAGGGTGAAAGGGAAAAGAGAGAAAGAGAGAGATTCCTTGGGGAATGGAAAGCGGACACAGGCAAGGAGACAGTTTGCGAAGCACGAAGACAACTTGCTGTTGGTGTAAAAAGGAAACATTTTAAATTGGTTGGGGGGAAACTGATTTAAAATGTATGTTTTTAAATCGGTTCAGCCATAAACCAATTTAAAATGTTAGTTAAATATTCAAAATGTGAGACCGCGTACACTTTTTTAAATTGGTTCAATATGAACTGATTTAAAAAACATCATTTTAAATCGGTTCTAAGTGAACCAATTTAAAAAAGTTGTTTATGATTTCAAAAATGCCATCACTAAATTGATTCACCTAGAACCGATTTAAAATCCTACTTTAAAAAATTATTTGTGTAGTAGTGTTTCACTCATAATCCATTCATCTAACTTGTCTTAGATTATTTCTCAAAAATTCTCTATATATTCTTTTTCCACTAAATTAGTTTCATAGCACTCATCAATGAGTCTACTTTCATGAAAAATTAATCATCACATCAAATTTACAAACACAGAGACAAAACCACTCATTTCCTATAGCCACTGCAGTTATTGGATTCAACATAATAGGGTGCAATAATAAATTCACCAAAATTCACATACACATTGAAATTGCATGATTTCAGTGGCATTAGAAAATAGACACACAAGGCTATAATCCTACCGAAGAACATGTCAAAGTTCAACTCACAGAACTCCTAGCAAAATTCGTAATTCAATGCACCTGCAAGGAATGCACATTCGACAACTGATATTTACATCTTGTTTAACCACTTTCAATCCATATGCAACTCCACTACTTGGCACTTATTCCAATCAAAAATAGCCACATTTTTCACATATAATAACAAGGAACTAGAGAGGTTGATCAATTCATTTACTATAACCTCAAATAAAATACAAACCACCACTTACACAAAATTCCATTCTAGTCATCAATACACTAAACCTGTCTAAGTAACAAATTCACTATAATTCATAGAAAAATCCAAATAATGTAATTCCATTTGAAACTAAACATCCAAAGATATAATCTCACCAAATGGTTTCTTAAAATTTAAAACAGATCCTGCTCACAAAATTTTTCAAAACAGGGTATATGCAACAAAAAATTTCGACAAGCTCAAACAAGGTTCCTTCACATGATTTAATGGCCTAACTTATCACCTTTTAGCTAATGCTTGGAAACACATCCATGCAACATTTAGACTGTCACATTGCAGATCTTAACATCAAAAAAGTTTAAAATAAGCCCCTACATTCAGATTGCACAAAACAAATTTGAAACAGTACACAACTCACTCATCAATTTCACTTAAAAGGCACCATCCAGAGTTGGCTTTGGTAACCTTGATCCAAACACATGTTGCATCACTTAATGATTCAATTCACAAGCATTATACACTAATCATTCACGCCCCTGAATAACCAAGTTTCTAATTCACCAAAACAAAATTGAACTCATGCTTTTACACATTCAATTTGCCAGCTTTTATAAACAACTTCAAAACAACATTTCATCTCAAACCAAAATGGCCTATAGAGAAACCCAGTTGGTTACCCTAACCTATAGCTCTACAGTGCTTTGAGGGTCAATTCAAAACCCGCGAGGCTCTAACAACAATAAGCATGGCAGTAAGCATTTCAAACAACCGCACAACATTCAAAGCCAAATAAACATTATTATGTCACTCGGAGCTAAAAGTCATTATAAGTAGGAAACTCCTAACTCTTTCCCTATGCCCATTGTTTGTATAACCCCTCACTCCTCCCTTACCTAGAGTGTGTAGGCAAGCTGTAGGGAGTTGCTCAGGCTTCATTTGTTGTCCCTTGCTCATAGAGTCCTTACGTTTTTATCGGTGCGGTTTTCCAATAAGTGTGTATAATGACAAACTACGTTTATCAAATTGAAGAGGGTGGTGAGTAGACAGCATATAACTAATTGCATATGGCTTTCAATGGTTGAAAGCCAATATGCAACCATCTTCCACCTTGCAAGGGCCCCTCAGCCAAGACAAAAGAAAGGAAAAGAAATTGAAAATTGAACCTCACCAATGATTCGAGTATGGAGGAGGATCAAGGAAGAAGAAACCAAGCTTCTAAGAAGAAAAAAATTCCACCCTTCTATGGCTTATTGCAAGGAGAAAAAGAAAGAAATCTTTGTGTGTGTGTGTGTATGTTCTTAGTGTGTGTCATGTGTATAAAGGAGAAGGTCGAGAGTTTTGTGTTTGTGAGGGGAAGGGGAGGGTTGGATTTTTTATCAGGGGATAACAATTAAATTAAGATTATATGTGTTTAAGAATTTAATCAAGTGTTTAGGTTACCTTTAGATGCATAAGATCTAAATAGAATCAATCAATTAGTCCAATAGATTATGAGGGATATATTTGCGTACTCGAAAGAAAAAGATCTACCCTTTAACGGTTCAAAGTGTTTAGAAATCATCAATTCCTCTCTTAGTTAATTAGTGATTTTTAATCACTAATTTTAATCTATAAAATTAATCTAAACTCTTTAAAATCACAAACCTTAATTTACTTATAACAAACTCCATGATTTAATTAATCATCTTATTGATTTTACAAATTTTACAAAATAAAAATATAACACTATCAATCATCTTTTATAGCAACTTAAATAGTTGTATTTAAGTTCATCAATAATAATAAGAAACTTATATAATTTATTTTGATAAAGCTCTTTTAAAATGAATAAATACATTTACATATATATATATATATATATATATATATATTAATTTCTCTTAAATCATAAAATCCCAAATATAATAATACTCATGATAATAACATTATCAATAATACTTATCTAAGGAAATTAATTGAATTAACCCTTTTATACTATTTTCTCAAAAATATAAGTATAGTAATTTAAATGGATAAAACCTTCTAATCAAATTAATTTATTGCCAGCAAATATTATATTTATAGGTTATATGCTATTTTGATACTCAAATAAACTTAAGATATTACTCCTCTTCTTAAGAAACTTAGATACCTATTTTAATAATCAAAATAGCTTAATTTATTTTTATTTAACACCTATTATCAATCAAAATATAATATGCCTAATTACGTAACTATGATTACTTTTTAAGTCTTAGGTTATACTTTGAGCACCTAAAACTAGGATATTACATTAATAAATCATATAAAGTCTTTCGAAAAGATTTGCGAAAAGTTTGAAACACAATTCAACCTTTATTCTTGTGTTTTCCTATGCTTAACAGGTATCACTATGTCATAACCATAACTAGTGTTTACGATGGGTTATGACAAAGGACATCTTTGTAACTCTTAAGCCTACTATGTATTTCATAATTCACAATTTATAACTTTCAAAACATGACTTCTATGTATAAAAAAAAAGTTGTGAAGACAACAAGTAAAACACAAGAAGGTTAAATTGTGTTTTACAAAATCTTTTCGCAAATCTTTTTAAAACACGATTAAAACAAGTAAACATAAGAACTTCAAAAAGTTGAGCAACCTAAAAGATTAAACGGAGTAGAAAGCAACATAACATTTAACAAATGAAGATTAGATTTAATAAATATAATTCAATAGAAGAGAGAAGAAAATGTACACAATATTTTTATACTAATCCATCTCACTAAACGAGACTACGCTCAATCCTTGGTAACACAACTAAGATTTTCACTAACGAACACAGAGTTACAGGAAACATCATTCCTAACTTCACAAGTATTATTTTTACTTGTCTTTCCTGGAACTAACCAAAGTATTCTGTTCACTTGTCTCTCCATACACTTTTCCAAGTATTCTTTAAGCAAGCCTCTTCAGACACAACAACAAACCTAAGATTTTTATGAAAATTTTGTAATGTTGACCAACATCTATTTAAGAACAACAACAATAAATGTGATAATCTATTTAAACAAAGTCAAAGTATTTACACTAAGTTAAAGAGAATGTTTCTTTCAAAGATTAGAAGTAAATATGTCTAATAACTCTTTAACTCACCAAACTCCATAGCCTTGTGAACTCTAAAGCTTCTATAAGCATTATAGAAGATAGTTGTTGGTGAAGCTATTCTTGAATATGAACGTTAAAATGCCTCTAATGTTGTATTTAATGTTTTTCCCATTTTCCCCGAGAATACTAAAACAAATGTATGTTTTTATTTTCTCTTTCTATACGGTGATTGTGTAGTAAATAGAAGTTTCCATTCTAGTGCAGTGATGCACTGACTTTTTTTGAACATATGTCTTGTTCGTTTTATTTTTGTGTTAGTCATGTCTCTTTGCATATAGGATTTGGTAAACTTCATAGATATTTGTCTCTTTTGAGTAAGACAAATGAGTCCTTCAATCTTGCAAAGTATGCTAATTAACCTAGTTATTTCTTTAAGATACTTAAAGTTCTTCATCCAACAAAATGACCAACGAAGCAAGAGGACTTGATCAAACAGAAGATGCGTAGGATGCATCAGTTGCTCCTTATAGTCTAACGAAGCAATCAATTAGTCTGATATCTACATACTTGTGCAAAAGTTAGCTTCAATGTAGTAATATTTTATTAAGTAAATTACACTGACACCTCTGGAGGTTTTTTGAGATTGCACATCACCCCTTACTTTTTTAACGATTACAGCAACCTTCCTTATAGGGATATATGGTGTAACGCTTTTCAAACAATCAAAGGAGTTAATGTAATGTATAAGGGATGCTAGTGTATTATTTTCAAACAATTAAGGAGGTTTAGTGTAAGAGTAAAAAAAATGAGGGGTATCGGGAGAAATTTGATGAAACTTCAAGGAGTGTCAATGTAATTTACTCTATTTTATTATATCTTAATTGTTACCAGTAAAACATAGGGTTGAATCATTTTAAACCTAACAATACCCCCCATTTTGATGATAACAAACAACCATAAGAAAACAAACAACTATAGGATTAGGCAAGGCTATTTTGGGATTTTTATTCTTACCATTGTTCTTCTTTGTCTCTTTTTCATTTATTGTCCAATTTTTTTTATGATAAACAAATTCATACGAATTTTTTTATAAGGAAAACAATTTTTTATAATAACATTTCATAAAACTTCCTTCCAATTTGAAAAAAAAAATATATAAATTTTAGCACATGTTTAATTTTACTTAATTTTGAAAAAGTAACTATTTGTTTTAATTGTTCTTTTACTAACTGAAAAAAAAAGATAATTATTTTTTAAAAAGTAAATTAAACAAAATAGTATTTGAAATTCAAATTAAAGGTTTTTAGAATTTTTCTAAACCTGTCAAGTTATTTTACTTTTTTAAAGTTTCTCAAAATGTCATCTTATTTATTAGGTGGGAGACATATCTCTTGTAATATGATTAAGTGTTAAAGGTAAGGATGCTATGTAACAATCTTTTTTATCCATATAAATTTTAGAATTAAATTCATGATCATGTGCTTGAGAGACTTAAGTGTCTTTCATTCAAAATAAGACATGTTTGTAATACGATTTTATTTAAGCACATAATAATTTCTTATTTGTTCTCTATATTTTAAATTTTTTATATTAAATAATTGAATAATAAATCATATTAAGATAATGTCAACATATCAAAGATTGTGATATGTTTTACGAAGACCACCATGGGACACGATGGTCACGGACGAAGAGTGAACTGGGATTCATAGCTCATTCGCTATTCTAGGGAGATCATCATTTCCTACAATGTCCCTGAGAATACAATCCTTTCTTTTGTTGTGGATGTGATTGTGGAGTTTTGGCTGTCAAATAAGGCGATGTAGGATGCGAGTTTTACACACCTTCAAACCCATCTAGGTTATCTTTTACTCATAGTGCATCTCTAGTGTCATACCTTAAGGACCTCATGAGGGAGCTTTATGTACTGATTCTCACCCTAACTCTTGCCCTAGGTACACGTAGATGTAGTTATGTATGAGTTTGGCCAGCTAGGGAGTTAGTCATGTACTAGTACCCCACTCCTCTTTTGATATAGGTTTTCCTTTTTTTGGGTTGTATTTGGCAATCACATACCTTTATATTTTGAGAGACATATGACATGTAGTTATTTCACTATGGTCTGTAATGCCTTCTAATACATGACAATATTTACTTTTATGTTATGTTATGTTATGCATGTTTCACATTATTATCTTGTACCCTATTTTGTATTATGTAAATTATTTTAGTTATTATTTCGTTTGATGTATGATGATTTTTATTTCAAACAAGAAAAAAATTACACATATTTTGGTAATTAAATTAATTAAAGAGTTTTATTAAAACTAAATTATTCTGCGATCATGATGTTTAGTGTCATATAGCAACAACGGGTCATTACAATATAGAATGCTTATTCATGCAAACTTGTGTTGTTTTAGTGAAATCTTGTGGTGAGCCAAGGACTAGACATTGGTTTGAGTTGTGAGGTGAATTAATATAAAAATATTGTGCATATCCCTTTCACCCTCTACCCATTTACTTTATTGCACTAATGTAGAAAAAAAGTTAGCATTGTGTTAAAACAATTTGGTTTTTAAAACTTAAAAAGGTTCTATAAAACACTTATGTTTACTTGTGTTAGTCAATAATTATGAAGCTCTAATATTACCAGTTTTAATTATAAGAGTTTAAAAAAATTGAAAAAAAGGTTTTAAAAATACAATTCAACTTCTTATATTTTATTTTGTTTTTACAATAGAAAATGATATTTAAAAAAAACCATATGGCTTAAAGAGAAATAATATACACTAAGAAATTATCCTACTATCAAGAGTAGGGATTTAATTTTGTTTTGTAAGGTAGTCTTGATTTGTACCAAAAAGATGTATTTATTTTTATATATATACAAGAGGACAAAAGTCTAAAAGAAAAAATAATAAATCATCTTAAAATGAGACAAACCCACTGAATTTTTCGTGAAATTAGGGAAAAGAAACTAAAGAGCTTGATACAGCTAATAAACATTATAAGTAAAACACAAGCTAAATTAGCTAAATGATGAGTACATTTATATGCTTTCTTGTAAATATGAACAAAATTAATTACTGCCCAACTCTCATGATGATGGTACCTAATCTCCACATCAAAATTACAACATTGATGTGTGTGAGGAAAAATCCTTCTATTTAAAATGTAATGTTACTTGAGAGCCTAACTCAACAATATATTGAAAATATGAGGTATCTACATTTAGTAAATTAATAAATATATTGTATATTATACAAATATTTTTAATATATGTGAAATATAAAAAAAATTAAAATGTTAAAAATATTTATTAATTAATAAATAATTATTTTTATATTAAAAGTTAACTTAAAATTTAAAATGTACACATGATAGTTTCAATTTTTAAAATTTCCAAAAATTAATTTAATACAAAATTACGTAAGATACTAAATTGTATATATCCTATTATATTTATTATATCCTATTTAAATAAATTACTAAAAACCACTAACTCCTAAGTATAATGTATGTAATATGGATTCGAAAAAATATGTTTTTCATCCCTATAAAATAGTCCAAATTCGGTTTTCATCTCTCCAAAAAATTTTGTCTCGTTTTTGGTTTCTTAAAATACAAAATGTGTTGTTTTTTATCCAGGTGCCTAACTCTGTTAACTTAATGCTGACGTGGCTAACGGAGTTCCACTTTAGCATTGCACAACTAGATATTTTAGCTGCCACATGGCATCCACATGATAAATAAAGGTTTTTTTTGTCCCTATAAAATTTAAAGTTTGATTTTAGTCCTTATAAAATTTAAAGTTTGGTTTTAGTCCCTATAAAATTTAAAAATTTGATTTTAGTTCCCATAAAATTTAAAGTTTGGTTTTACTCCCCATAAAATTCAAAAGTTTGATTTTAGTTCTCATAATATTTAAAGTTTGATTTTAGTTTTAATAAAATTCAAAGTTTAATTTTAGTCCTTAATTAATTTGTTATCTTGTTTTAGTCATATTTTAAATCTCTATTGTCTTCTTCATCTACTTTCACATATATCTTATCAACATAATTATACAATATTACTCAAATCACAGTTGTCTGTTTAATTGGGAATCAGTTACTAGACCGGTTTGGTCAACCCTTAGAACCAATCATGTAATGAATTGCTACTTGTGTGTTGTTGAACTTTAATGTTATGACATATCTGATTGAGAAATGTTAGCAACACACTAAATTTTAACCAATAATAAAAGAATGTTTCCAATAAATTTTAACCCATTAATAAAGAGTTTGTAGTTTTTAATAAATTTTAACCAATAATTATGGGTGCGCATGACCCGTCATGCTCCACTAATCTGGTCAGACTCAAGGTTGATTTTAACAGGTTCAGGTTTTAAAAATTAGGTCTAATGTATTTTGAGGACGAATTTTTGTTATGCTTTGGTTCATCCTAACCTGACCCGATGTTCTATATTCTTTAAAAATGTACACATTTTTTGAACAATTGTGAATAATAAAATTTTTCGATTCAATTGATAATATTTTGTATAACATGATACGTAGTATTATATTTATAATGATATTATTTATTTTTAAATATATATCATAAAATATACCTTGATTTAAATTTTTATACTTATTTTATTTTACAATTTAATTATACATAATGTTAATATTGATATATTACTTATGTTAATAAATCATATTGACCTAGTCTTATCCCATATATTATCAGGTCTTGATTGGGTTCGATTCAAATTCACGTAAATGACCTTAACAAAGTTGAGTCAAGGAGGAATAAAGATAAACTCATCTCAACCCATCTTATGCTTACCCTACCAATAATATTATGAAGTCATGAATATTATGTTATTTTTTGGTTAAGATTGCTTAATATATTATATTAAAAATTAAAATAATATTATTTAATTATACATATTTAACCATGAATTAATTACAATTAGACTATTAAACCTTGAACCATTACCTTCACCGATTCAATAAACGATCCAAATTTAAAAATCTTGGCTCAAACTATTATTAAGGATTAACAACAAAGGCGGAAGTGGAACCAATGTGGCCTTATACAACGACAAACAAATGACCTAAATCCAAATTGAGCATTAAGACCTCTAATGCATGCTCCCTAACACCCCTTAATAATTAACAAAGTTGCAACGCTTGGTCTTATATTTCTTTAATAGTAGGGTTTTTGTAAAGGCTGTTGAATTAGAGCTTTAATTATTGGAACTTTGTTAGCTATTGAAGGGTATCAGGTAATCTGCCTGAAAGATTTTGATGATTTTAATCTCCTTGAATAATGCTATGTGATTTTGTTGGTGAGGTGAAAGTTCCAGTGAATGAAACTTTAAATTAAAGACTAAAATCAAACTTAATTTATGGAGACTGAAATAAACTTTAAATTTATATGGACCAAAACCAAACTTTAAAAATTTTATAGGGATGAAAAAACTCACTTGCCACATGGCAGCCATGTCACCCAAATTAAAGGTCCATGTGTGTAGTGTTGACGTGGAACTCCATTAGCCACATCAACACTAAGTTAATAGAGTTAGATACTTCGATCAAAAACAACACATTTTGTATTTTGAGAGACTAAAACCAAATGAAAATATTTAGAGAGGCAAAAAATGAATTTTGACTATTTTAGAGGGATGAAAAACATTTTTTTCTCACGTAGATTTATGAAGGACATTGAAGAAGCACAAAGGTTACCAAAGAAAACAACAAAAGACTAAAAGAGTAAGGAAAAAAAAAAGGCAAATAGAGAAACTGAATACAAGAAGAAGAAATCCTATTTATAGTGAAAACAGAAAGGGCAAACCAATAATTTTAAGCCCCAGACCATGGACAAAAAAAGGGGAAAGTGTGACACGCAATCAAATTACGAAGAATGTACTAACTTATTATTTATATCAAATTTGATTTATTAATTTATTGTCATCACATAACATTTATTTACCAATAATTATATGCATAATTATGTTATTGATTTAAATTAATCATCATGCATGGCAAATAAAATAATAAAACATAAAGAGAGAAATTTTCATAATATATATATATATATATAGGTAATGTACTTCATTTGTCATCAAGTCTAGTGGGTCATACGTGGTCATCAAGTTACAAGTACAGTCATCTAAGTCATAACTAGTGATAGTAATGGGTGGGGTACTATAATATCCGTCTCTATACCTGCATTTGAAAAAAATAGTTGTACCTTGTCTTATACCCATGCTGGTAGCATCTTTAATCCCCGTCTATATACCTATACCCACACTCACTATCCGCACTTTACCTAAGTGTTGGTAAAAAATTCTAAGGCCTTAGACAAAATTTATATTTAAAATTAATTTAATATAATTTGCCAATTCTTATTTTATTTTTTATCAACTACAAAATTATTGATCAAAGTGATATGATTAAGCATTTCTAACACTTCACTATCAACATATAAAAAGACAAATACATTCAATCGATCCTTTAACATAGTTAATATCAAATAAAATTTAAATAATTTGAAATTTAAAAAAACTACATTCAAAAATAACAATAATTTTAAATATTGTCAATAATATTTTAGAAGCAATGCATGCATTTAAAAAAAAAAACTTGATCTTTTGATATGATTTAATATTTTTAGTAGAGTATGAATTATTTTTGGAATTTAATTTATGTATAATGCCATGGCAAAACTTTTTTACACATACGTCTAATAAAATTTGATTATTTTTTCACATCATCTTATTCACCAATGTGGTGATATGGTGAATTCCTGTTGGATATATGCATAAAAATATTTTACACTAACAATACATATAAATTTAATTCTTATTTTTGTTTGTGCTTCACTACTCCTTGTAATATCTTTTCTATTAAAATAAATTAAGATCTTTTATATTATAATAATCACTAGAATTTATCTTTTCAATATATTATATATGAGATATTTTAATATGTGTGTGTGTGCGCGCGCACGATTATGGGGCGGGGATAGATATAGTATCCATCCCCGCATCCATTTCCATTAAATTTTGCAAGTAAATACTCGCCCCCAATCCTATCCCCATTGAGCGAGTATTTATCTTACCCATTGCGGATATTTTTTGCAAGTAACCATAGGGTACTGGTAGGATTGTCATCCTTAGTCATAACATAAACAAAATACACATGAAACTGACTACCTTTCCATATGTACATCACAAAAAAAAAGGGGCCTAAGTCAGAGTAATACATACTACACCTATCCCAATAGACCTATGGGCTTCAAAAAGTAAATCCTGCCACCATCCATACTCAAATGGAGCCTTCACACAGCCCTTTTCTCTTACTATTGTTGCTGCTCCTACTACTGGTTGGGTCAACAAATCCATTGGGCTGCTAAATGCCTATGCTAGGAAATCCCATCACACTAGAGGAAGAAAAAGACAAATTCAGCCACCCATTATCCATCCTTGGCTAGTAAATTGGAGAAGGAATAGGGATCCATAAGGCATCTATTATTGTGCGAGAGGTACAACTAGAGATGGTAAAAGATCATAAAATGGATCACTGGTGCGTATTGGAAAACCATCATGTATGTGTCACCTATGGGTGGTGGAGGAGGTGGGGCAAGGGCTCTAACGTAGTCATTTGGAGGTGCAGCCGTAATCATCAAAGGCAAAATAATAGAAGTTATAGGCATTAACATGCCCTTAGTAAGTATCCTTACCAGACTTAGCATTATGCTTCCAAAGCCCAGTGGGGCTATATTCTAGATGAAGTCATCCCATTAGTAGGAAAAAGGCCATCTTCGTATAACATCATCACATACAAATCAAAGAATAAAAGAGAAGAGTGAGGTGATCTATTTCTCTCTATAAACCACTTTTACAAGGGATACAATCATACAAGATAAGACACAGCTGACTGAAATTAAGGGAGAACCTAGAATTTATTCTTAGTTGTTCTATTCTACCTAACACTTGATAGTATGTATGGATCCATACCCCCACTGATGAGCTATTCTTACAAGAAAGTGATTGGGAGTCCATATATCCCTAACCATCATGGTACAAAATCCTCATCATCAATCTTTAATCATTAAGCTCTCACAACTCTTTCTCTGGGGTATAGACTACACTAATCTTGGTAATGCTGAGCAGGTGTTAGGGTTATCAAGTTGGTTACGTGATTATCCCGACTTTAGGACATTATCCCAACCTTAGGATCTTCATAACTTAATATCATACCCTCTAGACCATATTAGTGGTCTCTACCTTCATCCTGTAGCGTACTAAACTATAACTTTCCTAACTCTGGATCACATATCTCACCATGTGATCTTACGCTTTTTCTCAGCTCAACCTTGCCTCTGGTTACGCTTTTATACTATCATATTTTCAGAATTTCTGGCAAGGTATTCTCTGGTTACAGAGATTCATCACATATCTCACACATATCTTTCTATGCAATTCAATTAATTCTTAAGATAGAATCTTTATTGCTTGCTTGTTAATTCTAAAAAGATTAAAGTACTTTTAGGAATCATTTTAAAATTAAACTTCACCTTTATACTTCCTATTAACTAGTTTCCTACTAAATTAAATTAAACTAGAATGCTATTTAATTACTAATCAATTTAATTTTAGTGATTCCATAAGCATAAGGAAAATTAATCTTAGTTTGTTCTAATTTTTACTAAGTGGTCTAAAGGATCAAGACATGGGATAACACAGCAAAACTAATCATGTTTGTTCGTTTATTATTCAAATGAATGGCACGAATTAAAACTACTATAATATAGAATATAAAGTGTTACATTTTATCCACTAAATGATGCAAATGAGTAACGTCTCTACAGATGTGCACATAGACAAGCACGCGTTTTCACGCCCACACTAGGGTTCTTCTCTATTTGTTGTGCTAGTCACAATCCAGAAGAAGTGATGGCTAATCTTAATCTTTGTCATAATGTGTTATGCGGCCACATCTGTAACGACCTAACTGTTGCTACTAAACAACCATACTAATCATACTCTTATCGTCATATCAGGTAAATGAAATCATAACATATCAATGTAAAACATACACAAGCTGAGAGATTCATCCATCTCTCCTATTGCCATACAATCTCATCTTTACAACTGTTAACAGCTACATGCAAAGGGAATAACACCATGCCATGTCAAAATCAATATACATCACCGGGGGAGAGGGATACAAAACACATTCCCTATGGCTAGTCACACTAATATCAAAAGAATAAAACTGAATACACAACAAAAGAAACAAAAGCTTGACTCCTCAAGCCAAACATCTCCAGCTCGCAGCTCCATCCTCAGCGTTGAGAAGTTGGGTCTACTAAAGCATCGCCATCTGCTCCCACGCCATAAGACGTGATCATCACAGGCATACTAGCACAATGACAGCAACAAGGCATCCAACAACAAAACAAGGCAAGGGTAAGCTTACTAAAACAACAACATAGCATATGAATTCTGAAACCATCAACAATCCTCAACATTCATACTCATACATATATACACATATAGCATTCATTCATATGGAAAAGAGACCTCAGTCCAGAACTCCATTTCACAACCAATCTGCCATGACTATGTCAATGCATAATGAGATGACTCTCAAGATATTCACAACATCTAGGGCAATTAGCCAAGTCTCACCCCTTACTATGGCTGATCCAAGCATCATTCAGGAATTGCCAAAATTCTGATCTACTGATAAGCTTAGTGGTGTGTTAGGATAAGTGTATGTAGGTGGTGACTCACCGCGACACAAGGCCTGCATCGCCTTAGCCCTCTGCGGAATTGTCCATCCACTCATCCCTTAAGACGCATCTTTAAGACCCCACATTTTATCCAAGCATTAGGTTGGAGGCCTTTTGAGCCGCAACTCTTGTCAGCTATCCAACTTACGTGCCTGCCCACACAACGACACAAGGCCCATCATAGCCTCAGCCAAAAACATATGCATTACATGCATGTATCACAACGCCACAACCACTCAACCACAACAAAACAACATGTGTGTGTGTGTGTGTAGCAACACAACGACAATGATACAACACCACGTGGGCCCGACCAGCACCACACGTGTCCACAACCACCACCAACACCATGCAGGCTCAATCTAGCCTCAAGCATGATCAATAGGTAAGGCCCTATCCAAGCAGCCCATACCCCGTGAGAATCCTCACATAACAATTCATTCACAACCAGTAGAGGTCCTATCCAAGCAACCTACCACTCTTGGGTCCTATCTAAGTAGCCTACATCCCATGGGTAAAACCCAACCAACAACACTTACGACAAGTAGAGGTTCTATCCAAGCAACCTGTCACTCCTCCCACATTCTCAATCTTAGGCTTACACTAGGAGTCCTTCTCAATCATGTTGTACACAACCACACTTTCCAAAATGATCAACTATAGAACTCTACATTCGCTCAGCGACCCACATGCTCGCTCAACGAAGACCTTCCTTACAGAGGACCAACTTCCCCTACAAAGGCTTTTCGCTCAGCAACCATGAATCTCGCTTAGTGAATCAAAGTTACTCGCCCAATGACAACTGGAGTCGCTTAGCGAACTTGTTCCAAGAACCTTCTCCAAATTCCATCATCTACATTTCGCTCAGCCAGTCACCTACTCGTTTAGCGAATAGCCATTCCAGAGAATAGTCAGAAATTGCACACACTCCTCGCTTAACAAACCTGTTGTTTGCCCAGCAACTTAATTGTAATAGAGAGCACCACTCTCCAGGGCCTTCAATTCGCTCAGCGAGCTCAGTGTTCGCTCAGTGAATTGCTCCTAGGTAATCTGAATACCCATACTCGCTCAGCGAGCCACACACTCGCTCAACAAACTCTCTTTTGGAAAATTTCCAAATTTCTATGAACACTTGCTCAGCAAACAACATTTCACTCAACGAATTCCTCTTACACTACAGCCAATTCTACCACTCAAGAACACTCGCTTAATGATGCGGTGGGTCACTCAGCGAATCCTTAACTCGACAGTCTCACTTCAGTCTTAGGGACATTCTCGCTCAGCAAGGCCCTTAGTTGCTCAGCAACTATTAGATAACAGAACCAGAAACTCTCTTTGAAAAACCCCAAAATCCAAACTTTCCACTCACTTATGCCTCAAATTGATTCGACTAGAGGTCGAATACAACCACACAATAGCACACAACAACATACTAAACACATACAACAATCCATGCAACATTTCAACACATCATTAAAATTTGAAGGAAACCTATTTCCACACAAAATCTCAACATAACCCATTCCAATTCAGTTTCTAGCACAAGCCATGTAACAACCTCTATCACTACAGTACCACTTACTACATCATACTTACTAAGATGTTCAAAAAGTAAATAATATACTTGCTATTATAATCTTAACCATACCAGAAAGTAGTATAGTTGTATATATATATTGTATATATATATATATATATATAAGATATGAAACAATATAATATACAAGCCAAGTTATACAATATCGAGGGAGAGGGATATAAAAGAAATTTCCCTACAGCTAGTCAACTCTACGACATATACATCAACCACATAAGAAAAGTATCAAAAGAGCTTTAAAAAAAAAACTCCACCCACAACGATCTTTTACCATCTCCACTAAGACCTCCAAGCATCAACCATGGAAAGCTAGATCTACTAAAGCTCCACCCTGCTGCTTCCACACCAAATGCCGTGATCATCACAGCCACAACAACACACAACAACAATCGGCAGCAGGGCAACCACAACAAAACAAATAGCAAGGCAAGGGTAAGCTTACGAAACAAAAACAAGCATATAATATTCATTCCACATCATCAAATTATCAACATACTGATTTGGAATCCAATATATCAAGGAATAAGTTGACATACATTACATCACCACACATCATACTTTCAATCCCAAAGTGTTAATGCATAAATGACACAACTCTTGAGAGATTTCTACATTCCGGACAATCAGCCAGGTCTTATCCCCTACCATGGCCATCTAGCACCATTTAGGATTGCCAAAACTCTGATCACTTAGATAAGCTTACGTTGTTAGGATAAACGTATGTGGGTGGTGGTATATCACAACACAAGGCCTGCATTGCCTTGGCCTCCTATAGGATTACCCATCCACTTATCCCCAAGGTCTAACTTTAAAACCACATTTCTTATCCAGGTACTTAGGTTGGAGGCTTATTTGAGTACCAACTCTAGTCATCATCCACCTTACATGCCTACCCACACACGGCTTAAGGCCCATACAACCTCAACCAACAACATATGCATGTATCACCACAATAATTAAATCAACCAAAATCATTCATCATATTATATATATATGTATCAACATATCACCACGTGGCCTACTTAGCACTACATATGGTCCAACAATCACCATCAACCACAAATCAACCCCATGCATGCCCAAACCGCCTCTTGCATGGTCAACAGATAAGACAATGTCCAAGCAACACATACCTTTTGAAAATTCTTACACAACAAAATAGAATTACATGCTTGCTCAACGACCCATATGCTCGCTTAGCAAGTACCTTTCATACAGAGAGCACAATCTCTCTTCGAAAGTCCTTGCTAGGCGAGATTAATTCCAGAGCAACCAAGTCTCAAGAAGAATTCTCACTCAACGAACACATCTTTCGCTCAGTAAGACACTTACAACTTATCACACAATCCCTCAACAATAATGATAAAGAAAAACCTAAAAACTAGTTTAGAAAACCATTTAAACACCCACTTAACTTAAAATATACATTTGACATTCATGGAAATCAATAAAGTCATCAACAACCAACAAAAATAATAAGAAAGAAGAGAAAACTCTATTTTCCTCTTGCTCAACGAGCATTTTCGTCTCTGAGCGAGCGATCTATCGCAAGATCCGTCACTAAGCGAATGATAGACTTCTAACAACTGAAAAATCTGTTGCTGAGCAAACATTTTCGTCACTGAGCGAGAGTTCAATCGCTGGGTGCGATTTTTGATCTTTTTCTTCACAAATCACTCACCAACCTCCATTTTTGACCAAATTAATCAACAACAAGCATCTTAAAACAGTTTTAATCACTTCTAATATCTTTCTAACTGATTATTTAACAACTTTATCCACAAATCATTCACCAATCACAAATTCCCTTTTCAAAACCCATTTTTACAAAAAACCAACCAAATGACAATCTTCATCAAAATTCAACTGATTCTAAAGTATTTAATCAACATATCAACATACACAAACACCAAATCAATCATGAGTAAGCTTTCCTTACCTCTAAAAGCTTTCAAATCTAGATTTAGGTTCCTTGAGAATTCGATGTTCTTGAGCCAAATCTTTTAGGACTCGCCCCTTTTCTCGCCACTAACACTAGACTGTGCTCAAATCTCTCTAACACCCTTTCTAACTCAAAGGATTCTAGAGAGAGATAGAAAGAGATGAAAAGAAGAGAGAGAATGAGAATGAGGAGAATGAGAGAACTTCCTCTCCTTTCTCCCTTTTATACTTGGACCTCCGGAGCTCTCACACAGACTTTTGGCCAATTGAGGCTTAAATCTTACCAAACCACTACTCTTATTTCAAAACTGGTTTAACTCAACTGTTTTTCTCTCAAAACCCAAAATCACACTTACAACAAACCCATATTGGCTCAGCACATATATCAAGTTTTCTAAATTCAAACCCGAATTTCAAACAAACGACACATAACCGTCATCACATACAACAAACCATATATAACAATAATTTATTTATTTCTTTTAATCACCTAGATTACATATCTATTTTCCACTTTTTAATCATCACAACACTGAATCATATATTAAGAAAAATGGTGTTACAAGCCAAGGTCACATTAACACACAACTATGTTCATACAACAACTTTTCAACCAATGTAAGCTTCCTTTACCTCTAGGAGTTCCAAATCCAAATTTTAGGAGAAAGAGGAAGATGAGAGAAAACAAACTCTTAAGCTAAATCTTCGAGAAATTTACTCTTCTCAACACAATGGAATGAAAATCAAGGCCCAAAATCTTACTACACTCCTAGTGGGTTTGAGAAAGATTGAGAGAATGAGAGAGTTTGAGAGTAAGAGAGATGAGAGATGAGAGAAATGAAAGAATAAGGAAGAAAAGGGTCCCTATGTCTTAAAATCCTCCGTGGGCCTCATGAAGGCTTTCGACCCACTAAAGTCCATGGTTCATCTAACCATTTCTCACTGCTCATAACTAGCCCAACTCAACTGTATTTCTCTCAACAACCCATATAAATACCAACAACATACTCAGTTTGGCTCAAGAACATTTTCCACCAATTTCCTAAATTCAGATAGGAATTCCAAAACAACCAACACAAAAACAACACTTATACAACAACAACTTATTTACTCATCTTAATCACCAAGATCTCATATTATATTTCCACTTTCAGTTATTAAACCATTAAATCATACATTAAGAAAACACGGTGTTACAACATCTCCTATAGCGCCTATTCTAGGAGGTAATTAGGGTTAAAGGGCGTCACTTATAATGGGTTCAATTCTAACGAATTAGCCAATTAAAATAGTTTTGGTCCAACCAGATTTTATTCCTAGTGGGCTTTTCTTAAGTGTGCGACCCTATAGGTTCTTTTAATAATGGGCCTCAATATTAAATATCTAGTGCATATACCAATATGGTCGTAGGCCATTTACATGCAATTGGGAAATCAATTTAAAATTTATAGTATACATAATATTCATTATTAAAATACATACATATTCATTTATTAATTGAGAAATTCAATTGTTTCAAAAACCTACATTTAAATCACTTACTTATTTGATAAGCTTAAGTTATTTCTATTCAATTCAAAGTTTGGGCTTATAAAAATAATTATTGTCTAAAATCCTAAGTTTGGCCCAATTGACAATTTTTGTCCTCCCCACTTGGGCTTAAGGTCAAATTCTATATAGGGCACACAAGGTTCGAAATTTGTCATTTTCATACACTAAATTGATTCGTAATAGAAATTTATTTAATATAATTTAATAGAACAAAAAAAATTTGGTTGTCTTCCTTCTTTAGTTGATGAAGGCCGAATGGTATTAAACACCATGGCCCAAAATTTTTGCTCAATACAATTCACATTTCCTTTGGATAATAAAATTTCATCAAACTATTTTGATTCAAGTCTTTTATAACCAACAAGCTTAGGATTAAATGAAGTAAAAAAAAATCAACATGATCTCTCTCTCTCCCCAAGGCCAAAAGCTTCATGGGAGAGATCAACCAAAAATTTGCTTCATTGGAAGCAACTCCATCCAACAATCCATAAGCAATAACCTCCTATTATAACAACTAACATGATACATTGTGGAAAATTATGGATCTAAAAGAAGAATAGCCAAGAACTTTACATTGTTTTCAAGAACTCAAGGTCATCATAACTCATAAACAAATTTTATCAATAAAACTAGAAATGAAAACAATCCAAGCATTATGTGTATAGAAATAGAGGTAGAAGAAATTTATTAACTCAAACCCATCATGAAAGTGATAAAAGAAATAAAGCAACCCACTCTCCCCCCTCTATACCTTAGGTGAAGATGAAGATGGAGAGGTGATGAAGAATGATGAACAAAAGCTAGAAACCTTGGCTCCAATGGAAGCTTCTACCCCACCAAAGCTTTAAAATGGCAACTATGGAAGTAAGAAAAAGAAAATTATGGAGGAGTTGGTGCTAGAGAATGTCTCGGTAGTAACTTTCAAAAAAGAAGAAATGGTATGAAAATTGTGAAGGTTTGGATCCTATTTATAGAGCTGTCAAATAGGTCAGCTTAGCCCGGCCCAACCCAAATTCTTAATGGGCCACGATTTTTCTAGCTTGGCCTGGCCCGGCAGCCCATTGGGCCGAGCCAAAATGGCCCATGACTCTTTTTTCTTAGTTTTTTATATATTTTACAAAAAAAAATAGCACTGGGCCTGCCCAACCCATTAGTGCAGGCCATTTTGGCTTGGTTTTCATTAAATCAAAAAAATTATGGCCCGGCCTGGCCTGTTGGGCCATTACTCTACCTATTTATAGCCCTTTAAAGTGTACTTGCAAATCTTAATTCAAGATTTGGTTAATTAAATTTAATGGAAAATGCTTATGTTTATCTACAAGGAACTAGATCCTATCTCTAAGTAGCTATTAGTCTTGGTTTAAGTCTTAATTAGAAGGTTTAATTTCTTGATTTAAGCATGTGCAAAATGTATTAGTATTTAGTAAAGCTTGTTTTTGTAAATTAATTCAATTTTTTTTTTACTATTTATCCTTAGTCAATTTTGGGCTTAAAATGGAAGCATAGGTAAACCTACTACAACTCGTGCAGTATTGGGTTCAAAAATAATTTTTTTATTTTTTTTGTAAATAATTATTTAATTTATTATCTATTATCCATATTTTATTAAAATAATTAGTTTTGTGCACTTTTCTTGTACAAATGGACATGGCACAAATTTATACTACTAAAGGCTAGTCCTAAATAAATTTTAAAATTTTCAAAATAAATTTAATGAATTTTCATGAATTATTATTATTAAAAAATATTTTAAGCTAAAATTTACTTTAAAATTCATTTTAATTTAATAAAATCCAAAATTTTCAAAATAATTCCCAAAAAATTATTTCATATAAAAACATAATTTATATAAATTTCTCAAAATTGTTGGATGTTAAAAAGTCTCTTATTTGACTTATTAGACCTTTTAGGGGTATTTTGATCATTTTGTACAAGAATTTCAAAAAAATTTCAAAATTATATTTTATTATTATAAACATAACTTTAAGCTTAAATATATTTTTTTTTCTAAATTTTTACATACTTTGATCCATTTTTAACTTATTTAGTAAAACTAAGGGCAAAACAGTCTTAACATACCTGTGATCCCTTAATTACTTAGGGCAACAAACTTGTCATTCTAGCTTAGCCATACCTTGGTAACATTTGGACAACTCTCGCACCTTAACTTATCGAGCTGAGAGACAACTATTCCAAATTGAGTACTAAGAAGGCCAAACCCAGATGAGCTTACCCCAAATGTAGGCCTTCACATCCTTTAAGTCAAGGTCAATCTTGAAGCCAACTTAAGCTCGCTACAAGGCCTTCTCCTCGCACCTTGAATCAAATTGCCCACCCAAGTAGCGAGAAGAGCCAAAAATGTCCCATTGTGTCTCAAAAGATGCACCCCTAGTCAAGAACATAATAAAGTCTCACTAGTCACATCCCATTGATGGCAAAGTACCTAGAGAACCCCTTAACTGTCAATCATACTTAGAAGTTACAATCATCCAAGGGCTCTCCAGTTCCCTCGCCAGAACCTAACCAATGCCCAAGAGATCACCTGACCTAAGTAGGTTCCAGTCTCACACCCAACATCCTTAACTTATGCTTATAAGTATTAACATTGATCTTCCTTTACAAGGTATGGACTATGGTTGTTATTTACATTATTTCCACCTTAAGCTTTTTATTGAGTTGAGTGTTAAAACCTAAGCAAATACCACCACCTTAATCACCGGTGTCGGACATCCATCAATGAGTTCCCTATGCCTTACTACCTAATGGATTGTCTAGAGCACGACATAATAAAGAAACAACCCTATTGTGGATACTTTATCTTGAGTCTACCAACAATTATTAGCAATAGAAATAATATGCACTAAAAAATTATCTTACTATCAAGAGTTGGGGCCAATTTTGTAAATATAAGATAAACTTAATTCATGTGTATCAAAAAGATGTATTTTTTTTTTATACAAGAGGACATAAATTTAAAAGAAAACTAATAAATCATTTTAAAACAAAACACATCCATTGATTTTTTTTTTTAAAAATTATGAAAAGATATTAGGATGTTTGATACAGTTGATAGACATTATAAAACCTAACATGACCTGAATTGGCCAATGATGAGTACATTTATTTGTAGGTGTGACACAAAATTATCCAATACTCATTAACCACAATAAAATTACAACATTGATGTGTGTGAGGATAAATCCTTTTGTATTGAAATGAAATACTACTTGAGAGTCTAACTCAACAATATAATGAAAGGACAAGATTATATACATTTAATCAATTAATAAATATCTTTTATATTATATAAATATTTTTAATATATGTATTTAAAAATGTTGTTTAATTAATAAATAATTATTTTGTACATAATAAAAAGGTTAAATTAAAATTTAAAATACACATATGATATTTTCAATTTTTAAAAATTTTGAAAAAATTACGTGCAATACATAATTTCATATATCCTATTATATTTATTATTAATTTAAAAGATATTAAATAAAAGATTAAAAAATAAAAAATTAAATCAATAACTAATTGAAAAGAAAAAAATGTTTAGTGTATTATTAAAGTTTCCCAAACTAAAAATGGACACCCAAAGTAAAATAGAAATCACATATTTTTCACTGTTAAAAGAGCGAAAAGAAAGCTTACAAATAAAGAATTATGATCAGCCTAGATTATCGATAGAAAATTGTCCTAACATTTTGAATTTAAATTTATAAAAATATATAACAACAATAAACTATTTTGATGTTCATATTTTTTTTTCAATTTTATCTTTTTAATTCCCTCAAATATAACTGCATATCATAATCAACATCACTTTTTCATCTTTTATTCAAATTTCATTTGCCCTCTAAACTATCCACTAAAACTACCCACTATCTCAAACTTTTAAAACACAAAATCTGTTAAAAGAATTAAATTCAACATTTTTTATAAAAAATAAAATATGTGGTCAATCATGCACGCAGTGTCTATATTTCCCCTAATTTTTTATAATATAAACATATTTCTTTGAGGCTATTTAATTAGGTGCTTATCTTTTTTTTTTCTTTTTTTCTTTTTTGAGAATCAAGCAACCATGATATATTAAGCAACAAATGGGTTCACAAGCACCCTCTTGTCATGGTTTACAACATCAATAGCTCGGGATGGAACTTCCTCAAGCCAATAAGATTCGAAAGTGGAAAAAGCTAGTCAAGCAAGACAGTTTGCGACTAAGTTGCCCGTCCGCTTAACATGAACTAACTGAGCTCCCCTTCTACCCCCCAGCATGGATTTACAATCTTGTAGTAGTGATGCCAAATACGTGCATTGGCTTCCCTCTGGTTTACTCCACGCAACTACCAAGTCTTGACAATCAGTTTCAAACATAGCCTAGTCCAGAAGCAACTGTTGAGCGGTCTGGATGGTCCATTAAAAAGCAAGTGCTTCTATAATTTTGGGCAAATAGCAATGGGCTTCCCACCAAGTAGTTGCAGCAAGGACTTCCCCTTGGTAATCTCTAAACACAACCCCCATGCCAGTACCCTTACCCTGTTGAACTAATGCATCAAAATTTGCTTTGATGGAACCTTCCCACGGAGGCTTGCAGCTTATATGAGGCCTGCCACCACGTTGGACTTCCTGAGCATTCTGCAAATGTAGAGAGTTAACACGTGCGATTATCTAAAGGTTATACATATAATTTAGTCCTTATATGTGTTGCAAATTCTCAATTTGGTCTCTATTCATAAAAACTTATTAAATCGATTCCTATACATGTCGCGAATTCTCAATTTGCTCCCTGCCGTCATGACGCTATTTACATATTCTTAATTTAGTTCTTATACATGTAGCGTATTTTTAATTTAGTCTCTATACGTGCAGCGCCTTCTTAATTTGGCCCCTATACATGCAGTTTATTCTTAATTTGGTCCTGTAATATAAGGACCAAATTAAGAATGCACTGCATGTATAGGGACCAAATTAAGAATGCGTTACACGTATAGAGACCAAATTAAGAATGCGTTACACGTATAAGGACTAAATTAAGAATTTATAAATGACAGGGACCAAATTAATAATCCGTGACACATATAAGGACCGATTTAATAAAAAAAAATTCATATAGGGACTAAATTGAGAATCTACGATAGTATAGAGACTAAATTATATGTTTAACCTTATCTAAAATAGTGGAACTTCCTTATGCTCAAACACCCATGTATTAAGAATTCAAAAACACAAGCCACAACATCTGCTTTAAGGGTGTTCACAGGTTGGTTTGGTTCGAATTTAGGAGGAAAAAAATTTGAACCAATCATTTTTCATTAGTTCAATTTAGTTTGGATTTCTCCATTTTTTTTTTTTACTCAACTCGAACCAAACCAACCTGATCAAGAATGAGTTGGTTTGATTCAAGTCTATCGAGTCCATCTTATAAAAAATTGCAAAATTTTGTTTTTGAAAAAAAAAAATCATGATTTTGAACAAAAATTGACATATAATCTTGTCATAAAAAGAATTTAAACAACATATTTTGTAGTAATTGGCTTACACCAACTAAGTAATAGTAAAAAATAGGAAAAATAATAAGTTAGACCATCTTTTCGGTTCAGTTCGGGTTTCATCAGGTTTGCATGCCCGAACCAATCATTCTCGAGTTTCATTAGTTTAGTTCGGATTGAACCCGATTGACTTGAAAATTCCAAATCGATTTAATTGGTTTGATTTGAATCATCGGGTTGATCTGGTCAATTTGAACCAATGAACACCCTATCTCAACTCCGGTATTCTCCAAACCCAATCCAAAAAAGGTGTTTTGTCCCTAATATCAATACGCAGGCCCAGAGGGGATGCAAACCACCACCTTTTAACCTTCTCACAGGTAAGCAGTGCATGGGTTACAGATTCATCTGCATTCCCACATCGGGGGCAAGTAGATTCAGATATAATCCCCTTTTGCACAAGATTTTGTCTGACTGGTAGAACATTATGGCTGCCCTCCATACTAGCTGGTTACATTTTGGATGGGCACTTACCTTCCAGATTCGTCTCCATAAAGTCCTTAAGGACTACACTCATTGAGGCCAGCACAGGACCTCAATGGTTCTTTGCTAGATAATATCCTATCTTTGTTGAATATATAGCATCCATCCGATGTCAGCTTCCAAATAAGTCTATCTGGCTCCTGTTGTATCCTTAGAGGGATAGTTAGAATCTGGCCGTCATGCTCTCAATGTGATTACAAATGGATACCGGGAGCAAGAAACAACCATAATGTATTTGGGAATTGCTTAGACCACTGCCTTAATCAACACTTCCCTCCCTGCCCATGATAAACACTTCTCCTTCCAGCCCTTCAGTTTTTTCCATACCCACTCTTTCACGAAGCTAAAAATTTGAGTTTTAGATATGCCAATAATTGTAGGAAGCCCCAAGTATTTGTCGTGCCTCTCAACTACCTTAACATCTAACAGCTGCACAAGCTCATTTGATGTGGGAGTCGGTACATTTCGACTAAAAGAGAGCTCTGACTTATTGAAATTTATTCGTTTGCTTGAGCCAGCTTTATATCTCCTCAACAGGAGTCCGTTGTTGCTCGCACAAAGATAACACTATCATCTGCAAAGAACATGTGTATTATTGTGGATGCTCGAGAAAAAATTATTAGATAGTCCAGGACCTACTAAGTGTCTAAGGTCCCAGTTAATGTTTTTATAACATATATTTAACTTTTACAATTTACGAAAAAAAATTAATAATACTTAATTACATGTCATATATAAATTAATAAGGACTACGGTAGTTCAGGACCACCTAATAATTTTTCTTGCTCGAGGGCTGATTCGAACTACCATGAAGATTACCTGCAAGGGCTCCTTCTGTGATCATTGCCGACAAAGTCTCTGTGCACAAATTAAGTGCTTATTTAATAAGTGCTTAATTAATTTATTTATATCTAAATAACGATAGCTGCATTAGAATTTTAAAGAAGAGCTTTGTCTGATTGTATTTAACTCGATCTACGTTAATCTAATATCCAATCTAATATTTTGAATGAGTTTTGATTTTGATATAATACTAATATTTTAATATGTGTGTTATTTATTTTATATAATTAAAATTTATACTAAATAAATATTTTTAAATATATAAGTTATATTATAATTAAAATTTATCATAAATAAATATTTTTAAATATATATAAATTATATTTTAGATTTATAATCAATAATTTAAATTGTAAAATAAAGTTATTTTAAACTATTGATACTTTTTTTAAAATGTTGAAATTTAATTTAAAAATAAAGATAAAAAAGATAAATTAGAAGGAATAAATATTCACCCTATATATTAAATTAAAACCTCTTTCTCACACAAGAGCGTTTTTAACTATCATTCTTTAACGAGGGTGTTTTTAAAAAAAGTTAACCTCTCATATATTTTAATCTATCATTTTCAATATTTTAGTTCTAAATTGAATTTCAATTTTTTTTAAAGAAATTATCAATAATTATAATGACATTAATATTGTTTCACAACATAAATTTAAAATATAATTTAGATGTTCAAAAATATTTATTTATTTCAAATTTTAATTATAATATACTTTATATTATATATTCAAAAGTATTTATTTATTTTAAATTTATGTTATATAAAATAAATATTTATTATGTGCAATGCACGAGTTAAAATACTAGTTAAGAAAAACAAATATACAAATAAATAAAGATAAAATGCAATTAATTTGATATGGTTGAGAGAGAATGTTTGCGTAATTGGTAATTGCAAAATTAGTGTGTAAAATACACCTTCAAAGAAAAGAAGATAGAGAATATTAAGAATGTTTAATTGAGAGAATGAGACTTTACAAGTTATGTATTATAATTTATAATATAAGAATATATAAGTAATTAAAAATTATCTTAAATATAATTTTTAAAATCATTATTATAAATATCTCTTCAGTTTTTAAGAATTAAAAATAAAATAAGAGAGATAAGATGTAGTGGATAATTTAAAAAATAGTTAACAAATAAAATAGTAAATAATTTAAAAAATAATTAAAATGTATAGTAATCTAATAAAAAGTAAATATCAAAATAAGATACCCTGTTTATTATAATTACATATTGTAGATATAGATAATAGTATAAAAAAAAAAATCTTTTCATGTTCCAAATATGTTGAAAAATTAAAAAGCTAAGAATCGATGCGTAGCTACTTCATCCACAATTTGACTTTCCTCTTTTCGTTGCATACGTGGCAACCTTCAAGAACTTTCTCTTTCTAGTACCAACATTAGCCCAACCGGGTAACACTTGTTAATGTTCCTTCAAACTTTCTGAGGTTCGCAGAACCCACAAAGCCAAAAATGAAATTGTAGAACCACTTTCACAGAAAACATGAAAGGGTTAGGTCCTCATGCCCCTTTGGTTTCAAGGGGAAAGCCTCCTCCTTCGTTGGCAGTGGTGGATGCGTTACCATCCTCTTCTTATTTCACTAGAACCACCATTTTATACCCATGTAAGTTCTTCCCAGTATTTATGATGTTTTCTTACACCCCATTTCAAAAGTTATCATTTTGGATTGAAGTTTTAAGTTGGAGGTTATGTTCTCTATCCTTATCTTATCCTTTAGTTTAAAATTCACATGGATTTTTTTGGTAAGTAGTAGTTGAGCGTGTTCTTTTTTTTTTTTGTTGACATTGGAAATATTTTGCTTAGATGGACATCCAATTCAGGTGGGTCAAGTCCAAAATTTTCACCATTTGGGTGGTTGATAAGAAAATTATGTTGTTCCAAGTAATTACGGTAACAAATTTAAGATTTTATGCAATGGTTGTTACTTTTTCTGTTGTAATTTGAAGTGATGTCTTTTTGTCTTCTTGAGTTCAATGTTATTCTTCTTGGTAGTGAAATTGGTGAGATAAATGCTTAGTTTAAGTAGTTGTAATTGTACTAGTTATATGTTTACCACTGATTCTGATCCTTGACGTCTGAATGAAATCTTGTGTATGGATTGTATGCTTTCTCACATTTTTTAGGCAATGGTTAGCTACTTGGCTTTTATATGAATTATATTGTTGGTACTTATGTTTGTTGGCATAATGAGTGACATTATGCCTGAATTATATACAGTAAGATGCAGACAGAAATCAAAGTTGAGCTTGGCCCGTGGCATTATTCGAGCCCAAGCATCCAATATTAGTGGTGTTGAACCTGGAAATTATGGAAGCAGTAATGAGAAAGATGGCCAGAATGTCTTTGAAAGAAATGCTATCGATGACAGTACTTCTAAAATGTGAGTTCCACTTGATTGATTTCATTTGCTATGCAAGATATGGCCATTTAGACCTGCACACCATGAGATGAAAGGGGGTTCTAGGAACTTATAATGATAGACTTTTAGTCTCAACACTTTCAGTGGCATAATGTTTGGTTTTATGATTGTGTTCTTCCTTGAAATCCCAGCTTATGCGTGTGAAATTGTGTTGTAAACTTGCCATATCATATATGTATTTGTATATTTATGAAATTAAGGAGTGGGGGGAATTACATGGTTCAGTTCTTTTTATTTCCTTTTTATTAATACGCTTATACTATTAATGTTGGTATTAGAGTTGAGGCTTTTGATACACAAGGCCGCCAGCCATGATCCTAATTACTAACCTTAAAACCTGAAGTTGGCCATATGAGCTTTGCATCAATAAACCTGGTTCCTCTGCACCACACTCTTTCTCCTCCCCAATTATTTGTTGTCTGTTTGACCCTACTCAAACATGGGAATTTTATGTTGTTTTTGCTCAGATGATCCTCTTGTTGATGTTGGATCTAATTAAAGCTTGAGTTTGTGCTTCTATTTTTCTATGAGAAAATTGCATTCCTTCTTGCAATATAAGACTTATCATATGCCTCATACTGGGCTAGCCTGATTAATCTATTCAAGGGAGAAATATATTCTTCTTGCAGCTGAGATTTAAAAGATGGGGTAAAATATGTTTTTGGTCCCTCAAAATTTCCCAAATTTGGTTTTAGTCCCTCAGAAAATTTTCGTCCTATTTTAGTCTCTCTAATTTGAAAATGCACCACTTTTAGTCCTGAAAGTAACATTTAATAGCAGTTATAAAGCGTTATCTAAACTACTTTGAGGACCAAAAGTGGTGCATTTTCAAATTAGAGGGATTAAAATAGGACAAAAAATTTTGAGGGACTAAAACCAAATTTGGGAAATTTTAAAGGGACCAAAAACATATTTTACCCTAAAAGATATGTACTATAAAGTAATAATTTGAACTTTCAAGAGAAAATTGGCAATATTCATATCACCATTGAAAATAATAAAAGATTAGTTGTTTAGGTCACACATGTGGAATGCATTCAAACTTCAATGAGAAAAACTCTTCAATTTATTCAGCGAATTGACATTAGAGATTATGTCTATTGGTTAGTTTTGTTGAGTGATTTAACATGTCATTCAATTCTTTTCAATTGATTTTTTTAGTATACTATGATCATTCATGGCTCTATTACAATTTTAATGTAAATATATTTTATGGTTTGGCAGTGTGAAACCTCCTAATCGGATCCCTTATCCTCTCTCTATAGTATTTGTGCTATTGGGATGTGCTCTTGTGTTTTCACTAATAGCCTTTGTGAAAGGGGGACCTTCATCAGTTCTAGCAGCAATTGCAAAATCAGGATTCACTGCTGCATTTACATTAATATTTGTTTCTGAGATTGGAGACAAGGTAATTTACTATTATTACCAAGACTCTTTGTTGGTCCGTTTTGTTTACATTCTAACTTCCTATTTGATTCTTGCTTGTAACAAATTATTATTTCTTAGAGGCTCAACACACTTATTTAGGTATAATTAAGCTCCCAGTACTGTGGATAAACTTAATTGATTTTTTCAAGTACTTCCCACCCAAAAGCTCAAGATGTTAGGTGGAGGCCCAATAATGGTTTTTTTATTTCCAGTACAGCCCATGCAAAAGTATTTTGGGCTTGAACTGCTCACTTCATCATCAACTTCAAAATCATGTCATTACCTCCTGCCCTCTATTAAGTCTGCTACTTAGTACTTACAGCTTCCTAGCAAGCCCACTTGGCTCTCAGCCGATGCTACTTACACTGTCCTACCCAAATATTCTTCGTGGGTGCCACTTAGGTACCTTTTCATCCAAAAAAAGGGATTGCTGGTTCTGTAGCTAACAAATTAAAATTTAATAAGCAACTATAAGAATAGTTCAAGTTTTTCAGTTATCTAGATCAGCAGGACTCTTCATGCTCCAAAAAAAGCATCTTAGTCATGAAAATCCTACAGTGATTAAAACTTTAGAACATTATTTTGTTTTCTTTTTAATCCTGCTTGGAATGTGTTTTATGTGGTTTGAGTTTTGTATTGCTACAAACTTATACCCAAATAAATAAATAAAAATGGGAGAATTTTTAATGTTTAATCAATAAATATATTTAATCTGTCCCAATGGTTTGATATGTCACTCCCTTGGGAATATTTTCCTGCCTCTTGCGTCTGCCTTTTCCAGAGTTTTAATTTTTATTATTGCATTGAAATTGTTGTATTGGTTTAGGTTTAGTATTCTAGTTTTCATTAACTTCATTACACTTGTATGTGTTCATGGACCTAAAGTCGGCCCTTTTTCTTTTGACCAGACTTTCTTTATTGCTGCACTCTTGGCAATGCAATATGAGAAGGGACTGGTAAGTCTTCGACTTCTTTTCTCAACAATTGTCTCCCTCCTCCCCCTCTCCCAGCTATCGCCAGTGGCACAATCCCATTATTGATGTAATAATATCTAGTTTTCGTTGTTATTGTTTTAATTTTGTTGGCTTATATACTTCCTGTTTTTTAGGATTGAAATTACTCTCTCTATGGTTTATTTCCTCTCTACTGTACTTTATGGACCAGCAAATTCATTTGTTTCCTGTATACTATTACGTGAATCTCCACTATGCTATAGTAAAAGGCTTGATGTGCAAAAAATGACAAGAATGCAGCCTCTTATGTTACTGGAGTATTAGAATGTTTACCACATTTATAAAGGGATGGTCAATTGCATGTCAGGTTGCTGTAAATTTGTGATTACTAATTAGCTCCCTCATCGATGTACCCATACTAATAAGAGATCCATCTGCTAACCTAGACAAACAATTTTACTCAAAACACTCTGTTTCTGTAACTTGTGCAGCAATCATCATTTTTCCTTCCTGCACGGTCTAATTTGTTTGTCAATTTGATAGTTTTAATATTGAAATAACGTCTGTTTAATTGATAATCTAGTGGTATACTCATTTTGGGATTGTCATACATATCAAATCTCATAGTTCTGACTTAATGATTATTGTTGCAGTATAATTTGTATTTTGGAACATAATTTTATATTTTAACAGATATTTTATATATTGACCAGGTCCTATTGGGATCAATGGGTGCTCTTGCCCTCATGTCAATCCTATCTGTTGTAATTGGCCAAATCTTTCAATCAGTGCCTGCTCAGTTTCAGACAAGTAAGTTGTGACGTATGATATTTCTCATACTGATCAGATTTACCATATTTTAGTATGTCTTTATAGTGAAGGAATTTGACTCAACATTTTAAGCGATGCATAATACCGAAATACTGATTTAGTGTAATCTGTTCAGTAAACACAAATAAAGCTTGCTAATGAATTAATATATTGTGTATGAGTTGGACTTGGAAAATTATTATATTGTATCTTCTGTTTTTCTGAAAATTTCCATAAGTTCTACAGTTTAATGAGAACCAGAGTGTGGTTTTTGTCATTATTTTCTTTTTCACACTATGACTTGGCATGTCTTCTCTAATTATCTCCACATATTTGCGTCTTATTTTAAATCTGTTTTGATGTGCAGCAGTCAGTACTAACTGTATTTGACTTCCTAAAATTAGGCATTTAATGGAATGAGCTACATTCTGCGTCACAATTGTGATATATTTTAAAGAAAAAAAATTGCTGCTGATACTGTACAAAAGCAACCTTTTTCACTGTTCTCATTTTCAATCAAAATCTGAAGCAGTTTGCCGTTGGGCAAATAAGGAACCTTCTTGAAAAGCCATTGTTAATTTGGAAACATTGGGTTGGATGAGTGTCGTCCTGACCGTGTCATTGACTTCAATTCCCTTGGAGCATAATTGAACAAAATACACATGCATGCACATCTGTCTCCCACTCTCCCTTCACAATTGAGATTTGATGGGTCTTCTTGTTGGAAATGAAATAACAGTAGAAATTATAGCTTTGGAAAACTGTTAAAGATGTCCCACATTGGCTTGGAATATGGCCAAATTGCTCCTTATAAGACTTGGGTGACCTCTCTTCTTGAGCTTTGGGATTGAGTTAGGCCTAGTCCAACTAATAGAAACATTAGGAATTTATGTAGATTTGGGAACATTAAGATTTTAGAAAATAGTCCAATTCTTTATTCTTAGAAATGAGTTGGAAGCTGTTTTAAGTATCACAAAGTGGGATGCAAGTTACAGTTGCCTTGTTCAACATTGATATAAATTGACCTGCTCACCTGCTATTTTGGCCCTTCTGAGGTTCCACTACCAGAGAGCTTAAATTTTATTCATCTGTAATAGATAGCTTTTGTTTTTCACTTTTCAGTGTGTCAAACTGTTTCCATTATTCACTGTACATTTCACATTAGACAGCAATATCTGAAGTCTGTATGCGATAATTTTCATTCAGTGTTTGTTCAACTTTCATTCAATATTTTCAGTTTCAGGTAATCTGTAGTATTGAATTCTCTTGTCTCCCTGGCAGAGTTGATCTAGATTATTTATTATGGTAGTAACTGATGTTTCTGCTTTGTGTGGTCTCCCTACAGCCTTGCCAATTGGAGAATATGCAGCAATAACTCTTCTTTTGTTTTTCGGCCTAAAGTCAATAAAAGATGCGTGGGATCTTCCATCAGATGTGGTTAAGAAGGGTGATAACAGTGGTCCTGAACTTGATGAACTTGCTGAAGCAGAGGAGCTTGTGAAAGAAAAGGTTTGAATCCTATGCATGGCCAAGAGTCTTGGACACTTGTTCAAATGTAAATTTTTTGGTTAAGTTTATAATATGCAACTCAGTAATACATCCAAGGCTTGGTGTCATATGTGATTACATTATTCTACCTTGATATTGGCAATTCAACTGTCACTTATACCCTTTAACCATTTCAAAATATCTTCAGGTGTCGAAACGACTTTCAAATCCATTTGAGATTGTTTGGAAATCATTCAGCCTTGTATTTTTTGCCGTAAGGATCCTTTTCTCTTATCCTCTGTATCGGGGAACAACTTAGCATATATTTATGATTGTAAAATCATCGCTATAATAAAACAAGAAGTGCATTAATGCATTGTGAAAATCTTACAATATGTTGCTTTTGCTCAAAATGTTCCCACTGATCTGCATCAATATAGGTAACCTGAAATTAATACTCAGTACTGTTGATCCTTTTTTTACATCAGAATGCCGAGTCTAAATAAGTATTTCTCAGTTGAACTTTAAATTTCAAGTTGTTGGTAGTGATTAATCAACACTTCATATATAGAATGAAGCAATTATATTGGTTTGTAATATCCGGCATGAATTTTAATTTAGTGACTGGAATTATGTAGGAATGGGGAGATCGCTCTATGCTTGCAACAATTGCACTAGGGGCTGCTCAGGTGCATTTTCAAATTCTGAGATAACTCATAACATCTTTTGCTTTATATATTAACCTCAATAACATCTTATTCTTTGCAGTCTCCTTGGGGTGTGGCAAGTGGAGCCATTGCTGGACACCTACTTGCAACATCTATTGCCATTCTTGGAGGAGCATTCCTTACTAACTACATTTCTGAAAAACTGGTATAAATCATAACCTGACTGAGTATTGAATGCTTGGATTTTTAATTTAATATCTAATGGAAGTTACTTTATCTTTCATCAGGTTGGCTACTTGGGTGGAGGGCTGTTTCTAATTTTTGCTGTGGCCACCTTTTTTGGGGTTTTCTGATTCATTGTTGTCTATCCTTACTCCTTTTTTGTGTGCAATCTATCACTGATAGAGCTAAAAGGAATAACACATGCTCAAACAGAAAAATTGCTGAGAGAACAGAGAAAAGCTCATATTTTAGCTTTGTTAAAGATTTCTTGAGTAGACATTAGGAGCAAATTGCTCACATGGCTAGCGAATAAGAAGCATAAAATCTGCCTATAGAGTGAGGTATGAAGAGAAACTTGTGTAATTTGTTGTATTAATCAAACTATATCAAAGATTCAAAGAAACCTGTCTATCAAAAACATTATGCTGTTAGTAATGTAAGCTTGTATACTGAACATTTGAGTTGTCACTTGTTAGGATATCAAGGATGTTGGTTTCAATCGTAGTGCTTTTGTGATTAGTTGAATTAAGAGATTGTGAAAATTGCTAGTTGTCGAGAGTAGGTTTTACAGTTAATGGAATGCGTGGTTAGACATTTTTTTAACTTGTATATGAAGTAAAGAATAAATATTTTTTAAGCCATTGACTCAGATTACTGCTTAGAGGGCGTTTGAAAAAACTTCTACGAAGTTTATTTGAGTTCTACGAAAATGGCATACCATTTTATAATTTTTTTTAATTTATTTCAATAAGTTCGTGAAGAGACTTACCAAAATATATTTTTAAACTTATTTTAGTAAGCTTAAAAATAAGTTAAATAAGTTTTCACGCAACAAGTTACTAAATAAATGTTAAGTTATTTATCTAAATACACTATTTTCTGAGTTCTGCGGAATAAATAAGTTTTCATGAATGTCTAGGTGTCTATTTCGTGTGCTCTTTCAAATGCTGTAAAATTAGTTATCTGACGACCTAGAATTAGAATTTGATATTTCAATTACAAATTATTCTGCACATTTCATTTACCAACCATCTAGAGCTGAGTTTCAGATGCAAAACTGTGTAACATGTGATGGTGGTTTCATTAAAATAATTCCCTTTTTTTTTTTCTTAAAGTTATTATATTGTTCTCTGGTTTACTTGAAAAGAGCCAACATTTTGTGTTGGTAAGGAACATTTTCATTTATGACTGGAACATCCTGAAATCACTATTCCACCAATGCAAGCGTGGAAACTTCTCAACTTCAATTAACTTTACTTCAATGACTTTTTCCACAATTGCTAGCCAGAGGATAATAGCCCCAAATGCTATAGCTAATGGCGTCTACATCAATGAATTTCTTCTCATCACAGAAAGCGCTGACCTCAACAAGAACTTCCCAAACAATCCTTAACTCTACAAAGATTAAGCAAAGTTGGTGTCATCTTGAGTTTGAAATTGAAAATGATCAAGTCTATGATATACTAACTTTTGCATTATGTTTGTAACTTATCTTCAACTCAATTCGAATCGCGATAGTTGTTTTACTGCAATAATTTGAGATTATATACTTGTTGGTTCATTTTTAAAAGGTTTAAGCTCACCAACTTTCATATAAATTTAAGGCCATTAGTCTATCTAAAAGTGGACTTTTTTACCTAGTTAAAATGCCTTTCAACTATCAAGTATATGGGATTTTAGGTGTCATTCAAAAGAAATTTTTTTTAAAGTCGTGCCAAGCTTTAAAAAAGTTAGGTATCAAGTAAATAGATCGAGTTCACGTCTAGATTTAAAAAATAGGTCAAACTTAGACTTATAGAGCCTAGCTTAATCTAGTTCATTTCCAACTCTAGGCATGAACTTCAAAATTAATTTCTTCTTTCAATCATTTGTTTTCTTTGTACAGATCCTATGATTAAGAACAACTCCTAAATCTTTATTTATGGCATCTAAAAATTGTTATATTATTAAAATATAAAAATATTACGATTGTATTAATTTGAAAGAATTCACATCAAGAATGGGTTTAATAATTAACTTAAGAAAATCGAAAGAAGGTCCATCAAAAAAAGCAAAGCTACAGTACACTTCCTAGCGTTTTTAATTTATTCTAAGCAATAAAGAATGGTAAGTGACATTGATAGAAATTGTTTAAAAGTGTTTGGGATAGAAATTCTTATTTTGTCAATTCTCTTTTTAGGGATGTCATTGGAATTTGGAAGCAGAAACAGACAAACTTGTTGGATGGACATGCAATATTTGATCTCTCACTGATTTTTCGTAGGCTTTTCCACTAGTTTGACTTGTTACACTGGTTTTTAATCATTTAAAAAAAAAAAAAAAAAAAAAGACGAAACACTGACTGATTTATTGATTTTCTAGTCCACCCAGCAAGTCCTGTTCCATTTTTTTTTATAATATTGTCCATAAGTTTAAATTGTAAGTTTTGCCTATTAGTGAAGGTGAAGCTCATGAAAATTGAAGAGCATGATCAAAAGGAAGACGTGCATGCACATGAATGTATTATTAGTGGGCCATGTTCTGCAAATCCTAATTACCGCCCATGATTCAAACATCCTCTTCACAAGCATATATTCTAATAAAGGTTGGAAACTCACTGATGCACGTTCTTAAGTTTTAAATAATTTATCTAAGAATTTGTAAATAACTTGGAATCATGCCCATTGTCTTAATGGCTTGCACTGTGTTGTTATACACATCCCATGTTAACTATATCTTTTTCCCTTGAGTGTCTGGATGTTATTCAGAAGACAAAAGGTTGACATCAGATGAGACATAAAAGTAACCATTCAAAATCATTTATCCCCTACTTTATTTAGTGTATTTTTTAGTTTTTTTTCTTTTAGTTTGAGTGATCAATAAAGATGAAATGAGTAAAGTGTCACGAATATGTACTGTACTCATCAGTTTCTATCTCGCCTACCAAACAAGCCAAAATTTCGCATATAATATTAGCTATTAAGTTGTAACTTAACTTCATCAACTCAGATTAACACAATACGTTCTCCTGATTTCAGACACCAGTAACCAAGTGCATACCTGTGTAAAAAGCACAAGTTAACACCTTGACACATAATTGTAGCACGGGACTAGAAAGAATTCCCACCCTGAGTGCATTTTGTCCACTTTTTAGCATTCAAGGACGAAGCAAACATCTCTAAGCCAATATCCAGCAACGAAATCTGAATATACATGCTATATTGACATGACATCCATATTAAATTATAAAAATGCCAATCAGAATTAGCAAAAGTTTAATTTTGTTGACAGAATACATACTCATACCTATCTTGTATAAAGCACCACCCAAAAAATTCATACCCTGACTATGCTACAAGATTTTCAGTAGATAAGGCACAAACACCATTCTTATAGTTGTTACCAATCCTTTCTTTCGAGGTGGATTTCTATTCTGTTACATTGTGAGACGTCAGGCTAGAGTCAGTTCATTCGTATATACACTGGCGCGATCGGAAAGTGCCATTTGCCAGCAATTCAACAATTGCCTTCTCAAGTCGTTGTGAACCTGTACCAGGTCTCAAGATCTTAGCATCACCCCAAGTTAAACACGTGCTGTTCCCAGGCTCCCCCAAGCACCATCCACCGGGAACAACTGATTTTGGACTTCGACCCAAAAGCTTTTGGTCAATGAGATCAAGCATAGGATCATCTTTCTGGAACTTTTGAGCAAAGACAGCTCCACTATGAATCATGTCATCAAAATCAGTGGAATTGAGTGGTCGAAGATCGTTGCTACGGCTGTCATGGACAGCATATAATAAGTTTTGATTTATGACTGTCTTGTTAAACTGCCGAGAATTGCAGAGAACTGTAGGGAAATAGTTGGACAAGGATGAAGGTGTGTTTGCAAAATACATCAGTAGAATCCTTGGGAGGTTGTCTTCTCCCAAGATGCAGAACTCCATGAAACTGCGACTTAAGATAGAAAAAGATGAACCTGCACAAGAAAAGACTAAGATTTACCCAACTCTTTTTATTGATAGAAAAAGAAATATTATTGGTGAGAACTCAGAATAGAGGCAAGTACAATTAGAGCAGGATAAAATATCCTCCAAAATATAAAAAACATATACAGAAAGTAACATGAAGAAAATCTCAAGAAGGCCACAAGGAAGCCAAATTCTGTGCATATGTCGAAAATAGAAACTCCTTTTGTTGGAAAAGCTGTTTTGTATCTGCTGTCAGCTTTTCTAAAGCTGTTTTTTGCTATATCTATCTGATTCATATAGGTTCTAGGTTGTAGACTTTTCTCTCCCTGTGTATCTCTGTTCAGACTTGTGTTTCTTAATATATATATATATATATATAGGATCTGCTGAGTGGGAAATACTCAAGCAGTCTTTCTCCTCTCACATTCAAATTTATTTTTAACTTGGTATCAGAGCGGGTTCGATCCCGCTCTGTTGTCTCTAGCCAATTCATTGTCGTTTGCCGTCAGCTGCCGCATCCCGCTGGCGAGCACCTGGATCTGGTGCGCCTCTGCGAGCGCAACCCACCCCCAAAGGTTTCCAGGTCAGAAACCTCTCCACGCGCTCAGTTTGTCTGTTGACAAGACAGGCGTGTACAGTTCACACATCGGCTTTCGGTGATCAGAAAACCCACACGCCACCACCATTCAGTTCGTCAGAGCCTCCCGGCCCTGTTTCAAGCCCCACGCACCATTTTTCCTTTGTTCGGAGAGTGGGTCTACCCGTTTGTGAAGCTTCTTCTTTTCCTTCCTTCTCTATTTGGCAAAAATGACGTCTGCAGATCCTGTGCTGTCTATTTTCGAGACTCCCATTATCACTACACAGAAACTGAATGGCAAAAATTAACTGTCATTGTCTGCCTTCGTGGAACTTTGGTTTCTTGGACAAGGATACCATGATCATTTGGAAAAGGAATTTGATGAAGTCTCAACTGAAGACCATGCTCAGTGGAAGAAACTGGATTTTCAGTTATGTGCAGTATTGTGGCAGTTAGTGGAACCGAACCTTTTGGAGACTTTCAAAACCTTCAAAACATGTTTTTCATTTTGGAAGAAAGCTCAAAGTATTTTAGCTAATGACATTCAAAGATTGTATGATTCTGCCCAAAAGTTGACATCTCTTAAACAAGTTGATCATGACATAGTATCATATGTTGCTCAGGCTCAATCAACAATTAAGGAGCTAAAGTTGTTCTTGGAAGCCTGACTCATTAGAAGAAATAAGGAGGAAACATGATAAACTATACATGGTGCTGATTCTTTGTGATATGCATTCAGATTTTGATCATGTTCGTGATCAAATTTTGACTGGTCAAGAGGTCCCTTCAATGGAGAGTCTAATAACACGACTCCTTTGTGTTCCTACCGTTACAAATGATGGAAATTCTCTTGAGCATACTAAATCTTCAGCAATGGTATCTACTCGAGGAAGAGGAGGTCGTGGAAATTGAGGAGGACGTTGTGGTAGAAATGGCTATCCTCAGTGCTCTTATTGTAAGAGAATGGGTCACACTCAGGAAACATGTTATTCCTTGCATGGCTTTCCCAATAGGACAGCAAATGTTTCCAAGTTAGAAAAGCCTAAACATAAGCTCTCTAAAGATGAGTATCAAGAGTACCTTCGGTTGAAGTCCAACAGCCAAGCCCAATCATCTTCAGCTCCTATTGTTTCAACAGCTTGTATTTCTCAATCTGTGGAGAGTCAAGGTCCATGGATAATTGATTCAGGTGCTTCTAACCATATTTCTAGTAATAATTCCTTGTTCTCCTCTATTTTTTCACCTAATTTTCTCATCTTATTACCTTAGCCAATGGGTCTAAGGTTGCATCCCAAGGAGTTGGTCTAGTCTCTCTCTCTCTCTCCTTCCTTAAATTTGGAATCTGTTCTTTTTATTCCTAACTGTCCTTTCAATATAATTTCTCTAAGTCAGTTAACCCGATCTCAAAATTGTTCAATAACATTTGATGCTAATTCCTTTGTCATACAAGAATATGGTTCGGGTCGACTGATTGATGTAGGACATGAATCCAAAGGTCTCTACTATCTAGAAACAAATCCCTCAGTGTATTGTTTTGCTGCTCCATCTCCAAAGATTTTTCATGATCGCCTGGGTCATCCAAATTTGTCAAAATTGAAGAAAATGGTTCCTAGTCTCAACAAATTACAAGTGTTAGGTTGTGAGTCATGTCAATTAGGTAAACATGTTCGGTCTTCTTTTCCAAAGCAAACTGAAACAAGATATAATTCGGCCTTTTCTACCATTCATTCAGATATTTGGGGTCCAAGCCATATCAAATCTTTTGGGTTTAGATATTTTGTCACATTTATTGATGAATATTCTCGATGTAATTGGGTATATTTCATGAAAGATCGATCTGAACTTTTGTCTATTTTCATATCTTTCTTTAATGAAATCAAGTATCAATTTGGAAAAATAATTAAGATTCTCCGGAGTGACAATGCCAAAGAATATTTTTCTTCTAATCTTTCTTCTTTTTTATCCTCACAAGGCATTTTACATCAATCCACATATCCCCATACACCACGACAAAATGGCATAGCAAAAAGGAAAAATAGACATTTAGTTGAAACTGCATGAACCTTGTTACTTAATACAAGTGTTCCTGTTCACCATTGGGGTGATGCAGTTCTCACTGCCTGTTTCCTGATAAATAGAATGCCTTCTTCATCACTTGAAAATAAAATTCCCCACTCCATTGTTTTTCCAAATGAACCATTGTATCATGTTTTCCCTCAGGTTTTCGGTTGTACCTGCTTTGTTCATGATGTTTCTCCAGGTTTAGACAAGCTTTCTACAAGAGCTATCAAATATGTTTTCCTTGGATATTCTCGCCTTCAAAAAGGGTATAAACGTTACTCTCCAGACACTAGAAGATACTACATGTCTGCTAATGTCACCTTTTTTTAAGAAACTCCCTTCTTCTCTTCTGCTATGTAAGACTCCATTTCTGTCCAACAAGTTTTACCCATTCCATCTTGTGATCCATTGTTCCTTCCCACTCAAGAGACTTCCCATCAAGAAGCAGGTCAAACTATCTCACCAATCAACAGTCCTCTTGGTTCATCCTCACCTCCTCTCATCACCTATCAGCGAAGGACACAACAGACTGGTCCGACATTGCAAGAGGAGACAAATGATTCATGTCCTTCACCATCAGCCAACCCTACAATGGATCCAAATGATGAAAACTTTGGGTGGCCTATTGCTCTTAGGAAAGGTATTCAATCTATTTGAAATCCCCATCCTGTTTATAATTTTCTGAGTTATCATCGTTTATCACCTTTATATTTCTCTTTTGTATCCTCCTTGTCTAATGTTACTATTCCCAAAAATATCTGTGAAGCACTTGATCATCCTGGATGGCGATAAGCCATGATTGTTGAAATGCAGGCTCTTGAAGATAGCGACACATGGGAGTTGGTCCCTCTTCCTCCTGGGAAGAAAACAATTGGGTGTAGATGGGTCTATGCCATTAAAGTTGGTCCCAATGGTGAGATTGATCATCTCAAGGCCAGATTAGTAGCCAAGGGATACACTCAGATATATGGTCTTGATTACAGTGACACTTTTTCTCCTGTGGCCAAAATTACTACAATTCGCCTTTTCCTTGCTATGGCTGCTATCCGCCATTGGCCTCTCCATCAACTAGATATTAAAAATGCCTTTCTTCATGGTAAATTGGATGAGGAGATTTACATGGAGCAACCACCTGGATTTGTTGCTCAGGGGGAGTCTGACCTAGTTTGCAAACTTCGTCGCTCTCTCTATGGGCTCAAACAGTCTCCACGAGCTTGGTTTGGGAAATTTAGTCATATTGTGTAGAGTTTTGAATTGAAACGTAGTGAAGTGGATCATTCAGTCTTTTATTGTCACACTTCTCCTGGAAAGTGTGTTTACTTGGTTGTTTATGTTGATGACATAGTCATTACAGGGAATGATGTTAAAATTTCTCAGCTGAAAAAGCATCTATTCAGTCACTTTCAAACTAAAGATCTTGACAATCTAAAATACTTCCTTGGTATTGAGGTGGCTTAATCAAAGAAAGGCATTGTTATCTCACAGAGAAAGTATGCTTTGGACATTTTGAAGGAAATAGGCATGATTGAATGTAGACCCATTGATAGTCTTATGGACCCAAATCAAAAGTTAATGGCAGATCAAGGTGAACCCTTCTCAAATCCAAAGAGATACAGGAGACTAGTGGGGAAACTCATTTACCTCACAATTACTAGACCTGACATCTCTTTTGCAGTCAGAGTTGTTAGTCAATTCATGCAAGCTCCTCATATTGATCACTGGAATGCTGTGATTCGCATTCTTAGATACATTAAGAGAGCTCCAGGACAGGGACTGTTGTATAAGGATAAGGGAAATACCCAAATTTCAGGGTATTGTGATGCTGACTGGGCAGGATCTCCTATAGACAGGCGCTCCACTACTAGATACTGTGTTTCCATTGGAGGGAATATTATCTCTTGGAAGAGCAAGAAACAGAATGTAGTTGCCCGATCTAGTGCAGAAGCAAAATATAGGGCTATGGCTTCAGCCACTTGTAAGCTTGTGTGGATTAAACAACTCCTCCAAGAACTAAGTTTTGTGAAATTCAGCAGATGAAGTTATATTGTGATAATCAAGCAACACTTCACATTGCCTCTAATCCCATGTTCCATGAGAACCAAACATATAGAAATTGATTGCCACTTTGTTCGAGAAAAGTTGCTGTCCAAGGAAATTGGTACTGAATTTATCAACTCCAATGATCAACTTGCAGATATCTTGACTAAGTCTTTGAGAGGACCTCGAATTCAATTTATATGTTCCAAGCTTGGTGCATACAATTTATATGCTCTAGCTTGAAGGGGAGTGTTGGAAAAGGTGTTTTGTATCTACTGTTAGCTTTTCTAAAGTTGTTTTTTGCTGTATCTATCTGATTCATATAGGTTCTAGGTTGTAGACTTTTCTCTCCCTATGTATCTCTGTTCAGACTCTAGTGTTTCTTAAATATATATATATAGATCTGCTGAGTGAGAAATACTCAAGCAGTCTTTCTCCTCTCACATTCAAATTTATTTTTAACTCCTTTAAAGCAATCATGAATAAAATACCTAAGAGAAGGTAAAAACAAAATTCATACCCTTCAATGTATGATAGGTATTTTGTGTGACCATAAAATGCCTACAAAATGTTGTATGGATCAAAATTCTGGGCATTCAATTGCAATGACAAAGAGATAAAGGACACAGAAACGAGGATTTAGCAATACATGAGTATGTATAACAGCATGGATAGACTAGGAATGAGATCTTCAGGAAGGATGTTGGAGTGGCTCCTATAGATGAACAATTATGAAAAGTAGCTTAAGATGGTTTGTGCAAATAAAATTACCTATACATGCCTGGGTTAAGAGATGCTAGAATACAGACACTGCCCTTTCAAAGATGTATAGCTGGAATTAAAACAATATACTGGAGAGTGGAGACTACTGAGAAGGATCTAGGGCACATTGTGCTCCATGAACCTATGGTAACAAATACAACGGCAAGCTAGAATCCAGGTAGCAAACTCTACTTGGTTGGAATGGAATAAGGTTTTGATTTTGTAGTTCTATTCCTTTTGGTTGGATTTCAAACAGTGCAAGAACACATTTGGATTCAATGTCAATCCATTAATAGTATAGAGTTTTACACAAACGATGAACCATATGTGGCATGTTTAAGAAACCAATAAAAGCTATTGTTGCAAGTGAAGACCTTTGGTTATTACAATGATTTGCTACTTTATTGTTTTCTGATAGTCTAAAAATTTTGTTGTGCATTTGCTACTGAAGATTTATGATAATTGCTGCTGCTTATATAATGAACAATTCAAAAACCTTCTTTGCAGTGGAATAAAAAAGACGTTTCTTAAAATGGCACAAGTATACCAATTTTCCCAAGCAACTAACCACACACACTAATTCACATGACCAAAATAGCTACTGTGGAAGTTCCATTTAGTCAATCACTTAATGGCTCGCAAGGATATGCTATAGTACTCTGTCTCATTGTATCAACACACCACTAAACCTCCAGTTTGTTGCCCCCAGTTTTAAAAGAATCGATTGAACTAACTTCCTGTTCATGAGCGATCCCCACAGGATCAATACTCCAGTATTTTATTTTTTTTCCACCAAGTATGCTTCTACAGGTAATTCTTGAGGATTTTCTTTTCCTCTACCCTCCAAAACAATAAATAAAATTAAGTACACTGATCTTCACCTTGATCAGCAGAGGTTTGATAACTACAAGTAACCTCTAATACTTCTAAAAGGGAAGAACAGGGAGGGGCAAATACATTTGACAACATGCTTTGTCAACACCTCAACTATTCGCTTAAAGATGTTAATTAAAATTCTGCATACCTCACCCAGCAACTAAACAAAGAATATTTCATCTCAAAAAACATTATTTTTTTCGTTACTACTTTGTTTCCAACTGTGGATTTCTTCCATATGCTGAACACATGATTTACCTCTCATTAATACATGACATACTGGAACAGTAAGGAACATATGAATGCAGTCCCATGATTCCATCAAGAAAGATTGGCCTTAGAGCAAAATCAAAATCAAACATATCAAATGAAAGGGCTTTTTATGTTAGAGACATATATTAATCATTAGAATGGTGAAAATCGAAACATTAAAGTCATGAAAGTTTTTTTAAAAAGTTATCTGTCTTTTTTAAGTGGTCATGTGACTTTAAATAACTGTTACTCTTGATCATGCATGTATAGTTGTACAGCCAATATTTGCTCTTCTCTTTCTCATAAAAATAGCTTTCTCACTAGATAATCCCCTATATGCTTGCGAGTGAGTGTAATTTCTCAGATGTTTTGAAAATTTTATATAGAGAGCATACCAGTTAATATTTTAAAATATTAAAATACAACAAACCCAAATAGCAAACCAACTAAGTAATCTCCCACTTAAAGGATTTTCCCAAACGGAGGCTACTCACATATGGCCCTACAGATCACCTTAGGGAAGGATGACCACTATGCAGGTTCAGATCCATCATCCATGTACTTGGGGTACAAAGTCTTAGTGGGAACTCTTGAACAAGTTGAGCCAACCTAGTTCCTATCTAAAATTATTTGGATGCTCTTTTTTTTCCTCAAAAACACGTCATTTTTAGAGAGAGAAAGACACAAAATATACTCCAGTGCAGGACCCACCATTTCCTATATAGGGGCCTAAGAATCCTATGCAGGAGGTTGTTTGTGTTCTCTCTGAACATACATACAAACAGAGACACAAAAATCTCAAAGGAAATTTACAAAAATTACAAGAAAATAATCAAAGTCCAAAAGATAGTTTAATCCCGTTTGTTCTGCGTCATAGAATCAAACTGTAGGCAAGATCACTCAGGGACACAAATTGTGATGCTAGGCTTCATTTCTTTCTTTCTTTCTTTCTTTTCATAACTGCTTTTTCTCTTTGTTGAGTTTATGCTCCAACCTAGATCTGATTCCGTTGGTAGATATCATTAAAATTTTACCCAATCAAAACCCCAATTGATTCTTGCTTCAACTTTCCCCTAGCCCCCTATAACCCAAAACACAAATCCTGCCCAAACCATCTTAAGCAAATCCAACTTGTATACGCATTAAATAAATTTTACATATATTAATATATCTGTGAGCTTTTCAAAACAAGGACATATGGTTCTCACCAAATAAAAAGAAAAGGACTACATTATATATGACACCAATTTGTAAGTTGTAGTCCTAACCCATTTTCTACTCAAAAACTCTCAAAAGTCAAGACACTATATTCTTGTTCTCATACCTTTCTACATCTTAATATTAGGATTTCGTGCTCTATTTTAATCTTTTTTGGTTATGTATCAAATACTAAATTTGATCTATGTATACTGAAAGATAATGAAGTGCATGGTTTGGACCAAACCAAATTATGACCAATAGTTCAGTTTGGCTAGTAACATGAGCTCCCATCCCATAGGTGTGATTTGTTCTCCCAAGTTTGAGAACTATGAAGATTGGTTGGGTCCAAGTTTCAACAGAATACCCTACTCTTGTGTTATGTTACCAATAATGACTTGAGGTTCCTTGCATACAAATACAATTGACAGTACATATCAATAACTCACTTCCCAAATGTATCCTAAAATAAAATTCCACTTTTTCACTCAGCCTGACAAACTTTTATTGTGGTCCATGTTACACCTGACTGAAATTGCAATCCCCATTTTATCACAAGTGATGGTTGTGTTGAGAAAAAACAATGATGCTGCAATTCATGAAGACTGTGACCTCAACACATGCTAAAAAGAAACTAAAATGAAAAAACTTCTATCTTGAGAAAGATGCTGATGCTGCTGTTCACGAAGATTGCAGCCTCAACAGTCTTTCTTAAAGAATTAGTAACAACCAAACTTCTATTTTTCTTGATTGATAGTTATTAGTTTATTCAACTTCTGTCCTATCTCCATTACATTCAGAATTTTAAAAAGAGCTGTAACTAGATCTAGCCCACATATCACATTCAGCTTGATATGGATGTCATTGGGCTTTATTAAAAGCAATTTTTTTAATAAATCCATTTAGAGCAAGATCATTTTTTATATTGATTTCTCCTAGAGTTTTCTTCTATCTTCCTCTGCCTAATTATATTGGATTATCTTCCATTTGATCAATTTTCTAATTAGAGCCTTTGCTTTTCTTTTACTCACACGTCCAACCCACCTTAGACAATTTTCTCATCTTCTCCTCAATATATGCTATTCCAATTTTTATCCTAAAAAATAAAAACATTTGATCTTGATCTTATCTTTTTTCACTCTCAATGAATGTCAATCATCCATCACGATATTACCATCACAGCTAAACTTATTTTCCCCTCTTGCTGTCGTTGGCACTCTGTAACTAAATAAAATGAAAAGCCAAAAATATGCAGAGACTCAAATACATTACATTAAAACCCATCCATACCTGTAAACACGCGGTAAGCACTAGGGAATTCTCTCTTCTGAGTAGCATAAAACATTTCAGTTCCTTCAGCGAGATACAGACCGGGATCAACAATAATAGGTTTCAACTTCCTCGCTCTATAGCATCAAAACACATGGAAAACAAGTATCATCCTTACAGTCCATATAACACCAACCACTCAATCATTATAATCCCCTATGCAAAACAAACAATAACAACAACCAAAAAAGAAAACACACACACACACACAAGAACACAAACTTACTCTTTCCATCCAATATAACTTGAATGATTCACAAAGTTCATATCCTTAGGCAGAAACGACAATATGTGGAGAAGATCTGACACACCCACAAAAGATTCATCATCAAAATACCAAAACACAGTGATCGTAAGTAGCAAATTCATATCACATTAAGAAGGCAAAGCATTGTTCCAGCACCTAAAAGACGAAAATTACCATTTTCATCCTTGAAAAATGAAAATGTCAATCCTTATAGTCATTTATTTTAACATCAATTCAGACCCCGAACATGACTAAATCGATCCACATTTCCATCTTTCGGAGATTAAAACCGCAATTTCCATCTTTTGAAGACTACTACTGACTTCGAATCTTTCAATACCTAAAAGTAATATATTCATATCACATAAAGAGACCAAAACATCATTTTATACCCAAAAGAATTGTAGTTAGTGTATGCACTGACGGTGTATCATCCAATTATAAATTGTTATGCATGATAAGTTTGTTCATTTTTACAATAACTACCTGTGTTTGGAAGAGGCGAAAAGGGAGGAAAGAAAGTACGGATAACAATATATTTTCTTTTGTTTGATTGGAGAGAAAGCGGAAGGAAAAAGAAAAGGAAAGTTGACTTTTAAAAACTTTAAAACTTTCCTTCCACTTTTCCTTCAATTTAAATTTCAAACTTTTCTCTCCTCTCTCACTTTCTTTCCTCTCAACCAAACACAGTCTCCCTTAAAAGTCATACTTACCATAATTTCTGATGGTAACTTTACATTAAGAGTGCATAGAAATTAATCTCAAAGATTTGATGTTAGTCACATTAGTCCAAAAGACGAAAATTACCATTTCCATCCCTCAAAAATAAGAAAGGTCGATCAACATAGTCCTATATTTCAACACCAATTCAGTCCCTAAAAACAACTAAATCGATCCACATTTTCATCTATCAAAGACTACCACCAAGTACCAACCACAAATCTCTCGGGAACCAAAACGGCACTTCACTCTGCAAACCAAAAACTGAATTCAGAACCACAGCATGCAACACGCATTACCATCTTGCGTGACAAGAGGGTACGCATCGGCGCTGAGGCTAACAAACCAGTCCCACTGCGGCGACAGCCGGAGCAAAATGGACGCGGCGTGGAGGTGCAGCGAAACGGGGGAAGACCCTTTGTGGTACGCGAAGTCGGGTTTCCCGACGACGTGCACGTTCTGCGCGGCCCTGAAGACGGGGTTGGCCTGGACGGCGAGGGCGACGCGCTCGCGATCCGCCTGGGGGGCGGAGGGGTCGAGGTGGAGGAGGTAGAGGTTGAGGGGGTGGTAGGCGGCGCGCAGCAGGCGGAGGATCCGGGCCGAGTCGCCGCGGGAGCCGGAGATGAGGTACGCGACGGAGGGAGGGGAGGGGGCGGAGGGCTTGCGGGCGTCGAAGACGAGGCGGTGGGAGTGGGTCGGGTGGAGGAACGGGTCGGGTCCGGAGTGGGGAGGGGCGGTGGAGGAGGAGGAGGGGGAGAGGGAGAGGATGAGGGTGAGGGAGAGGAGGGAGATGAAGAGGAAGGTGTAGAGGAGGAGGGTGGGTTTGGGCTTTGGATCTCTCAGGTTGAAGATGCTGGAGGGAAGTGGGAGGGAAGGGCAGGGGTGGGAAGGGGAGGGTGGTGGTGGTGAAGTTGTTGGGTTTTGCATTTTTGGTTTTTTTGTGTGGAATGAGGGTGGAGTGATGAGATGAGACGGTTGCTTCAGCTGTGGTTCTTGGTTTTAGTGAGATCTCATTGTTCTTGTTGTTCTAAACGATTTCTCTATCCTGTGCAACTGTACAGGTAAAGGTGTATTAATTATTCACTCCCAACCGATTTTGATTACCTAATTAATTATGATTCTTTGAAAAAATAATTATCTCACTCTTATTTAAAGAATGAATGTACTTCCTATGATTTCTCTCTTCTCACCAAAAATAATGAGTAATGACTATTTAATTTCCACTTTTTTAATATTATGCACCTCTCTTCAAAGTAGTTACTGCTTCTCTCTCTTCTGAAATGGCTCTTGCTCGTGTGTCACTTTTGTAATTGCGAATATTAATCTAATATGGCATACTTATGTAATTTCATACTTTTAATTCCTACACTTTTGATTCCCACTTTTCTATCACAGAAGTATTTCTCATGTGCTTCTAAAGTTGGTATCATTGTTTAGAAAAGAAGGAAATACAAAATGATAATTAATTAATGATGCTATTTATGCAAGCAAAAATGTGGGTGAAAACTAAAGGTAACAAAAATAAAAATCACAATGCCTAATTGGTAAATAGCCATTTCTCACAAACATATTTCAATAAAACATGACACCCTTTATCATATTGCTTATCCTTATTATTATTCTATTTATTTATTATATTTAGTAATTATTTATGGAGCATTCTTTTAAAACATTAAAATGAAATTATAACATGATATAAGTCTTAAAACCTTTTTTCCTTGTAAAACAATATATTGTTGAACATAATAAGGAACACTGTAAGAACCATACTCATTTATAAAGGATCCTAAACAAGTAGTAGACATATCATACATCACAACCAAAGTCAATGAAAGGAGTGTGATAGAGTCATATACATATATTGTAGTAAATCAAGGTATCTCAAAATAAGAACTAGTTGAATGACTACATATACACAACCATATAACTAATATCTAGCCCTTTCACATAAATGCAACAAGATAAAAGAACCTAGAATCAAAGCAGTTAGTCTATGAGCCAAGTCCTATATCCTCCCATCCCCAAATACTAAGGTCTTTAAAGTGTCTTCAAGAGAGTCTTCTTTGCTGTATCAGAGTAAAAGCTTCATCCGAGTTGGGAACCTTACCATCCGAGCTGGCTGTTCTCCGACTAAAACGAACAGATAACATATATAAGAAATAAAATAAAAAAAAGAGGAGTGAGGTTTCTCATCCTTATATATATGGTCACACATAAGAGGGTTAAATTTTCAAACAAACAGAGTAATCACTTTCGTGATCATCTAAGATATGCCATGCAATGCATATGAAATTCCTACTCATCATAGATTTAAAGTAACATATGTAGATCCATATTATCCTTGATATCATCCATCAAAATTCTAAAGTATTAGAGAAATAATTTGAGAAAATTCTATCCCCTTACTCATCATAGATACATTAACGCGGCTCCATATGTTTATATACAACCCTTAACACGACTCCATGCATATATACGGCCCTTAACGTGACTTCATGTGTTTATATACAACCCTTAACACGGCTCCACGTACATATACGGCCCTTAACACAGTTACACGTATTCATATTTCAATTCAAATCCAAAATTCTTATCATTATCTACAATTTCAGATTTTCTCATATTCAACTCATAGTATACACGACATCATCATGATATCAACTTTTTCTCACATTGGCACACAAGGCCTAATCAAGGTAGCCTTTAGTTTCACCATACTTTCGTTTTTCTCAACACCACCAATATGTTCCAATCTTAACATCTTTAAAACAACATAATGGACTACACAAAAGTAACAGGACAATAGACATATTTTCTAATATTGTTCTTTAAAACTATAAGCTACCATATTCCAAATCAAGAGATTTTTGCATCAAATCAATCCATATCAATGGTATACTTATATGACAACATAAGTGAGTCTAGATCAACACCAAATCATTATTTAAAATATATTTAAAAGCGAGAAAATGCAGCAAGACAACAATCACGTTTTTTTGTTCTTACTTTGCAAAATCATGAGCTACAAGACTCTAAATTATGGAATTTGTGCACAAAAACACCCCATACCACTTATATAATCTTATGGAAACATAAGGGAGATTAACTCAACACAAAATCTTCATTAAAAACATGATTAAAACCTATAAAAAGTAACAGGGCAGCAAGTGCATTTTTCTGCTTAAATCAGTTAAAACAAGTACCAAATCAAGTGTTTCTAGCATCCTTTGTAACACTCCTACTTTTTCCTTTTAAACTGTTTTCTTAATTATTTTGTGTTTATTTTCGGAGAACCGGATAGAAATCTCAAACATTTGATCCCTACGGTTATGTTTATATTAGAAACTAGTACTTAGTTTAAATTTTTAATAATTTTTGGGGAACAAAGCCTAGAAATTGGTAAAATGACTGTTTCGTCCCTAAAAAATCAAATAATAGAACTAATAGACAAAAATAGATAGAAATGTTTAAAATTTATTTTTGAGTCATCAATATACTTAGAAAAATTAATAATAATAATTTTAGAAATTTTTCATGAATTTATTGAGACAATTTTCAAAAATGACAAAAATACCCCTAGTTGACTGCAGGAACCAATTAGAGACTTTTTGACCTCAAAATATTTTAAAAATTTTATAATAAGTATCTTTCTTTATAAAAATTTTATTTTGAAAGAAAAATAGTGAAAATATAATAATCATATTTCAATTTTTCAATTGTTTTTCTAATATTTGACAATGTAATTTTGAAAAATTGAAAAGAAATTTCAAAATTACGATCCCCACCATTATGCTTAGAATTTCAAGAGCTATTTAATCATCATTTTTAATAATTTTTCTGAGCCAGGAACTTGGAGAAATTAAAAAATGACGATTTTGTCTTTATTTCTCAGCATTATAAGCTGATATGAGAAAAAAATTCAATTGATATTAAAATATTAATTTGAGCTTGGAATCATGTCATATATATTAAAATATAATTTTTAAAATTTTCTAGAATTTCTATATAAAATGACCAAAATGCCCTTAGGTGTTGACTAAGCCTAGACGGTATTGGTTTGACATCCAGAAAAGGTGAAAATGGTAATTTTTGTTTATTTATGGGTAAAATATTTAACTTTATAATTTTCATAAAAATTTTGGTATTTATTGAATTAAAATGGGTTTTTTTATGAATTTTGTAGCTTAAAAATATAAAATAAATACATATAATTTAAAATAAATTAATAAAAATTAAAATTTTTATTAGAAATATATTTTTGATGAAAAATAATGTATTTGTTTAGTTTTTCATTAAAATACATTATTTTGATATTAAAAGCTAATTTTTCAAATTTAGACGATTTTATTGATACCGATTAATTCACTTACAAATAAAAATTGACACATGGAAACGTGGGATAGTTGGTGGAGCATGTCACCAACCCTAGAATAGGTGATTCACCACCTATTTGGGTTATGAATCCCTAAAATTAATTAAAAAGAAATTAAAAATAGGTTTTATTACATTATCACTTATGTCATTTTGGGGACACCTAACCCACCCTTCTTCCCTATAAATACCCATGCTTCTTGAACATTTTTCACACATCCTCCACTCTTTCAAGCTAGCCAAATTCTTAGAAAGCTTCTCTCTTTAGAAAAAAATTTCTTTTACTTTATTTTTTTGCTAAAATTTTACTAGTTTTCCAACAACTAGTAAAGTTCTCTTCCTATAAGCTTTGCATCAACAATTACATGCTCTTCATCAACCACCTTAGAGGTAATAGGGGGAGTGGGGTTGATTCTAAATTATTTTCACTTTGCATGTTGGTAGGAAGGGTTTTTCCCTAAACCCGTTTAGGCTTAAGTTTTATTATTATTATTATTGTTATATTATTTGATGTTAAAATTTAATTTTTGTTAAGTTGTTACTTTACTTAAATTTAGATTATTAAATTATAATTGCTAAGTTGTTACTCTGCTCAAATTTAGATTATTAAATTATAATTGCTAAGTTGTTACTCTGCTCAATTTTAGAAAATTAAAATGTACTTGCTAAGCTGTTACTTTGCTCAATTTTAGAACATTAAAATGTACTTGCTAAGCCGTTACTCTGCTCAAATTTAGAAAATTAAAGTGTATTTATTTAATTGTTATTCTGCCAAAATTTTAGTAATTAAACTATAATTACTATGTCGTTATTCTATTAAAATTTTAGGTATTGTGAAATTTTTGCAATATAAGACAAAAATGTTAATTATACTAACGCTCAAATTAATTGAGACAGGGAAAACCTCTGTTTGAGAAGTAAGTTTCACTAAATAGAATTAATTAGATATTTAAGATAGAGTATTAATTTCTAGAAATATAATTGCCTTCTTGAAATGTATGATTTATGAATTCTAAATTGTTTAATTATGATTTTCCAAATATTTCACTAGAGTGTAAGTTAGTCATATTAAGATATGATTATATCTCTGCAATATGAGGCAAAGATATTAGAGAGAAATTGTACTAGTACTCAAGTGAAATAAGACCAAGGAAAATCTTTACTCAAAGTTAAAAGTAATGAGTGAGAAATTGATAAGTTAGTGAGTAATGTAAGGTGAGGGACATATAGTGGCATGACACCTGCTAGGAAAGCCACAGTTTGGTACGCTAAGGAATAAAAGGCAGGGATCCACTTGCGAAGGTCTTATGGATAAGGTATCGAGTGGTGAAAGTCTCAATGGACAGGGTAGTGCCCTGGAGTCGGGATATTTGCCTGACCAAGGTTGATAACCCCAACGACTGCTCAGCATTCCAAGATTGGTGTGAAAATATACCTCTATATGTGTAACACCCTATTTTTCTTAATGTGTGATTCAGTGTTTTGATAATTAAAAAGTGAAAATTAATATGTAATTTTGGTGCTTAAAACGAATAAATGAGCTGTTGTTAATTTCTATTAATAATTGTTGTTATGTGGTTTTGGTTTATGTTGTTGTCTTGGAATTCCTATCTGAGTTTAGGCAACTAAGAAAATGTGCTTAAGCCAAATTGAGAGTGTTGTTGGTGTTTATTTGAGTTGTTGAGAGAAAAACAGTTGAGTTGGACCAATTGAGGGTCCAAGGAAATGGTTAGATGAGCCAGGGCCTTAGTGAGCCCAAAGCCAGTGCGAGGACCCTAGGGAGTTTTAAGACATAAAAGAAGGGTTAAGCCTCATTTGTAATGCTCCTTTAATTTTAAATATAATTCATATCAATTTAATTATTAAATTATGTTGATGAAATTTTTTCGATTTTATAATAGAAATTTCTAAATTTAATAGAATTTTGAAATAGAAATGAAATAATAAAAACTACTTATGTATATGTATATATATATATATATATATATCAAACTGTACATCATGGTTTGAGTAATACATAATAGTCAAAAAGAAAACAAAAGTATATCAAAAGACATATACTACCTAACCCAATATATACATCAAAAAGATCCTATACGGAGTAATATTTATCTACCCTATCCCTCAAGAAAAATATTATAAAGTAGGTCTATAAATCTGGAAGAGTATCCTCTGACTCATCCTCAGTATCATCATGCATTGCCATCATCTTCAATAATTACGATCAATCATATAAGGAAGAAAAACAATGGAGTGAGGTGATTTGTTCTAAAATCACTTTTGCATGTATGGTAGGAAATCTACCATAAAACAAAGATAAAACACAACTGGCAATAGAAGGGAACTTAAGGTTTATTCTAAGTTGTATCAGACTACCCTTGACTAGGTATAGATCCATACTTCCCATTAGTGGGTAATAGTTTTCAATAGAACTTGGGAAGTGACTGGGAGTACATATACCTCATCAACATCATCACGTGATACAGTCCTCATCATTATTGAGGAAAATAACAGTCAGGATATCCATTTATAAATATATGCTCTCAAACCAATCCTAGAATGCTAAGCAATTGTCAGGGTTATTGAGCTTGGTCAGGTGAATATCCCAGCTCGAGAGCACTACCCTGGCCATTGGGACCTTCACCACTCGATGCCCACCCCCAAGACCTCCTCAAGTGGGTCCCTACTTTTCATTCCTCAGCGTACCAAATTGTAGCTTTCCTAGCAGGGTGCTATGCCACCGCATGTCACTTACTTTACATTACTCACTAAACTATCAATTACTAACTTCTCAAGCAGAGGTTTCCCTGGTCTCAATTAATTTGAGCATCAGTACAATCAACATTTCTGTCTTATTTTATAGAAATTACACAATACCAAAATTTTAAAAGAATAACAATTTAGTATCATATAAAATTTTAGCAGAATCACGATATAGTAATTATAATTTATTTACTAAAATTCTAGCAAAATAACAACTAAAAAATATATTTTAATTTTCTAAATTTGAGCAGAGTAACAGCTTAGCAAGTGCATTTTAATTTTCAAAAATTGAGCAAAGTAACAACTTAATAAAAATTAAAGTTTAATATCAAACATAATATAATGATAATAATAATTAAAATTATGCCTAAACGAGTTTAGGGGAAAACCCTTCCTACCAACATGCAAAGTGACAATAATTTAGAACCAACCCCACTCCCCCCATTACCTCTGAGATAGTTGATGAAGAGGATGGAATTGTTGATGCAAAGCTCTTAAGAGGAAAACTTTACTAGTTGTTGGAAAATTGGTAAAATTTTAGCTGTAAAAACAAACTAAAATAAAATTTTTCTAGAGAGAGAAGCTCTCTAAGAATTTGGCTAGTTTGAGAGAGAGGAGAATGTGTGAAAAATAACCAAGAAGCATGGGTATTTATAGAGGAGAAGGGTGGGTTAGGTGTCCTTTAGATGACATAAGCGATGATGCAATAAAACTTATTATTATTATTTTTAATTAATTTTAGGGACACATAACCCAAATAGGTGGTGAATCACCTATTTTAGGGTTGGGGCCGTGCTCCACCAATTGTCCCAAGCTTCCATGTGTTAATTTTTATCTGTAGGTGAATTAACTAGTACTGATAAAAACGCCTAAACTTGAAAAATTAGCTTTTAATATCAAAATAATTCATTTTAATGCAAAACTAGACAATCACATTATTTTTCATCAAAAATATAATAAATTTTAATTTTTATTAATTTATTTCAAATTATATGTATTTATTTTGTATTTTTTAAGCTAGAAAATTCATAAAAAAATTCATTTTAATTCAATAAATACCAAAAAATTTATGGAAATTTTAAATTTAAATATTTTACCTATAAATAAACTAAAATTACCATTTTGACCCTTTTTAGATGTCAAACCAATACTAACTGACTTATTAGACACCTAGGGGGTAATTTCTTCATTTTACACAAAAATTCAAGAAAATTTCCAAAATTATATTTTAGTATATATGACATGATTCCAAGCTGAAATTTTCATTTTGATGTTAATTGAATCTTTTTCTCAAGTCAACCCTTAATACTGAGAAATAGGGACAAAATCGGCATTTTCTAATTTCTCCTAGCTCTAGCTCAAAAAAATTATTAAAAATCATGATTAAACAGTTTTTGAAATTCTATGCGTAATGGTGGGGATCATAATTTTGAAATTCTATCTCGATTTTTCAGAATTGCATTGTCAAATATTAAAAAAAAACAGTTGAAGAATTGAAAAATGATTGTTATATTTTTCACTATTGTTCTTTCAAACAAAATTTTTATAATGCAAGATACTTAATGTAAAATTTTTATAATATTTTGAGGTCAAAAAGTCTGATTGGTTCCCGCAATCAACTAAGGGTATTTTTGTCATTTTATAAAAATTATCTCAATAAATTCCAAAAAAAATTCTAAAATTATTATTAATTATTCTAAATACATTGATGGCTTAAAAACAATTTTTAAACATATAGAATAATTTAATATACAAAAGTAGGGGTGTTACATCATTCCCCACCCTTCTCTTGTTCTCTCATCCTCTCATTCCTCTATCTCTCTTAAAATCTCTGAACCCACCAAGTAAGAAGCTAGATTCGTAGTCCCCCTGAGTCCTTTTATTGAGAAGTATCACTTTCCCCGGAAGATTTTGCTCAATAGTTGGCACCTCACGTTTTCTCTTCCATACACTAGGATTCGAAAGCTCCAAGAGGTAAGGGAAGCTTACTTTTGTTGAAAAGCTGTCGTATAAACATAGTTGTATGTGAATGTGACCTTGGTTTGTGCTGAAAACTGGATTTGGATTAGTTATGCTGAAATTTCATTTGGAAATGGGTTTCCTTGAAAATGTGATGATTTGTTGTTGATATGTTGAAATCGATGTGAAATTTGCTAAGTATGTGTTTGTGAATAGGTGTATGCTATTGTTCGATCGCCTTAAGGACGATTTAAGGTTTGAGAAAGGGAAAGTTTGGATTTTTGGGGTTTTTCGATGAGGGTTTCTGCTACTGTCATTTGAGAATCGCTAAGCGAGTGAAGAGCTCGCTGAGCGAGAGTGGCCCTGAGAGTGGAGTGAGACTCTCGGGTTGGTGAATCACTGAGCGACTGCTTGTGTCGCTGAGCGAGTGTTCTTTAGCTGTAGGGAGTGCTGAACGAGAGTGAGACTTGTTGAACGATGGCCTAGTTGTTGGGCGAGTGATCATGAGAACTCTGGAAATTTTCCAGAAAGTGGCTCGCTGAGCGAATATGATGTTTGCTGAGAGAAGGTGAGTATCCTAGAATGCCTGGAGGTAATTCGTTAAGCGAACACCGAACTCGCTAAGTGAATTGGAGCCCCAGAGAGTGGTTGCGAGTGATTTACTGAGCGACCACTAAGCTCGCTGAGCGAATTGGGGAGCCCTAGATGGTGGTGCTCTCTTTTGTAAGTGAGTTGCTGGGCAAACAATCGATTTGCTGAGCAAGGAGTGTGTGTGCATATTTTGGCTGTTCTCTGGAATGGCCATTCGCTGGGCAAGTAGACGACTCACTAAGCGAAATATGGTCAAGAGAATTTTGATAAAGTCCTTAGAACAGATTCGCTAAGCGACTTTAGTTGTCGTTGAACAAGTGACCCTGATTCGCTAAGTGAGATTCATGGTCGTTGAGCAAGAACCTTCACAAGGGAAAAATGGTCCTTCGTAAGGAAGGTCCTCGTTGAGCGAGCAAGGGGTTCGCTAAGCAAATACAGTGTTCTATGTTGATATGTAGTTGTGTAAATTATGATTGAGAAGGACTTCTAGAATGAGTCTAAGGGTGAGAATGTGGGAGCAGTGGCAAGTTGCTTGGATAGGACCTCCACTTGATGTAAGTATTATGGTTGTCTAGAGTTTTAACCATTTGATGTGGGCTGCTCAGATAGGGCCCTAGAGTGGCGAGTTGCCTTGGTAGGACCTTCTCTGGTTGTGAATGAATTGCTATGTGAGATTTCTCATAAGGTGGGCTGCTTGGATAAGGCTTTACTTGTTGACTATGTTTAGGACTGGTTTGGGTCTATATGGTGTTGGTGGATGTTGGGTGGCCGTATGAGGTATCTAATGATGGACCTCAAACCATGAGTTGTACTAATATACATATATAGATATGATGTATGTTGATTGATTTTGGTTGAGTGGATGTAGTGTGATACATGCATTCATGCATAAGTTGGCGGCTGAGGTAGCTGACGATGGACCTCATGTCATGGTACGGGCAAGCACGTAAATTGGATGGTTGACCGGAGCTATAGCTCAGACTGTAACACCTCAAATTTCAAGTACTAGAAATAAACCACGAGGTAACTCTTAGTAGGATCCTTCCCTTGTGTTATTAGACAAAAGATGCCTTAAAAGTTATTCTTATTATATTTCTTATTTTACTGTTTTTATTCTTATTAATATTATATTTATTATTGTTGTTGTATAAGTTGTTGTTGTTGTTATTATTATTATTATTACTATTATTGTTATTAATACCTTAGTATTATAAATTAGTAGGAATATTATCATAGAACTCAAAAGAGCATCTAGGGCCTAATAGAGGGACTAAAGCCCACTAAACTACATACTCACCCACTTGTTATAAGAAGGGAATAGAGAAGGAGGGTTAGGTTTAGCCGTCACAAAATAGAAGAAGAAAAAAAGTTAGAGAGAATGAGGAAAAGAAGGGAAGAAGAAGAGGAAGAGAAGGAGGAGGAATAGAAACCGGAGAATTCAAACCCTAGAACTCAACTTTGCATGTCCACAAAGGTGAGTGCTCTCCCCCGTATTCTTCCTTGTCTTTTATGTTGTTATTTTTCATCTATTTACCTTTTCCCCCTCCTTATGCCTAAGATTAAGGATTTGATGGGTTTTGAAGGAATTGTGAGGAAGTAAGGAGCTCATTGATTAGATAGTCTTTTGGCAACTTTTCTTCAAAAACTGGATTGCCCATTGGCGCTGGGCGCGCAGACCCGCTGGGCAGGGTGAAACACCCGTTGGGTTCGCTAGACCGCTGGGCAGATATGACTTTTGCTATTACGTTCCTTGTGTTTATGGACTCCTTTTGGCAGTGTTTAACTCATTGTTATTTATTTTTTTATGTCTTGTTGAGTTTATATTGTATGGTTGTTATTTACCTTGAAAAAATAAGTGTGATATGAAATTGTGCCTATGATTCATGATAAAAGTCTATGAAACTTGTAAGCATTATATGTGATCATGCTTCATAACATTTGAGTTATGTGATGAGGAAAGTATGTAGGAATCTGGCTGGTGGAGGCCGTGATGGGTTGTTTAACCTTAGCCTTGGGAGTTATTCGGTTGGGAAAACTCTAATGGTCCATGCTGATCCCATGGAGCCGGGGCGGCGTACTGGCTAAACTGGGTAACCCTAATTAGTCACCGGGGGATATCATGCTAGTTGAGGGTGCGAAAGCCGAAGGCATCGGTACCAATGACGCTTCTTGTGGCCTGCATTGACTCCTAGTCTACTTTCTGAAAAGTTTAGGTTGGTACCACATGTGCATGAGTAGTGGTTTAGGAACATAGCACGCATATGTATCTTGTTGTAGTGTGATATGTTGAAGTGTGCTATGTTGTAATTATGTGAATTCTATGTGACCTTGTTCATAAGCGAATGATGTAATGTGTACACGTGTAAAAATGTGATTGTGTATTGTGATAAATTGTCAAGATTATGTATATATGCTCATGTTATGTATGTATGTCATGCTTGCTTGATAAAACAAAACGATGTGTAGGTCTAGTTACTAGGCAAAAAATGTGAAATAAATATATGCTTGTAATTAAAATTGTGTTTGCTACCTCAAGGATAAGTGAGAGGCTAGGCCCTAGGATAGTGTTGTGAGGGTCCTAGTTGGATAATAATAGTTATGAATGAGGTAGAGAAAGAGTGAATCCCCATACAGTGTAATAGAAAGGTATAAGACAAATAAGAGAGAACAAAATGACGGTATTAAGGTGAGTGTTAAGGGAGGGTCAAAAGTATTTTAGAATGTCTATGACCTTAGACTTGACCCATAGAGAACAACCTTAAATATTAAAAGAAAGAAAAGTAAAATCTAAACATGAAGGGTTTAAATACTAGAGAGCATTTTGGGTAAGAAAAAGTTCTTAGGTTGAGAATGAGATAGTAAACTAATATAACAGTTAGGAGAATGAGAGAGTAGTTAACACAAAAAGTATTGAAGATTAAAAGGTGTAGATTAGACCGTAGGTATGGCGAATTATGAGAGACCTAGTGAATTTAAAGCCATAAAAGATAAATGATGAGGGTTATCCGAATAAAAGAGTCTAACCCAGCCGTAGAGTCCTTAAAGCACTCACTAAGACATTATGTCTCATTCCTTTAAGTTTCCCCTTTTTCAGGATACAGGTGAAGACATGCGTAGATGGAGCTTGGAGTCACGTGCAAGAAAATGTAGTCTAGTTTATATTATGTTTTTGTATTCTTCTTTATATTTTGTACGATACCTTCGGGTGATAGATGAGTTATATTTGGCATGTATATTTTTTTATTGTATTGTTCGTATATAATATTTAATTATATTTATGAGTAGTATTTGTATGTTGTTTCTACCTTTTTAAGTTTGTTTTTTTTTAAATCTAGACCTAGTTATGGTAATGCCCATTAGGGTGTTACACAGACGGCCCTCCAACTTAGTGCTGAATGAGACGTGGGACAGTTGACAATGGGTCGTCGGGGATGAGTGAATGGGTAATTCCGCAGGGGCCAAGGCGGTGCAGGTCTTGTGTCGCTGTAAGCCACCATCCATATACACTCAGCCTGACAAACCACTAAGCTTATCCACAGATCAAAGTTTGGCAATCCTTGAATGGTGCTTAGATAGGCTATGGTAGGGGGTAAGACCTGGCTGATTGCCCGAGCTGTTGTAAATCTCTCGAGAGTCGTGTCATCATGTATTAACATAGTTGTGGTGACAACTTCTTGTGATATGAGGCATATAGTTGAGGATGCTAGCCATGTGGAGACCTATTGTATATGTATAGATGTATGCGAATGTGAATGTTGAGCATTTGTTGTGGGTTTTGGTGAACGTATACTATATCGTTATTTTAGTAAGCTTATCCTTGCCTTGTGTTTTTGTTGTGGTTTTCTCTATTGCTGTTGTGTGTTGGTGTGACTATGATGATCATGTCTTTTGGTGTGGGAGCAGACGGTGGTGCTTCAGTGGGCCCGTCTTCTCAAAACTGAGGATGGAGTTGCGAGATGGTCACGTCTGGCTTGAGGAAGCAAGCTTTTGCTTCTTTTGTTATATATTTAGTTTATTCTTTTGATGGGGTTGTATAGAGTGACCAGCTTTAGGGAGTGTGTTTTGTATCCCTTCCCCTATTAATACAGTTGTATATTTTGGATGGATGAAAATAATGTGGTAATACCCCCACTCTTTTGTGGATACTTATGTTGTATAGACAGTGATGTATGGTAGTAGGAGACGGATGGATCTCCCAGCTCTTGTATGATTTACATTTACATGTTATGATTTTATTTACCCGACATGATGATAAGAGTAGGATTAGTAGGGTTGTTTAGTAGCGACAATTGGGTCGTTACAATATGGACTGTGTTGTCCTGAGCTGTTGCTTTGCTCCTCAATGATGATGGGCATTGTACCATGTGATGATGTTGAGAAGAGGTATATGTACTCCAAGTCATTTCTAGGTTTTGTTGAGAACTAATGCTCACAAATGGGAAGTATGGATCCATACCAAGTTAAGGGTAATTCAATACAACTTAGAATAAACCCTAGGTTCCCTTTTTTACTATAAATTGTGTTTTATCTATATTTTATGATAGGATTTCCTGTCACTCATGTGAAAGTGATTTTTATAACAAGATCACCTTACTCCATTGTTATTGTTTTTTTATGCATGATTGATCGCGATTAATGAAGATGGCAATGCCGATTCTCTTTAACCTGCATATAGACTACCATGATATAGGGACATAGGAATACTATAAGGACACAAACACTCTCACATATCTTGGTCTCATGTCTATTAACTTTTTGTCCCATATTCCCTAGGGTTCTATGCCCCCAATGACTTTTATTATTTTGATCTCGTTAGCGATGACTCCGCTACCAAACTTTATTATGCACCTCTTGCCCCACCATCACCACCTGAGGATCTGACTGTTCCACTCGAAGGACACTCCCACTGATGAGGACCTATAGGCCCAAACCGATGGGCCTTTTCTTTTTGCTTATAGGATAGGGTAGACTGATACTGCTATGAGTAGGATCTTTTTTATGTATATACTGGGAATAGGTAGTGTCTATTTTAGATGTAAATTTTAATCTCCTTGTATCTTAGTTATTTCTCTTTTATTGACCAGTACGTATGAAACTATGATGTACAATTCTACGAGTCATACATATATAGACTTTATCTTTTATTTTTTACTACTATTTCCAAATTTTGTTAAGTTTACAATTTTTCTAATATCAAAATTAACAAAATTTTACTTGTATTTTCATCAACTTAAACTTAACAACTAATAAAATTATTAAATTAATACGGGTTATAATCAATGTGAACAGGTGTCACACTCGTGCGTCTTGTGGATGTGACCATGGATTGGGTCGTGTCTCCTTCGTGGGAGATGATGACGATGATGAAGACGCACCCTTTACCTCTCCACATTGTCTATAGAGGACAATGTAGTCAGTGTCTGTCTTTTGAGTAAAGGTGGCCAGTAGTAGGGAGTGAGTTCTGTATCCCCTTCCCTTTTTACGATGTATTTTGGGTTCATTATCACACACCTCTCCCATCGTCTTTTAGTTATTTGATGTATTTGTGTTTATGATGTGTAGGACCTCTTTTATGTTTCATGTATTATGTACTATGCATGCTAGGCATGCTACCTTTTTATCTTTTGGTTATGTATGATGTGGTTATCTTCATGTATGTCTTTCATCTTGCGATGCGTTGACGATAAGTCAATTATTTTAAAGAAAAAAAAATGTATCCGTATTTTCACAGCAAGTTAATAAAGAGTTTTCCCAATAGGACTTAAAATTGACATAGAAGGATTAGCGCACGATCTTTTCTTTATCCTTATGACAATTTGTGGTGGACACATCGCAAGTCGTCACACTTGCCACCCTTTCCCCCCAATCGGACGAGTTTTGTTTTTTCGCCACCTTTTACCTTTCCTTTTCACATCCTCCGGTGACACACCATCACCACTATGTCCCATAAAGACATTGCCACCAACCTCACTTGAAATCATAGGAATCTTACTTGAACCCCCACCATCTTCGCTCGCTATTATCTCATTCCCCCACTAATTCTCCATGGCAAACACAAAAACTAAAATGCAGAAAGAGACTGGGAAAGAGGTGTTAGTACAAGATTGTTACGTAAAGAATAACACATGCGAGGGTTTTTCTCACCTCTAAAACATGACAATTCAAAAAAAGGAACACAAGTTTGAACTTCAACAAACTTTCTCTCTCTAGCTTAAAAGCACATAACCAACGACTACAATACCTGTCCCACAAAATACCAGACATGTGGCACATTCACGAACATCGAAACGACCTGGCTAGAGGTATAACGCACTAAAACCACTTCACACTACATGCTCATGACTTGGAAGGTTATGTAATGGGCCACGAACTGGCTGACCCATAAAGGCACGACCTAGCCTACGACTTTCAAGGTCGCTCATAAGAACCCATGTCATCCTTTAGAAGTCTTATCCTTCCCACCATACCCCAGATACTGCACCAAAGAAGGAAAGCCTACGTTGATGGCAGACAAGGTGCACCCCAAAGAGGAGGAGCAAATTGGTGGCGATCCTTAAACAAGTATAAGTAGGACCCCATCTTAGGTCTTAAGGCATCTTCTACACACCAACCATGAGAACACAACTGTTAAGGTAATATTTAATTGATGTTAGTAATATAGTATTTTTAAATATTTAAATAAATTGGTATTTTTCTTGCATAGTATTAATTATTATATTTATTAAATATAATATATGAGTAATTTTAATAATATTACTAAATATTATATTTATTAAATGTAATATATTATTGAATTTAATAAATTTAATGCTAATATATGTATATTAAACATACAACCTTTTAATGAATTTATTTATATTAAAAATCTATTATTAGATAAAATATAATTATGACAAAATATAATATAATATATATAATTCACACACACACACACACACACACACACATATACATACATATATAATTTATCTCATAATTTCTATTTTTAATCATTATTTTAATAAGTTATTTTTAATTTTTTAAATTTAATTATATATTTTAAAAATATTTATCAGGTGAGTGAATGATAACTTAGTAAATTAAAAATATTTTAGCAAAAATATATTTTGAAATCTTATAATAAATATTCTTTGGCAACATAAGTTAAGTAGACCAAATGATATATTTTAACACAAGAGGGGGACAGTGTAATGCTTGTATCTCTCAAGAAAGAAAAATATAATTTATTCTACATTTTAACATAAGAAGGAAGGGTAATATAATACTTACATCTCTTAGGAAAAGAAGTATAATTTATTTTAACAATGTTAAGTTAAATGGACCAAATTTTATATTTCAACATAAGAGCGGATGGCAGTGTCCTACTTGCATCTCTTAGGGAGGAAAATGTTATTTACTCAACTTATATACTAAAACTTTTTCAAAAACTTCTTATCTAATTTCTTCATAAATACCTAAAAGCCATCTTAAAAGTTCATAATTAAATTATTATCTTAATTAAAAGTTCCTATAAACTAATAGTTAATGCAGAGCGAGCCTATGCATGCATGACACTCTATGAATATTTAGTAATTTTTCACATTCACATTACTACATTTCCAATATTTAGCTCTCAGCCATTAATTAGTTATAAGCCATACCAAAACATACCCGACATGACCACTGCACAACTCCTTTAATAATAATAATAATTGTTTAAAAATAGAGCGATCATATATGAACACACTCACATATTATACACTCTATTAATACCTATTTTTTCTCTCTATCTCTATCTTCCTCTCATATCATTTTTCTCTTTACATGTTAATTAAAGATTGGGGTTCACCAATCTTTTTCCTCGAAAATAATAACCATGTGAAGAATATAGCCATTGGTGTGGACATGCAGTATCGTGCAAATGTGGAATGCACAATTCAGGAAAAGAATTCAATTTTGACAGCTGTAAGTTACGTTTTGTGTTGACAGTGTAGCAACGAAAAGAAATAGAAGACATTGGCCGTCTGTGTGAAGTCCGTTGGACATGAATCACAAAATAAAGAGTAGGAAAGTGGAATCAAATTGATACATAGTTATACTTTATAGAGTAAATGAGTTTAATTTGAGTTGAAACCTTCATTTGTTTAAATTTTTTAAAAAGTGATTTTAAAAATATATAAAAAATGATGAGTTGTTTTAGAAATTTTGTAAAATGTAGAACCTATTTTTTGTTTAGTTACAATTGTAAAAAATATTTTTTATTTTAAAAGTTAGCTATATTTACATTTTTAAAAAACCACTAAAACCAATTTCTCAAAATAATTAAAATTCTGAATTTTTAATTATTTTTTTATAAGAGTAACTTTTCATGAGAAAAAATTAAAACAAACGGGGTCTAAGGTTGTTAATTAAACGAGCTAAACTATAGTCAAATGTAATTCCTCAAAAGCCTGAACCGTAGCGCAGATAAACCAAGAGTCCGTTGTCCAAAAATGGATAGTGACAATGGCGGTGGCCCCTTACAGTCAACAGTGTGCCTATTCAGAGAATATTTCTTCACAAGACTTTTTACTTTGATTACTTCGTGAAAGAAAAGAAAAGACAAAAAAAAAGAGAAAAATATTTGAAATTTAAATTAAAAAATAAAAAAAGAAAATTTTATTTTTATTTTTCTTTAATCAAATAAATAATATATTATTGTTTATATTTTTTTCTCATTGTTTTCTTTCCCTAACCAATTTGTGTCTGTGCTAAACAAAGTAACAGATTCCTGTGTATGTGTGAACTTACTGAACTGTGATGTGACTAGTAGGTTCTGCTGCTGCAGAATGCTTTTAGCCTAACACTTGGTCACTTACACCACACTATACTTGTTTTTCTTTGGGGTTGTCCTTTAAAATATTTTCTGTTTATGCAAGTGTTGTGAATATATTTCTCATATTTCAACCCTTTCTTTTTTGTTTCTGTGATGATAAGTTCCTTTGCTTGTCACTTTCTCAATAACATCCTCGAAGTTACTTATTTATTTCAAGCCCTCTCTTAAAGCTTTTCATTTTGTATTATTCTTCTTCTATTTCTTCTTCTTCTTCTTCACACTATCTCCGTTCCTTGTCACTCTCTGAATAACATCCATTCCAGTCTTCACCACTTGAAGGCTTACCAGGTATGAAATTTTCGTTTTCATGGCTTTTCATTTTGTCCTTCTTGTTCTTGTTCTTATTATTATTGAATAGTCTGTTCCTTATTTTCTCCTTGTTAAGTAGCATAGCTTCTAATTTTGAATTTTACTCTCATCCTAGAAAAGTACAAAATTTTACTCATGGTTCTAATCACAACCAAGATAACAAATTTATGAGTGTTGATTCTCCAATGTAGCTATACTTTGATCTAATTCAAAGTCTAGTTATATATAATCTATGGTTTGTTCATTGCTCATTGTAAGTCAAGTTTACCTGGTGAATCTCAAATTGCCAAAATGAATATTAGAAGTCTTTCATATTTGTCCTAGGTGATTCTGTTTGTTTTTATACTCAACATTTAAAAAGATTTAAAGCTAGTTGGCCATAATACTGAAACAAGAGAGTGCCTATTTAATGTAGTGGACAAGTTATCAAAACAGGAGAATCCATCAATGTGAAGATATTGTGTGTATGCATTCATGGGAGTTGGGGTTTACCTACCACTAAGATACCCTCACTTAAAGAATTTAGAGAGTAAAGAAATTTGAAGACTGAAAATGTTTATTCAATTGAACGTGTATTATGATTACAGTGAACTAGATGGAGACTTACAAAGAACAGAATTGTACACTATGACTCACAGCAAAAGTAGCCACAAAATGTTACGGTGATAAAGATATCAAGACTGTGAAATCCAAAACCAAAAGTCAAAATACATAACAATGTCTACCTATAAGAAACCAAATAATCCAATCCTTCAGTAGATATCTAATTCAGTGATAAAATATGTAAAAATATATTGTTTCAAATCTGCAATGTGCAAAGCAGAATTTATCGCGACAAATATTGCACCAATAGTAAGTCAAACACTAAATTTAAGTTTGCTAGGTATATGAGACTAACAAGTACAATAGCCTAGGTAATCTCCAAATTCTATTGGATCAACACCCAAACTCTTAAAATTTTGCATGACACCTGAAATAATGCCTCAAATTTAAGTCCACAGAACTAGACAAATTTCTCCATGGTTAGCTTCCTTAAAGTAAATATCTATTTTATTTGAACAAGATGTCTTTTAGATGCATAATCAATCCAAATACAAGCTCGGACCTGGCCAGGTGATCCGTTTTCGGTCGGACCGGCCGGTCCAGGCCGAGTTTGATAACACTGCTTAATATTATATATAGCTGGGTCCTTAAGTGATGTTTTTCTGTGTGATTGATGGAAATATATATATGGAAGGAATGAATAACAGGAATAACCAAGACCCCCTTTATTATTATCATATTATTATATTAATAAATAAATAGATGTGATAAAATAGTAAAATTTTATTAAATATGTATATGATAATTACAGTATATATAAATTAAATTCTATATTTAATGAGAAAACTTATTTCTGAATAGTACACTATTTAAAACTTGCATACCATTACCTTATTTGTTTCCCCAAACTTACGTTTAAGTGAAGAAATAGAAAATTTTAAATTTTGTTATTTTATTTGAAAATAATATTATTTTATTTTAAAATTTTATATATCGTCTATTTTTTTCCTCGAACACAATAATGATAAGTGTACATTTACATAACAGTACTTTTCTCCATCTTTATTTTCCATATCCCCATAAACTCACATCGACTATCCTAGCTAGACTCTTGCGTACTTTGCATGAAAGAAAGTTTCAAAAAAAAAAAAAAAAAAAGCCTCAAACTACATAGACAAAGAAGACTTAAAAATCGTTTGGTGATACTATGAGTGGCATGCGGATACACCGTCTCAACAATCAGCTGTCCAAACATTGCACAAGTTTTAAAGTCTACACATTGAAGTTGCCAGGTGAGCAAACTTTGAATCCTTAATTGTTCGAATAATCATTTCATAATCTTCCTTCTATATGATTTAAATTTTCATGTATGTGGAGGATATTAAACCATTCTTGCAGAAAACATGCATTATTTCTAATATTCTTCATAGTGATTTTTCACCATACACATGACATAAAGGAATGTTTACGAGAATAGTAGCACTTAATGAATGAAACTTGTGTAAGGTGCATGTGTGAAAATAAGGTGCATGTGTGAAAAGAATAGGAGCATCTGAGAAAAACACTTAAAAGGAAAAGAAAAGAAAAACTCATTGCACGGTTATTTAGTAATTACACATTCTTTTATATTATTATATGTAATATATGTATTATATATAATTATGTATATATAATATAACATAACATAACATATAATAATATTTATTATATATGTATATAAATAGGCTGACTTATTAGGTTTAATAGGCTTTTTTTTACGGCCTAAGACCTAGCTTTTTTTTTACCTAAATAGACTTTTTAAAAGATCTAAGCCTAATTTTTTTAATAAATGAGCCAAACCAGACCTTATATAAGTCAGGCCATAAGCCCCTAATAGTCAACTTAGCCTATTTCCACCTCTAATGACAACAACTTACAACTTATATATAAAAGCAGTTTTAACCTTATTTCCCATTTGATTATTAAAATAACTTAATAGTAGTTATTTAGTAAGACCTTGATTTAATTATTTATCCAAATGGACCGTAAAGTGCTTATTTAATAAGCACTTAATTAAATTGATTTTCTAACCACGCCCTTAACCTAATTTAAATTATGATGTATTGGATAATTTTTATTTGGATTATAATAGATGAATTAAAAGTAATCTATTAATCGATTTATGATCTATGAAAAATTCATTAAAAAAATCTAATTCGTCCACCATCCATTAAATAACATTTATCCAATCCATCGATTAACTTTTTTTATGGATGAATATTCAATCCATCCATAAAATTATTTTTAAAAAGTAAATTATTTTATGATTATTTCAAAATACTCTCTCTCATTTATCCACAAAAATATTTTAGAAAATAAATCATTTTATAATTTTTTTTTGTCTAATTCACTTTAAAGAAATGGTGATTTGTTTTATTGATTTTTTAAGAAAATTGCTTAAAAATAAATAGTTATCTGTTAAAATTTAAACTATTCTGATAAGTCATAAATTAATATATAAGAAACTATTCTAAATTTTTTTAATAAATTTTAAAAAAATCAAATATGGAAAAGAAATTATGTTTGATTGATTTTAATTCATAAAGTGTTAATTAGATTATCCATTAGATTTGAAAATAAGATAAGGTGAATTGTTATCCATTCATTTAATTATATGATTTATTCAATTCAATGCAAGTATTTATTTTTTAAATAATTAGATGAATTGGATTAAATTTTACATAGATGAATTAGATGGATGGTAAATAAATGGATTCTTTTGCAACTTCTACTTTTTAGTGACCTTTTTTATTTTGATTTTCTTTATTTATAAACTCAAATATACAGCCAATGCATTTAGGACATTGTTCCATCACCTATAATATTTCCTTCTCGTGTCTTAAATCCATTAGGTTACTTCTATCCAATTGTATAACACCATGTGTCACAGGACTACGGTGGCAACCTCCAAAAAGAGATGAGAATTACAAGAAATATATATATATATATATATATATATATATATATATATATATATATATATATTGTTAGACCAGGAGATATCTAAGGCTTATTTTTACACCTAACTAATCCCACATCCCATTGGGTCGGCCCCTCTAAGGATAAAGTAGTATTTTCAGTTGTGACTCCATGCCCAAGCCGGAAATCGAATCCCAAACCTTGGTTAAAAAGCTCAAATGCCGAACCACTTGAGTTAGCAACCTTCGGTTAATTACAAGAAATATATGCTTATAGAATGCTGGACCTAAATGTGGGCTTGATTTGAAAGGCGCAAGATTTGAAAAGTGTATGGTGTGGGAAAGAAAGAATTAGGGGAATGTCTAGTTGGCAGGCAGGAAGGGGTATTGGAGGGCAATAATAGAAGTCAGTTACGCATGCACCTTTTTTGCTTTGGAAAGAGAAAACTCTTTTTTCTCTTAAGAGTTGGTGCTCTAGTTGAGGTTGTAAAAGCTAGGCCCTATTTCTAATTTCTATTAAAAATCTCACATCGATTCTCATTTTTGAGAATCCTATCAAATGCATAAATAGAATTTTCATTGAGTTGCATATTGATCCATCAATCTCATTATGCCGCACATTTGAGAAACTAGTGTATCCTTTTTACCTTTGCTATTTTAAACCTTTTGCAATAAATAAATTATTATTTTTTTCAAAAAACTATATTCAATATTACTTACAAGTGTAAAAGTTTGTAATTTTGTATGAAAAGTTTAAATTTGATTTTCCATGAAAAGACAAAAGAACAAAATAATAATTTAAAAATGGTATTTTCAAGTCAGTGATTAAGTGAATTTTATTTATACATGCACATATGTTCAAAACGTATTCGTCAAGATATTGGCTGGTATTCACTCAATTAACACATACCCAAAAAAATTACTTTTTTCTTTTTGTTTAAGTTTTTTAATGATGTGTCCATTGTTGTCCAATAATGATATATTGAGTATGTCTTTCATGCATATGACATATGATTAGGAATTAGATCCAAACAAACATGCTTAAAGAACCTAATAATTTTTTATACCACAAGAAAATAATGTTACATGAAATAAAACTAAAATAATTTAAATCAACTCAAAATCACCAGAGAGAAGTTTACGGGTCACTTAGTTATTAGCTAACAATAAAATGAGATTAACAATAACATTATATAAGCATTAGCTTATCTCTGTATTCACCATTAATTTTTTTATGGTAATTTATAAGTTCAAATACTCACAAATCTTTTTTATAATTAGTGTTAGTAATTTCTTTTCTTTATGATGGAAACATATTTTTAAAAATAAAACTAATACTTACAAAATATACTATAAAATATTTATTATTAATAATATTTATTATTAAATTTATGTATATGTTTAAGTTATGAACAAATGCAAATATGTTTATAAAAATAATAATTTTGATACAAATGTTTATATAAATTAAAATGTGTGAATATAAAAATATTTGAATATATATATATATATATATATATATATAATTATTTTTACGTGTTTTTTGAATATTTATATACATATCTACTAACATATATTTCTATTAAATTTAAAATAATTGAGAAATACATTAAAGTATAATAATATAAAAAATTGTGTATTGTAAACTCATCACGTACAGGATACAAATTATCACACCTTATTATCAAAATAAACATTTTAAGTAAACGAGCGAGGAATGGAAAAAATGTAAAATAGTAAAAAAAAAATGAGTAGGAAAAATCATAAAAATAAGTATAAAAAAATTGGTGAGAAAATATTCAAATGAATAGATAAAGAATCTTGTAAATAGGTAGAAAAAAAAATTGGCTAAATTATATTTTTGGTTCCCTATTTTTTCAATCCGCAATTTTAGTTCCCTTATTTCTTTTCAGAGACATTTAGTCCTCCTATTTTTAAAAATCCTCAATTTTGGTCCCTTTATCAAATTTCTTGCATTAATTGTTAGTGATTTAACGTTAATTTTGACGTGTCAATGTTAATTCTAATATTGACTTTGACTTTAACATATCATTTAAGTATTGATACATTAGAATCAACTTAAATTACTAACGGTCAATGCAAAAGATTTGACGGAGGAACCAAAATTGCATATTTTAAAAATAGAGGACTAAATGTCACTTAAAAAAATAAGGAGACCAAAATTGAGGATTGAAAAAAATAAGGGACCAAAATGCAATTTAGCCAAAACATTCAAACGTATATGAAAAATTAAGTGAATAAGCAAGAGCAAAAAATTATGCAAATAGATGGAAAATAATTTAAATGAGTGAAAGAAAATTAGATAAATAGACAGGAAAAATGAGCAAGAAAACGATGAAAATAACAGAAAAATTCATTCGATTAAGTGAGAAAAATCATGCAAGTGCGGTGAAAAGTAAAAGAAATATAAATGACAATTTAATTCTAATAAAAATATAACATATTACTTTATACAAATAATATATTCTTTTTTGTTCTATCTAATTTTTTTTTTATTCGTAGACTGTAGACAATATAATATTATTTATCGTTATATTTGATAATTTTGCGAATTTTACTGCCCAACTATTTTAATTGCATATTTTGCCAACCAACTTTTAAATTCACACATTTTGCCACCCAATTATTTTACTTGCATATTTTGCCACCTCCCTTTAGTTGACCATTGACTGACAATCAACAATTGGGGTGGCAAAATGCGTAAATTTTAAAAGTTAAGTGACAAAATATACAAATAAAATAATTGGGTGGCAAAATGTGCGAATTTTAAAAGTTGGGTGGCAAAATTTACAATTAAAATAGTTGGTGGCAAAATTTCCAAATCATCAAAGATGAGTAACAAAATGTACAATTAAGCCTAATAATAATAATAATAATATGATAGTATTGGGGTGGGGGGATAGTTAGTACTTTTTATCAACACTCTCAGTTACAATAGATACAAATATAGATTATTCCTAATAAGGAAAAAAAAATACCTCATCTGTTTCCCCAAACTTGCGTTTAAGTGGAGAAATAGAAAATTTAAAATTTTATTATTTAATTGAAAACAATATTTTTTATTTTAAAATTTTATACTTCGTCGATTTTTTTTTTCTGAAACAAAATAATGATTAGTGTCCATTTACATAGCAGTACTTTTCTCCACCTTTATTTTCCATATCCCCATAAAATCACATAGACTATCCTAGTTTGGCTCTTTCATTCTTTGCATAAAAGAAAGTTACAAAAAAAGTGCTTCAAAATACATAGACAAAAAAAGACTTAAAAAATCGTTTGGTGATATTATGAGTGGCATGGGGATACACCGTCTCAATAATCAGCTGTCCAAACATTGCACAAGTTTTAAAGTCTAACACATTGAAGTTTCTACTTTCTAGTGAGCAAACTTTGAATCCTTAAAAGACTTGGGAAAAAAGAATTGTTCGACTAATCATTTCATAATCTTCATTTTCTCTTTTCTTTATGATTTAAAATTTAATTACGTGGAAGACATTGAACCATTCCTGCAGAAAACACGCGTTATTTCTAATATACTTCATAGTGATTTTTCACCATACACATGACATAAAGGAATGTTTACGAGAATGTTAGAGTAGCACTTAATGAATGAAACTTGTCTAAGGTGCATGTGTGAAAAAAATAGGAGCATCTGAGACAACACTTACAAGGAAAAAAAAAAAAAAAAACTCATTGCACGGTTACTTTAGTCCACTCCATCTCAAAAATGCAACCAAAAACAAAATTGGCTCATCTAATTTGCTCAAGCCACAATTAATCTGTTAGTATTCCTTAATTTCCTGTTACATTTAACTTTATTACCACCATGTTTCACAACTACACACACACTGCATTCGTTACTATATATATAAGACCAAGAGTTGAATTTCATTTCACTCAATCTAAATAGCCACTCTTTTCTCCCTAACAAGCATGTACTATTTAAAAGAATGCAAATCAAACTTTAGTTCGGTTATAATCAAATATGTGGGCTCGAATTTGGAAACGCCCAAGAATTGGAAAGTGTATGTTCCTAAGAAAAAGAACGACTTTTGATAATTACAGTTCCTTAATTAATAAGTATACTCCCTTTCTTTTTTATATAATTTATTACCAAAATAACCTTTTATATGAAACAATATTAACATATTTTTACACCCCACCTTCATTACTCTTTAAACCCTAATTTTGTACCCCTTATCTTTATTATTTTTTAAACCCTAATTCTGTACCTCTATCTTTACCATTCTTTAACCCTATTTTTACACCTCCATCATCATTATTCTTTAAATCCTTTATTTCTATTTTCATTCCCTATATTTTTTTTCTCTATCAAAAATATTTTTTTTTCTATAATTTCATTAACTTTTGAATGAATATCGTGTGATATGTGATAATGAATATGTGATAGGTGACACGTTTTTATCATTTGTATACAAAAGGCTAGGCGGTGCATTTTCATGATTGCATTTTAGGTAAGTTCAAATGTTGTTTTCTAGAAATTATTGCATTTTTATCATTTTTGTCAATACTACCAAAAATTACTGTTTGAAACAAACAATTGTCTATTTCAGAAAGTAATTTCCAGAACTATGTTTCATAGTTCTGGAAATTACTTTTTGGAATAGATAATTGTGTTTTTCAAAAAGTAATTTTCAGTAGTGTTTTATTTATTTATTTTTGTCACTATTCTTTCAAATTTTTTATTATTATTTAGAGGGTGAGCGGTTCTAAAAAGAAAGCCTCGAAAAAAAAGAAGGAGGTGCATTGTGGAGAAATGGGGTGAGCGACTCTGGAAAGAAAGTCTCAAGAATGATTTAAAATTGAGAAATAAATTAAAAAGGGTATTTAGGAGAAAATCATAAAAAGAAAAGAAAAGAAAAGAGAGGTATATTTATTAATTAAGGGAGGTATAATTATCATTTGCCAAAAGAACACTAGTGAGGAAGAGAATTAGGGGAATGTTGAGTAGAAAGGTCGGTAGGCGTAGTGGAAGAGCATGTAGGGAAATGAGGAAACAATGGCAGTTAGTTAGGCATGTATCCGTTTTGTTTTGGAGAGAGAGAACTCATTTTCTCTTAGGAGCCGGTGCTCTAGTTCAGGTTATAAAAAACTTATAGACTCTATTTCTGATTTCTAATAAAATTCTCATATTGTTTCTCAAATTTGGGAATCCTATCAAATGCATAAATATTAAATAGAATTTTCTGTGAGTTGCATATTTCATGCATGAGTCTTATTATGCCGCACATTTTAGAAAGTAGTGTATCCTTGGTAATTTTTACCTTTGTTAACTTAAAAATTGTAAACCATATGCTATAAATAAATTATTAATTTACAAAAACTATATTTAATATTACTTGCAAGTAGAAAAATTTGCAATTTTTGTATGAAAAGTTTAAATTTGATTTTTGATGAAAAGACAAAAAGGATAAAACAATTTGCATTAAAAAATTAAAATTTTATAATGCATCTAGAGAATGTTATAAACAATATTTGTCGATGTGCTATTTAAACAAAACTTTGGTCTATTTTTTTTGAATGTTATTCTTCAATTATAATTAGAATTTTACCTCAATAATTTAGATAATAAAGATCAACATTAAAAGGTTAATGCTGCTTACAAAGATGAACTTCAATTTTAATTATAAAAAACAACACCTAAAGTACTGCACTTAAGTTTTGACCATGGTCATGTCTAGAAATTATAAGACCTTAGCCAAATTTTATGAGTTATAATTTAATATAACCCATCAATCTTCATTTTATTTTATTTTTTAATTTTTAAAATTTAAAGTTATTGATTAAAGATATATATTTAAGTAATTTTAACATTTTAATCTAAGACAACCTAGTCAACTACACCCAACAAATTAATTTCTTTTTTAGCATTTGTTTTTCAATACCTTCAACTCTGGTAAAAATTATCACGACCATTAATATGAAATTAATCCTCATCTATCTTAAATCCACCCCCCCTTTAATTCATATAAATGTTCTTTTGTTGTTAGTCTACCTCATTATGATGTTAAATCAAGCATTTATTCAATGTTCTACATTCAATCTGACCACTTTTTATGTTTATGCACATTTAACGCCAATGCCCATGTTAGAAACAATTTCCAATTTTATTCATATATTAGCAAATATCTTTCCGTTACACGTAACCGCCAAAAGATTTGAAGGATTATCGTGCATATATCAGTAACAGAAAATCCTCTTAAAAAAATATTTTTCATTTTTATTTTATCACTAATAACAGCAACAATCTAGGTTCCACGCATGGCACCCGCATCTGAACTCCACGAAAAAAAATGCTCATTATGCAACGTGACCCATTTCCTCGTAGCAGAGTGTGCATAAACACGCACCATAAAGGAGTCTTTCACCTTCAGTAGTATATTATATTATTTCATTCTAGAAAATAATAATAATATCTTTAGCAAGTATATAATTTTATAAATCACATTTTATATTATCTAATTTTTTATTATAAAATAATAATAATAAAGCTCTTCATTAAAATCTCCGGCCCACCTTTTTTTATCATTAATGCTCTTCAATGTTTTTTTTTCTTCCGTTATTGGTAAGCCTCCTTCACACACGCTAATTTTTTGCATAATGTTTTTTTCATATAGAGGGGCCTTTTGGCTTATTGCGAGACAAGAAAGGCGGCACATTAAGTTTTGATAACTGCTGCATGCGTGTCCGCACCTTGCCCGTAGCATTTTTTGGTCCCCACACTTATCTGTGTATGGCTAGGCAAGGCATTGGAGTGTGGTTGCACCGAGAAGTGGGGAGAGATTTTTTTTTTTTTAAATTTCCGTAAAATTAAATAATTTTTTAACATAAAAGTAAATAAATATTAAATTATATCAGGCTATCGACTTTATGAATTTGTGCCTTTCAATCATCCTTTTCGTCCCACACTTAACTGTGTATGGCTAGGGAAGGCCTGGAGTGTGGTTGCACCAAGAAGTTGGGAGAAAATTTTTTTTTTTCATTTTTCGTAAAAATTAACAAAAAATTAACATAAAAGTAAACAAATATTAAATTATATCATGCTATCGACTTTATAAATTTGTACCTTTCAATCATCCCTTTCTTTATGTCTACTCATCTGCTTTTTACTTAGTTTAATAGTATAATGTGAAATAATTTGTAATATCAACACATATTTTAACTTGCAACACTTAGAGTAACGCACCTGATGGCCTAACCGTATTTGTGTGGTTTCGAATAATGAGAGAAAAGGGAGTTGTAGTGTGTGCAGGGTGTCAGTAACAGACGCAAACAACAAAGACTCTCATGCCTCACCCCTCCACACACGCATTTCTTCCATAGCACTTATGTCCTCTATTACCATTTTTTCTTATTCCCACACTACCCTCCCATGTAATAATCCCTTTTCATATTTCATCATGCAAATAAAATAATAATAATTAAAAAACTTTTCAAGTATCACCTCTATTTAAACTCCACAACCTTTCTTCATTCTCATCTTCCTAGTCTTCGTTCATATCCTCCCAGAAGCCAAGCAAATGAGCTCCACAATCATTTCCGTCGTCTCCTGCCCCAAAACCCAAACTGCCTCTTTTCCGTCCAAGGGCTGACAATCCGCCTACCCAAACCTGTGTCCATTACTCCCTTGAGCTCAGAGTTTGCTTGTGCTTAGAGCTTCCTTGTGCCTAGAGCCACTTTGGGCTCATCTCCACCCCCACCATTAGGAGTGGCAAACAGATAGATTGGATAAATTCTTAGTCGGATTATAATGAATTAGATAAAAATAATCTATTAATCCATTTTGATCCATTAAAAATTCATTTAAAAATCCAATCCATCCATGATTCATCTAATAAAATCCAATCCAATCCATCATTACCATTTTTTTGACGAATAGATATTCAATCCATTCACAAAAATAATATATTTTAAAAATTAAATAATTTTTATTTTTAAAATATTTTCTCCCCCTCTCTTCTCTTTCTCTATCCTCTCTCTCTCTCTCTCTCCTATCTCCCACTCTTTCTCTCCTTCCTCTCTCCAATTCTATTGTGTTAAAATAATATTATTCCAAGTTACCACAGAAATTATGTTCAAGAAAAAACGAAAAACTACCAAGAAATCTTCAAAATGTAAATACTTGAAATTTTTTATACCATAATTCAAAATAAAAACATATTTCAATAACTCTAATTTTGCTTAAGGAGAATTGACAAAATTTAAATATAATTTCTGAGCAATTCACATAATAGCTAAGATGCAGATTTGAATCACCAACTAGCTATATCATAAACATTTAGGTTTAAGAAATTATTTTTTAAACCTAATTAGAAATTTTTTATTTTTTAATGGCTACTCTATTTTTTTTAATAGAAATCTAATTATAAGACCAAAAAACAAATTATTTTGAAAAAATAAAATTGATTGGACATGTCTTGTTATCTTTTTTATCCAATGGATTTTATTTTTTTATTTAATGTAATCCAATAGATTTTGAAAAAAATGGATGGATCACTAACCATCCATAAAATTAAATGGATGGATTGGATTCAATCCATTATTATTTTATTGTGTAATGGATGGATTTGATGAATTTACATGTGGATGGATGATGGATTGTTTTGCCACCCGTACCCACCATCAAACTCACCGAAGCCCCTTTTATCTCTTAAATATAAGGTGCAAATTGTAACTGTAGTAGTAACAGCTCTAGCTGTTTCGTATTTGTGCTTGATGCATTCGGTGAACAGTCTCAAGCACGAACTCTTGATCCACGTGCAAAGGTTGACTGAAATGCAATTTGACAATCGTGACTATTCACGAACTCGTGCACTACTCGAGGAGGTGGAGAAAGAATATACCAAGCTTATTCAGAAGTGTAGGCACAGAATGTGGGGCAAGGAAGAAAGATTCTTCAAAGATGTTCATGTTTTCATACAGTAGCTTGAACTTATGAAAAAAGATATAACAAGGTATAGAAAATTCATTGAAGATAGCATTTACATCCACCCCTACAAGTTTAAAGCACATGCTGCTTTAGCAATGCTCAACTACATGTTATTGTTGAGGGTAAAAATTTGTTGAGAAATCAAAATTATTTCAATACTGAATAAATAACTTCTCACAAAGATTCTAACTAATAAATAAATATTTTCTTTTAAAATGAAACTTAGAATCTAAAATTTAGTGTGAATTATATTAGAACTAACAGTTTAACTTTCAACTTTGAGAATATTTTGATTAGTATTTCATCACTTTGATTTAAATATTTAGAATTATCAAGTTGAAAGTTAAACTGTTAGTTCTAATAGAATCCACACTAAGTTTTAGATTCTAAGTCTCATTTTAAAAGAAAATCTTTATTTGTTAATTAGAATCTTTGTAAGAAGTTATCTCTTGAGAATCGAAATAATTTCGATTTCTCAACAAATTTCCACCCTCAACAATAGCACGTAATTGAGCATTGCTAAAGCAGCATGTGCTTTAAACTTATAGGGGTGGATATAAATATTATCTTCGATGAACTTTCTATACCTTGTTATATCTTTTTTCATAAGCTCAAACTACTGTATGAGAACATGAACATCTTCGAGGAATCTTTCTTCCTTGTCCCACATTCTGCGCCTACATTTCTGAATAAGCTTGAGATATTCTTTCTCCACCTCCTCGAGCAGTGCACAAGTCCGTGAATAGTCATGATAGTGACTATGTTGCAGGAATTCCAAAGAGTGTTGGCAAGCTTGTCTTATGATGCATTAGAAGAATCTAGTTTAGATAACTAAAGGTGCATTAAAAGGATTGGGTTCAATGTTGTTTCTATAAATTAGCAAGTATTGTTCCACATGGTGATATAGGAAAGAGAATATAGTTTAAATAAATTTTCTATAGCAAAATAAATTCAAATTAAATAAAACCAATCAAATTTTTGTCATCACAAACACCTTTTGGGTGCATTAGGGGCACACAACTTAGATCAAAAGCCCACAAGTGCAAAAAATGCAAGAACAAACTATGAAAATCAAGTACTTCATGAATATGACACCTATGTTCATCCACCGAGTTTCACCAAATCATACCATTTAAACCCAAATTTTTACCAAAATTTAACCATATTATCAACAATATTTCAACAACATTTTCAAGGAAAATTGTGAATTTACACACAAAAAATAGCAAATAGAGGCACAAAAATATATTTTATACCATATAAAAAACAAAACTTTTAGAACATTTTGGCAACACATTAAGTTTAAAATACATGAGCATTAACCCTTAGAAAAGTCACTGCCAACAGACATTAAAATGGAGCAAATAACTTGCTAAAATATTGAGTTCAAAACAATTTAACACACATGCAACCTAATTTCTAACAAATGAGTCCGGAATTATTTTACCATTAAACCAACATTTTTAAGCATCAAAACAACGAAATTTTAAAGATTAAAACAATAGCCATCTTAATTAAAAAAAATAACCATACCTGCCCAAAACTTTGCCCAAATAGATATTCAAAAAAATGATAAATAGAGATGTATACCATGTTTACTATTGAATATCACGTGATTTTTCTTGAAAAATTCAACGTTATCTTTGATACTCTTGAGGTCTGCCATCCAAGCAATGCCCTGAGATCATATGATAGAGGTTCAAAGCTAAAGGAAAATATAAAATACATACAAACTAAAGAACACCAAAAGCAAATAACTAACAAATTGGATATGTATATGAGTTCTACCGTCCAAGCAATGCCCTAGATCATATGATATAGGTTCAAAGCTAAAGGAAAATACGAAATACATACATAGAAAATAACAAAAGGGACTGTAGGACACAACTTATTACACTAGTTATTATCAAAATAAGTGTTTTATGTAAACTAAAAATAAACATGGCACGATTTTTGGAAGTTGTGGCAATGGTGAGTAGCTTTGGGAATTCGATCATGTGTTGATTGATTCAGATGCACACTGGCCCAGAGCATGGTTCTTGGTGAGACTGCTCTGATTTTGATTCAGGTATTGATACAACCTGGTACGGTGTTGACTCACTGGTGGATAAGTCACACGAACAGGGTGGATGAGTAAAATAACATTTTCGCATATGTTTATTCTCCCTCCAAGAAGAAACATCTTCTGCTCTAGAAAATGACCAGAATGTACCATAAGCGAAAGGAAATGATAGAGGTGTCTTGTGCAAAACATTGAGTAAAAATTGTAGGAAATACAAGAGGATCCTGGAAATTTGACATCAATCAGTCGAGTTGCATAAAAAAAACCTTTATCAGAGGAATATGCAGAGGATAAGAAATTCACCAAAACAGATATTAAATTAACAATGTACAACCGGGCGAAAAACACCTCCCCTAAAAAACAGCCATGAGCAAAACACTAAAGAAAACAGCAACATAATCCTATGAAGTTTGATAAGGTGTTTACTCTTTTCGGTTAGTTAATTTAAATTTGCGGTATTGTATTTAAGGAATGTGGTTTCTTGATGTAGCTGGTGCCACGGAATTAAGTTGAACAGCAGGGGGAGGGCGTTTGAGCAGCATGGGGGACAGTGTGCTTATTCAAAGCCTGGCTCTCACAAAAAAATATGGGAGTCTATAAAGTACATTTGCACATTCACCAATCAAATGGGAGCTATGGTTTGGTAATATCGGGGATTGGTTTGGTTACCGTTCTCCTTGGCACATTTGTACCGTTCTCATTGTTATCGGGTGATGCTGCAGCACCAATCTTCTCGCATAACATGGACACTTACAGGTTTACATCTGGTCTGGCTTTTTGCTGGGGTCTTTTGGTTTTGTAAGGGTGTGGGGCTGTGCTAAACTATATATTTGTACTCCGCCTCTTCTTCCAATTATTGCACATTTTGTGCTTAGTTGGAATGCTTTAATAATATTCATTTGTTTATCAAAAAAATAAAAATAAAAATCTGACTTTAGCATTTGCTACTTTTGAGGAACAAAATTTAGAGCTGATAGTTAGCAAAACTGCATGTTCTTTGGTACTGCTATCCGTCACTCACTTAAATATCACATATTCATATTGATATTTCAGCGTCTTTAGTTTGTTCACTATGACACAAATCTTGTGCCTTGCTGCAGGGATTAGATATTGACATTGGGAGAATTGGAATTTAAGTCATTTAGATATATATCCTTTATAAAGCTTGTGGAACATCCATTTGATCTAGGTATCACTTAATTTTATAATCAAATTTTCTTAGCAGCCATCATGATGTAGCTGCAAAGAGGGTATGGGATGAACAATGTCTTGAATAGTTGGATCCTTTTACACCTAAAAGTTTCATAAATGCATCTATTTTTTTGGTACATGGAAGTCTAAGGGGAGGGAGAGGTTGACCCATTCCAAAATTTGAGCATGCCACAGGCCTCAAAAAGGACTTATTGGGATTTGGCTCCTCTAAAGTACATTCCACACTTAAGAAGGCAAAGAGCATAACGATAGTTATTGGTTAAAAAATCAACAGTTGAAATTATAATTATAACAATAATAAAATACATGCACACATGCACATATGCACAACAAATTAAGAAGTTGTCAAATTTGCAACCATTGATTTCCCAATTAATGACTATCACATCACTGTAATTTACCTCTAAAGTACACCCCGGGCTTAAGGGGAGCTAAAACCGACATATTGTGGTGTACTTAAAGGCGGAAAACCAATGAATATCCATCAAAATTGAACCTTTGGTCGATGCTACTTGATCTCACATTCCTACTGGTTAAGCCAACCGTCATTGGCCCATAATTGCATCTTATTGTTAAGGCATTGGTGATTTGGTACTCAAGACTGGCTCTTCCTTTAGCAGTCTGATTTTCTTAAAATAAAATAAAATCCAACCACATGTTTCTATACTTTGATATTTAGGTCAGTTATTCCATCATGTTCAATAGCAATCCAAGAATATCCGAAGCATATTTAAAAAGCACAAAAGAACCAAGAACCCAAATTCCCAAACTCTATCAGTTGAAAAATAAGTGAAGTAATTAAAGCTGAAGAGTTACCTAATTAGCAGAGCCTGTAGATAGTAAAGAACCTAATCCACAATCAGAGACATGCACTTCCAACTTGTTGTCATTGAGGAGTACATTAGCAGACCTTAAGTTTTGGTGCACAATAGGTGGCTGAAAGTACTCATGCAAATACCCAATACATGAAAAAAAAAAAAAAGAGCTGATCAAAATTAAGGTTGTCAAGAAAATCACCAATGCCTTAACCTAGTGTTAATAGTCTAAAACATAACTTCTTTATATGTGGATGGAGATCCAATTTCACATCGTATGCTTAAAAACCTCCTTGTAAAAATTGTACAAATTGCAAGACCTAAGATATTGTTATTAATACTTAACATACAAAAGTTATGTTTCCAACCTCCAAAACAAGACAAGCATTGTTCACTAACCAATATTGAGTTTATCTAGTTACATGAAAGAGTTATTGATTTTGTGACTACTTTCTAAACTTACTCTAAAGCTCTTGCCACTCCAAGTGCAACTGAATGCGATCATCCTATGAAAATTTAATCTTAAGTTTATTATACTGAGCACGATCCCATAAGCTTTACAGTATTAGTATGTTGAATTTTGGAGATACTGGAAGCTAATTGAAGAAACTGTTCATGATTTTGCCCCACAGAAACAGTACAGCTTCCTAACTGCCAGTAACTACAAAGAAGATTATTTGAAAGATATAAGCATGTGAAGCTCCAGCTAAATAAGTGACACTAGGAGAATAATAAGTAACAGGTCATGGCAAGCAAGCACAACAGAAAAAATCAAAGCATTAGATTCCTAACAAGAAGCAATGTCTGTCAAGTATGTAACTGCAATGTATCTCTGAGAGAATGGAAGATTGAACCAACATCCAAGGATCTCCAAGCATGTCTAAATTGTCTCTTTCAACATTGAGAGGGTAAGAAAAGCAATTTAAAACTTCAAACTAATTTTCTTAATATAGTAGAGGAAAGGGAATACCGTTCAAACTATTGAGAGGGAGCAACAGAAGATGAAAAAATATCTGGTTTTATTCATTTCCTTTTTTAAAAATGTTTAAATAAAAAAACATTAACTCAAATTGAAAATTTAACCCTATCTTTCCTTTCCCTCCATAGGAATCATGGCCAAGTTAGCAAAGAAATTAACATAAAAGAACACCCAAATACATTAAACTAGAAGAAACTAGAAGAAGAATATTACCTTTCTACTAGGGAGTTCAGCCCTATAAACAGGCCAAGCGTACCTTCCCCTACGTAATATTCTTCGGAAAAACTGTTTGTGTACTATTGAAATGATGCAACAATATAAACTTTGATGGAATTCAATTTTTTACAAACTTATAATTTTGGGAAAAGGGCATTTTTGAGAGAAAAAAAATACGAAGGGGGTATGTTTATCAACAAAGGGGGTGTATTTAATAATTACCGTGAATATTTGGTGAAGATTGGCACTATGTTTTTTAATTTTTTTTGAGACTGGCTCTAAGCTAAAAGAGAAGAAAACACGAAATATCCCACTGTCATGCCTCTGGCTTATTCGAAATGCAACAAAAAGGAAAGGCCAACGCAAATAATAGAAAATGAGAAAGGACTCAACACAAATAATCAACGATAATCACCGGCAGATAAGCCCAACGAAAACACTAGAAATCAAATTAAAAAAAAATAAAAGAGAAAGAACTAAGATGCAGGCCCATATCCACCAAGCGCATCACGCACTGAAAACCTAGCAGCAAAAGAAAGCAGAAAATAAAGAGAAGCGAAAAACGCGACCCTCAGCCAACGTTTGAGTTGCGGTGCTGGGATGGTGTTGTGTTTTGTTGGTTGGAGAAAAGGAAAAGAGATTGTGGTGGTTCAAAGGTATTTATCACCATTGATCTCTGTTTATGTATGAAAATGCTTCAGAGAAGATCTATGGTGTGTAATCTGTAAAATGAAGATGCTGTTGGGTGTGGTGTCTGTGTAGAGTGGGGGTGCCGAGAAAGGAGAATATGAATGTGTGTCCGGTGTGAGAGAGTGATGCTAGGGTTGGTGTGGTGACTGAAAATGTGAGAGAGCTTTGATTGAGAGAATGGGTGAGGTATCTATTTTGTGGTATTCCCCCCCGCCCCTGTGAGAATGCGGTTGGAGCGCTGTATATGTAGAGAGCCGCGTAGTCTTTGTTAGTTGAGAGGGAATTTAGGGTTGTATCGGTCTTTTTGGGTCAGTGTTTAATGTGTGAACGGTGAGTGCTGTTTGTGAGATGAGAAGGTGCTAGCTGTCCATGAGGGTAGGTAGGGGTGACCGAGAGAGAAAAATAAAATGACCCAGTGAGTGTTCTGTGGCTCTGTATGACGAGGAGCTACGATGAGAATGGGTGAGAAAGAGAGAGTGGTGAGTAAAAACGTGAATCCTGTCATTTGTATCGCACTGATTTTTTGTCTTCTAGTGAGAATTTGTATCAGAGAGGAGAGTGAGAGGAATATCTGTGTGGGAGGTGAGTGGAAAAGGTAAAAACGCCAACAGTGAGTGGTGTGGTGTGAGGTGCCAGCAACAGTGGTTGAGAACGTTCTGCATTGTATGGGCCGGATGAGGAAAAAGGCAAGCGACAAGAGGAAAGAGAAATTTGTATGATGCCCAAATAGAACAACAACATCTTCATGCGTGATATCTCCTTCTATTATTTTATTTTTTTTCCTCAGAAACCCTTTTTAAGATTTTTGTTTTTTTTTTATACTTTCTTTTTTAGAGTCCATTTTTTAGATTCCCCGCCCCTCCCCTCTTTTTCTTTTGTTTTTATTTTTTTTTAGTTTTAACATTTTTGTTTTGCATTTTATAGAAAATGATAAATATAATAAATAAAAGAAAAAGTTTTTAAATTTTCTTAATTCTTTTTTTAATTGATAAAAGAGGGAAAAGTCCAAGCAAATACAATAAATAAAAAGAAGGAGCTTTTAATTCCTTTTTTATTCAAAAAGAAAAGATCGAGTGCATAAAATTGAAATAATAAAAAGTTCACAAAATTGGGTATTTACAAGAATTAATGAACGTCCTTTATAATTCAAAAAAATTTACAGAATTTATATAGTTGGTTTTTTAACGTAAAATATAAAACAAATTACAAAAATTTATATTTTTAAATCTGGATTACCATCCTACGAGGGCATTAAAAGTAAAAATCAGGGATGAGTATAAAGAAAAGGGACAAGACAAAGTGCACGTTTGGTATGGTGGTAAAATTGTAGTGAATTATGGTGAATTGAGTTTGACTCAAATTTAAGATGTTTGGCTATTAAAATAAATTTTTCAATTGAGGAAAATCATGGTGGAGTTGAAGTAATAGAGAGTTGTTTTTGTTTCTTTCAAAATCAATTTTGAGCTTTTGGTTATTGTATTTTGTCTAATTTATCCTTATACTTTCACCAATTTATAGCATGTTTCTTATGTATTTTTTAATTTAGATATCTTTGTGATTGATGTTTTTGATAATTTAATATTTTTATTATCTATTTCATCCAATTTTAATGTTTTTGTAAAGGTTATGAGTTCTATTTCAAAAGTTAAAATAATATACACATTTTTTTTAAAATTAATAATAACATGAAGTGAAAAAATTACTAGATGCCTATTTGTTTTAATATATACATACATACATACATACATATATATATATATATATACTAGTAATATACCCATACATTCGCATGGGTCACTTTTTGTTTTCGTGCATGTTCGAGTCACACTTGTTTATAAGATTCAACTTTTACATTGTGACAAACACAATGAGCTATTTAAGTTTTTAAAATATGCAGAAAGACTGAGAGTAATCGAGCAAAGAAAATAATTTAACCAAATCTCACTTTATTTGACTATTTAAACCATTGTCTGTTAAAGGATATTTGAAAATAGAGACCATTGGTTTGAATAAATGAAGATATATTTCATTGGAATCAAAAGACAAACACTGTTTTCTTGTTATATCAAATTTGAAATAATTATTAAAATTTAATTCATTGAAGTATATGCTCAAAAGAATTGGGCTGCAACAGAACACTATTATAACAAAATCATCTAAACATGATATAAAAGGATCAAATGAAAGAGTATTAGTTTTTAATAGGGATGACAACGGGGTTGGGCAGACACAAGTAATAGCTACCCACCACTTGCCCTACTCGATAGAAACTTGTCCTGTGTCCGTCTCGTAACCCACATGGATACCCGTTAGGGAGATTTGTGTTTTTTCACAGGTATTCGTAAAAATCCATGTTACTTCCTAAAAAAAATAAAAATAAAAAATTACAAAATTATTGTGTGCTGTAGAAGCAATAAGATACTACAAATATCACTTTAAATTTATAAATTAAAGAGTTGTTTAAAATAATCACTTTGACCATAAATTTTAATTATTCTAACATTTTTTTTCTAAAAAAGCAATAGTTTAAAGGCCCACGAATTTATGTCCTTTTTCTCCTATAATATAATTGTATAAGATTTTTCTCGTAATAAACAATTATTTTGAAAACTTAGGACAAATTTTGTGTAATTCTATCTATATTAATATATAAGAGTATTTAAGTAAATATATAATGGTAGGTAACAAGTATCCGCAGGCACGAGTACCATGATACTCTTGCCCTGGTTAATAAATGGGTAATGAATATACCCTGTTTAAACTATTTACGAGTATCCATTGAAACTATCCATTTTCTACTCGTGGTAGATTTTGTCCTTGAATATCCACAGGCGTGGTTTTTTGCCATTCCTAATTTTTTATTGATTCTAGGCACAAAACATATATTTAATTATAGATTCATAGATATTTCTTAATTTATTTAAAATATTTATAAAGTTGTATGAAAATTTATGTTTAAAAATTAAAAAAGATTTACATTATGTTAAACTTAAGGACCTATTTGGTGGCCAAGACATGATAGGATAGGATAGGATAACTATCCTATCCTAATGCAATCCATTGTTTGCTGCGTTAGTAGGATATGAAAATGTTATCCTATTTCTTATCCTATCCTGTTACACCAGTGTACTTTTTATCCTAGACAGCTAGGTTAGAAAGCAATAGGATATGATAAGCTCTCTTTATATATATATATAAACAAAATATACATAATAAATATAATATAAAGTAATATATATTAATTTATATATAATAATAATAATTTTGACATGTAAATTTAAAGTATGTTATTAATTAAAATATTAAAAATTAAATAATTACTATTCAAACATTTTTTAAATAAAATTATTTGAATAATAATTATAATTTTAAAAATCTTATATAATTTTTTATAATTTTAAGAAAAATAACTACATAAATAAAAAATAATATAGTATAGTTTAGTTAAAATTATAATTTTTTGTAAAAAAATATAAAAAATTAAATTAAAGGTTATTTTTAGAAAATTATATATAATTTTATGAAACAGTAATTTTGTCATTTGAATATAATTTATATTTTATTTTATTGTTATCTAGTTTTTAATTTGATGTACATCAAACATTAGATAAGATTATAACTTATCATGCTATTATCTTATCTTGTTCTTATCCTATTCTTATATCTTATCATTTCTTATCCTATCCTAGTTACCAAACGAGCCCTAAACGTTTTTGTAATTTTAAAATGTGAAATGATAAAATAATTTAATATTATTTTACATTTATATTGTAAACAAAAATACATTCTATTAATCATATAATATTTAAAGTTTATAAAAAATATTTTGAATAATCTAAAATATAAAAATTAATTAAATTTGACGCAAACTATTAGAATCAAATATTACTTAAAATAACCCTCCTGTGATGCTTTTTTTTTAAATGTAAACAAACTAATATGATGGAAAATAAAATAAATTTTCAAAAATAGTACCTACATATATTTAATCATTTATTTTTCAGTATTATAAATTTTTAATATTATCTTCTAATTGTGAGATAAATTATTCTTTTTTAAAGTCTGAGTTTCTACTTAAAAGTCTACTCCATATTAAAATTTTATAGTCAGTAAAGTATTTGGTTAGTCAGACACCAATTTATAGATTTTCCCACAGGAAAAGCAAACCCCAACCGGGAAACTTTTGGTTTCTACTAACACTCCAAATTCTAGTTTTAGCATTATATGAGCGAGTTTGGTTCCCGTAATCCTCAAGATAAAATAGTGACCGAACATTTGTAGACAATTTAGGAGAACTTGTAAAAATAAAATAAAAATCTGAATGAAGTATATAAAAATAGAAATTTTTTTCTTTTGTTATCCAAAGAAGTGTAAAAAATCTCCCGTGCAACTCACTGTACCATCTACTTTGGGAGAGAATCATGAAAGCAGATAGAGATTCACCTGAAATAAACGAAGGAAAACAGATTGACAATTGAAAATGTTTAGTCAATACACATAGGTGGTCCTATCAATTTTTCAATTATTGTGAAGTTTATACTCGAATTAAGATTGTGTACACAATAATATTTCACATGTTTCAATAAGATTTCTCAAATGGGACTAATAATTATAAACAAACATTACTTATGAATGTTATTTGTATATATAACTAAAAAATATCCTAGTTAAGCTACCATTTTTTCTTTGTTAGAATAATTTCAGTGCAAATGTGCAACCAATGTATTACTTCAGTTCAAAGGGAGGGTGGTGTGTCGCACTGATTTTTTTGTCTTTTAGTGAGAATTTGTATGAGAAAGGAGAGTGAGAGGAATATATGTGTGGGAGGTAGTGGAAAAGGAAAAAACGCCGACATTGAGTGGTGTGGTATGAGGTGCTGTGGGTTGTGAGGTGCCAGCAACAGTGGTTGACAACGTCCAGCATTGTATGGACCGAAAGAGGAAAAAGGCAAGCAACAAGAGGAAAGAGAAATTTGTATGATGCCCAAAATAGAACAACAACATCTTCATCCGTGATATCTCCTTCTATTATTTTATATTTTTTCTTTAGAATCCCTTTTTAAGATTTTTGTTTTGTTTTTATACTTTCTTTTTTAGAGTCCATTTTTTAGATCCCCCCCCCCCCCTCTTTTTCTTCTGTTTTTATTTTTTTTAGTTTAACATTTTTGTTTTTTTTTTATAAAGAATGGTAAATATAATAAATAAAAGAAAAAGGTTTTAAATTTTCTTAATTCTTTTTTTAATTGATAAAAAAGGGAAAAGTCCAAGCAAATACAATAAATAAAAAGAAGGAACTTTTAATTCCTTTTTTTATTCAAAAAGAAAAGATCGAGTGCATAAAATTGAAATAATAAAAAGTTCACAAAATTGGGTATTTACAAGAATTAATGAACGTTCTTTATAATTTAAAAAAATGTACAGAATTTATATAGTTGATTTTTTAACGTAAAATATAAAACTAATTACAAAAGTTTATATTTTTAAATCTTGATTACCACCCTACGAGGGCATTATAAGTAAAAATCAAGGACGAGTATAAAGAAAAGGGTCAAGACAAAATGCACATTTGGTGTGGTGGTAAAATTGTAGTGAATTATGGTGAGTTGACTCAAATTTAAGATGTTTGGTTACTAAAATATTTTTTTTTAATTGAGGAAAATCATGGCGGGGTTGAAGTAATAGGGAGTTGCTATTATTTCATTCAAAATCAATTTTGAGCTTTTAGTTGTTGTATTTTCTATAATTTACCCTTATACTTTCACTAATTTATATTATGTTTCTTGTGTACTTTTTAATTTAGATATCTTTGTGTTTCAAAAGTTATGAGTTCTATTCAAAACTTAAAATATTATACACATTTTTTTTAATTTAATAATAACATGAAGTGAAAAAATTACTAGATGCCTATTTATTTTTAATATATATATATGTGTGTGTGTGTGTGTGTGTGTGTATGTATGTATGTATATACATAGATACATACATATATACACACTGCACACACAGACATATGTACACATATACATTCATACATATTATGTATATGTTGTAAGTACATATTTATAGTAGTACATGTAGTAGTATATATCAAAATAGCTAATTATAATATAAAAGAAGTAGATATAGACATTAAAATCCATTTTGGTAATTACTGACTCAATTAATTTTCATTCAAAGTATTCAAACAATATTTTCTAAAAAAAAACACTTTTTTAATATATGTTATTCAAACAAAAATCACGTTATTTTAAAATCAATTTTAAACACAATCAATTCTATAAAATTACGTTAATCTAAAGTCAATTCTATCAATGCACATCTAAATACACACAAACCTCATTACACGAGTCACAACATAAACTTTCGATTTCAGCCCCTAACACCTTGCTTCCTCCCTCTCCACCTCTAACTATAGCAAGGCCTAAAACATAATAATATAAAAAAGAGGAGTGTTGGCAATACACTCTCTCACATACTTTTCCTAACATACATTTTATTATTAGTTAAAATTTATTAAAAACTATAAAATCATGAGAGAGTGTCATCAAATAAGAGGTGAGACCCACAAATTTTTTAAATTTCCAAGAAATTTCAACTAATAAGAGAGAATGTGTTCAAAAGAGTGTATTAAAGAGTATGTAGCTAGCATTTCTTTATAAAAAATTATATATTGTAAACTCAATACTCGTGTAAGAAACAAATTATTATACTAATTGTTATCAAAATAAATGTTTTATGCAAACTCAAAATAGATATTTTAAGTAAACGAGCGAGGAATGGGAAAATTCAAAATAGTAAATAATGAGTAGGAAAAAATCGTGAAAATAAGCAAAAATAAATAAATTAATGAGAAAATATTCAAATGAATATATAAAGAAAACCAGGCCTTGGACCATCTTTATGGTACATATCAGTATCCGCCACTTTATGCTACATATCGTAAATTGTTGTTGCTTTGCTTCAGTGACAAACTGACAATCTTGCAATTGTTTGGTGTGTACAGGAAGCAATGTTAAAGGCTAAGGTTGAGGATGTGAAGAAGGAAGAGGAGTTTCCTTGATGATTCTCCTAACAACGAAATTGATAGTGACAATTTTGTGACTGATCTAAAAGATCCAGACAAAAAGAAAAGCGATGAAAACCTTATCCCCTCATTGCACCAAGAGGTAATTGTTATTTAGTTGAATGAATTTGTAAGAATTGCTTTTGTAAAAACGGTAGCACTTGAATATTACTTATTCTGATCTCTCTTTATCTCCGTAGTTGTATGTCAAAAAGGTTGTATTCTATAATCTTATTCTTTGTGTTACTTCTACATGAAAGTGATGAAACTATCAAACAATCAGACTAGGAGTTTGTGTGCCATTTTTTATTAGGAACAATAATGTGCTTATTTAAGTTCTCTACACTTTCAAAGGTTGTATTCTCTAAGTGTATGCAGATACTTCATGTCTTTTAGGAAATGGAACGATTAAGGGAAAAATTGATTGTGGTTACTTATTGTTCGTGAAATGGGGTCAGATGTTCTTAGTGTGTGTTTGGGTGAGCATTGGTAAAATTAATTTTGAATGAAATTGATTTTGTTTAAAATTGATTTTAAAATGATGTGTTCTATGCTTGGATGCTTTTACACTAAAAACAAGTTAGTAATAAGATTCAGTGTAAATTTTTTGATTCAACGAAAAAGCTACTTAGAGTTGTTTTAACCTAAAATCAATTCTAGAGCCAGAATTAATTTTCTAACATAAAAACAATCATGTAAATATTTATTTAAAATCACTTTAACTAATACTTTAACGTAATTTTAAAAAATCAAATGTAAACCAAACATGCACATTTTACCATCCTGAGCAATTGTTTCATTCTGCATTGGTTCTGCAACACGAAAGTACCATTGTACCATGCAACCGCAAACCACATTGTTCTGGTTGGAAAAGGAGAAACAAAAGAATGTGGACTGCAACTACGATTTACCGAGAGCCTAATAGGAGTGGTTATAACTTCTTTGCGGAAAATTATTATACTCTCAAAACACTCTCCCAAACGGAGAAAGGGAGTTTACCAAAATGATTGGCCAGTCATGCGACAATCATATATAGTCCTGAGGAAAGAATGGTAATGAAAATGGTTATTTTTTTTTTTTTTTTTTCGTTGGTCCTTTGCATTATTTACATGGTTATTATCTGATTATCAATGTTGAAGTTAATAGTTTTGATTCAAGTTAGATATAAATTATAGATGCTTGCAGAATGTTGCATGTTTACCAAAACATTGGTGTAAGAGACAAAGAAAGGTACAAGGCAGAATTGTTGGTATCCATAGAATTTCACTAGTACCATCCGTGGCAGCCAAAAATGGCTTAGAAATCTTTTACGATTTGTTGTGTTTATTGTACGTGGATTATTTATTTTATGATTTGTTGAGTTTCATCACTTGATTTTGCTTCCCTTTGTTATCTTCTCTGCAAATGCTTCATTCCAAGAAAAGCTTACCCTTTATAATCGTGGACATTATATGCTAGTGATATGATAAAGTAAGGTAATCCAAACACACTTTAAAGATGATAAAAACTCAATAAAGTATTATTAAACTATTAATTGTTAAACCCATCAAGCATCAGAAATAATATATTACACAGTCCTTTAACTTAATATTAAACTTAATCCAAATTCTAAATGATATCCAAACATCAAGACAAACAATCAGTCGTTAGGCTTTCAAAGTGTAAATATTTCACTGTTAAATAATTTTTTATATCACATATTTTATTTCTGCCAAATACATACCTATTTATAAATAACAAATTTGGGAAATATGAATTTTAAATTTTAAATGGTCAGCTGTTAATTCTACCATTGAGCATTTCTACCATTAGAAAACAATTATAGGTTGATCAATGGCATTGATTTTTTGAAAATTAATGTCTAATTGTTTCACAATATTTTTTTTAGGAAATGCACTAAGTTAAAAATTAAAATAGAATTCGGTACAAGGGAATTCTTTGCAGACCTACTCACTATGTTTCCAAGCAAATTTAATATATAAAATCTTATTTTTTAAACAAATCATTGCTTATTTTTTATTTATTATTTTCTCATCTAACTAATTTATTAAAGACTTTATTTTATTACAGTGATAAAATTTTCATGCATTCCACCGTAATATTATTATTGCTATTTTTATTAACTATTAATATTTTTATGAATAGAAAAAGAAATAGATGACTAATTTATGAAGTTATGAGAATTTGTGGTAATTGATTGGTGTGATTCTTAATTATCTTTTATGTACATGTATCTTATAAAAACAACGTAGTTAATTTCAGCAAAAAAAATGTAGCTAATTACTTGATAATTTATTAATATTACCTAATATATGAAAAGAAGTTAATTTTTTAATAACTTCTAATTCAATTATAATGAAAATATTAATTTGTTAATTTTTTTTTAATTTTACATATAAGTTGTCTTTCAAAATAATAAAAAATATTTCTCTCTCACATAATTTATCTATGCATCACATCATTTCAAATCTATTATCTATTATCTATTATATATATTACAAAAGAAGGTTTTGTTGCGTAGGCAGATGTCACGAGCATCTCCATATTCATTCTTTTTTTGCCTAAATTTTATCATTTTTTTTACATTTTTTAAATTCATAAAAAACATTACTATATTTAATTATAGTAATTAAAATTATTATATCAAGTACATATTTTGATTCAATTAATCAATTAAATCATTAAATATAAAATGGATTTTGATTTTATATAATATGATAATCAATTTGATAAATTTTATGGAATGTTTTTTATAATTATGGTAACTTTTTGTTTATTACAATGATTTATAATAATTTACCACAAATATGTATTATAATGAAAATAAATTGTTATGTTATCTTAAATACTAATGCAATGAATAATAATAATAATAACAATAATAATAATAATAAAATAATTTATGGTCATGTTTTATATTTATTATCATTATTTTATTATTTTATAATAATTTGAAGTATTTAAGTGTTATTATCACATTGATTCTTTTCCTGCCAAAGTGTCATTGAAATTTTTTATTTTTTTTATTTTTTAATTCCTAAAAATACGTAATTATAGTATTTTATTTGTATAATTTTATTTTATTTTCATGTAATTCATTAATAATTTTGATTTAAGTTACATTTTAATCATATTATTTTATACACAAAATATCACACACAAATTATAAATTTCATATAGATAAAGTTAATCTAAATTTATTTTTCATTATCTTTCTCATTGATTTAAATTTTAACATTTTATAAATATCAATTCTAATAATGAATAATATTTGGACTTAAATCAAATTAAATTCTAATCAAAGTGATTCATATCCAACTATCACAATCAAATTATAAAACTTACTCAAAGTAATAAATAATTTGTATGTAAAACATTCAAATTTTTAAAAATAAATTTACTAACTTTTAATATAATTAAAATTAAAATTAAAATTAGCTTGGATGATAACAAAATTTTAAAAATAATATTAATATTAAACTAAATTATGACTAAATCAATCAATGTATAATACACACATATATATCCTTTCTATCTATTAAAAAAGGAATCTAAGACGTGACCATGTGATTCTATACTCAATGTATTTAAATTAAAGCTAGTAATCAAATTAATTTATACTTAAAATTACACTCAAAAAATAAAACTTATACAAATATAATAATAAATAAATAAATTTAAAATAATAAATAAATCATAAGTAAATTATCCAAATTTTATACTAAATATTTATTACTTTAAGTCAAATATTAATCTACCAATGTGAATCATATCACATTCCAACATGAAATTAGAAAATTTCTACGTAAAATAATATTATTTTTATTATTGTTTGCATGAATTTAAATTTCAATATTTTATATTCATCATGTAAAATTTTGACATTTATCAAGTTACATTTTTATTGTTACTATTATCAATCACGTAATTCATAATAAATATTTTAATAACATAATTCAAATTTAAATTGAACTAAATTTAAATAAACTTAAAAATCATACAAAAATACCACTTAATCCATAAATACCCGCGACTTAGCTCATTTTTTTTTATTCTTCATTAGTCAAAATCAAAATTATTGTTTACTTTCTCTTCCTCCTTGAAAAATTGTGAAGATTTAAATTAACGAACAAAACCATCCTAATACAAATTGAATTTATAGGTCAATGCTTATAAAAAAAAATTAGTTACTAGTTAGAATGCATTGTGCACAACTAATTTAGAATTATGTGTGTGTGTGTGTGTAAGAAGATTTTTTTTTTCATGTGACACCACTTTGGAGATTATTTTTCCTACCGAAATGAAAAATAGTTTTTAATTCATAAAAATGTATAATTAAAATAATTATAACCTTACTTATAAATTCAATTTATTATTCTTTTTGATGATTCGAGTATTGCGATGATTCCTATCACTGATTTCATGATTTAAAAATTGAATTCAATCAATCCATTTTAATAAAACTTATTTGTGATTATATAAATAATATATTCAATTAATAAGTCAATTAGTGTCAATTTCAAGCATTTCTATAGCATCAATCAATGTTCCCTGCCAATCAACATCTAATCATTTCTCTTTTAAGATTTATGATCATTGCTACTTGAAATATTGCATGTAATAAATATTTTTCCTGACATACAAAGTCTTAGTCAATTTGAATATTTGACATCAAAGAGACTCACCAATATAAACACATGTGGGCAAATAGTTGACTTTGATCACCCCACTTTGTTTCTTTTCTAAGTATGTGTTTTGCACTTTTGTTTTTGCATCCATATCATCACTACCTATGCTTGAATGAAGCCACCATATTAGGTCACCAAAATAATAAATTTTGACTTAAAACATTTCGTCAAACAACTTAAACTCATACCATAACATTTAATTAAATACATGTATTCACAACTCAGCATACAATACATAGTTAATGATGTCACTCTTTATTTAGAAAATGTTAATTTATGTTCATATATATTTAACATGCCATATAAATTAGGGAATAATCAACTTAAATGCTCTAATTTAAAAAAAAAGAGGCAATTACATCATCATAATAAGAGAGCTCATTAAAAGAAAAAAACTAATTTAGATATGTATTTAGTAAAAACTTAACCAAAATTGATGTTAAGACAACTTAGTCTTGCCTTTAACATGCAATGGTAATTTTCTAATGCCAAGCTATTAATTAGGAAACAAGAAGAGTTCATTTGTTGATTCTTCAAATCCTCTGTCTTTGCCTTTACAAAGTTGATTTTAAATTTTTCTTTAACTTTTAATGTTGAAAGATCAATCAACAATTAAAAATAAAATAGATCCTAATCATAAAAAAGAATGATATTTCCATGTAATTGATTAAGTAGATTTTATTTATGTATATGTTTAAAATGTATTCATCGAGGTACTAGTACCCACCCAAATAAACACATACTAGAGAAATTATCTTTATTTTTTCTTTATATTAAAATTTTTAATGATGTGTCATTTCATTGTTGGTTGTGTCCAATAATGATATATTGAGTATGTATTTATCAAGTTTCACTTTCATGCATATGATCAATAATTAAATCCTAACTAGCATGTTTAAAGGACTTAATTGTTTTTTTTTGCATAAGCATAAAAGTGGTACAAGAGAGTAGAACTAGAAGTGAACTAACTCAACTCGAAATCACTATAGAAAAATTTACAAGTCTTTTAGTTATTAGCCAAAATAAAATATGATTAATGATTTATACACACATTATCTTATCTTTGTATCCATTATTAATTTTTTTTATTATAATAGTTTAAATACCCACAAATCCCTTTTTTTATAATTAATTTCAATTATTTCTTTCCTTTGTGATGGAGACTTTTTTTAAAAAAAACTAATAATTACAAAATGTAATAATTTTTTTATTGTTATTACTTTTTATTAAAATTCTGTATATATTTAAAATATATACAATGCAAATACATTTATAAAGATAATAGTTTTTACAAAAACATTTATACAAATTAAAATGATATAAAACATATAAGAATTAATTTAAAATTATCTGAATATATATCAATATTTATAATTATTTTATAATTATTTTTTTGCATATTTATATACATATTTACTAGTATATATACTTATATAAAATTTAAAATAATCAAAAAATATATTAAAAACCATAATAATATAAAAAAATTATAAATTGGACACCCGTGTAGAACATGAGTTATTACGCTAGTATTACACAAAGAAAAATATGTCTGTTATATTATTACAATATATAAATAATATAACATATTATAGTGATATAGGTCATATTATGATAATAATATAATAGTAGTAATAATAATATAGAATAAATTACATTGACACCTCTGACTTCTTGACCTGAGGCTTTTTCAAATTGCACATAATCTCTTTGCTTTTTTAACGTTTGCAACAACCTTCTTTATAAGAATACACAATATAATATTTTTCAAACAATTAAGAAAAGTAGTATAAGAATAAAAAATAAAAGATATTGTGTGCAATCTAAAAAAATATCAAAGAATGTTAGTATAATTTACTCTTAATATATAATATTAATATATTAATATATAATATATATAATTTTATAATATTATAAATAATACATAATATCATAATAATATAATAAATTATAAGTATATATTATATAACATTGAGCGAAGCATTATAAATATATATTACAATGTATATAATATAAAGAAAAAGAATTAGTTTTATTGTTTTTATTTATTTTATACTCCCAGGAAAGCATGGGATTGTTTATCCTGAAAAAATCGTTATGCTAAAAGTTGCGCGGGAAAAATTCTGCGGAAATAATGACACGTGGCCTAGCATGGTCATTCCTTTATTAAATATGGTAAATAGAAATAGACTATAATTATAATGTATAAAGAATTAGTTTTATATCAAAGGTTGTTAGTTCAAGTAGTTCGGCGCTTGAGTTTCTTAACTAAGGTTTGGGATTTGTTTCTCAGTTTGGGCATGGAGTTACAATTAGAGGTACTACTTTACCTCCAAAGGAGCCGATCCGGTGGGATGAGGATTAGTTGGGTGTAAAAAATAAGTTCTAAATACCTCCTGGTCTAACAAAAAAAAAGAATTAGTTTTATTGTTTTTATTTATATATTTTTTACTCCGGGGAAAGCATGGGATTGCTTATCACTTATCAGAACCGAAAAACATTATGCTAAAAGGTGCGCGGGAAAAATGATGCAGAAATAATGACACGTGGTCTCGTGAGGTCATTCCTTTATTAAGTAGTAAATAGATAAAAAAAAAAAAGAAAAAAGAGAGAGAGGTAAACACAACAATTAGCAAGAATGGCTGGACGGGGTTGTAAATAATGTAAATAAAATTTTCTCTGTTTTTAATACTAGAAAATTTATAAATTTAACAGAATTTGAAAATAATAGTAAAAAAATAAATAAAAACTATATGTATTCATCATAGAATTGTACATCATGATTTTTTAATCAGAAAAATTACTGAAATACAAGAAGATCAAAATATACATCAAAATTGTTATTAACTGTTCTCAGTACATCAAAAAGATCCTAGTTAGAGCAGTGTCTGTCTATCATATCCCATAAAATAACAAATTATCAGACTAGCCCTATAGGTCCTCATCAACAGCCAAGTCTTCATTAATCGCGATTAATCATGCATAAAATAAAAAATAATGGAGTGACGTGATTCATTCTAATATCACTTTTACATGTATGGTAAGAATTCTACCACACAATATAGATAAAACATAGTTGATAATAAAAGGAGAACTTAAAGTTTATTCTATGTTATATTATCCTTGACTTGGTATGGATCCGTACTTTCCATTAGTGGGTAATAATTCTTAACAGAATGTGGGAAGTGACTAGGAGTACATATCCTCTCTCAACATCATCACATGGTACAGTCCTCGTTATCATTGAGGAACAAAATAACAATTTAGGATATCTATTTATAGAGGTATACTCTCACCAATTCTGATGATGTTGAGTAGTTGTTAGGGTTATCAAGTTGGTTAAGTGATTGTCCTGACTCAAGAGCGCTACCTTGGCCATTAGGATGCTCACCACTCGATACCATATCTTCTAGACCTAACCATGGGTCCCTGCCTTTTATCTCGCAGTGTACCAAACCATAACTTCCCTAGTAGGGTGTCATGCTACTGCATGTCACTTGCTTTACATTACTCACTACTTTATCACTTCTTAACTTCTCAAATAGAAGTCTCACTTAATTTGAGCACCAGTACAATCAATATTTCTACCTTATATTGCAGAAATTGCACAATACCTAAAATTTTAACAGAATAATGACATAGTAATTATAGTTTAATTACTAAAATTTTGGCAAAATAACAACTAAATAAATACATTTTAATTTTCTAAATTTGAGCAGAGTAACAGTTTAGCAAGTGCATTTTAGTTTTCTAAAATTAAGCAGAGCAACAATTTAGCAATTATAATTTAATAATCTAAATTTGAGCAGAATAACAACTTAGCAATTATAATTTGATAATCTAAATTTAAGTAGAGTGTCAACTTAACAAAAATTAAAGTTTAACATCAAACAATAATAACAATAATAAAACTTAAGCTTAAACGGGTTTAGAAGAAAACTTTTCCTACCAACATGCAAAGTAACAATAATTTAGAACCAACCCCACTCCCCCGATTACCTCTAAGGTGGTTGATGAAGAGGATGAAATTGTTGATGCAAAGCTCCTAGGAAGAGAACTTTACTAGTTGGAAAGCTAGTAAAATTTTAGCATAAAAGCAAAGTAAAAGAATTTTTTTCTAGAAAGAGAAGCTCTCTAAGAATTTGGTGGCTTGAGAGAGGGAGAGGTGCTGAAAAATGCTCCAAAACCATGGCTATTTATAGAAGAGGAGGAGAAGGGGTTAGGTATCCACAAAATTACATCATTCATTATGTAAGCATTATGTCATAAATCCAATTTTTATTTATTTTTAATCTAATTTAGGGACACATACACCATTTGGGGTGGTGAATCACTCCTCCTAGGCTTGGGGACATGCTATATGAGCTGTCCTCAAGCTCCTCAGTGTGAAATTTATTTGTAGTGAATTAACCGGTACTGATAAAAATGCCTAAACTTGAAAAATTAGCTTTTAATATCAAAATAATGCATTTTAATGGAAAACTGGAAAAATACATTATTTTTCATCAAAAATAAATTTCTAATAATAAATTTTAATTTTTATTAATTATTTCGAATTATATGTATTTATTTTGTATTTTGAAGTTAGAAAATTCATAAAAAATCCATTTTAATTCAATAAATACCAAAATTTTTAGGAAAATTTTAAAATTAAATATTTCACCTATAAATAAACTTAAATTACCATTTTTACCATTTTAAATGTCAAACAAATACTGGCTAGCTTATCGAATACTTAGGGGCATTTTGGTCATTTTACACAGGAATTCTAGAAAATTCTCAGAAAATTTAAAAAATTATATTTTAATATATATGACATGATTCCAAGCTCAAATTTACATTTTAATATCAATTGAATATTTTTCTCATGTCAGCCTTTAATGTTAAAAATATGGACAAAATCGTCATTTTCTAATTCCTCCGGGTTTCGGCTCGAAAAATTATTAAAAATAATTATTAAATAGCTCCTTAAATTTTGAGTGTAATGGTGGGAATTAGAATTTTGAAATTCCTTCTCGATTTTTCAGAATTACATTGTCAAATATTAGAAAAACGGTTGAAAAAATTGAAATAGGATTATTATATTTTTCACTATTTTTCTTTCAAAATAAAATTTTTATAACAAAATATACTTAGTATAAAATTTTCAAAATATTTTGAAGTCAAAAAGTCTTTGGGCTACTCCCACTGTCAACTAAAGGTATTTTAGTCATTTCACAAAAACTGTCTTAATAAATTCTCAAAAAATTTCTAAAATTATTATTAATTATTCTAAGTATATTGATAACTTAAAAATAATTTTTAAACACTTTTAACTATTTTTTTTTTCTGTTATCTGACTTTTTAGGAGCAAAACAGTCATTTTATCCATTTTGAGCTCAGTTTTCCAAAAATTTATTAAAAATCTAAACTTAGTACTACATAACTATAGTAATCAAATTTTTGTGATTTTCATCTACTTCTCCAAATACAAAATAATTAAGAAAATAATTTGATATGTAAAAATAGGGGTGTTATAAGGGTCATATTAACATTATTTAAAAAAGGATAAAATAAAACAGAAAATGACAATGTAAGTGCTAAAAGCAATGGAATTCAAAGATCAACTACAAATGAGAGTATGAGCTAATATAAATAAGACCTTAATACTTTATAAAAGTTAAGGGCCATTTGGTTGACAGGATATAGGTCTCGTTTGGAAGAGTTTATGAACAGTTCATCTATACTTATCTTTTATTGTAAGTACTTATAAGAGTGTTTGGAAAAACTTATAAAAATAACTTATGGGTAGGTCATACGATATTTTGAGCCTATTTTAATAAGTTGTCTAATATAGCTTATTATAATAGCTTAAGCGCTAGTTTTAAAAATGCCAAGGTTTGAATATGTCATACCCAACATTCAGCAGTTAGTTTTTATTTCATTTTTTGTTTTTTCCCTATAACTTTTTTATTTCATTTTTTGTTTTTCATTTTTTGTTTGTTCCACTTATCAGTTTTGCTCTTCATTTTTTTTTTCCTTCCTTCTTTTATTGAGTGTACCAATTTTGGTTCTCCCACTTGTATTTTTGGTTCTTGCTCTATAAAGATTGTAACTCAAAAGGCATTCCTCTGAATAATTTTTGTTGTGGGTTTCAATTATAGGTTTCTATTATGTAATTTCTCTGTTATGGTTTCGGTGCTTCCTCTTTTTTTTGGTCTATCCTATCTATTACCTTGCCTCATCCCATGTGAATGATAATCGATTTAAGATTTTGAATTGTATGGCCTAAGTTTCTAAATCAGTGTAACTAATATAAAATTTGGGTCTTCTTCTAGTGGTTGGTGTACTAGTGCCTTAGGTTTTAGCTCACGTTAATGACTTTATCATCGAGTCTAGCATTTTGAAAAATGAATAGTAAGAAAGTTATATTAATTTGTCATATGTATAAGTGGTTTGCTAAAGTTATACAAATTTGTCATATATATGTGTACTAATGTCATATAGCATTCAAAGTGGGGTTCATGACAGGATACAAACCACAAGTTGTGCAATGTTATGGTGGGTCAATGGTGTTTTTTAGGACTATTGCACAGGGTTCTAATTAAAGGCTTTTATGGTTTGAATTTTTGTTAATTACACGTTTCAGATTTGTAGTATTGGGTGGGAAAGTAAAAATCATGAAAGTGATTGGTTTTTATACCTTATGGGTGTCCTTATGTTTTTCCTTTACTTTTAGTGAGACAAATTGATCACTCTTTTTGTAACTTGGACAATGGTTCATCACCATAGTTCGCAATGCTCAAAAAGGACTTCAACATTTGGAGAAACCATCTCTAGACAATTTCATGGAGTCCTAAAAGCAGTACTTGCCCTTTCTAAAGACATTATAAAGCCTGTTGACCCTACCTTTAAAGATATTCCTAATAAAATTGTAAATGATGATAGATACTATCCTTACTTTAAGAATTGTATCGGTGCTATAAATGGTACTTATGTGCAAATAATTGTGCCCGTTGAACATCAAATTCCTTACACATGTAGAAAAAGGTATACATCAACTAATGTAATGGCTATTTGTGATTTCAATATGTGCTTCACATTTGTGTTAGCAAGATGGGAGGGTTCTGCACATGATACTAGAGTTTTCATGGATGCATTGCGCACACCTAGATTACATTTTCCACATCCTCCTCCAGGTTAGTAACTTTAATTTTTTTTAGTGTTATCACCAATATGATTGTGTGTGAATAATATTTTTTATGTTCTTTTCACAAGTAAATATTACCTTGTTGATGCTACCTATCCTAACTTTATGAGCTATTTAGGTCCCTATAGAACCACTAGATATCACTTCCTACATTTTAGATTAGGGCCTAGAGCTAGAGAAGGAATGAAGTGTTCAATTATATCCACTTTAGCCTTTGAAGTACAATTGAATGGTCATTTGGGTGTTGCAAAGCTAAGTGGAGAATATTAGGTAACATGCCTCAATTTCCATTGATGACTACAACTCAAATAATTGTTGCTTGTATGGCTTTGCATAATCTCATCAGAAGGAATGATAGAGGTGATGAAGAATTTCATTTATTTGATGAAAATGTTGATTTAGAGAACAATGTTGATTTACATGGTATTATAGTTGAAGATGTCACCTCGCAGGAACCAACTCAAGAAAGTATTAGACAAATGGAGAGAGTCAGAGATACCATTAGAGACCAAATGCCTAGAACTATCTAGCTTTATTTTTTATATTTTTATTTTCATGTTTTTATTGACAGATGTATGATGAATTTTTTATTTTTAATCATAGTTTTATAATATATATGGAACTAAGTTTATGATTGATTTAAAAATTTTTGAATTTATGATTTTTTTTACGAACTAAAAAAATTAAATAATGACTAGTGATTTTTAATTTTTAATATTTTTGTAATATATAATGTTATTTTTTTAATTATGTAGTTACTTTTAAATTTTTATTTTATTTTTAATCATATTTGATTCTTCTATTTTTTTTAATTTGTAAAATAAGACATTATTTATAAGTGCTTATGTAACAATGTATCCAAATACTTCAAAATTATGTAAACACTTTTGGACATGCATATCCAAACGCAAACAATTTATTGTATTTTAAGCACTTATAACATAAGTTCTTATGCAATAAGAACTTATTGAATAAGATCTTACTTAAGCTATTTGTCCAAATGAACCCATAATAGGATAGGATAAGATAACTATTCTATCCTGTTGTAATCTATTATTTGTTATGCTAATAGGATATAATAATGCTATCTTATCTTTTACTTTATCGTGTTCTAGTATATTTCTTATCTTGAGGGGGTTGTATTAGGAAGCAACAGGATAAGATAAGCTTTCTCTCCCTGCCTCCCTCCCTCTCTTTATATATACATAATTATTAATATTGTAATATATATATATATATATATATATATATATATATATATATATATATTACAATATTAATAATTATGTATATATATATAATAATTTTGATATGTAAATTCAAAATATATTATTAATTAAAATATTAAAAATTACTATTCAAAAATTTTTAAAATAATTTTTTTAATAATATTATAATTTTAAAAATCTCATATAACTTTTTTATAATTTTAAGAAAAGTAACTACATAAATAAAAAATAATATTATATAGTTTAGTTAAAATTATGTTTTTATAAAATTAAAAAATTAAAGTAAAATTTATTTTTAGAAAATTATATGTAATTTTACAAAAATAGTAATTTTTTCATTTGAACATAATTTATATTTAATCCTATCATTTTTTGGTTTATTATATGGTGTGCACCAAACATTAGACAAGATTATAACTTATCCTGTTATTATCTTATTCTGTTCTTATCCTGCTCTCATATCATATCTTATCTTATCCTATCCTGACTACCAAAGAGACCTTAAAAGAATAACATTGAAAGGCAAGCTAAAATGAGAGGAGTCATTAGTCGTATGTTTTTCTACATATTTTGTCACCATAATGGCAAAATAGTGAGAAAAAAAAATATGGAGGCATTTCTTTTTGCAGTAAAAAAATTACTGAGTAGCTGCATTCACTGTAGTCTCCATGAATTGGAATGTTAAAATTCACAAATCTTAAGGGAAATGCTAACCAACTAATGTCAACAATCTCGTCCTCTAGTGCCACTCGGAAAAAATAAAGCTTTTCAAATTCACATCAGCCATTAAGGGGTTGCACTTGTTACTATTAGCATGGGTCAAGAGGTTAAACTTACAAATCTAAGGAAAATGCTGATCAAATAAAGACCCCATGTTTTGACAATGAAAACTTGGTTAAGTACTATAAATATAAACTAATGTAGCGTGTCTTGAGCACAAGTAAGGTTCTTCAAAAGTTAAGAAGTATTGATAACAGCTTCCTATTAGAAGGTAGATTTTGGTGAATCCAAACAAATTTGGAAGGGCTATATTTACACTGAAATATAACGAAATTATATTCAATATCTCTCTTTTCTTTATTATTTTGACCTCCCTCAATCATATAATTGCATAATAAATTGAGGTTTGTTTTAATGAGATGAATGCACAATATTGTGTTGTTATATAAATTAAGGCCAGTTTGTATAGAATTAAGAGTAAATTATACTGATACTCTCTAAAATTTTTTTATATTGTATATAATATCTCTCATTTTTTTTATTCTTACAGTAACCATCTTAATTATTTGAAAAATATTACACTATGCATATCTATAAGGGAGATTGTTATAAACATTAAAAAAACAGAAAAATTATGTACAATTTAAAAAACATTCAGAAAATATCAATGTAATTTACTCTAGAATTAAAAAGAGAGAAGTACTAGATAAAATTTCATTGAATTGAATTTCATGTTATGTGATTATAATATGCCAAATTTGAAATAACTCTAGGATACATAATTAACATGTTCAAAACTTATAGCCATGATAATGGAGTCTCTCGTAAAGGGCATTTTTGTAATCACCGCCCGCAAAAATTGAATCACCGCACAACGCAAAGCACAATGTGCTGTTGTCTACACAGTGAGGACTATTTAAAGCGTCTTGCACAAACGTCTAGCACACAATAAGCCTTCTCTTTCTTTTTTGTTTGTGTATCGTGTATTCAATGAGAGCTACATGCTGAGACACCGCCTTTCTGCGATATTTGAGACTCGCCGTCAATACATGCCTCGGTGTAGGTTCGGAATACTCCTTTGTTCCACAGTCCGGGACTATTTAAACCAACCAATTAAGAATTCTTAGATGTCATTCTGCCCTAAACCAAAATTCTCCACACCAGTCACATTTCCATTTTCTTCTTTGAGGCTACTTCAGTTGTCCATCAGAGCCTCCTTGCCCCCACCCTCATCATCAGTATCCCAAACCAACGAAGGTCCCTTCCTTTTTCTCCCCCCTTTTGGTGAAAAACATTGTTATTGTGGCCATTGCTTTGGTCTTCTACTTCTTGCGCTTCTATAACAGGCTCCTCTGCCACTTGTCGCTGCCGATCGAATCACAAATACACTAAACCATCTTCACCACGACCACTATCTCTTTGAAGAACTCTTTTTTAGGGTAGTCAATTAGCTTGCATGTCTCCTCAAAAAAAAATTTCAGCTTCATTTTTATTATTTGAAAACTAAATGGATCTCGACAAATGAGTTATTGAATGGCCTTGTGATACTGAGATAGGTCTCTTTTCATACTTTCAATCTGCTGGATCAGAGATTGATCTATCTCACGAACAACATACGTTCCCTTTCCGATGATGAAATTTCATGCAACTTCCAAAGCTCGCAAAATCTTTTGATGAGCAGCAGTTCTTCTTTCTCTAACTCCTTAAATAATGCATAAGTATGACTGTTGTCTATGTCAACGACCTGGTGCCAGTACCGTGCCTAGATCGGCTGCAATTTAGATTAAGGAAAGACATGCCACTTTGCAAGGTCAAAAAATATTACCAACCTTAGTGAGGATTTATAATAAAATTAATAACCCAAGTCACAGCTAATATAAGTGGAAGACTTAACCACATGTGCCAGTTTTAGTTGCCCAATTTTGATTCAATTGTTAAATGTTCATCTATTAACCTTTAAAATTGTAACGTTAATCATGATGTGGCAGTAAGTAAATGACGTAGAAATTAATATTTAGGTTAAACTGGACTTTTAGTCCTCCTATAATATCCAATCTGCAATTTTAGTCTCCTAATTTTTTAATTACGCAATTTTAGTCCTCTCTAACAAAATTTATGATTTAGAAAATAGTAAAAATAATTAAAAGGAGATTTGAACTTATGACTTTCTCCTTCTCTTTCATCACATGTAACAAAAATAAAATATTTTTTTTAAAACACTTATTTAATGTTAAATATAGTTTAAAAATAATCTAGTTACATTTGTTTTTGTTATATAAAAATTTGTTAGAACATCATATGATCCTAGTATTCATCTTAAGAAAAATAGTGGAACCAGTGTTTCTCAATCTGAGTATGCAAAGATAATTGATAGTGTTATGTATCTTATGAATTATACTAGACTTCACATTTCATATGTTGTAAATAGAGTAGATACACTCATAATCCCAATATATAGTCATAATTGAAATGTCCTTTTGGGCCTTTTAAATTATCTAAGAGGTACTATGGATTGGAATTTACATTTCGCTAACTTTCTAGATCTAGATGTATTAGAAGGGTTCTGTGATGCAAATTGGATTTCAGATAATGATGAGGTAAGTTCTACTAATGGGTATGTGTTTACTTTAGGAGGTGGTGCTATTTCTTGGAAATCAACAAAATAAACTTGTAAAGCAAGGTCTATAATGGAATCAAAATGCATAGCACTTGAACTTGCAAGTCAAGAAGCAAAATGGTTGAGAGGCCTAATGGCCAATATACCATTGTGGGGGAGACCTACAACTCCTATAACTCTTCGTTGTGATTCACAAGCTGCAATTGGTGTGGCTAATAATAGTGCTTATAATGGTAAGAGAAGACACATACGTATGAGACATGGTGTTGTTAGAAATCTAATTAAAAAGAGTAAATTACATTTAGATTCCCTGAAATTTTTTTAAAATTGCACATAATCTCCCTCCTTTTTTAATATTTGTAACAACCTCCCTTATAGGAGGTACACAATGTAATGTTTTTCAAACAATTAAGGGGGTTAGTGTAATGCAAAAAGGATGTTAGTGTAGGGATAGAAAAAAGAGGGCTATCGTGTGCAATCTGAAAAAATATCAAAATGTGTTAATGTAATTTTCTCAATTAAAAATGGCGATATCTCACTTGAGTATGTAAAAAGTGAGAAAAATCTTGCAGATCCTTTTGCAAAAGAATTACCTAGGAAAGTTGTCCTGGATATGTCAAGGGAGATGGGCTTAAAGCCATGAGTGGAGGAAAATATGGTGGACACCTAATTAGGGTTCAAACGAAGCAATATGAATACTCCTATGCACCACACTTCTCATCCTTATGGCATGTGGTAGTGCTTGATGTGAGGCTGAACCATGAGCTCTTAACAGATACATAGTTCTTGATATGGGTTGTGCTATAAAGAAGCACTTGATGTATCTAACTACATGAGTATGAAGGCACAGGCCACCTTCCATGAAAGACTTAGGCTATCTTTCTAGAGCACTCATGAGCAATCCAAGGCGCAAATATATACAAAGGCCTAAATTACTGTGCAAAAATTTAAACGCGAAGTTATCACGATTTTAAATATTAAAAAACGTGTGTTGTGAGGGTCTCATCTTAAATCTATTAACTTCAAGAGTAATTCACTTCTTGGATATAAGGTGTTGTCTCACCTCACTATGTGTTAATTCAATCCTCATGACATTAATACTTAAGCACAAAAATTCCTTTCCTTGTCTAGGATTTTTTTTCATTTTTCTTTTTTTCAGTTAATTGCCATTAGTTGGGATTGAAGAAATAATGGCAATTAATTCTTTTCCTTTGAATTCAAATGTTCATTTTACTCCCTTTTAACTTTTTAAAAGTTATAAAATAGTTTGGTTACCGTTGACGCACACATTGAAGTTTTTTTCATTCAAATGGCTTTATTAGCCATTAGTGTACTCGTCTATATTTTTAAAAGGATTAAAAGCTATCCTTAATTGTTTCCAACGGACTGATTATGTAGTACTCTATATAAGGAGTGGCTAGTTGAGTCTTGATAGATCAAGAAAGCATTTATCTATTCCCAGCTTTCACCTCTTTATTTTCTCTGTAATTTTTCTTCTTTTCTATATTCTTTTGGGCATTATTTGTAAGGCTCCAACGTGCCTCAAGTGCACAAGTTCAAACACGTAACTGTGTAAATCTCGGGGAGCAACCCGGATTTTGAATTGCATTGGAGATCCATCTTTCATGGCAGTGGTTTTTGCCACAGCACAACTTTTCTTCTCCTTTCTTTCTTACAATGCACACACCAGTACAGAAATATGTATTCAACTCATGTCAAGAAAGAACTAATAAGTTATTGTTGATTCTGATAAACAAAGAGAATAATGTACAAACAAACGAGAAAATACCATGGACTTTCAAGAACAAAAAATACGATAATGGACGATGGAAGTAGGTTGCACAAATAACGTTTAAAATTTCTATCATCTCGAGAATACACAAAATTTCATGACTAATTAAAAAAGAAAAGGAGAAACAAAATTGTCCAGCACATTCTTGCGGGAACTGTCTCACCCAAACTCCACCCATACTTGGTATTTGCTAAAATATACTTTTTGACTCTCATTTTATTTTTTTATCTCATGTTAGAGTGCGAGTATAAATATAAAGTCTCACATTGGATAAGAATAGGCAAATTGAGTAATATATAAGTGGCAAAAACCCACAAATTTAATGTCTTAAAAATTTGGGTTAGATGTGATATTAAGTTCACTTGTATGAGTAGTTAATGGCCCATATTTGGAGTTCTCTCTGATGTTTTACCCTCTCAGATTCTTAACATTTTAGTTGGGTCTCTTATGTTTAAAAAATTTTACTTTGATCCCTTAAAGTGTCTCAAACTAAATTAGTCCTTTTGTCAATTTTTGGCAATTCATTCGATTACTATCTTACAATAAATTTAATTACAAATAGAATTGAAGTAGTTCTAATTTTGAAAAACTTCTTTTAACATTACAGTTCTATTTTATAAGCACTGCATCCATTTAAAAGGAATCAATATTTTGATGTAGTTTAATATATACTTCTCTAGTATAGTAGGGCATTAATTTCTTTTTTGGCTTTTTTTTCCAATACCTTCAATTCCAGAAAAAAAAAAATATCAAGACCATTAATACCAAGTTAATCCTCACTAAATCTAAATTTTTTTAAAAAATTAATATAATATTATTTTAATTCATTCTTATTCATAATTTTCAAGTGTTGGGATTCAAATAAAAAAATCAAACACTGTTTGATATTCTAAATTTTTTTCACATAAACTCTTTCAATAAAAGAAAATAAATTGATTCCATATATATATAAAATTAAAAAAAAGAATTAATTTTCAATTAAATACGCAATCTCGTCTTTACATTTTCATCAGTGTCGTTTTCTATGAATCATATTTTCATAAAATTTAGGTTTTATATTCATTTCACTAGTCATTTTTGTTGGAGTTCAAAGCATATGTAAAATTATTTTCTCTAACTTTTTAAACGAGTGATAAGACCTTTTAAATGGTCTACAACATTTGTATACATATTTTAAAATTGTATAATCTTATTAATCAATTAGCGATGAATAATACAATTCTGCCAACAAAAAAAAATGAATAATATAAAATAACATTTATCATCTAATAATTTAAATTCGTAATAAATTTTTTTAAAGAGCATATGGTTGGGGGATCTTAGGCAATTGCCTCATTTATCTTGAGGGAGCCACGACTTTGACTTTGACCTTCGTCAAATGTAAATAATAAAACAACTCCATGATATATAGTATAGATAATGCATATTCTATTGTCACTTGCACAAGAATATGCACGGTTGATTCAATGTCCTCTACGTAAAAGATCCAGAAAAGAGAAAATGAAGCTTAAGAAAAATGTATTTAGACAATTTATTTTTTTCTTTTTAATTTGTTAATGGCTTTAAAATGTACAGTATCCAAGGATTAGAAGGTTAATGCTTACCGATCCTATTATTATTCACATTTTAAGTAAATTATGTATGAAAATAGAAGATTATCAAGTAACATATGATTAAAAATTCAAGTGTTATCTATTGAGATTTAGAAGATAATATTTTGCCGAAAATTTATTGATTAAGTCCAATAACATTAATTAATCTATCTAATCGATCTTACCTAATGATATAAAATTGAATATTATTGTTATTTGTACATTTAGTTATATGGGATCATGGTACAATTATTAATTTTCACAAGTAGATAAATGAAGGGAATAAATTGCACTAGTTGAAAAATAGGAGGCAAATAATAGATTGAACAAAGCTTAAAGGTTTCTTTTACAATTTACCTAAAAAATGAAAGTTGAATTGAAAGTCTTCAATTGGTTTAAGATAATGATAACTTCGGATATTAATAAATAATATTCGAAAATACTACATAGTTCATACACTTACAAATCGTGTTTTTCCCTCATTAGAGGGTCAATTAATTAGCTATTATTGTCGTGAGATTTTGGTTTAGTTCTACTTGTACCCACCTCAAATTTCTGACTTTCTTCCACAGCCTTGGTCTTAGAACAGATTTTCACAACGAAAGCATTTGAAAGAAGGGTTGTTTGTGACACAACAAACTACTACTTTCTCCTATACAATGAACCTCATAGCACAGTTTCTTTCTTTCGTTACATCTAAACAATGCCACTAAACACAAATGTTGACTCATTTATTTTGGTAGTGTTTAAGGCACAACTAATCTACTCTCCTGTTAATATCAACAACTTCATTATCACCCATGTCTCAACCACTCCAATACACTCTGCGATCCCTCCTATATAATGCCAAGACTTGTACTTCATTGCACATCCTCACAAGATTCTTCACCATATAGAAGAAATGGCATCTACATCTGAAACACTTGGAAACAAGAGGGCTAAGGGATCATTAACTGCAGCTTCCCTGGCAATGTTGCTTGCCTTTGCAAATTTGGTAATGACTATAGCAGCAGTTGACCCCATTGCAGCCACAGGGAAAGAACCTGTTATTGAGCTATACATGCATGACATTCTTGGGGGCACTAACCCGACAGCTCGACCGGTGACTGGCTTGCTGGGAAGCATATACAGTGGTCAAGTCCCCTTTGCCATGCCAGTAGGATTCAACCCCCCACAAGGTGGGATCGCCATCCCCAATGCCAATGGTGCTAATCCCACTGTCAATGGTATTTTTGGTATCCCACTGGGAACTGGATTGGCTGGTACTTCATTTGCACCAAACCCAGGCAACAACAACAACAATCAAAATAATGCCCAGCTGCAGTTAGGACCTGATGGACTGGGACTAGGTTTTGGAACAATCACTGTTATTGATGATATATTGACCTCTCAACCTGAGTTGGGGTCCCAAATAGTTGGAAAGGCTCAAGGAGTGTATGTGGCAAGTTCAGCAGATGGGACTAGACAGATGATGGCATTTACAGCCCTGTTTGAAGGAGGGGAATACGGTGATAGCTTGAACTTTTATGGCCTGTATAAGATAGGAAGCACTATGTCACAATTATCTGTGATAGGGGGCACAGGGAAGTTCAAGAATGCAAAGGGGTTTGCTGAACTGAGAGCTCTTATCCCACCAGGACAGATTGCCACTGATGGTGCAGAGACATTGCTGAGGATAACTATATACTTGAAATACTAAAACTGTAGTGTGGAAATGTAAAAGCAACTGGGTGCTGTTTGATTGCGGATGACTATAGATTGGTCTTGTATAATGTCAGTTTGGTACTTTGTTTGCAGAATGTATTTGAAACCTTAGTTATAATCACAAGAAACCATATGGTGATTTGTTATTTTTAAAGAAAATGATAAATTGTGGCACTTGGAGTCGGATTTTGATTTTTGAATACAAGCAGAAGCAATAAATGCCTCAAACTCAGACAATAACAGGTTACAAGTAAAACTTAAAATAAAGCAAATCAGTCATAACCTATCATTGAGTGCGGACTGCTGAAAGCATTAGCTATGGTGTGGTGTCAACATAACCTGTAAAGAAAAAAACAAAGCATGACGGAAAATAGTCAAGAAAAACCCAAACAAAGAAAGAGACAAAGTTCACTGCATATGAATCATGAAATGGAAGAAAATGTTACTTAATACTTCATATATATACTCGACTCTACCAGTAGACAATATGATTAACAATGCATCAAGAGTTCATAAACAACTTACATCAAACAGAAATTATGAAGAATAAACTTTGAAAAGATAAACCTATACATGCAAAATGTTGACCAAACTATATTAGGGGGTGAAACCATGGGATATTTTAAACTATTATGAACATCCTGTTATTGCTAGAAGTAGCTACCAGTGATTATTGACATAAATTGTAGAGGGATCTCTACTGCCACAGATGTCAACCAATTAATAATCCACCTTCCTGTTCAACCAATGGACACCATTGATAGACAACTATGATACATATGAATTTTATGATAATTACCAATTTGCATGCAGATCTTCACATCTCAACACAAACTGGTGATATTAACATGAGAATTCAAGGCAGCTTCATCAAGACCATAGAGTGCATCTATCAACTGCACTCGCAATGATGCAGGACCATTAGCCATCTTCATTCCTAGCTCACCAGCAACACCAAACACAGCTAATGCTGACACTGCTGCGTCCAAAGCATGGGTTTTGTCAACGGCAACGAAGGCAGCAATCAGTGCAGTGACTGAACACCCAGTTGCTGTTATTTTCTGCATCATCGCCACCCCATTGTGAGCACCAACAACTCGATTTCCATCCGTGACAATGTCAGTGGCTCCTGACACTGCAACTATGGCACCACTTGTCTGAGCTAACAACTTTGCAGCTTCAACTGCATCCATTGACTCGTGAACACTGTCCACACCCTTGACAACAGAGCCAGCTATATTACAAAGTGCAATGACAAATTTTCTCAGATTAAAGAGGAGAGCACAAATAAAGAATGTTCAGTTGAATTTTCAATGAGCCCCAAACATCCTTTTTTTTTTCCTTTTCTTTTTTAGAAGAAATATTAAGGGCCAGTAGTCATTTACAAGCATTCTAATGTTTATTCCAAGAACATCATAGGAAGAACAAGTAAAACATCAATTTCATTTAGTAAATTGGCACCACCTATCAATTTGGGTCCTTGACATTATAATAACAATATCTAGTCCCTGAAATTTACGATACTGGTAAATTTGGTCCTTAAAATTAGAAAAAGCAAATTCACCCATGACTCACAAATCACAATTGCAAAAATTCAAGGACTACTTTACTTTTTCATACCGTTAGGGAACAAATTAACCAATGTTGCCAATGTTTTGAGACCAAATTGATGTTTTGCACTTCTACTCCCACAAAAAGGGTATTAAAAGCATTTTATAATCTATGAGAATACAGCCTCTTGGAAATGATGCGTGCATTCGCAGATTATCTCATTCAGCCACAACAACATCGTACTCTACAATTACCCAATCGTAGCTTCTAAACCCCACAAAAAAACACCCAGGAGAGACATCATGCTCAAAATAAAACCCACGTGTTTGTTAATCCCCGTAAATATAACAAATTTTGATTTTAGTCCCTACAAAACTTTTGTCAATTTTTGTCTTTATAAATTTAAAGAATTTTGAAAATGGTCTCTATTGTTGTTTATTAAATTCAACATATGTAAATGCACGACACATCACTGTTAAATATTGATAGGGAATTTTTAAAAAAAAATTAAATTATAAGAATAAGAATTAAAATCAACAAAAAAAAGTTAAGGTCTTGTTTAAAGCTTAATTCATTTTACTTTATTATTTTCTTCTTCCATAAATATTTATTGAGAAATTTATCCAAACAAAAACCTAAAATTAAAATAAAATTCTATTATATCTCTAGAGACTAGAAAATATTTAATCTTTTAAAAAATTATTAAAATAAATAGATTTTAATTTTCATGTACTAACAATGTAAATTTTTTACAATATCAACTGATTAGAAATCATACAAATGATATTTATGTTAATTATTATAAAAATCTACAAACTTATCATGGAGCCCAACAATTTGTGATTTGGTAAAAAATAAAAATCTTTCCAATGACAGTGCTTTTTAATTAGGGTGATTGTTTTGGTACTTTTTATTTTAAGAGAATATCGGTACTTTTTTATATTAAAATAACTAATAAATAATTATTTATACATTAAAATCGCATTATAAATGAACTAAAATTTAATTTTAATAGTGTTTTAAATTTTATAATTGCAAAAAATTTCATCAATCAAAACTTATTTCATTTTTTTTTTAAATTCAATATTAAACATAAAAAATATAAAGTGTAACTGAAATAGACAACAAAAGTAATCTTAAAGATAATTTAGTAATTAAAAATTAACAAAATCCTAAACTTTAAGCTGTATATTATCAATTCCATGTTATTATGTGTTTATTATTTATTATTCTATTAAAAAAAAGTATCGGCATCCATCAAAATATGCACCGTAGAATTTATCTTTAATTAAGTTCATGTTTAATTACCTTTTTGGTTCTTATAATTGTGCAAATTTTTCTCTTGGTCCTTATAGTTAGAAATAATTTGTTTTAATCCTTATACATACACTTTCGATATCAGTTTGATCCTTACTGTCAAATATGTCTTAACTCAATGAAATAAAATTGTCACAAAATAAAAGTTGGTGGTGTAAAACCGTCATAAGGTGACATCTTTTAGCATTTTTTTTATTATGTTTGTGGCTGTTTAAAATGGCAGAACTAAACTAATATCGAGAATGCATATATAGGACTAAAATATATTATTTATAACTATAAAGACCAAAAGAAAAAATTTGCATAAATTAAAAAGGTCATTAAACCTTAAGTTCAAATAAATAATATTTATTGGAGTTAAAAGATTTTACCTCTTGTGTTTTCTGTTCCAAAACCCTATCCTGACCAAAGAATCACACAAAAACAACATGCCAAAGAGGGGGAAAAAAATCCATTTCTAGAAAGAAAATTAAATTAAATTAAATTAAATTAGAATTGATGGATTGATGATCACCTTGGCGGCGTTGGTGTGTGGCTGTGCGGAAGCGAGGGATAGCGCGATGATCTCAGAGGCGTTTCCCCTGACGACGGTGGGCTTCAACCGGAGAAGTTCCCGGCAGGCGTCGGAGCGGAAGGTTGAGGCGGAGACGGCGACGGGGTCGAGGACCCACGGCGTGCCGAGGGCGGAGCAGAGTTGCGCGGCGGCCTTCATGGCGGGGAGCCATGAGGGGGAGAGGGTGCCGACGTTGACGCAGAGGGCGGCGGCGCGCGGGGTGAAGTCGGGGAGTTCCTCTGCGGCGTGGAGCATGGCGGGCGATGCGCCCGCGGAGAGGAGCGTGTTGGCGACGATGTCCATGGAGACGAAGTTGGTCATGCATTGGATCAGGGGAGATTGGGCTCGAACCAGAGAGAGAAGGTGCCACGCCTTCGAGCCCCATTGGATTTGGGTTTGGGTTTGGGTTGGGTTGGGGTCCATAGAGAAGTGTCAGTGTGGAAGAGAGATATGATTTGAAAACTGAGAAGTGCAGGAAACAGCAACAAACAAGCCAACAACGCAATCAGTGGTTGTAGGCGTAAGGGAAATGGAATAATGGATGTTGTCTCGTGAACGTACCAATAGTAAGGGACAAGGGTGAATTTTAATTTTTAAAAAATTAATTTTTAGGCTAAAATATATTTAGCTTAATTGTATTTTGTGTCATCTAAGTTTCATCATTTTTGCGAATTTTACCATTATATTTTTTTCTCGTACTTTGTTGTCCTATTTTTAAAATCTTGCGAATTTTTATTTAATAAACAATTAATGATTGGGCCAAATTTATAAGATTTTAAAAATAAAGTGACAAAATGCGAGAAAAAAACAGTGGCAAAACTTGCAAAATAATAAAACATGAGTGACACAAAGTACAATTAAGCTAATATATTTTTGTCTCTTATCTTTTATTAAAATTTATTCTGATTTTTTTATCTTTTAAAAAAAATATTGCGCTTTGTGGTATTCATTTTTCACTCAATTTTCACCAAGATTATGACTTTGGTTCGATGATTAATTGGGTTCCATAGTTTTCATATAGGTGAATTTAATGGAACAAGTTTTACGTCTAAAATTCATAAAAAAAAAAAAAAAAGATTCAAAATCATGTCAAAAATTAAAAACGATCACTGTTTTAAAAAGATAACATTAACTTAAGTTTGAGAGTTAAATGATCAAAATAAATTTCTTAAAAGATAAATGACCTAAAACAAATTTTAGTGAAAAGATAAAAGAAAAAAAATATGTTGGCCTAATTTTTAATATTTATGTTAGTAAAAATAATTTCACATAAAAGCACATTAAATATTTGCATTAACTGATGTCTTTGAACTAAAATCGTGTTAATCATAAATGTTTACATACGTTTCTTTGTTGCTATAAACATGAATCTTCAAAAAATAATAATAAAAAGAATGATTTCTTTAAAATAAAATATAATTTTATTGATAGGATTTTTAATTATTTAATATGTATTTTTTTTTCTTGATATATTATACGCGGTAAAAGTTTACATATATGCCTTAACGTAAATAAATTATAGAGGTAAATGTTTATACAAAATTATAGTATATAAATAAATTAGTACGTTGGTGAATATTCATATTTCGTAGAGATGAAAATTATTAACATATAGATCCCAAGCGGTGAATATACCTTCCAAATAAATAAAAAATTTATTTGAAAGCATATTAAAATTTAGAGATGAATACTTGCATCACATGGGAATAAAAAATTTATAGAAAAATAAAAATAATTGACACACAAATAAACATTTTATACGAGCATATTAATATATATATTTACACATAAGTATGTTAATATTTAAATTTAAATAAAATTACGGAGTAAAATAATATTACACAAAAATTGTATATTTTACATAAAAACATACAGATATGTAAATTACTATATGAACATTATAATAGAATTTTCACATGGACTTTTTTATATAAATTTGTGTTGATCACAAGTTTTTACTTACGCTTTCTTTTTGGCTATGTGAATCTTCAAAAAATTTGCTAATAAAAGGAATAAAATCTTTAAAATATTGTGATTTTATCCATAATTTTTTAAAGGACAAAACTTATATACAGTTCTGTAGGTGCTTTTTTAATTGTTTTCTAATTAAAATTAAAGTTTTATCTCGATAATCTGCAAAATAAAAATTTGCATTAAAGATTATGCTGATTATCGAGATAAAACTTCAATTCTAATTAGAAAACAGTAAAAACAACATCTATAAAACTGTATGTGAGAATTTTATCCTATTTTAAAAAAACTTATTATGTACTAGTTTTTTGGTATACGATGTTAAGATAAAATTTTACATAAATGATTTAATGTAAATTACACAAGTAATGTTTATATCAAAGTGCGGTAACAAATAGATTATTATATTAATGAATATTTATATCTCATGAAGAAATTTATCTATACTATATACAGTTGAGAGTTCCTCCTCAAGTGATCTTTCACACGTCTCAAGTCACAACTTCCTCAAAAGTCAGTTTATGAAATCCTCCAATGCAAACCTTCTTTGATATATATATATATATATATATATATATATATATATAAAGAACATATCAAATAAAAGGGTATTTTTTATATGAGAGTGAAAATAATAGATATTAACCATTAGATCTTATTATGAATGATCAAGATCAAAATATACAAAGTTATGTGAGTTTTTTAAAAAATTACATGACTTTTTAAGTGGTCACATGACATTAAATTTTGACCTTCCATGTATGGTTATATGGCCAAGATTAACTCCTCTCACTCTCATATAAAAATGACCATCTCACTATATATATATATATATATATATATAACTATACAAATTCTCTACATTTTTTTAAATTATAATTAAAGAAGTGCTAGAAACTTTCTCCGATTGTGCTGCTTTATGTTAGACTTTTCGCACAAATCATGGTCGAAAGAGTGTAGGAAACATTTTCAGAAGTTGGGGAGGTTCTTTAATTATAATTTAAAAAAAATGTAGAGAATTTGTATAGTTGATATATATATATATATATATATAGTATTTTAACTTATGCAATACATAGGATAAATATTTATTATATAATTAAAATTTATAATAAATAAATAATTTTTAATATATAAATATTATAATTAAAATTTATAATAAATAAAAAATTTAACATAAATTATATTTTAGATTTATAATAAATAATTTATATTATATCTTTAACTATTAATAATTTCTTTTAAAAAAAATATTAAAATTGAATTTAGAAATAAAAATAAAAGGATAAATTGAAAAAGAAAAGAAGTTAAAAAAAATCTTTAAAAATGCTTTCATTAAAAAAAAAAAAAAAAGCTAAAAACATTCTCGTTAAAAAATAGTATCTAAAAATATTTTTGTTCAAAATAACTATTCTAATTTATATAAGAAGATTTTCGACACAACTTTATATATATTTTTTTAAATAACTAAACAAAAGAAATATACCATTTACCATTCCTTTTTTTTTTTTCACTAACCAAGAATAATCTATATTTATATATATTTATTATAACTGAGAGTGTTGATAAAAAGTAACTATCCCCCACCCCAAAATTATCATATTATTATTATTATTATTATAAGATGCCATGTTACAGAAGAAAACGCTGCTCAAACATGCCAAAAATGCGTAGAACCGGAGGGAAATGGAACAATTCTTGACCCGAGAGATTAAAGGCTTGATATAAACCCAAGAGCATTTTAAAAAATAAAGTAAAAAAAAGGTGTCTGCAAAACAGGTCATTTTAACTAAGTCTAAGACCACACCACATTATATCGCACAACTTACATAAATGCAGACCCATTAGTTAGAAATATAGATATATACATTATACATAACTGGCATTGCTAGCTATCCAGAAGTGTTTACATGAAAGTGAGAACTTAGAGAAGAGTTTGATTAAAAGGTTAACCCTCTTAAAGTGATGAACTTTTCTTGTATCTCGGCTACACGCCGGGCATTGCTGGCTTTCTTCAGCTCCCATTTTGATTTTTGGGATAATCCAAGCTGAATCTCATGAACAAGGGTTGGAATTGAGTTGGCAACATTTGTTAGCCTAGAAGTCAGCTCAACTTTACTCTTCTGCACGGTTTCAAGGGCACTAGATATCTCATTCCGTTTTGATTGAAGTTGCCGAATTTGATCATCAATTTCTTGAATGGCAAGAGTCCTTCTGTCCCTTTCAGCCTCTATCTGGGCAACTTTGTCCTTCAATTCGTTGTACTCTTTTTTGAGACTAGGAACTTTGAGTTTCTTTGCCTCTAGGTCAGCTAAGAATTTGTCTGCCTCTTCATAGTTCCCCTTAGCCTCCAGGAAAGCCTCACCCGCTAACGGAACTTGTTCCACCAACTTTAACTTAAACAGTTGATCAACACTAAGGCTAGGGTCTTCGCGAACTCGCGATGCGAGTGTTGCAACTTGCTCAACGTCATTACAAGAGACCAAAGAAGGGAAGTCCATAGCAAGAAGGGAAGAAAGCTGCTCCTTGCAGCACTCCATCATTTCATTATCCAAAGTGGTAGCAGGAGTCATATGATCAGATGGTGTAGTCTCAGTATAAGGCACAACAAGCATCTCCTCCAAGGTATTGAGATAGTCATCAAAATTCCCTGCAACAGTTACCTTGGGATTTTTCTCTTCCGCTGTATGTATACCAGACCCTTCTTCAGAATCTACGATGCCTCTTAAATTCTCAGTTGCTTCAATTCTTGCCTCTTCATTCAGATGGTACACGTCAATGACCTGATTCGCATCTTGATCAGGTGTTAAATGGGGACGAACACGAACTAGTCTGAAAGATCTCTTAGTTGGGCGACTGCTGCTTTGTGTTTTCCGTTTTAACTTTCTTTGGGTGCCAATCTCATCTGTGGCATCTTCTCTGGGAAAAGATTGTAGAGCTAGAAGGCCATATACATCAAACAATAAGAAACACATAAAACGAAGGGACAACAAAAGTTGCAAAGATATGAGATAGAAGTCAAGTTACTCTGTAGCAGATAAGAGGATCCCAACTTATTTCACAAACTTCAGACCCAAAATATTCTTGATTTGCTCCTTTCTAGGACTAAGATATTCATCTCATCACCATCATTTCCAAGCTATTCAGAAAGACAACTTACCCACCACACATTAAAAAAAAAAAAAAAAAGGAGAATATACAAAATATATGTCATCACTAGCATCCTATTACTCATCCTCATACAAGGAGAAGTATGAAGGAAGGAAGTCCATCAACAAATTAAAAAAGTCAAAACATTTTGGTGGGAGTAAATGTTGAACAATGTAGGGGCTTACGAGAATCATGGAGGAAAAGCGTCAACAAAGACTAAAGTAAAGTCAGACAAATAGAAGGACTTTTATGCTGGAAAAAAATTGAAAGACTTAAACTACAGCAAATCAAGACAATACCAAAATGCATACAACTAAGAAAAAAACTAGGCAAAAATGAATGAGAAAATAGCAACACTGGGTTGAAAAGAAAATTGTGAAACTGTTTTGGGCTAACCTTTTGTGGGTGTTTGCTCAGTTGAGGGAACCTGCCAGCTAAATAAAGCAAAGAATGCTTCAATTTTCATGTTAGGAAAATTTGATTGTAAATATCTCCTAGCATCAGCCTTGCTTCGAAAGATCTCTGTCCTGCGAGAAGACCTCTGAAGAGATCTTGGAAGAGTAAGGAATCTATCAGTAAAATATCCAGCCTGGTTTGTCCTTTTCGCCACTTTCCAGCCCCATACATCACCAGGATTTGGCCACCCTTCAGGTGCATATGGCAAACCTTCACCAGAAGAAAAAGGTGACACTGGTTGAAGATCGAAGGTTTTCTCCTTTGTCACATCCTTACAAGCATTGCTGTCAATTGGAGCGTCATTCTCCAAGGATTCCTTTTCATCCTGACAACTGCAATAACAGAAGACATTGTCAACTGCTGAAGAGTCCATACAAACACTCAGCTGCTTACATTTTCCTGTATATTAGCACATAATAAAATGTTTTTGTATTCATGTGCCTGTAGAATAAACTTGATGACATAAATGGAATTCCCTAAAACTTAACCCGACTACTGAAGTCACTGCCATTGTGCAAATATGAGCCAACTAATGTGAAGATGATCACAAAATATTGAGTACACAAAGGTGAAAATGTTGCTGATTTCATTCACCACTTACTTAGGAATTGAGCTAAATATGTAATATCATGACCATGGCCCAACAATTAGTGTTTAAACTAAACTTGCTGAGATTGAACGTCTGTGTTATTAGTGGCGTATGAGTTAAACAACAAAAGTGAAAGAATAACTTTTCAAACTCCAACAAGGCAAAATAAAATGTCAAAGCTCACAATGTGAAAGATTTATGGTGAAAAAAAAAATCATGAGCTTTCAATAATTACCCGGTCACCACATATTGATTGTCTTTCTTGCTTATGTTATGCAGCATGATGCTGCAAGAATTAAAGACGTAGTCTGAAATCTATTATGTTTAAAAATAAGCACTTTTTTAAACAACAAAAGCCTTATCCCACTAAGTCAAGAAGACTATGCTATGTTTGGATAAAAGTTGGGAAAGTACTTTTGGGAATTCCAATGCACAAAATGAAGAAGGAAGAATTTGTTTCCTAGAGACTTGAGAGCAAAAGTACTTTTGAACTCTCCTAACTAAAATTCAAACTCACACAACATGACACCATTCAACTCAATCCAAGACCAAATATTCACAGATATTATTACCTTGAAATTCCTCTTAATAACTTCCTCAACAACAACATCAAAATCACTATCCCTCTTTTAAAAAAAATATATATATCTCAAAAAGTTTTTTTTTTTTCCTTAAAAAACGTTCTTTTAAAATAAGTTAATCCAAATAAGCATGGCCTTTAAAACAAGTCTATTTTCAACAATCAACATTTTTATAAAAGCACCAAATTTTTGAAACATGAAACGGGTAAGTAAGACCTTCATTGAATCTCACGGAACACAAAGAAATCGATATGAACAACCCAAATACGTTCTTCAACATCTGAAAAAACGAGAAAAACGCAGGGACTAGGAAAACAACAAATAATCCACGCGGGCCTCGTTGACGTTCACAGCAAGCTCTATTAATTTTGTGGTCTAAATAAAGAGGCATGCATAACTCGTAATTCTACAATCTTAGTCTGAGCTTGCTTACATATAACATCTTCCAAAGTCTAATTCAACCGATTCCTTATTTCATAACTAGCACAGGTACTGTGGCTGGAAAACAGGAGCATACAATGCAACCCAAAAAGAAAAGTTGCTCTTTTTTTAACCAAAAAGAGAAAAATGGTAAATTAGGAAACATGAAGGACCGAAAAAGAGGAATGGAGAGGGAGAAGGGCGACAACTTTACCTAGTGGGAGTGCGAGTGTCCGGGAGACCCATGGATGGAAAATGAAACAAAGAGGAGAAGGGAATCCTAAAGCTTTGGGGAATGAATCAGAGGAGACACGCTGGAACATCAAAGGGAGCAATTCCGGCCAGCCGTTGTCTGGTACGATGCCGGAGGCCAATTCGGAGATGGTGTCGCAGAGTTTCTTCAAGATGGAATTGAATCGAGCGATTTGGGGGAGGACTACGTCAGCGAGGAAGAGAAATAATATTTCAGATTGCGAAGAGGAAGGGGGTTTTAAACTCACTACACTACTATTTTTTTGTTCACTTTTCTTGTTAAAATATTATGATCCGTTAGATCTACTTAGATTAAGGGTTGAGATTTACCCTATGGAGGAAGAAAAGAAATAAGTGAGAAATAGAATTGATAGAAATAGAAAAGAGAGAATAGTTGAATAAAAATAGATGAGAAATAAAATAGAAATAAATGTATTTGGTTTAAGAAAAATAAGAAATAGAGAAATAGAAAAATAAATAAAAAATCGAGTTACAGGTCAAATAATTGACTATTGTGTGTTCATTATTTCAGATAATCGATTATTATACTTTGTAGTGATTTAAAATTGTCACAAAATATCAAAAAAAGCCAAAAAATAATGATACTTTCTAACAATTTTAACCACAAAAAAAAAACTGCTACAAATTATTGAATTTCACCTTTTTCTTCTGCATTTCCATACATCTAAGTGCGGAAATACAAACATGTAAGATTCACTTCATTTTTTGATACACTTCTCTCCTTTTCTTCTTACCAAACATCTACATATATTTATTTTTCACCTATTTTTATTTCTCTCTCTTATTTTTTGCCCATTTCATTCCTATCAGACAAGGGGTTAGTGATAGCCATATGTAGGTGAAAGCATTGTATTATTGCGAGAGATGAGAGGCTTTAATAACAGCCATTGGATTAAATTGAACGCTCAAGATTTAATTTTGCTTAAAAATGAATATATGCTCCTGACTTCTAAACCCTATGCGGATCGCATCCTTTTCACTTCTCCCAACTTCTTGTTTTCAGGCCTCCTGCACGTCCTGTTAACACGCCACTCTTTCTTTCTCCGTCCCCCTCACTCTTTCTCTTTCTCTTTCCAAAATTGCCATGTCCTTGGCCCTTCTCCAATCATTTTCTCTAGTTACTGAACTCAACGACAACTCTAACTTTGATGTCTCCCCTCTCCCTTGATAGTACATCTCGATCTATAGCTTTGGCTTTCTCCTCTCAGGTAACCAACCACACTTTCGCTTTCACTACTATTCTTAATTATCAACGTAATCTTCAGTTCCTATGCGTAATATGCTAACAGGTACATTTGAATCCTACAATACTTTTTTACTTCTTTTATTGTAACAATAATCACTTTCTTTTGACATATGAGTTCCTTTGGAGTACGTATGGTTGTATGTTTATTTATTGAATCTAATTACTTTGTAAAATAAATTTTAAAAATTGGTTATTCTTCTTTTATATTCTCAACAGCTAAACATGGGGATAATGAGAGGTCAAATATCTTGATCATTAGCTTCCGTGTGATGGGGTCAATAACTCTACTGTGTTTTAGTATGCATTGTTTCTGGTGCAAAAATAGAGTAATTTCCTGTAATCATACGTGTCATAATTTGTATGATAGCTTATTTCTCTTACTCAAATAAGGCTATTCTATTCAATTATAAACTGACATACTTCTCTCTAGTAGATGGGCTTCATTTCATAAAATAAAAACTGAGAAAACATGGAACACAGACCTGCCTATAACCACATTAATCACAATGCTACGTAGTACTGATAACTTTTTAGAAGCATCTAAAGGGAAGGTGGATTTGGCCTCATTTACAAGGTTTTTATGATTTGAGTTTATGATATAGATTTTTCACTTTTGTCATCTTTCTATATGCTTTTATTTATTGCAAACTTCTACCAAGAAATTCTACCAGACGGAAGACAAATTGCATTGAATAACTCAATATATATTAAATTTCAATGATCCAACTATTGATTACTTTGATATTATGTCAATGATTATGCATATTTAATTTTAGGTAAATCAAACATTTATAACTAGTTAATCGTATAGTTGACATTTACTTATTATTTAGAAAATTATATTTTACTTTAATTTGAATTTATTCAATGAAATATCAGATGGTTTTTAAATTTTATAAAAATTTGTAGATTTGATTTGTTTAATAAAATCTTTTAATTCAACGGTTGAATTATTGAAATTCAATATATATAAAGAGAGAGAGAGAGAGGTGGGTATATAGGAGAGTTAGGGCCAACCAAAAGTTCATTTAAATGCAGACTTATTTTGGCCCGGTTCGTTTAACTAGTGGATTAAACAAGTTAGGTCTATGAGTTAATGTGTTAGCCCACTGACCAAATATGTTTTTTAAATATTATTTATTATTTTATAACTTATTGGTGTATTTCGATAATTGTTGCTTGGTGTTTGATTAGTATATATTGACATTTTTTTAATATTTAAATATTTATTATTTCTTGGTGTACAAAGTTAGGAATATTGAAATTTTTATGTTTTATTAGTTTTATTTGATATTTGAGTGATAAATATAAAGTTTTCTTTTAAATTTTATTATTTTATTAATCCATGCATATATATATATATATTTTTTGTTAATCTTAGGTTAGACATTTTTTTAGTCTTTATCAACTTTTTTTATAACTTTTCATGTTTTCATAATTTTTATTATTTTAATTTTTTATAATTTACATTTTTTATTTTTTTATAATTTTACATTTTTTATTTTTTGATTATTGAGCCCGTGGACTAGTCCAGTTAACTTGTGGGCTAATTGGTCAAACATGGACTAGGCAAAATCATGGTCCATTTAATAAGCCAGTCAACCAAGTTCAATTCATTTAAATGCGGATCAAAATGGACCAAGCTAGCTCGTATATACATATATACATATACATATATATGTATACATATACATATACATACATATATATATGTATACATATACATATACATATGTATATGTATGTATTAAATACATATATATATGTATGTATATGTATATGTATATATATATGTACATATATATACATATACATATACATATATATATACATATACATATACATATATATATACATATATATGTACATATATATATATATATAAGGCGTATCATATGAGAATGACTTTCATAATTAAGAATTTATTAAAATTTTATGTGACCATCAATCTCTGAAAAAATCTCACTTATTATGCCCTAAAATATTTGAATTATCATGTCACTCTTAAAGATTATTGTTAAGTCATCACCTGAAAAAGCTCAAGAAACCCATAGTTTTGATGATCTATGATCCCATATTCTTTAATTAATTAAATGGAGGCAAATAGTTTAAATTAATTGAAATTAGTTGATGAGTTTTTTGCCTAAAAGTGTAGTGTGCAATTCAGTAATGTCGACTGGTGACACGATTTGGCACCCACAAAACCTTAAAATGTGGAGAACCCTTTGTTTTTCCCTGACTTAGTTGCTATCTTGTTAGTTATATGTGTCATCTACAAAGCGCCTCTAATAGGACCCTGCATTGCCCCCATTCAGTTTTTATTTTATTTTATAATTGTGATATTTGGTATTAAATGTTAGACTTTTGGAACAAGAAAAAAAAGGAAAATATTTAATCCTCTCACTAGATATGTCCTCTATATATATGGATTGGACTCCTTTAAAATGTAATGTAGCCTGCATTTTAGAACATAAAGTGTGTAAATCCTAACCCTATTATAATTAATGGTTAGATTAATACACCCCAATTAAAATTAACATATCAAAATTTCATTTTTAATAAAAAATATTATTAAATTAAAATTGAAAAAAATTGTGCCCCATTACGCTTGCTCGGTTCAACTACAAACCCCGTGACACTACTCGATGTTCTACAACTCTAATTCTAACACAAGTGCTATCAAGTTTATGGGGTTTCACGAAGGCACGCTTTCAAAGATAGTTTGCACAAGCAAGGGTGCAAGAAACTTAGCATTGACGAGGTGTAGAAACTGGAGCACGAGATCCCACATCAGCACCTTGAAGGAATACACCAACATGTGGTTTCCTGACGAACAAAAACTAGCGGAATTGGTGTTTGACGATGAGCCAATCATCATGATGAGCGTCAACAACCTCTCTCATAGCATTGCCATTTAGCTTCTCAATTTGGCAAAGAGCATTGTGATGACGAAGCGTATGGGAGAGAAACTCTTCAAACTCCTTGACATGTATGAGACCTTAAGAGATGTGATTCTGAACATTATGAATATCTTCCCTAAGGACATTGTTACGGAGCTCAAGGTCAAAACGATGTCGATGAAGTGCTGACATGGCAAGGCAACTGCTCCCAAATTTTGCTTACATAACCCATTATGGCAAGATGATATGCTTTTGCTCTTCTTTTCTTCACCATTGGAAGGATCCAAAGAAAGAGGCACAAACTTCATCGAATTCGATGACCTTCTTAGATAAGAATGAGAATGGTCAATTTTATCCATTAAATTAAAATAGAAGACTTAAATTAAAAGACTCACTTAAAATCACAACTACCATTAGGTGTTGCCGCCACCATCGTTGTCACTATTGTCGTCACAACACTGTCGTCGTGACTATTGTTGACACCATCGCGATTATCGCTACTACCAATGTCACCAACAATGGTAGTAGGTAGCAGTGGTGCTAATAACAGTGATAGTGGTGATGGTGGTATCGGCAACAATGGTGATGTTATCAGCAATAATGGCAGTAGTGATAGCGGTGGCGATGATAGCAACGATGATGATGCGGCAGCAATGGTGGCAACGATAACAACGATCTTGATGGCAATTGTGATTTTAAGTAAATTTTTTAATCTAAGCATTTTATTTTAATCTAGAAGAGTGCTAGTAACACACTCTCTCTTATTGATTGAATTTTATTGAAAACTATAAAATCATGAAAGAGATTCATTAAATAGGATGTGAAACCCAAAAATTTTGTGATTTTCAATAAATTTCAACTAACAAGAGGAATTGTATTCAGAAGACTGTGTCATAGAATGTGTTCCTAGCATTTCTCTTTAATGTAATGGTTGAAGTTGACCATTCTCATTCAAAAGAGTGTCTCACAAGAAAAGCATTTCAACTATATGTGTGTGTGTGTACTGTCAATTTAAAATGTTTTATACCTACTAATTAGATAAATCATTGTTGATTTGACTTTTAAAAAAATTGTATTGTTGGCACCTTTTAAGAAAATTGTTGTAAAAATTAACAAATTTACCATACATAACAATTTGTGATTGAATAATAGTGTAAAAATTATTTACACTATTAATGTATATATTATTTGCTCTTTATATAAAATTGATTTCATGTACGTATGTAACGTAATAACATGTTTGTGTATCCATAAGAAGCATTTCAAATAGACATTAAAGCAAACACAAATTTTTACTTTGACATTTTATGGTTAGTAAAATTTCGAGTGACAAGAAGTTTGGTTTTATTAAGGTCTTGAATTTTAATTTTGTAAATAGAAAAATAAACACAAAATTTTTCTCTCTTAAGTGAATTTATTTGGTTCGACTTGGATTATCCTAAGGGCAACTTCAAGAGAAGTTGCAAATGTGGTTCTTCAAGGTAAGAACCTGTTTTTTTGTTGTTGCACCATTGAAGTGTTGTGACATAGACAAAACTTAAATACAATTTCATATGTGTTGTTAGTGTTGTAATTCTCCAATTAGACTTGAAACTCTAATTGTGATTGGAGAACAACAACAACAACACATATAAATTTGCATCTATGTTTTGTCCTTGTGACATGTCCTTCAGTCCAAAATTATTGATGTTTTAGCCTTTCTTTTCTAGTCCAAAACAATTGATGTCTTAGCTTTTTTTGTTTGTTTCAAAACTATTGATGTTTTACAAATGTGAAGTTTCATTAATGATCTTTTTTCACATATACCCTTCTTTAATAATTATGTTCAACTTCACAACTACTTTTATAATAAATATTAAATGAGGGTATTTTAAACTAAATATATTAGTTTATAGATAGTATTAAACATTTCTCAATATGTATACATTAACCTAAACATCAATAGTTTTGATCAAGTAGTAATAATATGTTTCTATATTTATTGTTTAAAAATTAAAATATAAACAAATTATTATCTTAAAATGAAAATAAATATAAAAAATGCAACATAATATGTGGAATCTATTTAAGTTTTTAGGAGAATTTGTCATTAAAACTAAAAGCTACTAAATTTCTTAAATCTAAAGTAAAAATATAAGACCCATTAAAAAAAACTTAAGAACCTATGGATGAGTTGGACCTCCATCGAAGATGCTTTATCTCGTGTAGAATTAAAGTCCTTAATTGAGCTAATAGAAGATGAAACAAGAGAGATAGGAAAGAAAGAATAGGACTAGGACAAACAAACAGTGCAAAAACAACAAGAAGAACAATGAGATCTAACTAGAAACCACAAGTGTATGACAAACCAATAACCACAGTTGAAGCAACCATCTCATCTCACCACTCCACCCTTTACACCCAAAAAAACCAAAATGTAAAACCCAACTTCGCCACTACCACCCTTCCACCATTGGCCTTCACTCCCACTTCACTCCCTCACACCCTCCACTTTCTTCAACCTGAGAGATCCAAAGCCCAAACCCACCTTCCTCTTCATCTTCCTTCCCTTCACCCTCTCCCCTCCTCCACCCCTCCCCGCTTCGAAGTCGACCCATTCCTCTACTCAACCCACATCCATTGCTTCATCTTTGATACCCACAAATCCTCCAACCCTCCCCTCCCTCCATGATGTACCTCATCTTTGGGTCCCGCAACGACTCAAGTTGGATCCTTCGGCTACACATGCTATAACATCTACATTTTGCTTAATTGTTTGTTTTTCTATTTATTCTATATTTATTTTTGGGAATTCAGATGAGAATTTCAAAATTTTGATTTCTACCACTACGTTCAAAATAATAAGTACTGTCCAAATTTGATTTTCAATATTTTTTCTAGACCAGAGCATAAGAAAATGGTAAAAAGCCCGTTATGTCCCTAAAATTTAGTAAAAATAATAATAATGAAATAAAGTAATAATATATAGATAGAAATGTTTTACAAAATATTTTTTAGCTTAGAAAAATGTTTAGAATAATAAAATATAATCTTAAAAATTTTCTGAAATTCTCTCATAAAAAGATGAAAATGTTCCTAGTTGATCGCAAAAGCCTTACTAGAGACATTTTGACTCGGAAAAGTTTTTAAAAATTTCAATATATTGATTTTAATTAGAAAAATTTTATGTAACAATAAAAAAATTTAAAATTTTTGAAAATAACTAATTATTTAGTAAAACATTGATCTATTTAGTTTAATATAAAAAGTATAAGTAATTATATAATAAATTAAAAATAATAATTTTTTTTATAAAATCTATTAAGTAGAGTGGATTGGACGTCCCTAACTCAACCAATCCTACTATCAATACATAAAAGCCCAAAACTTATTATTTAAGTTAACATTTAATTATATAATTATCTACTAATTTTATATTTTAAAAAATTAAAAATGTTGGGATAATATCTAATAAATATTTTGGCTGAATAAGAAACTTGGCAGCCAAGTTCCACTTCAATTTGATAATACCACGTTTTTTTATTTATTTTAATTACTAATTGGTAAAAATATTTGACCACAAGTTATTATACTTATACTTAATAAAACCAATCTCTCTTAAAACACAAGTCACCATCTTCTTCTTCTTTTTTTCTTCATTGTATGAGAGCTCTCTCTCTCCCTCACCTATCATTTTTTATTTCTTCCAATAAAACACACATAAATAATATTCTTGGTGGTATTAGAAGCAAGAAAGGTTTAGTTCTTAGTGCTTTGCTTGGGTTCTCATCCTCTTTCCATCACTCTTTTCTCTCAATCAAGCTTACTTTGAGGTAAAAGGGAGGAGTGGAGATTTAACTTAGAGCTATCAATAGAGGTCATGGCCTATGAGCCAACTTGGCTCACCACAGGTTCCAGCTGGGTTGGGTTGGTAAATTTTGGCTCATCTAGATGGTGGGTCAAATTTGACTCGGCTCACTTGGCTCACAGCTCACCTGGGTTAAACCTGTGGTGAGCTAGGTAGGTTCATGGGTTGGGTTTTTTAAAAAAAAATTTACAACTTACTATACTAATTTTCTAAGTAATTAAAGTAGGTAACATGTAAATCCAATTATTTAATTCTATTCTAATCATAATAAAGAATAGTAGTATACTAACTTATCTTTTTATATATAGATATAGAATTGGAATGTAGATATGACTTTCCAAACCATTAAAATATATATAAACTTTGAGACACAATATAATAAATCTATTCATACTTTAGCTTTCATTAAGTGCATCAAAGTTTTTATCACCTCAATTTTACTTATGTATATTTTTTTGAAACTTTTTTTACTTATGTATTCTATTATTTTAATTTTTAATTTTTTAATTTTAAATGAGCCAACCCGTATAACCCACCAATCCATGGTGGGTTGAGCCAGGTTGAACATTTAGGGGTATGAGCTAGGTTGACTTACTTTGACAACTTTAACTTCATTTTATCATTGATCAAAAGGGGTATGATGGAGATTTGCCTCCAAGTCTCGTTAGTTTAATCCTTTGTTTGGTGGAGTGGAAATAGAGTGTAGAGGAGAGAAATAAGTGAAAAATAAAAATGTAAGTATGTTTGGTTGAGAGAACTGAGAGAAGAGAGAAATAAAAAGGTGTGGAGCCCACTAGTGATTTTCCACTTCATCAAGTTTTGTGTATTATTCCATATATGTTGTTGTATGTTAAGGGTTTAAATTTTGTTATGTTATTTCCATTATTGATCTTGTCTTATTGATGCTTAATCATGCTTCGTGTAGTTTGATCTTATATTAAATTGTTAAGTTTTTATGATAACTTGATGATGGTGTTAAAAATAAAAATATGGTTGTAATATGGAGTATATGGTTCGGCCTTCATGATTCATTGAGGGAAGAAGGTTTTTTTTTTTCTTTTTAACTATCATTATCATTATTTATAAAAATTTATTCTTGATAAAAAATATGATAAAATTTTTAGAAATTAGTATGGTTATATATATAATATTCAGTCAATTTTTATAAAATAGAAAGATAGACTCTATATATATATATATATAGTGTCGCAACCTGGGTCATAGTGGGATGGCAAAAAGATAAAAACAAAGGAGTTGTCACCATAGTTTATTGGAGGAAAACATATGGAAAAACCTAAAAGAAAGGTTTCAAACTTAGATAAGGATTTGGAAGTCGATTACATGTAGGGAAGGTGCTAGGACCATACGACGTTCGTTATAAAAATGGTTATCCTTAGCCTAACGTGTGAAAATATTAACTATCTTATTCTCTCGCTTACAAATTATTAATCTTGTCTTTTATTAATATATTTTTTATATTTTTTATTTAAATTTTATTATAATTTAAAAAAACAATTATTATTATTACTATTTTATTTTTATTATTTTTGGGATCGATAGAAGTAGGCCCTACTTTTACGTATCCTCTAGTACAATGAGGAATCAGACTCACGTAATTCTTTGGGTATAAATCATTTTGTGGGTTGATATATTTTAGTCATATAAGTATTGCATTATCAATTAATCTTAAGCTTTAGATAAGATCCTTATGACATTTAAGTGAGTCTTAGACCTAACATGAAAAGTCATTAAATCTACATTTTTTTTATTTTTACTAAAAGAGAATTGACTTATCAATTAACAATGCTTTAGATTTTTTTTTATTCAAGTGGATCTTAGACCCAACATGAAGAAAATTAAGTTTAAGATATATTATTTTTATTAAAAAGAATTAAAAATTAACAATTTATTAAATAATCTTTAACTTTAGATGAAATATAACATTCAAGGACCCAAAATGAAAAAAAAAAAGGTTTGCATTTCTATTTTTATCAATTAAGAAATTAATTTATCTTATAGCTTTAGAAAAAAAAAATGATATTCAAGTGGGTCTTAGACCCAACATGGAAAAAAAACCCTACATTTTTATTTTATTGTTACTAAAAGAAATACCAATAACAATTTATTACATTTTAGATACAATTTTATAATATTCAAGTGAGTGCCTAGACCCCAACATGAAAATCAATAAATCTTATATTTATTACATTATTATTATTATTATTATCACTATCATCATTATCATCATCATTATCATAGTTATTATTATCATTATTATTATTATTATTATTAGTATTATTATTATTATTATAATCACTATTATAATTATCTTATCATCATTATTATTAGTATCATTATTTTTATCATTATTTATTATTATTATCATTATTATTATTATTATTATTATTATTATTATCATTGTTATCATTATCATTATCATTATTATTGTTATTATTATCATCATCATCATCATCATTATATTATCATTATTACTATTATTATTATTATTATTATTATTATTACCATCATTATCATCGTATCGTTATCATTATCATTATTATTATTATTATTATTATTATTATTATTATTATTACTATTACTATCATTATCATTATCATCATCATTATCGTTATCATCATTATTATTATTATCATTATTATTATTATTATTATTATCATTATCATTGTTATTAGTATTATCATCATTATGATTATTATTATCATTATCATTATCATTATCATTATCATTTCATTATCATCATCATCATCATCATCATTATTATTATTATTATCATTATTTTAATCATTATTAATATTATTATTATCATCATTAATATTGTTACGGCTTGACCGTAACTCATGATCTTCTTGACCTAAGTGGTACTTAGGATCACCTCGACTTCATCAAGTCTTGTGCTCGATCCTAGAGGAGGGCAAAAAACTCTCCAGTGGGTACTTAAGGATGCCACTAGGTCGAGAAGATCAGGAGTTACAATCAAGCCGTAACAATATCATTATTATTATTATTATTATTATCATCATCGTTATCATTATCATTGTTATCAGTATTATCATCATCATTATTATCATTGTTATAGGTATCATTATTATTATTATTATTATTGTCATCAACATCATCATCATTATTATTATCATTATTATTATTATTATTATTATTATCATCATCATTATTATTATCATTATTATTATTTTTACCATTATTATTATTATTGTTATCATTATCATTATATGTAGATGCTCATATTTACCTAAATTAATGGTACAGGAACCTCTGATAGAGCTCAAATCAAGCAATATGGATATTAGCTTGGCATTTGTGGCTGTTATAGAAAGCAATCTTGGGTATATCTTCATTCTTTCATTTTTCTCCTTTGCATATTGCTATATGACTCTTTATTCTTCAGTCGTTGCGTGATATTTTCGTTCTCTGCATTTCTTGATATGAATTTTTTGCTTGTGGGTCTGAATGTTTTTGGTTTGGTGATGGTAATGATGATAGAGCAGGATGGAAAATGTTTTGTTCACTGCTTATTAATCTTTTGTTTATGTTTTGTTTAATAATATATATTAATATCAAATATGTTTCCTTAGGCCATATAACAGTAAGCTTTAGATACTAACACGAGTTGATAACTTCAAATATTGTGAAGCCGAAGTTCCAAGTTTTTAAGAATAAGTTTCCTATTAGTTTTCCCCACTGGATGTCAGAAATATATTAGCATAGTAGAGAAAAGTGTAGGGCTTGACAAAATTGGTTGACTGCTTTAGGGACTAGGTGAGTGATATTGCGCGAAGGGAAAAAGAACAATTTAATAAGTTAATTGGTTGTTTGAAGTGAGCATGACCAATACAAATTTAGAAGCTTTTATTATTACACTGCCATAGTGTTTTAATATCATAACTCTTTAAGCCATATCCCCATCTATTTTGTTGCTTACTTGCTTTTATATGCCTTGCCATGTAAAATTCTAATTTTCCAAAAAGCATAATCATCTTTATTATGTCTTTGCTAAATATTTTTGTCCTTTGAGATATCTTTATTGCAGTTGCTGGAATTAAGTGTTGAAGATCTAATTGCTAAAGGAAATTCATATCTTTCAGCTAGCCAGAATACTGCAAGTAAATTGCTGGAAAAGGTTTTCAAGGTCTGGCCTTTGCTATGCCATGATGATAGAAAAAAGAAACCTGTGATTTATGTAACAACTCTCTGTCGCCACAGTACTACATACAACTCCATACAAAATAGATAATAATAATAAAAAAAAAAACTAGATATATAATGTCTTTCATAATATGAAGTATGTACAAGGTATGAAATAATAAAATATACAAGCAATAGAATATACAAAACCCAAGAGGGAGACAAAAACAAAACTCCCTACAGTTGGTTGACTATACAATACATACATCAAACTCAAAAGAAAAGAGCTTCTAGAAGAGCTCTACCCATAAAAGGCCTTCCACATTTCACTGAGTCTTCCACCATCAACTGTGGGAAGCCGGATCTGCTAAAGTCTCTCCCTCTGCTCCCACACTAAAATGACGTGATCATCACAATCACAGCAACATATAACAACAACAGCAACCACAACAACCATACCAAAACAAAATAGCAAGGCCAGGGTAAGCTTACAAAATAAAACCAACATATAATATGCAATCCCATAAAATCAAGCCATCAACATACCAATAAGGAAATCCAATTTGTCTAGAAATGGGTTTACGTACATTACCACAGAACACACCATGCTTTCAACCCCTACATGTCAATGAATGAATAACACGACTTTCAAGAAATTTTCTACATTTCGAGTGATCAGCCATGTCTTACCCCCTACCATGGCCTTCTAAGCACCATTCAAGGATTGTCAAAACTCTGATCAATGGATAAGCTTATGATTGTTAGGATAAATGAATGTGGGTGGTGGTATACCGCGACACAAGGCCTGCACTACCTTGGCTCCCTGTGGGATTACCCATCCATTCATCCTATAGGCTCAGCTTTCAGACCCCACTTCTTATCCAGGCACTAGGCTGGAGGCTCATCTGAGCCGCAGCTCTGTTCACCTCCAACTTCTATGCTTACCTGCATACGGCATGAGGCCCATACAACCTCAACCAACAGCATATGCATGTATCCATGAGCCACAACAATAACAACAACTCAACCATAATCATTCGTTAATATATATATATATATATATATATATATCACATCATCACACCACATGGCCTACTCAGTACTACCTGTGGTCCAACAGTCACCATTAACCTCATGCAGGCCCAATCTAGCCTCTTGCATGGTCAAAAGGTAAGGTTTTATCCAAGCAGCACATACCTCGTGAGAATTCTCACACAACATTGGGATCTACATCCCCTGTGAGACATCTCACCACAATAACACAACATAACCAGAGAAAGTTCTATCTAAGCAACCTTTCACCTAACTACTACTTTTTAAAAATTTTATCAAACAAATTCACAATAATAATAAAGAAAAACCAAAAGCTAGTTTAGAAAACCATTTAAACATCCAATTATCTTAAAATATACATTTGACATCCATAGGAGTCCATAAAGTCATCAACAACCAACAACAATAATAATAAAGTAAAGAAAATCCTATTTTTCTCTGGCTGAGCATAAATTTCGTCGCTAAGTGAGATTTCTGTCACTAAGCGACCGTCGTTAAGCGAGAATTCCATCGCTAAGTGACATACTTCCAAGGAAATCCATCGCTAAGCGAGTACCTACAGAGAATCTGTTTCAATATTCGTTGCTAAGCGACAAGTGCGATCTTTTTGTTCGCAAATCAACGACCAACAACCCTTTTGACCAAATCAATCAACACCAAGCATCACAAAACAATTATAATTACTTCTAATATCTTTCTGACTGATTATATAACAATTTCTTCCACAAATCATCCACAAATTTCAAAATCCTCTTTCCAAACCCATTTTAATATCAAAACCCACATACACAAGATATTCACAGAAATCAACTGATTCCAAAGCATTAAATCTACATATCAATAGCCACAAACACATAATCAAGCAATAGTAAGCTTCCCTTACCTCTAAAAGTCTCAGAATTTGAATTTAGGTTCTTGAAGAAACTGGTGTCTTGAGCCAAAACCTTCTACAGATTTATTCCTTCTCTCACCACAATCACTCAACTAAGTTTAAAACTCTTTTACAACCTCACAAGCTTAAGAAATTCTAGAGAGAGATAAAGAGAAAAGGAAGAGATGAGATAGAAAGAGAATGAGAGAATGGGAAAACTTTTCCCCCTCTCCTATTTTTATACTCGACCTCCCAGAGCTCTCACACAGACCTTTAGCCAACTGAGGCCCAAATCTCACCAAGCCACTCCCCTTATTTCAAAACTAGTTTAACTTAACTATTTTTCCTCAAAAGTCCAAAATCACACTCACAACACACCCACATTGGCTCAAGCACATATCTCAAGTTTTCTAAATTCAAACCAGAATTTTAAACATACAATACACAACTATCACCACATACCACGTGCCATACATAATAACAATTCATTTATTTCTTTTAATCACCTATATTACATATCAATTTTCTACTTTTTAGTTATTAAAGCACTTAATCATGCATTAGGAAAAACAAGATGTTACAATTTATATTATCTGTAAGCTGTTAAACTAAATCTTTCATGTAATTGCTGCTTAGAATGATGAGGCTTAGGTAATTTTGACAGTAAAGTGGTTTCTCATGTCTTCCTTAACCGATCAAGATGTATATAAATTTTTTCTATAATAATGCACTTGAAATGCTTGATGATGACGAATGTACTTTGAATAACCATGTAGCATGCGTCAGTTTGTTATTTTCTAAGAAGAAATGTGTAAATGATTCTTAAAAGTTGTAGAGGATGGACATATTTTGTTAAAGTCTGGCAAGCTTTGTAAACTTGCAACATAATTGACACTAAAAGGTTAAGCTACGATGTTATTACTTCATTAATATGCATATATATAGTTCTTAATATTCAAGTGTAGAAATGGGTGTGGTAGCCTTTTATGTTAAGATATACCATATCCTATCCTACCAATGATAGGGTTCAGTAATATGCTACATAGGTCTATGAACAGTGCCTGTGGTTTTGGGAGAGACTAGAAAAGGACTTTGTGGTGTGTCTTTATATATTACCATAGTCTAAAAGGATTTCTCTTAGTTAGCCACTGTTGTTCCAAAGGCCAGAGCGGTGAGCTTTGAGGATTTGTGCGCTAGCTCATTTGTTTCAATGTTTCACATGTGGCATGTGTGCTAGCACCTATGTTTTTCTAATAAAATTATGCATATTATTATTGAATTTTAATTTCATTTTCCATATGCTTAGTAATAGATTTGTATCAACGTTCGTACGTAACTAATTTATTGAATTTTTTTTATTCCAACAAATTTGAATTTTTTTATCTAATTAATTTTTAATTTATTTACATGATGGAAAATAGTTTCAATCTATATATATTTTTTAATCATGTTCATGAAATTTAAAATCTAAACAAGTTTTATGCAAATCATTATTCCTTGCTTATTTTGATACCATTAATTATGTAAATTGATTAACATAGGAATTGTAGATAAAATGTGACTTGTGTATAAATATTTTGTATGAAAAATATTAACATTTGAATTAAATAAAAAATTATACTTTATTATAATTAAAACCTTTATATAATATTTGGTGTTATAATAATTTGAATATGATATTCTTTATTTTATTTTTAAACAACTAATTTAATAAAGTTCTTTTCTCTAAAGGGATTTGATTTTTATTTAATTACATGAAAGAAAATTAAATTAATTTCGTTGTTTATTTTAACTTATGTTTGTAAATTTTAAATTTTAAATCTTTTTAATTTTGAGCTAAACCCACTATTTCTTTTTTATTTATCATCTTATCTAATTAATTTATTGAAGAATTTATTTTATATAAGAAAATTGAAAATTTCTTATTAATGTTAATATCTAAATGTAAATTGATTAATATAGAAAATTACAAATAAAATATAACACACAGGGTTCATTATTTTTCAAGAAAGTTCAATAATATCTAAATTACTAGGGAAATAATAATTTATTTTAATTTCAATACTTTTTGTATTTCATTATTTTTAAAAAATAGTATAAATATATTTCTATCTTATTTACTTCCTTTTCATCTAACTAATATATTATTTTTTATTTAAATAAATTTGAATTTTCTTTACCTACTTAATTTTGATTTAATTACATGACAAAGATTGAGTGTTTAAGCGTTTGTTTCAAGTGCAACTTATTACTTGCTATCTTATATGTTATTATTTGATTAGTTGCTTTAAAATTTCTTTGGTTTGCATGCATGGGTGTGTTTACCTCAAATTTACTATCATTTTTTTCTTTGCTCATAAGAGAAGGCGTAGCTATAACATTGAAATGTGTAGGCTTATTTTAATTTGGCTTGTAGAATGCATGCCGAGAGTATCCTCATGTGCGACATTTTTGTGCTAAATTACCATTCTCTTCCACCTCCATGAGAAGCACTATAGCCAGCTAAAAAATATTTGGATTTTGTTAAAATTTAGAATTATTGCTTAGCTGGTTTGATTATCATGGTTTCTTATCTGTTATTTCTATTCTATATTATCCCTCTATCACTCTCATTTATGGTTTCGATGATATGTAGTGCCACTGTTATGTATCTGACTCCCTAGCTCCATGTCTCAAGTGGGGCATCGCATCTTGAGTTTCAGATTACTGTCATGCAAATAATAAAACTGAAATGTGAAAATTTAGAGAAAAAACTTCAAGCTGGGCCAGTGACTCTTATGTTAACCTTGTGGTTTTTTAATTATTTGTTGTCTTTCCCTAAAATAAATTAGTTTAGTTTTTTATTTGGCATTACGGAAGAGTCACTCTTAAATTTCAGTTATGTGATTCAAATATAATTGATCTATGCTTTGTATGAATTATTGGTTCATAGAGATCAGGTTCGAGAGTGTATAATAACAAAACTCGAGGTGTGACTAATCAAATTTAAATCTTACCAAAAAATTGATAGTATAATCAATTTCAATGGAGCATAGGTCGTTCCTAGATAAAATCGAGCTTAAACAAACAACAAATAATTGAGGATAAGCGTTTAAAATAAACTGAACTAAATTCATAAACTAATTATATTTGTCAAAAGATGAGATGCAATCAAGATTGTTACGATAGAGAATATGAAGGAAAAATTGTAAGCCTCAAACCCATAAATTTCATTACCTCTGCAACTCCACACCTTGATTCTAGAGGGCATAAACAAATCATATTCTTAGGTAACTTTATCCTTTAATATATTCGATTTGTGAATTGATTTCCTGGAGACTTGATCGCTTCTCTAATGCGACTTTATCACAAATTATGTAATTTGAACGCTTTTGCTATGTGTGATTAGATTCTTATACATGATGGGCTCACTTACTCAATTGTTTACTTTTTTAATTGCAATTTCAATAAATAAATAATAGAGAAGTGTAGATACAAGGTATTGATGTATGCGTAAAAAGATAGACATGTGGAGTTTCGGGTAACTAATAATGTTAATAAATTATTAGTAATAATTATTATTATAAGAAAAAAAGAAAAGTAAAGCCAAAATTGTGAGCATGACAGTATGTCGTGGGTCAATAGAAATTGGGAGTTCAAGTGAACTATTAGTTTCAAAGGTAAAGATCCCTACACAACCTAATAACTAAAATACTTTTACACAGATATTAAGAGAAATTTATTTTAACCGCCACATCATGAATAAGATAATGTGGTAAAATGATTAATTTTTTTTTATTTTGTTTGGTAAAATGATTAAATATTATTAAATGTCTATGTACAAATGTTATATAGATGATAATGTATATAAATTAAATTCAATTTTGAATTATTATTATTAATTTTTATACTAAATTTAACTAACTCTTAGGTATAACCAAAAAAAAAATATTATATGTCGCACAAAATGCTTAAACTTGACATAGTAAAATAATTTGACAGCTCATTAATTAGATGTACCCATAGGAATGAATGTTTTAAAAATGAATATGAGATTTATGAAAAAGAATAATGAAAATAGATTAATTAGTTATATTATATATATATATATATTTTTGTTATGTGGTGAACACGAGGAGGAGCGAAAAAGAGCTCCGATAGGCTTTCACGGTGGCAGCGAACATCTCTGGTGGTAGCACTTACAAAGACTCTGATACCTAAGTCAATAAGATCATAAAAAGAATGAGTGAGAATGGGAGAATTATTTGTGCCTGATGAGTGTAAAGTCCTTTACATAGAGTATTTTGGATGGAAAAATCGTTAAGAAGAGGTGTCACATGGTGGCGTACATTTGGATGCCTCATTAGGCATTTTTTCTTATCGTTAGGTGTTTTCCTTACTATGTCGGGGTGGCATAAGACTGCAATCGGGGTGAACAAGACAATATCGTCGGAGATGTGGAAGACCATGTTAATCGAGATAAGTGAAGTTGACAATTTGTAAGTCAGGTGAGAGAGCGAGTCAACTCAAGAGAATAGTGTCCAAACAATCCCCAGAATGTGTATATCTATATCTATCTATCTATATATTTATTTAATTAACTAGCAGATACTAGAAGATGTAAATATATTTATTTTAGCTACTCTTATTTTATTATAGTTGTTTATTTTAGATGAAAAGACAACAATACCCTGGCAACGCCGAGTTGAGACACTAGTTCATTACAAAGAGAATTAAAGGGGTTGCTAGACCATCAAATGGTGTTTTAGAAAGAAACATCAGAAGCAAGTGTGCTTTAGAAAGGTGCTTCAAACAGGTACTTTAGAAGGGTTCATCAGAAAGCAGAAGAATTTAAGTTTTGCAAAAAATTGACAGTTGTATCTGACATGTCATGACACATATCTCTGCTACTTCCAATGGCTAGTTTTCTCTACTGAACATATATGGAAGACATCCTAGCCTTTTGATTCTCATATGGAAGTCAACTAGGAAAAAGCACAAGTGAAATACAAAAGAGATAATCCAAGTCCTCTGTGTGACGCATTTTGAGCTGAAAAGAAGAGCTTCCATACTCAAAATTCTCTGTGTGAGAAATTTTCTGTAAAGAACAAATTAACACAAGAAGGGGGGTTGAATTGTGTTAAAGCAAATTTTCGCAATCCTTTAACTAAGCAACGTAATGATTGAAGTAAGATCTGAAAGATTTTCAAAACGTTTCAAAAGGCAGACGAAAGTTAAAAGATAAAAACTAAAAGGCACATAGATTTTATACTGGTTCGTCTCACCCTAGAGACTACGTCCAGTTCTTGGCAACAACCAAGTTCCACTAACTTTACAAGTTACAAGTATTCTTTCCACAAGCCTCTTCAGACTTAACCCAAGTAGTCTTTCACTTGCCTCTCTAAACAAACACCCAAGTATTCTTTAAAACAAAGCCTCTTCAGGCTTCAACCAATCTCGTAAAGAAAAAGATTTATGTGAGTTTACCTCACTAGGTTTAACGTCTTATCAGACGAATATAAATTGAAGTACAAGACAGATTTTCAAACTGAGTTTACAAAGATTTTTTCTTTTCTCAAAGCAGTTATGAATTTATAAAATCAGCAGCAATTATATCAAATAACACTTGTAATTTCGACAACCGCTTGAAAGAGGTCTTTTCTTCTATTTATAGGCTTATCCAAAAGTATTCGTTGAGAATTTTGTTGGAGACGGCCTTCGTCTAATGAAAAGAGTCGTTGGAGCATTAAATGCAACATTTAATGCTTTTTACCAACTTGTCATATGATAAGATAAAGCAGTCTGCTTATCTTTTCTATTTTTGTACTCAATCTTGTAGCAGTTGTCATGTTCACTTTCCCGTTTTGACATTCGCACGCAAATTCCTTCTTTTTCGCTGATTTTCCTTGAGAGTAGGTACATAGGCTTTATATATTTTAAGGTAGCTTACGCTCTGATTGATATGCGGATCATTTTAGAACGTTGTCATCGTCTGTAAACTTTGTTAGTTACGAAGTTTATAAAAATAAAGATAGACGATATTCAATTGAAAAACATTAGACGATATAATGCGAACTAGAGATCAGACGATAATGTGAGCAAGAGATTAGACGATAAAGTGAGCACATAAAATTTTAGGTGTTTGTTATTATCAAAATATTTGAGGGCTACAAATTCGTCCTTTGTCTTAACATTGTCCACTCCTACATTTGTAATCACAATACTTATAAGCATATAGGAGTGTGAAGAGGTGTCCAAATTGTCAAAAATCCTGTCTGCTGGGAGTTGGTTTGGTGCTATTTTCTTTTGTGTAGTAGATAACTACATAAAGGACTTTGTATCTTGTTATTGTATTCCTTCAGACCAAGTGTGTGGTGTTGAAAAAGAGTAGAGTAGTGTGCTACTACTATTGTTGGTGTAAAGTGAGTTGTTCCTCCCAAGAATCAGTGTGATTCTTTGGTTGAGAAGAACTTGTGAAAAATTATTGTAAGTTGGTTATTGGTGAAGTGAAAATCTCACAGGGTTGTGGGGACTGGATATAGCCCATTAGTAAGGGTGAACCAGGATAAACTCTCGTGTGCACTTTCTCTTTTTCTCATTTATTGATTAATTCTTCACTTTTATTCTAACATTTGCCCCCTATTTGGTAGAGATGATTTTGTATGGAAATGGAGAAGAGAGGACGGAAATATGTGAGTAAAAATAAGTTTGGTTGTTTGGTGGAGATGAATTTGTAAGGGAAAAAGTTAGAAAGGTTGTCGAACCCATGGAGAAGTATTTCCTCACTTGGATATGCAAAAATGGAGCAGAGGGAGAGGCCATGTTACATTTTGTGGTGGTTTTTTCTGGCTGTTAAAAACAGCCAGAAAGTGTTACTTGGTGGCATTTTCTTGCATTTTCTAGCAGTTTTTAACTACTAGAAACATTAAAAAATTGACTATCGACTATAAAGCCACTATAGTCGACTATTCTAGGGCACTTTCTTTTTTATAATTATTTTTTTATTCATTTTTCTATTTCTCTCTTTTCTATTTCTCACTTATTTCTCTTAAACCAAACACATCTATTTTACTTCCATTTCTCTCACCTATTTCTATTCATATATTTCTCTCTTCTCTATTTCTATCCACTCTATTTCTCACCTATTTCTTTCCTTCTTACCAAACACACCATTAACTTATAATACTATTTTGTTCAAAAAGGTTCTGCATCAAATAGCCATATACTTAATTTATAAAAGATTTCTTTAAAGTATCTTTCATGATTTGCAATTCTATTAGTCAGAACCATTTCTATAAGCACAATAACTTATTCATATTTGAAAGACTTTGATTACACGAGAATTATAAAGATGTAGAATTTTCATTTTAAATAAATATTTTTTAGAAACCACAATTCAACTCCCTTTCTTGTGGTATTATTAGTCACTTCATGCATATCTTCCAGCAGATCCTATTCTTGCTCCTTTTATTCACTACTACTTTCTTGATCCACATGCACCTCAACCAAATGTTGATGCTCCGCCATTCTCACTTGTTTATGAGCCTGGTATGACGAATGGATGGTTAAGACTGTCTTTTTCATCCAGTAGCTCTGGGCACTCTGAGGTTGGGAGGTCAAATTCCCAATGGTCATGCTCATGGTTGATATTTAACAATTTACCACATATTGTCGTAATCTATTCTAACCCTTTTTATTTGATTTCTTTATCTAACTTTTACCAATCAATCTTGACTTAACTTCCTCTAAATTGATAAAATTAAGTTCTTGTGCATTGACTAGGCCATTTTGTCTTTACAAAATTATTCACTAAAAGTTTTATTTCTTTCCTTTTTACCCATCTACCAATCTAATCTTATATAATTATTTATTTTAAGCTTACCATTCACTTCCCTAGTAATTTAAATTCCTTCCCCATTATTCACTCACTCAATTACTTGATTTAAATTCAATGGATCAAAATTTTTCTGTATTCTAATTACTTGATTCAATTCTTATTTTAGTTGGATTGCTTAAGCTTTCCTAATTCTATCTATCACATAATGTCTTATAATCCATGACCTAAACTTCATCATTTTAGCACTTTAGAGTTCCAATTTCCTACATAGGAATGAGTAAAAATTTGAAGCAATTCCAATCCATCACAGCCAATATGGTTGTAGTACTCAACAACATTTCCAAGTCAAATCTTTCAAAATTTCAATCTATGAACACATGCATAATCATCTTCCAAGCAATTTCATCACAAACCATGCCATATCAACCATTCAAGCATCAATGAAAAATAACAAAATAGCAACCACATACCCACATCACAACCATAAGATTTCCAACACATTTTACAATTCAAATTGCATCAAAATACAAGCTAATGAGATCTAGGGAACTAATCCCAATCCTTTGAGCCATTTGTGATCCAAAAAGTGAATTAAAACCCCTCATCTCCCTTACTACTATTCAGCTAAACAAAAAAGAAGAGGAAGAACAAGTTGCTCCTAGTCCATGTCCAAGATATAATGGAGAAGAATGAGTGTGGTCGATGGAGATGAGTAAAATCCCTTGGAACTTCTTTGATTCTTTGAGAGAAAGAAAAGAAAATTTGATGGAGGAGTTTGGTGTGTGTGTGTGTGTGCGTCAACTAGAAGGAAAGAAAGGAAGAGAATGAGCTTAAGTTGTCTACTTATGGATCAAGTAAAAATAAATGGTGAAAAATAAGCCAAGTTTTACCTAAATGAATAATTATTATAATTAGTAATTTGAACTTAAATTTAAATTTAAATTTTAATACTTGTCCATAAGTAGAGCTGGCAAAATTGGCCTGGCCGGCGGGCCGGCCCGATAGGCCAGGCCAGGTTGGGCCATTAAATGTTTGGCCTAATAAAAACTTGGCCAAAATGGCCCGGCCCCATTGGCCTGTCGGGCCAGGCTAGGCCACAAAAAAACTGGCCCGAATGAAACTGGGCCTATTTGGCCCGGTACTATATTTTTTTTTTCTTTGTAAAATATACAAAAAACTAAGAAAAAAATAGTCACGGGCCATTTTGGCCCAGCCCGATGAGCTGGGCCGGGCCACCAAAAATGTAGCCTATTAAGAATTCAGCTCGTCCCGCTTTTGACACTTGGCCCGTCAGGCCAGGCCGGGCCGGCTGGCCCATTTGACAACTCTATCCATAAGTTAGTTAGATAAATAGATATATGGTAAAAATCTGATGGACATGGTAATTAGAATGGGCTGGCCGAATGTGCCATTCAAGGGCCCAAAGGGTATTTTTGTTATTTTAAAACTAATTAACGGTAATTAAGGTATTTTAATTAAATTCTATTAAAAAAATGTCCAAACTAATAAAATAATTTATAAAATTATTTCACACTTAAAAATATAATTTACATAAGGCTTAAATATGTTTTAAGTCCCTGTAAATATGACTCTATTTGGTTTTAGTCCTTGCAAAATTTTTTGTTAGTTTTAGATCTTTTACATGTTTTTAGTGTTCTTTTTAGTCCTTACCATTAACTCTAGTTAATTTATTGTTGACATGACTAACAAAATAAAGAATATTAATTACAATAATTAAGATAATGAAGAATATGTTAAATTAAGATAATTAGATTATTTTAGGTGTGTAATTCAATTTAATAATGTATTTATTATTTTATATAAATAAGGTAATTACATATAATTTACTTTTATAATTTATTTTTAATTTTTAATATATTATGAATAGTGATTTTTATTTCTTTAAAAATTGTTCTTACTTTTCAATTCATTAATTTACTTTTAAATATTGTACTTTTTAAAAAAAAAAATTATAATTTACTTGGAAACTTATAATTTACTTTTAATATCTTACTTTTGTCTTTTGAAAATTTGCAGATATTACAAGAAGGAGAAATGCTTGGTTAACTCGTAAATCAAATTCTTTTTTTAAATTTTGCATAAAAAGGATATACATGGATATCTTTCTATATATCATTTATATTCCTAGGATCAACACACAACTTTTTCTTGAATCAACAAACAAAATTTTAAATAAATTCATTTATAATAATGAAGCAAATGCAGAAAGAACTGATAAAACAAATCAAAGTATAATTCAATTTATTTCAATTATACACAAATATTTAATACTATGAATATAAATTCACAGAATTCTTGTGACGTCTCCTTTTTGTCACAAGCATATGTATTTTTAAATTATTACAAACTCGAATTATTAATATACATAAGTTGAGATCTGTTTTTCAATATCATGGAATTTTTTTTTTAGCAAAATCACTACTTGTGACATATTAAAAATTAATTATATTACAATCAATCAAAATTAATGAATTGAAATGTAAAAATAACATCAAAGTAATATATTAAAAGTAAATTATAAACATCTAAGTAAATTATTTTTTTCTAAAAAATATAATGTTAAAAATAAATTAGTGAATTGAAAAATAAGAACAATATTAAAACCAATAAAAATCACTGTTCATAATATTTTTAAAATTAAAAATAAATTATAAAAGTAAATTATATATAATTACCTTATTTATATAAAATAATAAATACATTACTTAATTAAATTACGCACCTAAAAATAATCTAAGTATCTTAATTTAAAATATTCTTCGTTATCGTAATTATCTTAATTGATATTTTTATTTTGTTAGCCATGTCCAGTAATAAATTAACTAGGTTAATGGTAAGGACTAAAAAAGAACATTAAAAATTAACAAAAAAATTATAAAGACTAAAAGTAAAGTCATATTTACAGGGACTTAAAACATATTTAAGCCTTTACATAATTTTTCTAAATTAAAAAATATGTTGATTGAGCTTATATAGTCAATTAAGGGTATTTTAGTCATTTTATCCAAAAATTGGATTTGAAAAATTATTAAATAAAAGGGACACATCAATATTTAATAATCAAGTCTGAAGTCATATAAAATTGGCTTGATACCAAGTGTAAGAAAAATAATACCAAGAATGACATTTTATATGAATTTAGAACACTAATTATTAAATTATTTGTTGCAGACATGACCAAATGTATTGAGAATTGCCTATGCCCTACACGACTCTGGATTTAAGAAGCCAAGCCTTCCTTCACATGATCACACGCTTTGAATTCTAGGTTTTTAATAGGGAAAATTGTAGAGGGCAATTGTATATCGAGTTGGCAAAGGAGCCTAGTCACGCTATTTATTAGTCCTAGGCACCTCTCATTATCGGCCTAGTGGTTATGATGTTTGACGTATTAATCTATTTTCTTGTTATTACGCTAAAAATGATCAATCACATATTCATTAACCATTTAAAGTTAAGTTTGTAATAGAGAAAAATTTACTTGCTATTTTCAAAATAAAAAAGCAAATAATAAATAATAAATGAATTAAAATAAAATAAATTAGATAATTGTCAAGATAAGTGTCAATGTAATTAGGTGTTACGAGCACAATTGTTTTCTTTTCTCCCCATCTGAAAAATTACGAAGGTCCTATTGAGGAATCAAGAGGTTTTGGTTGAGGAAAGACCATAAAACCATCAACTCTCTCGTTTGTGACATTGGTTCTTCCATGCTAGGAAGGTGATCAATAGCTATAGACCTAGGTATTTGTTCTAATCCTTAATAATCAAATATATTGTAGATCCTAAGGCTTTTGGTTAATTGTTCCAAGATATATGCTTGTAAATTTTTTGACTTCCATGTAAAGAATAAAGTATACTAAATAAAGATTAAAATTCCAACTATTTTTTCTTGATATGAGTTGAATACATACCTCTATATCAATGGGTGCATTAGTCGTATGATTAGTCTCAGACAATTCGCCCTATTCAGATCATCTATTAAGGTATGATTAGTCTCACCTGCAGAACCACCTTAACACTTTGTTGGGTTAAGAGAGAAGCAGAGAAGAAAGAAGAGAGATTGAGTAAAGAATGAGTAGATTTTTAAGGTACTTGGATTAAAAGAAGTAGGAAAAAAAGTAAAAGAGAAAAAAAACTAAGTATATATTGTAAAGACATATAACATATTTATATAGTTCAAAATTACAGGCTAGATAAATCATTTTAATTTTTTATTGGCTTTTCTCTCAAAATCTCCATGCATAAGAAAAGATTTTTTTTATGTGGGTCCCACCATTATTCTCTCACTTCTGTCTTTTCTTAAACAACAAAAACTTTATTCTCTCATATATTTCTTTCCCACATACTTCTCTCCAAAAATCCACGAAACAAACAATGTGTAAGTGTCACTTATAGTAGTATTAATTATTTTATATACCTTATACACACCACAACGAACTTAAATCCTTATAATTTAATCACATCACTACTACTCTAATCTAAAATATCAATCACATGGGAAAGAATTATGTGTCACTCATAACACCACATGTGAAACAAAACTCCAAAACTACCTTATTTCTTAATCAAGCACATACTTTATGAGAATTTAATTGACTTGAATGAGCAACACCACTTTGAACACTGTATTCATTTCTAAGAGTCACTGCTCTGCGTTTATAACTTTAACGGCTTTCAATTGATATATAAAGCAGTTGCAATCCTCTAAGATAATTTTATTAGATTTAAAATATTGGAAAAGAAGTACATCTAATCTAATGCATAAATTCATCAACAAAAGACAAGGTCGATATTTTACCATTAGTCTTTTATTGTAACTTTTGGTTAACAATGTTACCGACTTTTCTACCTTCTGACAAGTTGAATTTGTGTGCGTTTAATGGGGCTTAGCAGTGTCCTCATTGTCATGTTGACTATTGTGGTGATGGCTATACTCCTTGTAAACCCACATCAATTGGAGTCAACATTTTCTACTTGTCCATATATCTAGTTGCATTTGGTTATGAGGGGCACCAACCAACCTTAGCAGCATTTGGTGCAGACCAATATGATGAGAAAAATCCAAAAGAGAAGAGTTCAAAAGTAGCTTTCTTCTGTTATTTTTAATTTGCCCTCAATGTTGGTTCTTTGTTCTCCAACACTGTATTAGTCTACTATGAGGATATAGAGAAGTGGACCATGGGTTTCTTGGTATCATTGGTCTCTGCTGTCATAGCCTTTTTGTCTTTCTTATCAGCAACTCCAAGATATAGGTATGTAAAGCCATGTGGAAACCCAAAGGTGTGGGTTGCCCAAGTATTTACAGTTACAGTTGTTAGGAAATGGGATGTTGCTCCAGCCAAGGCAGAAGAACTTTTTGAGGTTGATGGTCCACTATCTGCTATAAAAGGTAGTAGAAAGATTCTACACACCTTTGATTTTGAGTAAGCATTGAGATTTTAAAAACAAATTATGATTACAAATGATTGTTTTCTTTCATAATAACATTTGGACCAACAAATAACATAACTGTACAATCTTTCTGCAAAAGTATTATTTGCCAAATTGCGAATGATTCAAGAACCAAATAATTAGAAATCACATTCATGATTAAATATATACTGATTTACTTGCTTCATTTGGGGATGTTTGATTTTTCCATATCAAGTGGAAGAACACATTAAGCTGTGTTTTTTACACCTGACTGTATTTAATTAGTACACCTACTTGATAAACATAATTATTGAAAAATTGAAACTTATATCTGTCGTTTATTCTTAATATCAGGCAGATTCATGGACAAGGCACAACAATTAAAGAGAATAAGGAGCATGGTCCAAAGAATCCACTGGCGGCATTTGTTGGGTACCAACGTATCACGCAGCTAAAATATGAGATGAAAAAAATAAAAATTAACACACAATATTTAACTGTGAAAAATCCTCAATTGATAAGGGAAAAATCACGGACAAGACTAGAAAAATAATTTTACTAAATGGAAGAAAAATTACAACTTCTCTAAATATAAGGAGAGAACAATTACACACCCTCTCTTATAATAGGAGAATACAACTAGAAAATACTCCTAAATTGTTTTCTCTCAGAAATGGGATACAAAACTCGTAGAAGGCTTTTGCTATTTATAGGCCAAAGTCTTGAGCTTGAACATTTAATATCTCCACCCTCCAACCAATCTCCTAGCATTCGTAGAGGTAGCCAAAAAACTTTTCATCCTTCCTTTGTTGACTTTTATGCCACAAAAATGGCTTTACTTTACGTTTCACAGCATTGCACTGTGACTCAAGTTGAGGAAGCCATGTTAAGAATGTTACCCATTTGGCTATGTACCATTAATTACTCAATTGTATTTACACAAATGGCTTCTCAACTTTTTGTTGAGCAATGGGATATCATGAACTCTAACATAGGAAGTTTTCAATTGCCAGCAGTCAGCATCTCTGTGTTTGACATCTGCAATGTCCTTGTACGCACTGGAGCTTATCGCTAAATCCTTGTTCCATTAGCTGTAAGATTAAGTGGTCATCCAAAGGAAAGTGAGCTTCAAAGAATGGGAATTGGCCTAATTATTGGTATGTTGGCAATGGTTGCATCTTGTGCCACAGAGATTACATGACTCAGAGATCAGACATATTATTCATGTCCAGAAATGTAGTAAACCAAAGGAAAAGAAAGAAAAAAAATTAGGGTCTGTTCAGTTAATTAAGTAAATGTTTGCTATTTTGTTTTTTGATTTTACAAGCAATTGCAAAAATGTAATCTTGTTCTCAGTTTTATCCACCTACACAAACTAATCTGTGCTAGTGTTTATCATCCAAACCTCAACAGGTACCACTTCATTTTTATTTTTTTTCATATATTACTTGATAATCTTATCTTGTATTTTCATACAAACTCAAAATGTTAATAAAGATAGTACCGATAAGCATAACCTTCGAATGTTAAAAACAGTACATTTGTTAGCCATCAGCAAATTAAAAAAAAAAATGCAATGTCAATATGGTTGACTTGGAAGTGATGTACACATGGAAAAGTAGGCATATGATGAAAAGAAAGGTTAAGATAATTAAATGTTCATTGAGACTATTATTTGGTGTTAAACTTTGTGTATGACTATTTGTTATGAATAGAGAAGTATGTGATTGTGGTGTCATAGATATGATGAATATGAGATTGTGATAATTGTCCTTGGTTGTGAATTATTTGATTATATTGATTGAAATTATGGTTAAACTTTGGTTAGATGAAATTGGTATGAGGATGTATTATGTAAATGGCTTACTCGGAAGCCTATGTTTATGTTCATAACATGAATTTTGGAAATTGGTTGAAAATGTATCAACTATATGAAGAACCAACATGTGTATAATGTTAATGTTCTAGTTGACATGGCTATGCAAAGTATGTTATGGAACATAGTGGACATATGTTATGGTAAATATATGTTATACTATATGCATAGATACAACACAGCGGGCAAGTACATGGTGTATCTGACCAGTCTGCAGATTCGACTGGTAATGAGAATGGGTTTTTTTCTTATGGTCAATATAATGCTTCCCAGTCTTTTTCTTTTCCTTATAGCTCATGAGTCATAACAGCATAGTTGCCATTAAAAGATTGCAGAGAACTGTCATGGCAAGGAAGGGAGACAGCATGAAGGCTCTTCCATGAGAAGCATTGAAGAAGCACTACAGTGTTGATAGTCACCAACAGGTCCAACACTATCTTTGGTAACACCACATATGTACAGTTAGGTTGTCTGATTCACAACAAAAAATATTACTGTTCGCAATATAGATTATCTGATTCACAAGCAAAAATAGCCAAATTGACAAACAAAACTGAACCAAAGGCGCTGGATGTATTGGAACACTTTGGGTAAATTGATAATAAAAGTCGAAGGACCTGCACTAACCACGCAATCAAATATTTAAGTTCAATTTACCTCACCTTATATACTTGTCATATAGTTATTACTCTGCATCTAAAAGACCCATTTATCATGAAAAGACAAAGGTCCAAACTCATTTCTAACTTTTTTCCTTCCCAAAAACATTTTGAATTATGCTCAAAGGATAATATAAGGTCTACAAGCAAAATCATAAGAAACTTGTTTCCAACAAAGGAGAAACTAAAGACAACGATCCAAGCATGCCATGCACCGCATCATTTAGCCTCTGAAATGAAGAGGGAAATGTGCTGGGGGGTTTGGCAATAGCTTCTGTTTATTGACGTACCCTATTATTTATATCCACCTGATGGAAGAGAAATCTAACCAACAGTAACTTTGCATTAAGAAAGAAAACTAAAAATTATTAAACTAAGTAAAAACTAAGGACGAGTGGATGTTAACAAAAAAAAAAAAAAAAAGTAACCCATCAATTTGGTTTTTGAAATCTCACTCTCTTTTTTAAATAGTCTTTAAATTAATAAAATTATATAAATAATTTCTAAAATATTAAAAATCATGTTATATAATTTTTCAAGTATTAAATTTTTTTTCAAATTAATCTTTTATCAAAAACTAAATTAATAAATATTTAATACTTTAAAAACTATTTATGTAATTTCATTAATTCAAAAACTATACAAGAGAGAGAATGATCTTTTAAAGTCTAAATTGATGATTTATTCAAAAGGAAAACACAAAACTCATTGATAACAGGCCCTAACAGCTGCTCCCAATTTTTGACAAGTTAACTTGGTCATGGACCAGGGACACAGTGTGGTCAACATACCCCTTAAAAGGATGGTCCTTGGGAAGGAGAAGAACTTGGCCAGAGACAGAGTGTGGTCAAAATACTCCTTATGAGGATGATCCTCGGGAACAAGCGTGCGAGACTTATCGAATTGCTTCTGAGCTTCATCTTTGTCCCCTAGGATGGTATATATGATACCCTTACAAAAGTAAGGCCTAAAATTTGTGGGGTTTAGATTCTCCAAGTCCTGATGCAACTCGAATGCCATAACAATATTCTCTTCAATATAGTTGATCTATATTGAAGTTTTCACGACAATTACGATGCAGGTGGTTTTCACGACAGGGGAGAAAAGGGTCTGGATCAGCGGGGGTGGGGACGGCGAGGAAGAGGCTCTAATGGACGGCAGCCTAACCGATGGAGAAGATGGAAAGGAGAGGGAAGAGGAGGATAAAGGTGTGAGGAATGGAGATGGAGAAGGGTAGTGGTTGAGCGAGAGCTTAGAGTGGCGCAATTTAGGAAGAGAGTTCATGGGTAACGCCCTAGAGGGAGAGGTAAGTGGGAACATGATGGAGGTACTACGATACAAAGAGGACGAGACTGGAGAGACCTCACCTAAAACTAAAAGCTAAAACCCTCACCCTCATCGGATTTATGATGCCAAAGTCAATAATGTTTTTGAATGATCAAAATTAAACGTAGTAGTTATATTTATTCATCAAACACAAACTACAATTTATAAAATCATATCCTAATATTTAAATTAAAGGCTAAATCAAATATGAAATAATTTTAAAAATAAAATCCTAACAAATCTAATAAGATATTACCTAATCAAATATGCGTTGATATAATCAAATCTAATAAAATATTCTCTAATTAAGTTTGAACTAATCTAAACAAATCTAATAAAATATAAAATATTATTTAATCAAATAACTAATTTTCTAATTTAAATTTGAACTCAAATTCAAATTCAAATTTAAATCAAATTCAAAATTTATTATTATGTAATTCCTTCGATGATTGAGCCAAATTTATTTGAATCAGTCCACCAAGTGTTTTCTTACCATTCTCGACCCCTTGTGATTAGACCAACAAGAATTTGAATAAGATCCGAATACATCTCTTTTTATATACTTAGACTATTCATTCTCGTATCATTACTTACTTTATATCATTTACTTTAGAAAAGTCAAATCCAAACATTATCTTTATAAATATATTCCGTTTGTATATAACTTGTATATATACACAATTTTTTAAAAAATATTAGTAAAGAAATATGTTTTAAAATACATTATGTAACTCGATAACACTTTAATTCCTAGAATTTTAATAAGATGTCAGCTTAGTGTCAGAAATTGTAACTTGATATTACTTTAGTCCCTGAAATTGTAACTTGATATCACTTTAATCCTTGAAATTGTAATTCGATATCATTTTAGTCCCTAAAGATTATTATAATTTGTTTTAATTAAGTAATTTTAACATGAATATTTACATAATAAACTAGATAATTAATTTAATATTGTAAATAAGAGAACAAATATATTCAAATCATATATTATCTTCCCACTTTAATCACTTTCATTCTCTTCTCTTCTCTTCAAAGTAAAAAAAAAAAAAAAGGAAGAAGAAAAAGTATCTTATCTTCTCAATTTTTGCTATTTTATCTAATCTTTCCCTTTTAGATAAATGAAATATGTCCATAATCTTTCTAGTTAGTTAACTGAAAATTTTCACATTTTTATTCTTCTTTTAATTATTTAGATAAAAAGTATAACTCTATAAAAAAAATTGATAAATAAAAGTAATAAATAGTTTAAAACAAGAGAAAAATAAGAAATAATCGTGAAGTAAATTAATATAATTTACTGAAATAAAATAATATTAAATTTTGAACTTTAAATTTTAAGTACGATGTTTAGTCTTTTATAAATTAAAATCAAAATCCAAAAATTCAATTTCATTGAATTGTATTATAATAAAATACAAAAAAATTAAGAACTTTGCTTTTTTTTAATTATGTGTTCTAAAAGAAAAGAAGATGAGTAAAAAAGTTTAAAAATTGACAAATAAAAGAATTACTTAAAATGAGAAACAATATTAAATACCACTTTCTATGATATAATATTAAATATATTTGTCCTCCAACAAAAAATGTTAATATATTTGTGTATTTTTTTACAATTATTCAAATAAAAAATATAACATCAAAGACATAAACAATGCAATTTTGGGGAAATGAAAATAATAAATATTCTTTAGATACGAGAAAAATAAAGAATAATTGATAAGTGAAATAATTATTAAAATAAAATTATAATGTAGAGGAATTAAAAACCTTGTTTTTATGTATATATTATAAAAAATATAAATATATAAAAATGAACAATTAATAGAGAAAAACTCAAAATGAGAATGAATATTAAGTATCACTTTTATAGTATGTTGTTAAATATATTAGTCTTCCTACAAACAATATTAATTTAATTATTTATTTTATTTTGTAATTATTCAAATCAAAACTAGAACACCGTACAATTTTTAAGAAATAAGGCTCGTTTGGTGATTAAGATAAGATAGAATATAAGAACAAGATAAGATAAGAGTAGAATAAGCTCTAATCCTATCTAATGTTTGGTGCTACACTAGATAACAAACCAAATAACAATAGGATAAAATATAAATTAGTTCAAATGACAAAATTATTGTTTCATAAAATTACACATAATTTTCTAAAAGTACTTTTATTTAATTTTTTTATAAAAAAAATTACAATTTTAAACTAACTATACAATATTATTTTTATTTATGTAGTTATTTTTCTTAAACTTATAAAAAAATTATATAAGATTCTTTAAAATTACAATTATTATTCAAATAAATTTTATGAATAAAATTATTTGAACAGTAATTATTTAATTTTTAATATTTTAATTAATAATATACTTTATATTTTATGTGTTAAAATTATTATTATTATTATCTATAAATTATATATATATTTCTATATATTATATTATTAAATATATTTTGTCATATATATATCTATATATATATAAAGAGAGAGAGAGAGAGAGAGAGAGAGAGAGAGAGCTATTCCATCTTGTTGTTTCCTAACCCAGCTCCCTCCTTAAGATCAGAAATACATTGGAGCAATATGATAGGATAAAGATAGGATAGCATTATCATATCCTACTGGCGTAGCAAACAATGGATTACAGCAGGATAGGATAATTTATTATCTTGACCACCAAACGGGCCCTAAAAGTAATAAATATTTTTGAGAATAAAGAAAATAAGAAATAATTGATAGGTGAATTAATTATAAAAATAAAATAAAAGTTATAGAGAAACTAGAAACATTTTTATTTATATACTAGTATTTTAACTTGTGCATTGCATAGAAATAAATATTTATTTTATATAACTTAAATTTATAATAAATAAATATTTTTGAACATATGATTATATTTTAAATTTATAATAAATAATTATTGTAATACAATATATAATGTTAATTTTTAATTATTGATAATTTCTTTTAAAAAAATATTGAAATTTAATTTAGAACTAAAGATATTGAAAATGTTGGATTGAAAGAGATAAGATGTTAAAAAATTCCTAAAAACACTCTTATTGAAGAATGATAGCGAAAAATGTTCAAGTTGAAGCATAACAGCTAAAAACATTCTCATTTAAGATAGTTATTCTTATTTAATATATAGGAAGGATTTTAAAAATAAAATGAATAAAAGGGGATAAAATTAACAATTAGAAAAGGAAATATAACATTTTTAAAATAAAAATATATAATATCTCCCTACATGCTCCCCTAGGGTTCCCACTACTAGGGCACTGTTAGGGTTTTCTCAAGACTTGTAGTCTTGTTTTCCCACTTGTGTTCAGTGTTTCCTAGGGTTTATTACCTCTCTTGTCTTTTTCTTCATTATAGAGACGTTGGTTGTTTACGTTGTTTTTGCATGGATTGTTCAAAGCAGTTTGACGCACTTGAGGAAGAGGAAATTATGATAGAGATTCCTGAAGGAGAGGAGGATGAGGCTACGATCGATCACATATCAGATGACTATTGGCTTGTGGGAAATGTCCTCACCCACGGCCCAACCAATTGGAAGGCCTTTAAGTCTACGATGGTCCAAGCGTGGAAGGCAAAAGGAGGGGTAAAGGTACGGGATGTGGAGAGGAATCTCTTTACCTTCTGTTTTTTCCAGAAGAAGGATCAACATATGGTTATGAAAATGGCACTGTGGAATTTTGATCGTAAACTCGTTGTTCTCAAAGAGTTGGACGGGGACACTAACCCGCACATGGTTGATCTGTCGTTCTACCCTTTCTAGGTTAGGGTTTACGATTTACCTTTAAATTTGAGAACAAAATATGTGGCTCAATATATTGCCAATATCATGGGTTAGTTTTTGGACTGGGATGAATCAGAAGAAAATTGGCTGGGAAGATCTATGAGAGTACGCATTCTCTTGGATATTACTAAACTTTGAGGAGGGCGATGAATGTGAAGGCAGGAAAGAAGGAGGCAATCAAGGTCAGTATCAAGTATGAACGTTTGTGTAATTTTTGCTATAGATGGGGGGGGGGGGGGGTTAGACCACCAGTTGAGAATGTGTGATGTGCGTGATGAAAATGTTTGGAAGAAGATGTTGATAGTTTGCCATATGGTCCATGGCTGAGAGCCTCTCCCATAAAGGGCTCGGTGGTGGCGGGTTTTAATAATGAAGTGGTATTTGGTAGTATTAAAAAGAGACTTCAAATGCCAAAGTTGGAGGATAAAGGGAGTAAAGGGGAGAAAGTGAACATTCCCCACAATAACCAGGAGGAAATTGTGGTTATTGGTAGTGAGGAGCATGTAAAGGATGTTGCTGATTCTCTTATCAAATGCCAATTATTCAAGAAAGAGCAAGCACAAGATGTGGACGGAACTCATGTCATTCTTGGAGTTCCGTTTTCTACTCAAGATTATGTTCCTGGGTAGGTTGCAAATAAAAGTGAATTTGCAAATGGACTCAGTATCCAAGGAGGGAGTAAACAAATGAGAGAGTTAGGAGTGACAGAGAGTGAGAAGGAGGAAAGGGAGTTATCAGAGCATTAAGTGGAGAATGTCAAAGTTTTGGAGGTTAGAGCGAATACTGCTAAGTTGGTGGTTAAAACATAGAAGCGTCAAGCTCGGCAATCTGGGAGGAAATTTGATCTGCTTTTGAATTGGGAGGTAAGAGGAAAATGGAGGGTGAAATGATGGATGTGGATGAAGCACCTATTAATGGGCCAGGAAAAAGACAAGACATGAAAGTAGTACTGGCGGAGGACTATTAATTAGCCTCGCCAAGAGCAATGAGGGTGCTGAGTTGGAATCGCTGTGTGCTTAGGAACCCACGAGCAATTCGAGCCGTGAGGAGGCTTATTAGAGATGAAGTTCCCGACTTGGTCTTCCTTATGGAATCCACAAGTTGCATTTTAAGATAACAAGGGAGATGTGTTAGTTCATACTAATCATTTCGTAGACCCATTGAAAACCTATTCATGCATTAAGATCGAAATTCATGAGAAAACATGTCTTACAAAGGGCTATTTTTTAACTCAACTTAAGACATAGTAATTAAACCCAAATCAAAATAGGTATAAATGATTCCTTAAATTACACACGTTCTAAATCATCTCAACAAGGATTAATTGCAAGAAACATGAAAAAAAAGTCAATTAATCATAAACCAAGGAATTACATTAAATCAAAAGATCAATAGAAAGGAATCTCACAAAACTTGTTAAATCCGAACTACAATGACAATTAGCAAAACATAGGAAAGGAAAAAGCAAAAGAAAGACTGAAATGGCTATGGATGATGATAAATGTACTGAATCTTTAAGATCTTCTTCTAAAGATTGAAGCTCCAATGGCAAAAATGAAGAGAAAACCTCAAAATAGGGAGAGTGACGATGAGATGCATCTTCTAACATTCCTCTTTCTTCTAATTAGCCTTGCAATTGACTTTTATATCAATTAGAATGGGCCCAGCACATTAGCAATAATCGTTTTGCATTGTTAGAAAAATTATCGTTAGCGTCCCACAGTTGGCCAGGTGTTTGGGACATTGATAGTAGATAAGCTTCGAGCAGTTACATGCTTGCACTGCCCTGAGAGGAATTGATACTCTAGCGTCTGATCTAGCATCTCCAATCAATTTGGCGTCTCAAACACTTATCTACCCGAGAGATCCAATACTCCCGCGTTTGACTTGGCGCCTAAAGCACAATCTTAGCGTCCAACGCTAAACTTCCTTTGGAGAGCTGCTTTTTGGGATGTCATCCAATGTCTCATATGTTGCACTGTCAGATGCGAGAGTTTTGTTTTATTTACTTATAATAATATGGAAAAGATTCCTCATGAGCTTATTTATTTACAAATACTGAAAGTAAAATATTTTTATCTTTTTCTAATCATTTTTTTCTTTTTATATGGCTTCTTCTCAACTTTTTACAATAGAATCATGTACTAAAACTCATTAAATAGATATTATCACTAAAACTTAACAAACAATAACACTCATCTTTTCTTTGTTTTCTTGCATCAAAATCCAAGAAATCTTAAGGTTCTTTGGTAAAAAATAAATAAATTCAAGCTTCCATCTCCTCTTGTTGTCCATTTTTCCCATGTGTTCACTTGTGTACCACCCTGGCATGGCGAATGGTTGGCTAAAGCCTTAGATGTTTACCCTCCAGTGTTTTAGGGTAGCCTTGATAAAGAACAAAAATTTTCTAAATAAAATCGATTAACTTAAAATATAATCTAAAAAGTGTCGGGTTAGGAGTTAATGTGATTGGGTGTCACACATATTCTTAACAACAAATAATTACAAGTTTATTTTTATTTTTATTGTATTTGACCACATATTTTTTTTAGGACAGCTGTATAATATTAACTATTTTTAACAATGCTAGATACATGAAATAAATATAAATTTATTTTTATTATTACCTTGTGCAATGTTTTTCTAATATTTTAATTTTGTTTGAAGAAATATTATTATAGTTTATCACGTCATTTTTTTAAACATTTATTTGTTACTATTATATTTATATAGCAAATGTTAACACTCTTCATTTTTTTATGCACATTGTTAAATGATGCTAAAGTTTCAGATTAACATTAAAAAAAAAAAAATAACGGCCCTATTTTCCATTTTTTAATTTCTTTATTGCTTTTCAGTAATGGAAAAAAAATCAATAATCTCAAATAACAAATAAAAATGCAAAAGACCACAAATATTTCAAAAAAAAAAAAAAAGCCTTTTTTGTTATACCAAATTTTGAAAATTTATTTTTTGGTTGGACTTATATCCAACTTCTTATAATCTCGATTTTTACTTATCGGTATCTACATTTGAAGTATGCAAATGGCAATTTTCGTTGGGCCTTTTTCGTTTCTTTTGCAAATGACAATTTTCCTTAGCCAACATTTTTCCAATTATGCAATAAACTGTTTCGATTTCTCAAATTACACAAGTTACTTATTTAATATTGTAAACTTAATTTAAAAAATTGTAATATTACACAGTATTTACACGGATGTGCGTTACTAATTAGGTCCTACAACAATTAATTATAAACACTCTTTCAATAACAAGTCGTGGTCAATACATTAAAAATAAATACAACAGCATATTGCAGGGAATAGGGGGAGCATCCATTGGGTCGAAAAAAATGTATGGTGATGGTGGATTCCAGTCTGCACACAGAAACAAAATAGTATCAATTTAATGACATTCTACAATTTCAAATGCATCCAAAGAACTGTTCCAGGGACGGAGCACGGAACCAGTCAGACGTGAAGTTCATACTTGATAAATCTCTGCAACATGATATGAGTTCATCATTAGATAATATAAACAAAGAACAATGCGGCTATCATATAACAGTATGAACTTGATAATTGCTAAATAAATATCCAGTCTTCATTTATTTCATTTACCCAATCTGAGATTCAGTTACAGCATTCAGTCTGTGTGTGACAAAGGAACAAATCCTACAACCTTTTGAACTCAATATTTTTCACGGGATTATCACCAGAGAATTGATTGTCCAATAAGGTCAATAAGATAAAGGCCGACAAACTCAGTACTCTTAGCAAAATTACTCACAATAGGACCATACATATCATTATTACTCAAGTCCAAACCAAGTAATTTTAGCAAAAACACAAACCTAGGATATTTTCTATACTTCAAGTAGTTGCAAACCACGTTCAAATGACTCAAAGATCCAAAGGAAACAAAACAAATAGGATGTCCCCCAACAATAGAATTATTACAAAAATTCAACAAACTTATAGACTGAACTGAACTCAACCTGCAAAGCAAGAAACAACACTGCCAAACTGATTGGAAGCAACATTCAGAAAAGGCAAAAGCTTTGTCTTGTGGCTGAACATCAATTGAGTGACACGGGGTTGCACACAGAAAAATCACTCACATGAGTGTCAACGGGTGCAAAAAACAGATGAGGGGGATGGTTTGTACCATGGCCATGACAGTAGACATCCACTGTTGCAAAGCAATTTTTTTGCTCCAATCTTTTCACAAACCAAAAACAACTAATAGTTTATAGTGCCAACATCTAAAAACCTTGGGAGTTGGGACAGTCAAATTAGGGGTCAAAGTGTTACAAATCAAACTATGCGATAAAACACACAAGATCATTACAAATCCAAATAAATCCAATTCACGTGGAATCCAAGCTACCGATCATAACAATTGCATACTATATACCAATTTCAAATGCCAAACGGGAAATACGACCCTAACTTTCAACCAGCAAATAACAAAAACTACAAAACCAAACAAAGCGTTCACAAAATCATACAAACCACAAAACCACATGCCATCATAGGTAATAAAACAAACATCACATAAGCAATAATAGTTAAACATTTTACACATCAACAACCACCCCTTAATAAAAAATTTAAAAAAAAGCCAAACACACCACAATTCTCATTGATACAATCTTACCTGCCACCAGAACAATAATCCATTACGTGCCAATCAACCATTTTTTCAAACAATTGCTTATCAAAACACAAGAAAATTCCTATACGTACTTACAATATAATAATATATGAATAAATAAAACCTTTGAGCTTCGGCTTGGCCTTCTCAGCAATACTCTGGTAATCGCCGCACATCGTTCAGTAAGACTTGACCTTGGGTTGCGATTCCGTTGCAAAACCGGAAATCACGCATACTACATCTAACAAACTAATTGTAAAGAAATAATGGGTGATTTAATTAATACGAGGGACGACATTTCACAGAAGGAAGTGAACGAATCTTCAAACCCTACAGTGATTGCGATTTGCAACTTACACTTCAGTCCACGTCACATTCTTTGTTCAAAATTGTTGAGGGCAAAAAAAAGGGGCCAAGGGTGTAAATTCTTTTAATCGGTATATTTTTCCACACCAGAGCATATACTCAGCAGAAATGGACTGAGTCATTTACAGGTTTAGAAAAAAATCGAAGGAGGGGGAATGATAGAGAGAAAGAGATGTGCATAAACGATAAATTGTAATCGTAAACGAAACAAATAAGCAGAGACAGATACAAGACCACGGATGAAAAGGAAACAAACAAAATGGTACGATGCTGATCCTGCTCCCTGGCCACTGAGGTTCGACATCTCCCCGGTGATAGTCAAGCTTAGAAATGGGAAAGGGAACGCCTGTTGTTCTTTAAGAATCCGGTTGTCCGGTGCTGGGCTCCGGCAACTAACTCAAAAGATAGGGGAAAAGGGGGACCACGTAATTGGGGATACATAGATACGATTGCACGTGGAATATTTCTTTTGTTAAAATAACGGTGCCACAGTTATTTATTTCTAACCGGTTTCCCTAAACAATCCCACCAATTGCACCCCCAGAAAGCTTCCCCTTCTTCTTCTTTTACCCTCCAATCACATCCCAAGGACAAACCCCATGTGGCTTTCCACAAAGGGCATTCCCCAAAAACGAATCTTTATCAAAATTTTCGACTTTTGAGGCACACAACTGTTTAACAGTGTTGTATGAAACATTAAACTGAGTCAACTCGTCCAGGTCTTCCACACCGGTGAATAGGTTGTTCTCAAGGAAAAGGGTCCTCAAGCGGGTGAGGTTCTCGAACTGGACCAGAATCGAACAGGAAAAGTTGTCGGAGGCCAAATTAATCACTTTAGAGAGCTTTTGGAAGAGCAATTGAAATATTCTTAGTGACTCTAAATATTAATATAAGAAACAAAAAGATTAAATGTATAAAAGAATTTAATTAGAATACACTAATCACAAATTGCTATGCATAGTATAAGTTTGTTAATTTTTATAATAGTTACTTTAAAAGTCATATTTAAAATGATTTTTAATTAGTTAAAAGTGTAATTTTTTTATATTAATAGTGCATGAAAATTAAATTCTAAATAAAATCCTTAATTATAAAGTTTAGTTGAAGAAATTTAACCTTGTTAGTACTATTTACTAATACTCATTAGTACATTATAGAAAATCTCTCACTTTGCCCTTAGAATCTAGAATAAAATACACTTATCCGTCAGTTTTATCAAATAGTAAAACTTGAGGGACTATAGAATTTGACACAAAAGATGTAATTCCCTCATTTTCTTGTGTGTGTTTTTATATGTTGTTCTGTATTTATTTCTTAACATTTGGATGAGAATCTCAAAATTCTAATCTTCACAATCGCACTCAAAATATTGAGAACTATTTGATTGTTATTTATAATAATTTTTTTGGACCAAAGCTCAAGAAATGATAAAATGACCATTTCATCTCTAAAACTAATAAATAAAACAAATTATGTTAAAATTATTAAAAATGATTAAAATTACGATAAAAATTTATTTTTAACTTAAAATAATATTTTAAATACTAAAATATAATCTTGAAAACTTTCTAGGAATTTTTTAAAATTCTTGTGTAAAGACCAAAATGCCACTAAGTAACTGTAAAAGCTAAACTAGTGTCTTTTTGATATCCAAAAAATTCTAAAAAAAATATTTAAGTGATATTTTTATATAATATATTATTTTATAAAATATTTTTGAATTTTTTGAATTTATCCTAATTAAAATTAATTATTTTTTAATTTTTACGCTAAAATTTTATTTTAAATTTCTATTAAATAAATAAAAATTTATAAAAAAATATATTTTCTGAAATTTAAGTGGTTTAGGACCTGTCTACATTTTTTTCACTATTTCCAGGTCAAAGTTTGGATAAATATGAAACTTTTAAAATTAAATTAATTAATTTATTTTGTGGTAAATCAATTAAATAATGGTTAAAAATTAAAAATGCCTACCATCCCTTCTGGTAAATATTTCGGCCAGTAACACTCAATTTACAGCCATATTTTTCTTGCTAAATGGATAATAACAAATATTTAACATTAATTTAAATTAGTTTTTCCTATTTTTTTTTAACCATTACTTTGGTAATGGATAAGAACACAACAAATGCAAGTTTTTACCAAATCTTCTCAGCTTTTCTCTTTCTTCTCTGGCCGAAACACATAACACACACAAACGCTAAGTTTTCTTTGTTTTCTTACATCTAAACGCAAAGAAAAATCCAAGTTCTCGCTAGAAAAAAATTCAAAGGCTCCATTTCCTACAAGTTGGTGTGTTCTTGGTGGATTAAGGGCTTGTTTTCTCCTCGTCTTATTCTCTTCTTGCTAAGGTAAGGGGGAGAAGGGTGTGACTTAATCTCAACATTATTGCTAAACAAAAGGTTTCTAGGAGAGATTTGACTCCTAAATCTCATTTTGCTACTATTTTCTCTTATTATTTGTATATGATATTCATGATTATTTCTATGGTTTGTTTGTTTGTATATGATAAATATATGATGGTTTCTTGTTGTCGGATCCTTCTATGGTTTAGTTTCTGATTATTCATGATATTTATTGTAAATATTGTGGTTTATTTGATTGATGCTTATATATGGTAGAAATTCATATAAATTAAGATTTTGTTTGAAATAAAACAAAATCATGGAGTTGTCTATATCTATACTATTTGGCCTCTAAGATCCAAGGAGGAAGATGAAAAAAAATTATTTTTTACCAATTATTATTAATATTATTAACAATAAATTCGTAGATATTTTAATATAAGGATTTATGTAAGGTAACAATTTAAAATTTTGGCATAAAACCTCAAACATGGCTCTCAACCGTGGCTTTCAAAATTTGCAAAAAAATTGTTTTTGTTTTATTAATTAGTAGTATTAGATTATAAATTAATTAGATGATAAAAAATTAAAAATCTTGGTTTAAGAAGCTATGAATGGCATTCATAGGATTAATACATATATGGGAAAAAAAAATTAAAAATTTGTTTAGGAAGCTATTGGTTTTAGAGATGAAATGGTTATTTTACCATTTTTTGGGCCTCGATCTAGAAAAATTATTAAAAATCATCATTGAATAATACTCAATATTATGAGCATAACAATGGAAATTAGAATTTTGAGATTTTCATCTAATTGTCTAGAAATAATGACAAAAGAAAATAGCAAATCACACAAGAAAGAAAAAAGGATGTTATAATACTCCATTTGTTTTAGGAATTTCATCTCTGAAATTTACTAACCTTCAAAAAGTTGAGGCTATAGCTCCCTCATCTTGCTTTCCACCTCCTAAGTTACGTCGTTGTCATCTTTTTGGTTCCATATCACCTTTACTAAAGGTATTTCCTTCTCTCGAAGTCATTTTATTCTATGATCCTCAATTTTCACAGGTGTTATATCATAAGAGAGGTTTTTCCCCATTTGTATTAGATCAGGTTCAATCACATGAGAAGGATTAGAAATATTTTTTCAAAGTTGAGAAACATGAAATACACTATGAAGATTAGAAAGATTTAGAGGTAACGCAATTTAATAAGCGACAGAACCATCTTTCTTGAGAATTTGATAAATACCAATAAATTTAGGTAAAATTTTCAGGATTTAAGAGCTCTGTCAACCCCAGTTACTAACATAACTTTCAAGAATACATATCCTTTCTCTTGAAGCTCAAGAGGTTTTCTATTTTTGTCATAATAACATTTTTTCCTATCTTATGATACCTTCATTTTTTCCCTAATCATCTTAACTTTTTTCGTAGTTTCTTGAATCATCTCCGATCTTAAGATCAAAGATTCTTCTATTTCATACCAGTATAACGAAGTTATGCATCTCCTCCTGTACAAGACCTCATATGGAGCCATTCTAATACTAGAATGAAAACTATTGTTATTAGTAAACTCAATCAATGGTAAAAACTGATCCTAGTTATTTGACTGTTCTAAAATACAAGCTCTTAACAAATCCTCTAAGGATTAGATAGTCCTTTTAGACTGTCCATCTATTTGAGGATGGTAAGCTAAGCTAAGTCTCAACTTAGTCCCTAAGGCTTGTTGCAAACTCTCTAGAATCTAGACGTAAAGCAAACACCCTCACTTTAGTCTCATACTTAATTTCTAATATCTATGAAATTATTTTTGATAAAATTGGAGAATTAAAAAACTGATAGTTAATTTTAATTTCTCTACATAGAGGGCTGACATGTGAAAAATATATAAATGACTAAGAATTATCATTTTGAGCTTAGAAATGTCATAAATATTAAAATATAATTTAAAAAAATTTCTAGAATTCCTGTGAGAAATAATCAAATTGCTCTCCATTGTCTGCTAAAGTCTTAGCCAGTATAAGTTTGACATGTAGAAGGGACAAAATGAACATTCTCATCTCATTTTTGGTTAATTATTTAATTTGATAATTTTCATAAAAACTTTAGAATTTCCTTGTGAACACCTATTTTTGTCCACTTTAATTATTTATTTATTTTGTTCTTATTTATAATTTTTTTTATTGTCCTTTTCACTGTTATTTGATTTGGGCTAGCATAGGCCTAGATTGTGTCCTTTTTCTCTTTAGATTATATTGGGCCACTCTTAATCCATAACAAAAAAAGAAAGCACAATCAAATATGCAGAAATCTAAAAAATGTCTAAATGGATGGTCCAAAGGTTTTTTTTGAGTCCAATTACAATCAGAAAGTAAAAAAAAGAGGTATAAAAAAATAAAACAAATAAAAACAATTACAAACAAAACACATTTTCCAGCTGGCAAGTCACAAGATGCCCCTCGAGCCTTGGACAGACAGGCACAAATGCTTGTTTTGTACATTTTGACCTCTGTAACACCTTTCTGCATGTCCTGCTTCGTCACACAAACAGAAAACCAATTTGAAGGAAGAGAAATCAGAGTGTGATGGCACAACGCCTTGGTCAATGGTGTCTGATCCTCGAGCACATCTTTCCTGGCACAAGATAAAGGAACAAAAACGAGTGAGACACAAAGAAGCTAGGAAAGGAAATCTGAGTTCGGATTCAAGAAATATTTTGAAATCCTTTGTCAAAAAAAAATATTAAAAACACTCTGCCCGAAAGAAATAACAAGAGAAGCCACAAAAAGGGAGCAGGGGAGGAGTTCACGTGGATTCTAATCAAAAAGCTTCCTTGTGCCTATAAATTGGCCAATACAGAATAAAAAGGGGACAGTTCTACTAGCATAAAAATCATACGCAAAGAGAATTAACAAAACACATCAAAGACGAAGAGAAAAAGCTATCAGTTTCATCAAAACCAAGCCTACACGACCAGGTGGTGGCAATCTCTTGAGCCCTCAAGTGTTACCTCCTGTTTCTCCAAGCTTAAGCGGCAACCCGCAAACAAAATAGGAGAGAGGTTGGTGAAGTTTTTACCTTTAAGTGTCCACTTTAATGCCTTGCTTCACAATGTAATTACTATTTTTCTATACACGATCTTTCAGCCTCCTTTAGCTTTAGCTTTCTGTATTTTGTTTATGATGCTCAGTTTTTCTACAACAAATGCAAGTTTCAAATATAAGAGTGGACAGTAAAGACATGTAAGACAAAAAAAAAAGGAAGGAATAACAAAAAAGGGGTAATGAGATTAAACAAAAGAAAATCAGCAACATCCGTTCCTAAATGCCTAAAACACCCATGGACCGAACCACAAGCAAACTCCTCATCATAGACTAATTAATAAAAGGAACCCTTGAAGCAAAACAAATGGACCCCAACAAGCACGAATGCCCCTCTCCCAAACTTGGCTCCGTCGCCGCGCTCGCAGATCTTGATGCGCACCGCACCCGCGCCGCTTCGTCACGACGCACTGTAACCGCCGCCGCGCATGGCGGCACCTCGTCTTCCTGTCCTTCCTCTTTTCCAACCCCCACGTGGTCACCTCGTCAGAGCCACCGCAGTGCGCACCGGAGCCTCCACCGGAAACAACATCCGCACGCGCGACTACAAACATGCACAGACCAAAATCGTGTTGAACTCGCCTCCGCTTCCGTTAGATCGCATTTCCTCCGCCGCTGCGCGGACTACCTTCGCTTTGCCACCCATGTCGGAAGCCATGCCTTTGGCCTTCACAACTGGAATTTGAAACCCCTTTTTCTTTTGAGCGTTGATTGCTGTGCTCCGCTAGTTTCTAAGGCGTTTTAGAACTCAAACTTTCATTACGGAATTAGGTCGGCACATTGAACGTTTTCTTTAGGTTGGGCTTCGCTAGCCTAAGTAATTGGATTTGGGTCTAAGAATTTAAGTACAGTGTTTATTTGGATTAATGTTGTGAGATTCGAATCTGATTTTGGGACTTGGTTAAATGATTTAAGCTTAAAGCATTCAGTTTCTTCGAAGTTTTTTTTAATTAATTATATGCAAATATATATATATATATATATATATATATATATATATATATATATAAGGAAAACAACCTAACAAAGTCAAATAGCCTGCACACGTGTGTTTGTTTCCGTTTTCGATTTTATACGTAACATATTAGTTTAATGTCTAGATAATTAGTATGTTTTGGTTCAAAATAAATAAATAGAATATTTTGCTAACAATAACATATTTATTGGATTTAATAACTCCAATACCAGTCCACGTTCCAATTATTTAGGTAAATTCAACTATTTTCTTGAACTTTTGTTTTACTAAATTTCTCCAATAACCCATTTAAGTAACATCATTTATTTCTACATTAAAACTAAGTATTTAATGTAAAAGTTTAGTAATAACCATTTTGGATGCATTTCCTATTTGGATATTACAAAAATCTTAAAAAGTGGAATGATAATTATTTTAGATGCACTTTCCATTTAGTTATCATAAAGGCTTTTTAAATAAAAATCTTAAAACTCCACTAGCTTTTGCTTTTCATGTGACTCGGGTGTCTCACGAAGAAGGTAATTCTGGTTTGGTTGTCTTTTCTGCTACTAACACTTGGATTATTGATTCAGGGGCTACTGATCATATGACTAGCAATTCATCTCTGTTTGTCTTTCAAATTCCTTCACCTATTGAGTCTATTCGGGTTGCTAATGGAACTTCTATGCCAATCTCTGGGTCCGGGAATGTCTCACTTTCTTCCTCTCTTTCCTTGTCCTTTGTTCTACTCACACCTAACCTCTCTAATAATCTTCTTTCCATTAGCAAGATTACCAAAAATCTTAATTGTTCTATAACCTTTCATCCTACACACTGTGTGTTTCAGGACAATCTTACGAAGATGACGATTGGTATTGGTAAGGAGAGAGGGAGTCTCTATTACTTGGAAGTGGAAGGAGGATAGCAACCAAAAACAGATTAAGTTCTTCAAGTGATAGGGGAGACGTCTAATAGATTGAAGATTCTGTTATGGCATTGTCGATTGTGTCATCCATCTTTTTCTTATTTAGAACGTTTGTTTCCTCAATTGTTTAAAAGAGTTTATATTTCTAGTTTGCAATATGAACAATGTATTTATGCTAAGAATCATCGCGTAACTTTCAAAAAGAGTCTCAATAAAAGTCCATTCCCTTTCTTTCGTGTCTTTACTGATGTTTAGGGTCCTTTTTCTACTCCTACTGCCTCAGGTCACAAATATTGTGTCTTTCATTAACGACTGTAATAGAATAAGTTGGGTATATTTGATGAAATCCAAACATGATGTTTTGCATGTTATTCCTCAATTTTCAAAGATGGTAATCACACAATTCAATACGCAGGTTAAAGTATTTCATTAGGTCATTAGTTTGTTAATTAGTCACTTACTAAGTTCTTTTCAGGAAAATGGAATTCTCCACCAAACTACATGTACATACACACCACAACAGAATGGTATAGCGGAGCTTTGTGTTTTACTATGCATGTTCCTAAACGTTTTTAGGCTGATGCCGTCATGATTGTTGTTTTCATCATAAATCAAATGCCTGCATGTGTCATTGACTATCATGTTATCCCAATTTCACTCTATTCCTTCTACCTTGAATATTTGTCCTAAAGTTTTTGGTTGTGTCTATTATATTCATATTCACTCACACCAAAGGGATAAGCTTGATTCATGTGCTCTGAAATGTGTTTTTCTTGGTTATTCTAACTCTCAAAAAACTACCATCCTCCCACTGGAAAATATTATGTTATTATAGATGTTCAATTTTGTGAACGTGAGTCTTATTTCTTTGGGGATGTGTCTCTAATTCCTCTTCAAGGGAAAATTGATAGTAAGGAGGAAGAAAAAATATGGTTACACGAGAAAAGATTTTGGATTTCAGGAAGCCAGGGGTAGCCCATGAAAAACAAAACTGATACTCAGGGAGAACTTGAGGAGGATCTAGTTTGATAGTTTGGAGAAGTCTATAGATGCTTCGAAACCTATGGCAATTGAGCCCGAGCCTAGAGACAAAAGGAAGAGGCCTAATAATCTTTTCAAACAAGTTTATACAAGGAGGAACCAAGATGCTGCAATCATAACCTCTTCAAGATTAGATGCTCATTCTAATACCCTCTCGATGATACTACCATACCATCGGATCACTCTTCTGTGAGTAATCTTGAGGTACATTCTTCTTCGCTTTCCTTGTCTCTTGAAATTTCTATCATAGATTCGCAAGTTGAGGATCAAGGTCGGAGATATCCTCATCATGATCATAAAGCACCTGATAGGTTTGGTTTTTCAATTGAAAGGTTTGGTTTCTCAAAATCAACATCGAACATTATCTATCCCATTTCTGATTTTGTCTCATATCATCGTCTATCAAAGACACATATTTCTTTTGCTCTTCAATTATCATTTATGCCGATTCCTAGTCATTTTCAAGAAGCCCTTGAGGATCCAAAATGGAAATTTGCAATGGTAGATGAAATGAAGGCTCTCAAGAAGAATTTCACATGGGGTATGGTCGAGCTTCCTAAAGATAAGAAGATGGTAGGATGCAAATAGGTTTTTCAGTAAAGTACAAGTCGGATGGAACAATAGACAGGTACAAGGCCAAATTGGTTGATAAAGGATACACCTAAACTCATGGAATTGACTATCAAGAGACCTCTTCTCCTATGGCCAAAAGGAATATTGTTAGAGTAACACTCTCTCTTGCATTTAATCTAGATTGGCTGTTAAGGCAGATTGATGTAAAGAATGCCTTTCTACCTGGTGGTCTATTGGAAGAAGTGTATATGAATCCCCTTCTAGGTTTTACACCACCAAGTGCATGGTTTGGGATATTTAGCCATGCTATGAAAAAGTATGGGTTCAAGCAAGCTACAGTAGGTCACTCACTGTTTTACAAGAAGGTTGTGACCGATATTACCCTTTTTATTGTTTATGTTAATGACATGATTGTCACAGGTAGTAATCTCTGTGAGATAAAGGAGCTTTGAGACAATTTGGCTAAGGAATTCGAAATGAAGGACTTGGGTGCTCTAAAATACCGCCTTAGCATTGAACTATCTCGGTCTAAGGATGAACTCTTCCTCTCTCAAAGCAAGCATACATTAGATCTCTTGGTTGAAACAGGTAACTTAGCTTGCCAACCTGTGGATATGCCCATTAAGGTAAATCATGCGTTATGTTGTGGTACAGTGTTTGGCACGTGGCATCCTTCTTTGCTGACTCGTTATTTTTCAATGTTCAGCTCTCGAGGTTATCCTTGTAATTGCTTGGCTGTTTATAGTATCCAATTCTTTTAAGGGGTTGGTAGTATATATAGCCTTGTATGTTACTATTTTAAAATAAAGAGAACAAAAAATACATTCTGTATGAGAGGGGGCGTGTAGTTTCTGTAAGTGAAAGAAAAAAAAAGAAAATCTGAGTGAAGTTTGGGGAACTTGCAAAATCAAGTTCTGTGCCGTCTCAGAGGGTGTATCATCAATTTTTTTCTTTCATAGTGATCTTCACAAGTCGAATTCGGTCCCGGGGACGTAGGAGTTTTACTCCGAACCTCGTCAACAAATTTGTGTCTCTTTTCTCTCTTCTCTCTCTCAATTTTGATACATTTCATTCTAAAATTTTCTTTTCTATTAGAAAATCTTGCTACTAAATTTTCTTAGCTCTGCAGAATTTTGTTTCCTCTTGTTGTTTACTTTAACAGGTTATATCAGATTGGTCATTACATCATGGCATGAGTATTTATCCAGATCAGATTCAAACAAATAAAGAAAGATATCAGAGGCTGGTCAAAAAGCTAATCTATCTAACTCACACAAGACCTGAAATATCATATGCTGTTGGTGTTGTGAGTTAATATATGCACAATCCTAGTAAGCGACACATGAATGCAGTGAATCGTATCTTGGCCTATCTTAAGTCCTCATTAGGAAAAGGCATAATGTTCTCAAGACATGGTCATCTAGACATTGTTGGTTACACAAATTCAGATTTTGCTAGGTCTAAATTAGACAGAAAATCTACATTAAGCTATTTGTCATTTGTTGGAGGCAATTTGGTAACTTGGAGAAGTAAGAAATAGAATGTAGTGTCATTGTCTAGTGTAGAAGCTGAATATCGTGCTCTTCATCATGCAACTACGAAGCTTACATGGCTGAACATTCTTCTAACTGAACTTGAGTTTGGTTCAAGAAAACCTATGACACTTTTTTGTGATAACATGGTAGCCATTGAGATTGCAAACAATCCAGTGCCACATAATCGGACAAATTATGTTGAACTTGACAGGAACTACATCAAGGACAACCTGGATGCTGGCAGGATAGAGATTCCATACATTACAAGTGCCAATCAGCTAGCTGATATAATGACTCATGCTGTCCCTAGTGGTCCATTCTACTCAGTATTACCCAAGTTAGGCATGTGTGATATTTATGCACCAACTTGAGGGGGAGAGTTAACGTGTACCGGCTGTAAATTTTATGTTTCCTAATTTAGTTAGGGATTAGTGAATTAGAATCAATGTATTAATTGTTGATTGACTTTATATTGTATTTCCTATAATAGGAATATGTACTCTCCACAAATACCCTTGAGGGATATGGAATAAAATTATAGTTCCAATTTATACATATATATTGGTTACAACATTTTATTTTAATTTTTTTATAACTTTCTGAACTGGATTCTCAACAGAATATGCTAACAAATTAAAGCAAATAATAAAGTAAGGTTTAGAACCCTCCTAGTGTAGGTAATCAGATAAAAGCAGGTATTATTACACCGTGAATGTTATTTGAACTAAACATGGACCACATTTCTCCAAATCTTACTTATTCCAACTCTCAGCAGCTGATCCCTTCGTTATTGTAAGTTGTGAGGGGTTGCATTTAATTCCAGAGAAAAAATGATCCCTATTCTTTATATAATCTTTAGAACTATTGATTAGTAAGAAGAATTATCTTCCTTGACGATGAAGTCAGATATTTTTCTTAGTTTTCTTTCTCACTACAGTAAAAACAAGAAAATTATGTGAAGGTCGAAATTTGTAGCATTCTGGATGGTGGGAAGTGAAGTCTATTTTATTGCTTGTATCATGGCACTCCCATTCTTCTTCCCTTCAGAACTTGTTCAAATATATGGTAAGTTTCTTTTTCTTTTTCTTTTTTGTCATTATTTTGATAATCTCACAGTACTAATAATAGTCATATTGAAGAAACAAATCCTTTTTGGCACAATGCATAAGAATCTTAGTTATAGTTAGTCATTTGTATTTTGCAAATGGTTCTTATATAACAATTTGGATTACGAAGAAGAAAAGAAGTTCTTGTACAAATCATTCATTTGAAAACAGCCAGTCTTCTAACAATTTGATCAGGAAATTCTTCTATTTTATCATTCAAATAGTTCTGTGAGTAGTACTATTATTTTTCATTCATTGAAAACAGAACTCCTTTATTTCTTTGTCTATTTTTCTTGAATATCATTGGATAACAAACATAACAAACCTACATCCTTCAGAATCGGGGCATTTTAATTGTCCATCTCATTTGTTAGCTCTTATATTTATATTTTATATATTATTGTTTTTTAAATTGTCAAAAAAATATGTAAGAAAATATTGAGAAAAAAAAAATCTATACATTGATACTGTGGAAAAAGAATAACAAAACAAGGATGTCTACACTTTTAATAAAATAAAATGACAAAACTTTATTACAAAGGCAAATTGAAAGAATCTCGCTTAAGTTCACAAATCAAATTTAAAAATTCTACATATGAAGACATGGCATAATTAATTATTCAGGGCACATCTTGATGGGCATAGATAGTGACATATTTTGGCAAGAACTTGACTTTATAAGTGTGCTATCCGACAAGTTAACAACAATGGTACCTAGCCGGAAGAATTGATAATGAAAGAAATTAAGTTAGAATGTTACGTCAAATTTGTATGAATAGGCATAAATGTTAATAGGGAAACCAATCTTACATTTTCGTTTACTGCAAGTAATTGGCCTCTTTGTCAATCATACATTATAAATTACATATACAATTTTTTAAATTTTCAGCAAAGAAACTGTAACATGCTTTTTCTCAAGCAACTCTTGAACACTTAGAAATTTATGGATATGATTGTCAAAAATTTTAAATGGAACTAGTCAGTTATCCATGTATTCAGATGGGTCGCATCCCCCTTTACGCATGTTTTAAAATAATTTATATATATAATTATTCACTTAAAAATAAATAATAGAACAAATGAGACAGCACCAAACATCAAAATAATAAAGAAAAAAATAGTTATATTCACAATTTTCTTGAGGGAACAACAAGATATTCTACCCAAACGATGTCCAGGTCTTTTAGGTCTTTATTTTTAAAATAAAAAAAATTAGGATGTTATAAAATAAAATTAGATTTCAAAAAAAATAAAATTAAATCACGCTAGTTTTTATATGTTTTAAAACTACATATACATAGTAATAGTAAAGTCATTTATAAAAATATTTTATTTTTACAAATTAATATTTTTATATAAATTTGTATATCAATTTAAATTTAAATTTTGTGATTTTAATTAAAAAAATAAGGTGTGGGTAAATAATTCATTTTCTTAAAACAAATATTTAATAGATTTTATTAAACAAAAATTTGTTTTTGTATTGTATGATTCAACATCATAATATACAATAATGTAAATAAGCAAGACAATTAAACCCAAACTTGCGGGTATTCTTCCAACCTCTACCAATTTTGATGGAAAAATCCACTTTGACCAGAATTTAGATTGGATTTTCTCCTATTTGTGAAGGCAAGATCAAGTTTGAGCTTTTCCCGAAAGAGTGGTTGAGTTCGACGATGTAACCCTCACCCCCAACTAGTCCCGTTATATATTATATATTATATTAAGTATTATATATTATATATATGATTGTGAATCAGGATTTTATTTTCATACTTTTATATTCTATTGATAAAAAGTATACACTAATTATTTTAATAGATAAATAATTTTAAAATCATATATGTTTTATTTAAAAATGTATAAGTAAATTAAATTTTTAAAAAAGTGAAACAAACTTTCCTAAACCTGACAAATCCCAACAGTGATGATGTTGGATTCAAACTTTTTAAACTTGTCTTTTTAATGCCGCCCTGCCTTTAACGGGTGCCTAAATCTAATAATAATAAAAAATCTCATTACTTTTTCGGTCTAAAACCACGTCTTACCATCCTGATCATTTTTAAAAATAAAATCTTATTTTTTTCATTTGCCGTTCACAAACAAAAGAACCATTTAATAAATACCTTGTGTATTATTTGAGATCATTTATAAAAATCAGGTAATCCAAAATTTATGCAAAACTCAATTAAATTAGTTGTAATTTTTGAAAATAGAATTCATATTTCCTGATTGCCATAAAGTCATAGCAATTGAATCAATATAGTGAATCAGGTAATACATTAATCACTATTTTTTTATCATGTTTAAAGTAGCAAGTGAGAACATATTGCAATTATTTTAATTTATTGTTTATATTTAATCCCTGTTCATTCCACACACACATATATAATTATGACCACTTTACAATTAATATGATTATCAAGAACTAATGTGAATATATTTATATATTTACGTAAATATGATGACGTGATGCTCTTGTATCAGCACTAAGTTTTTTGACATGTGCTCCTTTATGTTTACGTCGTGGTGAACATGAACTGACATTAACTTAAAAAATACACATTAGATTTATTAATTAAATTCTAAAACTGTGAGAAAATGTTCAGTTATCTGTCAATTTCTTGTGAACTTGGGTTGCACATGCCTGAATCAGAATTCTTTGTAGTTAGTACCAAGCTATATAAACCTATTTTCGTACATTGCATACACGGGTGCTTTCAAATTGCCCCTCAATCGTCGGATACAAGAAGTGATAAACTCCAGAATGAAATTATTAAAACTGAGACCATAGAACTTTATTCAACCGGGTAAAAAAGAAAAGACAAATTCAAAAGCATTGATTGAGATAGTTAAACTGCTGAATGAATTGCATACATGATAGAAAGCAGAGTGGATAAAGTAGAGGGTTCCCGTCTAGTTAGACAGGAATCTCAAGTAGGACCAGAACCAATCCTGAAATAAACACGTTATCATATTATAAAAGAACATTCTTGAAAGACATGGTCAAGGTGCTGTTTGGCTTCAAAATTTTGTAGATTCTCTCCAGGTTTTACGCTCTTCAAAGCCTAACAGTTTAGTAGATTTGTAGTTGTAAACTTGTAAAACTTTACCCACTCATACTTCTTGTGGTATCACTTCATGACTTCAACCGACAAATATAGGAACTGTTTGTGCCTTAGTTGCTTGATTCAGAACCTTTTTAGTGTGGTATGGTCCTGTTTCCTATCTCCTTCCCCTTTCTACTTTTTTGTTTCCTTTCCTTTTATTGGTTCATGGTTCATGGAAGGGTAATGCTGTGTATTGTGTAATATGCTGCTGTCGTTGGATATTGCATTCATAATGACATAGAAAACCACTGTCTCCATGGGAAATTAATATTGTATAGTTTGGGCTTAAAACAACATTAATTTATGAAAGCGTTCCTTATCACAACAGTTATTGCTAATGTTGCTTTTCCCTTTTTCCTCCCTTAAATTCCAATTTTAACCATGCTTCTACCATTTGAAACTCAAGCTTTTCAAGATAGTTATATATATTAACGTCATTGCAAAGGGAGACACACCCTGAAGGTGATTGTGATTTGGTGGTTAGTTATACCAGTATCATGATCCTATACAAAATAAGATGTGGATATAAATCTTAGTATCGATCATCTGTGCAAATCATTATTGAGTTTAAAAATTGTAGCAAAAAGAGAAATTAAAAAATTATTGGAAACTTGGAATTATCTCTCAAGAATGTTGGTTGTTTTTATCTCAATTGAAACTGTATTCACAATGAATGCAGGTTTCTGACTTGCAATTCTCTAAATGAACCAATTCGTCGATGCATATTGGGCAGCAAATAGAACATGCATTAAAAGAGTAACTCCTATAGTCAGTAATATTTTACTAATTATATAATTTAGTGAGTTAGACATAAGATTATATAATAGCATAAAAAAGAAGAAACTCAGAAATTCACTTGCAATTGCAAATTCAGAAACTAGCCTCATTTACTTGCATCAACAAATAACACACGTGGCTGCCACCGACAAACAAATGTGAACAGTGTCAAACTTGGATAATAACAGAGAAATTAAAGAACCAAAGAAAATGACAGTAGCTGAAAGAAGTCAGAGAAATATTGAGTAGAAGCCTAAGCCTACTTTAGCTCAGAAAAGGAAGACGACGACACGTTGGGAGGAAAGAAGTTCTATGGAGGTTAAATAGAACATTCATCATACAGGTAAGATGATCAACTGCTTGATTAATATCAAATACACGTGGGCTTTCAGGAAAAGTCTTAAGTAGACAGAATAAGCTAAAATTGGAAACCGCTTAATATCAATTGGATCAAACGCATAAAATTGTGTCTAGAAAATCAAATACCAGTTACTGCATGCCCATCAAAAGACATGACTGAGAAACTAACAGAGGGTTAACCCCACATAATGAATCAAAATAAAAGGGGTTAAAAAAAATAGTAAAATCAATTGATAAGCCAAACCGGAAAAAATAAACTGAAAAGAAAAGAACTTCAAATGCTTAAGATGTAAAACATGAAAAATGGGAAATCTCATGGACTTGCAAGTCATAAAATTTTAATTTATCTCCTTCACCAAAGTTCACAAAACACTGAACAATCTGAAAAGTGGGAACAATTGTGGAATATGCTTAACAAAATAATCAAATAAATAAGAAGAAAAGAGGAGCACATGCTTTGGGAAAAAAAAAAAGCTGAGGATCGTCGAATGAAGACAAAAACTAATGGAGTTTGGTTGCTTTAGCATTTACACACTTACATGTGAATTGAGAAAAAAGATCAAAATATGATTAAGCATTTTTAGGGAGTTTTCTTTGGGAAGGGTTGGTCCCGCTTGATGACACACCCCAACATTCAACCAAATAGCAGCTCACAATTAACTATTTCTAGCAACATTAAAAAGAATGCAATTAACATAAATCCACATAAAGAAAAACTCCAACTTTAACATAAAATGGGAGAGAAGATTAACAAAGAGTTAGTTGAGAGTGAGAGGAAAGATAGCCTTTCAAAAAGTTAGTAGTATATGTAACATTCTATTTTAAGATTTTATAGTTCATATGCTAGTCTGCCATATCAAATGGGTTTCTATCATACAGTAAGTCTTCATTCTTTCTTTTCCTCCCTCTTTACCTAAATCTCTATAATTTCAACACCATCGTTAGGTCTTACAAATTCTCCTTGATGCACCTTTAAACAAAATTTACATCTCTTTCCAAGTACACCTCTCTACAACCAACTTTCCATGCAAACAACAACATATCCTATAAGTTGGAGAATTGATTCTATCTACAAACAGGAAAAAAAAATCATGAGCAAAACCTATTTTAAAGCACGTATAAATGGATCAATTACAATATTCTTGAAAAACAATGTCTCATTCTCATATTCAAATCTCAGACTATGACAGTAGACTTGATAATCCCAATGAGATGCCACCCTCCTCCCGCAACGAAAGAACTACAGTGCTTAAACAATTGCAGTAATTTTAATGCAAAAAAAGAGATGTTGTGAGTCTAGAACTGTAAGAAACAGAAAATGAGAGAGACTAGTACCAGTTAAAAAAAGGGTGAGTTGCAGTGAAGAAAGTAAGATGGTAGTTGAGACAATAAGAGGAAAAATTGGAGGCAGTGGATAGTTTGCAAAGTGCAAAATGAAAGAAGAGGAATATCAATTTCTAATGTGTACACCAAAACCAAGTATCGCCATTATATTTTGTTATAGATTATAGATTATAGGTAATGATGAATATCAATTTCTAATATTGACAACCAATACCTCTACACACAGATTGTACAGTACAGGTGCTATTTGGTTATTTAAACTGCTACACCAAACCCCAAAAGTCATCCATTTTCCAACTTTCTATCTTCATCTCAGCTACATCATTTTCCCACCTTGCCTCTACATAGTAAACAAATCATTGTTATCCTGTCAACAACAGGGATTGGCAATTCAAGGATAAATTCTGTTGAAGTAGAGATTGTCAAATAATTTCTCTTATGCCCGCATTGCCAAACAAATAATTTCTCTTATTATTTGGTCGTTGTCAGATAAACATCATAAGCGAAAATGAAGCACCAATCAAAAGAGGACTACCAAAATCAAAAGACATAAAGATAACAAAAAAGTATTTTTTAAAGAAAAAAAAAAGGAGACAAAAGGCACAAATAGACATAGACAATAGGAAAGACATGCTGGTTGAATATGTATACTATACCTAATGTATTAAGTGTAAGTTCTATAATCAAATACTAAGGAAGCTTGAATACTTTAGCCGCTTGCTCACAAAGAACAGTAGCACTTTTCCAATCTGCACCCCACCAAGTGAGTCGTGAAACTGAGTCTTATTCTGCATTAGAAAAGAAATACAAGGTAAAATATATGTATAAAGTTCACGGAAAGAGAAACAACAAAACTAATGTGCCACCAGAAGCAATGAACTTACATTGAAACTGGAATAGGCTAAGCATAAACTTAGTGAGGCTGCACACATATCCAAAATATAAATAAATTGAATTGAAATAAAAAATAAAAATTACAGGGATCATAAATACTACTACATATGACGGTAGGCAATTTTGAATTGTAAAAGAAGCATCTAAAATGATTTTCTACAGTTACACGTTACAATTGCCAATATCAGAACCACCACATCAGAAATTTTGCCATTATTTCAAAACATTAACCACACAAGTACAAGATTGCAACTAAATCATATAATAAACGGGTAGAAAAAAAAAGAAAACAAAGCAGGAAAGAAGAAGAACAGTCGTCTAATCATGGTGGCTGGTGGCGGTGACGAAATCCCAAGTTAGGGTTTAGTTAAGGTGTGTTTTTTCTTGAAATTTATTGAGGGGAAACGTATACGAGAAGGCCATAATCATTTAAATCGGTTTATTTTTTTGAAAACACGGCCAAGAGAGGCCAGAAGCGGCGTTGACGTCGGCCTCAGCACCGGTGTCCAAAAGGGAAAGAGCGTTAAGGGACTTTCCGGAAAAAGAATCTGTCAGTCAAATGGGGGGTCAAGAGGGAGAAAATAGGACAAGGGGGATGGGGAAGTAGAAAGTTAGTTTTTTGGTGAGAAGAGGAACAGTGTTGGAAAATGAAAAAGGGGGTGCTGCGGCCAGGGACGTGTTCGAATGGGAGGAGATAGAAATTTATAAAAAGAAAAAAGAAGTTGAAAAAGAGCGGGAATCTAAGCGGGAATTTTTTTCTAAAATGTTGACACGTGGCCAATGAGGGATTTGTTTTCCTATATACCAGTAAGATACCCATGTATTTGCAAAAGTCACTATTATTTTCACGCATATTTCAAATATATCTATATATAAAATAAGATTTTATATTAAGATAAATATAATTAGCTATTTTATTTCTCCAAAATTACAAAATGTTTCATTGAAATGAAGATATATTTCATTGAGATCGAAAGATAGGCACTATTTTCTTGTTATATCAAAATTTGAAATAAGTTATTCAAATTTAATTTGTTGAAGAACTACATGCTCGAAAAAACTTGGGCTACAATAGTTGTCAAAAGAAATGGTGGACAATAAATAAAATGCAAACAGCTTAAAGGACATTAATGAAAGCATCATCTGTTATAATCATGAAAAGTATAAAAAAATGAGTAACTTTAAAATATATATCCTATGCGCCAATTAAAGTGAATAAAATGTATGAATTATTGTCCACACAATGATAAAAGGTTAATTTCAAAAGCTTTCAATCTTATAAGAATAATTTACATTTCAAATGAGCTTAAAATCATTATTCCTAAGGCTTTGAATAACTTAAATAACTACCCCAAAATTCATAAAATTTACTATACGTGACAGCAATCACCATTTCATGGCACTCTAAAGTCTTATACTTTGAATTGCTCAATTGATTATTTCTATACATAAGTCGTTATGGCTCATTGCTAGCCTATGAACGCATAAAATCTACATTTTTATGTATCAATTACACCAGTTAATAATTTTGCATGTACATCAATTACATTGTTGTCATGGAATGGATGTATACCTATGCGAGTGGATATACAGAATACAACTTTCAAATCCGTATTGTTATTTTGTAAAAAGGACTGCTATTTGAAAGATTATCATTTTAGAAGACTTTGAAGTGCTGCCATATTACTGGTGTAGTTGAGTTATGACAGTTGGAGATTTTATGAAGCCTTTAGAAGAATTTGTTAAATGCAATTCCAATGAACCACCAGCATATATCATGAGCTATGCTGGCTTATATGAGGAAAAACTATTTTTCTTTGTATTTTTTGTTTGAAAGACTAAGGTTACAGTCAAAATCATAAACTAAATGACTATTGTTAAAATAAGTAAAATTCCTTTCACTGTATGCATAAAGGTCTGTAATATATTTTAGGCTTAAATATACTTCTTGTCCTTTATCTTTTTAAAAAAATTTGTTTTGGTCCTTTATCTTTTAAAATTGTCAATTTGGTCTTTTATCTTTTTAAAATGCTTCATTTTGGTTTTTTTATGTCAGCAACATTAACTTTGATAACAAAAAAAGTATGAAATTTAAATAAAAAAAAGAGTTAAAAACTGTCACAAAACAATCCCTCCTTTTCTTTCCTTTTCCTCCTTTCAAGATCTGTCATTCCATGTGAGTGAAGACGAAGGCCAGTTCAACTCACCCCTTTTCTTTCCTCTTCTTCCTTTCAAGATCCAAGATCTGCCATCAAGCACTTCCTCAACTCACCTTTCATCCTCTTCTTCTTCTTCCAACTTCTCATCAACAACATGGAACCCCCAAGTATTCTGCTCAAGCTACAAACAAAAGGTTCCAAACCAAACCAAGTCCTTCAAACTAAACCAACTCACCCTATCTCAAATATTTCATATTCAAGTCGTCCTTGGCTGAGATCAAACTCCTCAAGAACCACACTCATCTTTAGCTTGGTACATTCAATATCTCAGAGGAAGCAACTTTGGCATACAACAACGCAACGTTTAAGCTAAGACGAGAACACGCGAGGCTCAAATTCCCTCATCTACATTACCATGGAGCTCACGTGTATGGTAAGTTTGGGACTACAAGCCTCTACTCTCCATAGTTGATGCAAAACTCCAAGCTATTTGTCAAAGCTTTTGTCGTATGGGCTAGTAGAAGACAAAGAAGAACTTGTATTTTAAAATAATTAATTTTAACATAGTGGTAGTTTTTCACTACCACTATAATTATTTTATTTTATTAAATTTTAAAAATACACACACCAACAATCAATACTCGTAAAAAAATTTGATATAACAAACAATTTAATGCAAACTTTGAAGGCTTTTGATGGCTTCTAAGAGACAGAAAAACCCTCAATTAATTTTTGAAAAAGTTATTCCAATTGTAAGTAATTGAATTCGTAGAAATTTAAGGTTCTTAGAGGTTCTGTGAATAGTGGTAGTTAAAAACTGACACTATATTTAAAAATAATTATTTTAAACATAAAATGTTAACGTCTTTAGTTCCAATTTGATGGAAGGACCAAAATGGAACATTTAAAAAAAATAAAGGACCAAATCAATGATTTTAAAAGATAAAAGACCAAAACAAAATTTTTTAAAAAGATAAAGGACCAAAAATGTATTTAAGCCTATGTTTTAAATCATTCTAAAATTACATATTTTTAAAAAATGATGATATAATGTAAAATTATATCAATTTTAAATATGGATAATAATATTTTAGATTTAAGTCAATCAAGTTTTATTGAGTAAATTCTTTTTTTAAGTTTTTTTTACTTTTTTCCAAAATATTTAAAATTATATCTAGAAATTAAAATAACAACGGTTAAAAAATGTAATACATTGAAAATTTTAAAAAATTCAATCAGACTTAAAAATACTAATGATAGATGCTTGAAGAGATTATCTTTTTTTTTATTTCGTTTTTTTTTTGTTTCATTGTGCAATAACCTCTTTTTTATGTGTACAATTTTTTGTTCATATTATTTTCTTAAAAAAGGATATGATAAAAAAAAATTCTTATTCTATCTATAATATATAATTTATCGCAGGGGTTGCTTTGATATATATACATGTTCGTATAAAAACAGTTTTACATAGATGATATATGATGAGAGAATATAAATACATACATACACACACACACACACACACACACACATATAAGGTCAGGATCCGTTGACACTAGGTGTCAAAATTAGTCAAATTACACCTTTAATAACTTTTTGTAGAATGTAAATTTAACTAATTCAACCGTTGAATTATGTGATATTACCTTCATAATCATGTATATCAAATTTCACATAATTTGGACTTTTCTAAATATCTTATCTAATACTGAGTATTTACATATATTTTAATATCATATTGTCTATTAAAATAAAGTGATACGATAAATTACTAAATAATTTTATAAGTGTATGAAATTTTGTATACTTAATCTAATTAATAAGAATATCAAATTCAACGGTTAAATCGATTAAATTTGCATTCAACAAAATGTTATTAAAGGTGTAATTTGATTAATTTTGACACCTTATGTCAACGGATCCTGACCTCTATATATATATATATATATAAACAAATTTAAATATTGCCTTGTCTTTTGTTAATTGAATTATTTTTAATGTATCAATTATATGCGGAATATGCAATTATCTGCTATAGGTATAAAATACTGGAAAATATAAAAATGAAATCTTAGAACATCTTACTTCAAAATGATTACATATTTACATACCAACATAGATTTTTTTCATTTTCATATCTGGTAGCCAGAATATCTCATATTATTTTGCATATTCAATTCATTCTTTTATAAATGAGCCATTTATTTTTTTTAAAATCTATATTATGTGTCTAACTTTATTTAATTAATTTCAGCAAAAAAAAAAAAACTTCATTTAATTAATCACAAAAAAATTAATTTCATCACCTTAATTTTTTCATTAAAAAAAATTAATCGTTGTATCTTTGTTATTTTCATCACCTTAATTTCACGCATGATTAAATTTATTTGTTTATACGTTTATAAGTTAGGGAAAGGCCTGTTCTTCAGACGTAGTGGCAAAAAAAATTATTGTTACCTATTATTGAAGACTGTAGTCAGCACTTTAAACTCTTATGCATATAATTATTTGCTTGAAAATAAACACTAGAACAAATCAGAGTACACATGCTTTAAAATGAATTATTCATATAATAATATATTGATATAATGATAGATATGAAATTTATGAATACAGTTGATAACTTCGATAATTTTCCAAATCTATCCGTAGCGTAATTCAGCTTCTTTCAAGCTAATCAGATATACATGCAATATAATTAGCAATTGCTTGCCAACATGCGACAATGGAATAAAGCTTAAGAGCTAATGAATAGAAATATTTCAATATATAGACATAATATACAAGTCAATTATTGATAATTGGAAGCAATAAGTTATATCCATTATTATTAGGTATTCAACCAATTACATGTGTCAACTTCCACATTATTAAGTGGAAGTATGCACATTGACTAAATGTGACTTACTGTATAGCAAAATTAATTATTTTCATGAACTACCTTCTTCTACTTGCAGTGGAACAATCAATTACTTGCTTGGCCAAGATTATTCCATTATTATTAATCAAAATTATTTGTAGTGGAACAACCATTTACCCGCTTCTTTTTCCACACCTCGTTTGTATTAAATCTGATCCAATGGAGTCAGTATAGCAAAATCATATCGTGATTCATTGAAATTCCCAATCTTATTGGCAATTTCATATCATCGACATAACTTTTGGTTAATAATAATGGAAATAGAGACCACCTTTATACCATTGAATCTTTATCCTATGTGAGGGACTTTAAAAAAAAAAAAAAAAAAAAAAAGCAAAACAATATTATTAATGAAAGAATGGCCCGTGCTGGAAGCACAAAATGTGCCCAAAGAAAGACTCACCAATGCATACAGATAAATATTTGAAGCCCATTTTTTTAACAAATTGAACACCCAAGAACAATGCCCTGTAATTGAAGCCCAGTGTCCGCATAGCTTATGTTAATTTGTCTTCTAGACAATTGATTCCAGGCATCCGTGGTGGGCTAGCCGCATCCCTCAGCTTGAACGCCTGTTGCAACGTGGAGTGTAGAGCCACCGCTTTCAATTTTGATTTTCACAGAACCGTTCAAACTTTAAAATTAAAAGTTCTCAAATAAATTATCCAATAGCATCAAGAGCCTATCGCCAGTTGCTCCAGGCAGAAATAGATGCAACATACAATTTAGAGTCCCTCAGAGTCCACTTCAGTCAGTGATGGCCACCAATTTTAATATGGTCACCGATAAACTATATGCCATTTACCTGCAGCACTATTAAAATCTCTGCCTCCTAACAAGTACAGATACAAAATGCCAAGAACAACCGCATAGGCCTAGTCACATGACACCATCCAATTGCACCAGAGATACTCGTTCCCAACTCACCAAGCACAGCGACTTCACAATAGTGGGTAGGAACCCTGATGCATTCTCAGTGAAGCCATAAAGCACAGCCTCAATCCCTCCCATATGTATGATACGTGAGGGACTTAGTAATAGGAAACTACAAATTTCTCAGCAAATTATCTAATTCAAATAAAATTTGGCATGTGCATGGTTCTACATAACTTCTACCAGTATCAAGTTCAAGCATAATTGCCAAATCATAGCTGTCATATACATCACACACTAATCAATATGAAGTCTATATTGCCCAAAAAGTGTGATTCATGGTCTTGCCCAAAAATTATTCAATTAAAATAATTATGTATTAAATCACAGATTAAGAGAAAAGTATTTAAATGAGTGTAAGTTATTACCCAAGTCCAGCTGATCATGAATCAGTTAGATGGTTATTAGTAACAGAAACTGCCATATTTTCTGTTCGGGTTATGTATGAATGACAATTGTACAAATTCTAGTAATTTGTCTTAGAGAAAATTAATTGAGCATATCAATAGAAATGCCTATCGAGAGCTATGAAATATAAGCTTGTAACAGGATTTAAAGTCGAGCCCTTTTTTTCTGTAGAAGAACCTGTAATAAGACAAGTGTTAAAGCTTTGGCAAAGAGAATAGTGCTTGATACAAAAGCAATCTTTCAATTTTAGTGCTATACTAAAGGAGCATCCATAATTTCATAGAATTGTATTATAATTGCTTCAGGCCAAGACTTATAATAGCCCACAGAATTCCAGTCAATAATGCATTAGTTCACCTTTCATTGAGTATAGAATTCCTTAAACAAATCAACTCTCAATTGGCTATTTAACTACATTTAGTTCAAACTATCAAATTAATTATCATCACGTGGGGCACTACAATAGCTATGTATTAGAGCAACCAATAACAGGCAGAAATAAAATCAAACCTCAGTCAGTTCTTCACGGCAACGAGAGTTCTTTGTCCATCACATAGAAGAGTCATAGCAACTCTTCATAACTGTAATGGAGATACACCTCTCTCTTCAATCTATTTGTAAGTCTCTTTACTTGGATACCCTCAGATGGTAGAGAAGAATACCAAATTCAGCAACTATTTTTCTTTTATACTTTTCTTCAGCAGCATATGCAACTTTATGGCAATCCACACAAAGTAGGACATTGTCATGAGAACTATGGCTTTTCAAATGCTCGAGGAAATGTATTCTGTAACACTAGCCAGCTCTATATGCTCTATTTTTGGAGTAGCACCACTGCCAGGTAGTAAAGTTTAACAGCAACAGATGAGAGCTTATTCCTTTTGCTCACAAAGAAACTTAAGCAGGCACACTGGAGCCTAGGGAATCAAATAGATAAGTAAAACTTATACATGACGCCAGAGAATCGTTTGAACGCTTCCAAGAATGAATTTCTTTGAGGTCGAATCATAGTTGACTACTGATGCTCGGCTGCAAAATCAACATATTGATGCTTGTTCTCCTCAGTAACTTTGATAGTCCACTGGGAATCAACTCACAATCAATCACCTAGACATGTTCATCATGATTAGACAGATTTATTATTTTTAACAATGCAAAGAAAATATAAGAGCACATCAAGCATGAAAAACATTGGAAGGAAAGAAATGCAAACCAACTCAAAATATAGAGTATATGGTATCTCACATTAATAAAAGTGATCCAAATTCAATCATTTTAATGTTTAATTGTCAATTCACTGTTACAGTAAATCCAAGACGAGAAAACCAAAAAAAAATAAAATAAGTAATACTTTATAGAATTTCAGCAATTACATGTCCTGGATTAGCAACAACTGAAAACGTAGCAACGTATATATTAGAATAAAAGCAAGCCTGAGATTTGGCAAGGGGTTCTGCAGTTGCATGGTCTTGACCAAGCTGCTGTAACAGCTTCTTCAAGTGACTCTCAGAATTAAAATACAATATATTCTTTCTTTAAGCAACATTAGCATCAGCTAGAAGAAGGATTGAAGAAAGAAAAACATTTTTCCAAACATATTACTATCAATATTCAAAAAACTTAACCCAATATATGACAGCTGAGACTATAGTACTATCTTTTACGCACTCAAAAACCAATGTTAAACCGTTCCACTTCCACTGACCAGAATCAAGAGGAACCACAACCTCAAATAACATTAACACCGTGAATTCAGAAAACACAAATTTGTTTTGTGAGAGGGGAATCATAGCATACTTGAGGGGCATTCTGCAGTACATGGTTTTCATTTCCTGATCTGTGGAGTTGCAAGAGATGTCGAGGACCTCAAAAGAAAAGAATCGAGCCAAGTACCTTAAAGTAAGTTGTAGAGAAACCTTGTGAATAATCTAGCATACTCACTATAGAAATTTGAAAATATCTAGAAGCAAAAAGGCATTGCTGCAAGCTTGAAACAGAAATGCTTTCTTCATTCATGCTTTGTAATTTATATAGACAGCTCATGATTTTATCATAAACTATTAATCAATAGTAAACTATATCTACAACTGAAATATTATTTGCAAATCAAGAAAACAAATCATAAGTCACTCTTCCATGTGGCAAATCAAATCAGCATAGCAACCTGTCAAGCTCAGGTGTGACTGTGCAAGAGAACAAAACAAAAATAGAGTAAAAGCAACAACAGAAATAGATGAAGATGCAAAGCCCGGTTCTAATCGATTACCTCACATACTGATTTGACTCTCCATTTGAGCTTGCAATTGCTGCTGTTGTCTTTGACCTTTGCATTGTACCTTAAGTTCCTGGTAAAATCTAGTTAACCTGAAGCAAGTTTGAACCCTGATAAAGAGCTTAGAAGATTAAAACATTAATTATACATATATTGTTTGATATTCAAACTTAGTCAAAGCAATAAGAACTCTATGTAATTTCACTAATGATAACAAAGAAGAACATGTACCCATAAACAATTGGATTACCTATGACAATAGCCAAAAAGCAATTAATGAATAATTAAAAAGAAAAGAACAATAATAGACATAAAATAACAACCCAAAAAATTTACACAGTATTCTCAACGTTAACAACATAGCCAGTTGAAAAAGTTAGAAAATTGAAAGTACCAAAATGAATCAATACCACGGAGGCGTTCCATTACAATAAAATAAGAAAAATAAAATGAAAATTGAAAGTGCAAGAAGGAGCAAGGGTAAGAAAAAGGTAGAACATTGAAAGTACCCAAATAAGACGTGGAAGAATGAGCAAGGGTGAGAAAAATAGGAAAATTTTTACCTATTCATCCCTTGAACCTGCAACGAAAAAGGAATACTATCAGATTAAAGAATCAAACCAAAGTAACTGCACAGCCATCTTCCATTACACAATATATTTAGCTAACTCATCTACCCCCAGAATTTTAGTCGATCCTCTCCAGCCAAGTCCAACACCAAGATCTGCCATCATCGTGTACCACGTCCACACTCAAAGATCTACCATCACAATACCCTGTTTCTGTTAACCAAACCACACAGCTGAGGAGAACACACATAACATTGTTATTGGCGTTAGACAGAGGGGAAAAGAGTGCAAGGGGGTGAGGGAGTGGAAAGATAATGTGTTGCTTTGGTAAGGAGAAGAGGGAAACATCAAATTCGAAAAAAGAAAAAAAAAAAAAAAAATTAGGGGAAAAAAAACTGGAATGGAGTAAAGTGAAAGTTTGAGCGGGAAAAAATTTGTGGGAATGGTACACATGGTTGAGAAGGACTTACTTTTATAATAAAGTTAATTGAAGATAGAAGATAGACTAGATAGATTGAAGAGAAAAATATAACTTTCATTCTCGCAGGAATACAACATTCAAAAAAGAAACACATACATTTAAGAGCCTTGTGCATAGCCTGCTTATGCAGGACCTAAATAGAGTTTGTCCCCCATTCTCTAGCTGTTCAAGAGAAGAAAAAGAAATGATAAAAATTGCAGTTAACTTGGATTACTGAGTGCATATGCCCCCAACATTTGTCACCGGAACTTACATCATTAAAAAAAAATTTAAGATGACTATTTTCCCATAATTTAACACAAATTTCTTTAAATATATTTTATCAAATAGTTAATAGGTATACACTCACCAAATTAATATAGTGGCTTTAAGGTTAACGACGATTATTTGGTAGATTTAAAAAAAAAAAGTATAATTTTAATATGAATTGAAAATTTTGTTTCTACACTTGACAGCATTGTTCGTTCTACTATAATACATTAAAAGTAGAAGATATCAAAATTAAGTTTCAAATTCACATGGAGCATTATTGAATTCATGCGTATAAAAATGAAGCTAATGTGGGTGACAATGAAACTAATATTGTTTAATATTTGAAAATACATATTAAGCATACACAAACATGGTGTAAAACACAAAAATAACACAAAAAAGGGGTTGAATTGTTATTTTTAAATTTTCACAATTTTTTTTTTTTAAGATGTATAGCCTGAAGGATGAAACAACAGAGTTTTTTTAAAAAAAAAACATTTTGAAAGAAAGACGAGTACTGAAGAAGAAACTAGAATTGACACAGGAGTTATACTGGTTCATCTCACCCCAGAGACTACGTCCAGTTCTTGGCAACTACCAAGTTCCACTAACTTATCCAAGTTACAAGTATTCTTTCAACAAGTCTCTTCAGGCTCAACCCAAGTAGTCTTTAACTTGTCTCTCCGAGCAAAAAACCCAAGTATTCTTTGAATCAAAGTTTCTTTAGGCTTCCACCAATTTCTTTGAGAAAAAGGTTAATTGTGAGTTACCTCACCGAGTTTAATGTCTTAACAGACGAATACAATGAAGTACAAAAGAAATGTTTTACATGCAAAGTATGTGAAGATTACACAATGAGAACTTTTCAACAGTTAAAGATTTTATGATTCATTAGTCCTAAGATTGAGGTGTCTTCTTTTATATATAGGCTTCTCCAAAAGTATTCGTTGTGAGTACTTGCAGGAGACAACCTTCGTCTGTTGAAGAAAGTCGTTGGAGCATTAAATGCAGCTTTTAATACCTATCACCAACTTGTCACTTTGATAAGATAAAACAGTCTGTTTATCTTTACCATTCTCGTACTCAATCTTGTAGCAATAGTCATATCTGCTTTCCCATTCTGACATCTGCACGCATATTTCTTCTTTTTCGCATAAAGATAACTTTCCTCGAGAGTAGGTATGTAGGCTTCTTACATATCGAGGTAGTTTATGCTCTGATTGATGTGTAGATTGCTTAGAACATCGTCTAAAAGTTGTTAGTTACTGAACTTATCTAAAAGAAAGATAAAGACGATTATGAGCTTTAAATTATTAGATGGTTGCTCGTGAACATTATTATGGATGACCAGATAATTGCATAAAAACACATTTATTAACTGTTTGTTATTATCAAAATATTTGAGCGTTATAAATTTGTCCTTTGACTTAACAATCTCCCCATTTTTTATTATGACAAACATTTATAGTTCTCATAACACTTTCTTATATGAAAAAGCTTTTTGGATGAGTGGATTTTAATTTAGAAAGCATTTTTCATATAGGTATACTTTAGTTAAGCAGATGCAATGTCATAGAAATATATACCTAGACAATATAACTAAATAAATCTAGACGATATTCATTCATAAAAGAAAAAAAAAATTGTATATAAAAGATATAAATAAATACTCATACTCCCCCTAAGATTGATATCTTTTCTTCTTGATATCTTTTCGTCTGTTTATTCTTCTTATTTTATCCCTTTAAGACTTTATTCTTTCTCCATTCTTTCTCCCCTTTTTGGCATCATCAATCAGAAGAAGTAGAGTCTGAAGGTGTGGATGATGAGCCAAGGTCACCCTTGAAGCATTTTTCCAGCTTAGCTAACAGAACTTTTGCTCGTTTGCGTTTCCTGTGCCCCTTCACCAAATCAGCTTCAAGACAATGCATAGTTTGCTTCAATTCATTGAAAGCTTGTCGGTTGTCTGAAGATTGTGGTGCAGGTGCAGAGCTGGTAGCTGCGCCATCATCGAATTCCTCTACAAAACATAAATTGAAAACATATGGTACAGGAGGACCACAAAACCAAAAATGGCCGTAGGGTAAAAAGATTTCAAAGGTGTCTAAGGAGAAGAAGATGTAGGCCTTGGGGTTGTTTATTGGCAGTTAGTTTTCAGGAGTGGATGTACAGGTGGAGGGAGATTGAGAGATTTGTATCCAGTGGCCGGTTGGTCGGAGGGCAGCTTCATGGCTTAACAGATGCTTCTCTTCTGTAGTGAGACCTGAAAAGTGTTTGAGTGCTTCAACATGATCTTGCAATCTTTTTTAGTTTGTGCTTCAAAGAGTGGCCTTTCCTTTGAGTTTAGCCAACTGTGTAGATGAAACAACTCTCTGTCTGATCATCAAGTGCCTTTTAGGATCGCGTCTGAATTTAGGCTATTTGCCTTTTCCCATAGAAAGATTTTGGCACTTGTATGTCTTCTAGCAGCAAATGCAAAAGGTGGTCCATGGCTTCATCAGAAGCGACATTTGTGTTGCCATGAGCCTAGGTGAACCTACCTCAAGGTCTGAGCACCTTCTTTCACAGATAGCATGCTGCAAAGAGATATGCGTATTCTCCTGTAAAAAATTGTTCATCACCTTCCCTAACTCCCAGTAGTCATCACCAATCTGCCATTCTTTAAAGTTTGGACTATCTTTTGGTCGGATGGCGAGGGGGTAAGTTTTGATCTTCCCATGGCAGAATGGATAAATGATCTTGGGCGCATAGTGATATGTTCTGCACATGATTAGATACTCAAAATAGTTGCATTTCAGCATAAACGGGGAAGTGTGGCAGAGAAGCCCACGCTGTCTCCAAACTTCACGTCCAGCGAGGAATTTTGTCTTGGTTGAGGTTGGATAGACGAAGATGGGAGCGTTTGATAGAGTACCATACCCTTCCTCCCAGACGTATGGAGTAATGTGGGGCTCTTACAAAAGTGTTGAGGTAGCTTCTTTTTTAATCAAGGGCATCTTCTTAGCATACCTATGGCGCACCAAAAGTGGCCATTCTTCAGTGATGAGAGTCGTCCACATCCTCGGGTTGTTAACTTCGCCCAGTTCATAATTGATAGCATAATGAAGTTCTTCTGGGTATAAGGGCTTTGGTGGGTGATATTCTTTAGTTTTCCCAACACTACGAGTCTCTTGTGCGAAGTATGTAACTTGTTTTATGCGCAATTGTTCAGACAGGAGTTTCTGATCTATATTAGTCAAGTGAGGCTTCGTTTATCATAAGTTCAACTCCTCCAGACGATTGGCCTTCTGCTTCCGGCAGGATAAAGGAAACAATATATCTATGTATATTGAATTGTGAATACAGAGATAATAGAATCATTTCTGATTCAACTAAATAATGGTATCCTATATAGATAAAAGAAAATCAATAAAAAATAGGAATAAACATTTTTCAATATAATAATCTGTATTTAATGAATTAAAAAATTCTCGCATAATACTCAATATAGACCTTACAGGTTGATCATGGCTGGGTGTAGCTGTTAGGTCTACAAAAATACGTTTGAAGACTTGAGATAAAGGAACAGATTGAGGAACTTCCCAGTAAAGGGATCTAGGTAATCTACCTCTTGAGGTAGCTAAAGTATCCTTTTGAGTAAACAGCTCTTCCTCATCAGGTTCTATAGGGGCTGTTTGCAGCGAGTACTCCATAATAGATTGCAGCACCGCTTCCTCAATCTGCTTTTGTTCTTCCTCAGCTAGCTTCTCTTTTTCTTCTTGCTTCTTCTTCTCATCCCTTTTTGATTCAACTCTGGCTCTTCTAAGTTGCTTTTCCTCTTGAGCTTAAGTTTTAGGGACATGAATCTTTTTGGATTTGGATGGCTTTTTGGAAGGTTAAGCAGAAGGTGTGGGTTCAATAGTGGTAACTGGTGGAGGTGGTTGTTCTGATGGAGGTTCAAGGATGGTTATGCTTGTGGTTGTAAGAATGGTGTTGATGGGTAGCTCATCATCTGAATCAGGTTGGGGAATTAGTCTGGATCTTAGACAAATGGTTAGGGGTTTTTGTTTTTTATGAGGGAAAGATGATGGTGTTTGAGGTTTGGTCTGTTGAGGTTGAGGGTTTGATTGTGATGGTCTTTTGATAGGTAATTTTGGTTTTTGCAGTTTGGTTTGTTTGGGCTGTGATTGAGAAGGTTGAGGTTTCAACTATGGTGGCAAGGGGGCAGATGCTTGTCCAGCAGAGCGATCAGCAGACGATTCCACTCTGAACGCAGTTCTAACAGTTTCCTCAGGAGGTTCTTCCTTGATCACAACCAACTTAGGATGTTGAGCTATGTATCTAGAGAAAAGATAGGCTATCCTTATCTTCCTGATAATCAATATGTCGATTTCAGAACCTTACTTTTTCTTCTCCCATCCAGCTTCATTCACGCCAGCCAGACGAATGATCTCAGTGAAGAGCATGGCGTATGGGATGGGGCGCTTCTATTTACTTTTTGTGCTTTCCTTGGACTTGGCTAGATAGGATCGCCAATTATCCAAATAAGTGTTGGAAGGTTTACCTTCTGACCGGTTAATATCTTGTAAATGCAGAATCGGTCTTTTGATGAAACGTTATCCTTCGAACCTTTCCTTGGCAGGATAATGTGTAGCAGGACATTGTGAATGAGTCTGCATTTTGGCTTCATGTTCGAAGAGTACAAAAACCTCTTTAGAAAATCTTTGTTGTCAGTTTGTGGCCTTGGTTTTCCATATAGCGCTTGGTCGACAATCTTTAGGGTGATAACCTTTTCCCAGTCTTCAGTAAAAAGATCACCTTCTTCCTTACATCCAAACGTTGTAGCGATGGTGTTAGTGGATATGATGATGACCTGATTGTTGACAGTTCCAGTGATAGTACCATTCACTTCAGACGCAGAAGCCCAGAAATAGGCGTACGACGCGTGGTACCAGATGGTTCATTTCTGCGCAAATGCTTCACATCCAACATTTTTGACATACATTCGTAGAGGGAATCCTTCTTTTTCAAGCTTCTACAAGTCAACCCATTTTCCAGCAATAAAGTCTCAGGGAATCTCTCGATGGGAACAAGCTGTTTCTGGGTGGCCATTTGTGCAGGTTTGAGAGATTAGGATTTTGAGAGCAAAAACGAGGGAGAAGGTTTAAGTTCAGAAAGCTTGAAGAGTTTGAAGAGAGTGTAAAGAGAAAAAAAGAGTAGTTATTTTGAATAACAGAAAAGTTTGTAAGTACTGAAAGGACATACATTAATGACAACTTGATGTGGCAAAGGAGACGGCACACGTTTCTTAGGATGTTATCGAGAGTAATCATGAGGGGAAATACCACACTAATATATTAAAAAACTTTGATATTTAAAGACGAATGTGTCAATAAGACGGAATATAATAACATGTAAGACGATATAGAGTAAGACGAAACTTAAATGATTGATCAAGACGATGCATGTAAGACGTTTTACTCTTGCAATACTTTCATGTGTAAGTTTTCTAAAATGAAATTAAAACGTTCTTCAGACAAAGCTTTTGTAAAGATATCACCCCGTTGATGGTCTGTATCAATGAACTTGATATCAAAGACACCTTTTTGAACATAATCACGAGTAAAGTGATGTCTTATTTCTACATGCTTTGCTTTGGAATGCTGAATAGGGTTTTTAGATAGATTGATTGCACTAGTATAATCACATAACACAAGAATGTTATGCTCAAAGCTAGAGTAATCTTCAAGTTAATACTTTACCCATAGGAGTTGTGAGCAACAGATACATATTCTGCTTCAGCAGTAGATAATGCAATTGAGTTCTGCTTCTTATTGGTCCAAGATATAAGACATGGTCCGATGAAGTGACATCCACCACTTGTGTTTTTTTTTTTTCAAGTCTATCACCAGCATAGTCTGCATCACTACATCCTACTAACCTAAAATCTTTGTTTTTCTCATAGAATAAACTTAAGTTAGAGGTACCAACAAAATATCTAAAAATCCTTTTAACAACTTTCAAATGAGACTCTCTAGGGTCAGATTGAAATCTGGCACATAAGCAGATGTTATGCATGATGTTTGGTCTACTAGTAATTAAATAAAGGAGCGAGCCGATCATACCTCTGTAGACAGTCTAGTCTACTGGTTTACCTGATTTGTCCTTTGTTATAACGATAGATGGATGCATTTGTGTGCTCATAGATTTTAACTCATTCATCTTATACTTTTTAAGTAATTCTTTTGTGTATTTTTGCTAATGAATGTATATACCCTTTTTTCTTGTTTAACTTGTAGACCAAGGAAGAATTTTAATTCTCCCATCATGCTCATTTCAAATTCACTCTACATCAAATATGAGAAATCCTTACATAGAGTTTCATTAGTAGCTCCACAAATTATATCATCTATATAGATTTGAACTATAATGAAGTCTCTATTAGATTTCTTTCTAAAGAGAGTTGTGTCCACTTTGCCTCCTATAAACCCATTTGCAATAAGAAAACTGCTCAATCTGTCATACCAAGCATGAGGTGCTTGTTTAAGACCATACATAGCCTTTTTGAGTTTAAAAACATGATTTGTGATGATTGGATCTTCCAAACTAGGAGGTTGTCTAACATAGACTTCTTCCTCAATAAAACCGTTTAAAGAGGCACTTTTAACATCCATTTGAAAAAGCTTAATGTTTTTATGAGTGGCAAAGGCAAGCATAATTCTAATAGCTTCTAATCTAACAACAGGTGCAAAAGTTTCAATGAAGTCTATATCTTCTTGTTGATTGTAGCCTTGAGCTAGTAACCTTGCTTTATTTCTGATTACCTTTCCATTTTCAACAAGCTTGTTGCGGAATACCCATCTTGTTCTAATGATGCTTTTATGTTCTGGTTTAGGTACAAGAATCCAAACATCATTTCTTGTGAATTGATGTAATTGTTCTTGCATAGCTATTACCCACTTATCGTCTATTAATGCTTCTTCTATCGTCTTAGGTTCAATTTCTGATACTAGGGTGCAAGATGCTTGATTCTTTAGTGATGACCTTGTATTAACTTCTTCAATCTGTTCTCCAATAATCTAATCTTGTGGATGATAAGTAATGAACTTCTAGTCCTTGTGAGATCCCTTTATCTGAATGTCGGTCTGTTGTTGTTGAGAAGTATCTTCTGATTCTTTTACTTCGTCTGTTTTTATTTGATCAGATGATCCTATCTGTAAATTTGCAAAATCTTTTTCCAAGTCTGATAGTCTCTTATTAGGGGTTAGTGTATTATTGAATTTAACATGGATTGATTCTTCTACAACAAAAGTTATAGAGTTGAATACTCTAAAGGTTTTGATGTATTTGAATATCCTACAAAAATGTCTTTATCAACCTTAGAGTCAAATTTTCCTAATTGATCTCTAGTGTTGAGAATGTAACACTCACATCCAAAAGGATGAAAGTATGAAATGTTGGGTCTTCTACCTCTCCACAATTCATAAGGAGTCTTTTTAATTATTGGTCTAATCAATATTCTATTTTGAACATAATAAGCTATATTTACAGCTTCTGCCCAGAAGTACTTAGGAATTGAATTTTCGCAAAGCATGGTTCTTGCCATCTCTTGTAGAGTTCTATTTTTCCTTTCAACTACCCCATTTTGTTGAGATGTTTTCGGTGAAGAGAAGTTGTGGAAAATTCCATTCTTTTCACAGAAGGATTTGAACTCAGCATTATCAAATTCAGTTCCATGGTTACTTCTAATTACAGTAATACAAAAACCTTTTTTATTTTGAACACGTTTACAAAATAATTCAAACACATTGAAAGAGTCATGTTTGTGAGCTAGGAAGTATACTTATGTGTATCTAGAATAGTCATCAATAATGATAAAGCCATCCTTTTTCCCACCAAGACTAAGAGTCTTTGTAGGTCCAAATAAATCCACATGCAATAGTTTTAAGAGTCTGGAAGTGGAAACAACATCTTTGGACTTAAAAGAGGTTTTGATTTGTTTCCCTTTCTGATATTCTTCACAAAGAAGATGAGTTTTCTAAAAAATCTCAGGTAATCCTTTTACTAAGCTCTTTTTATATAATTTCAAAATATGTTTTAGATTGATATGCCTAAGCTTTTTATGCCAAATCCATTTTTTATCTTCTTTGGTCATTAAGTAAGTAACATTTTGTTTGTTCAGATTTTCAAACTCAATCTTATACAGATTGTTATGTCTTTTGGCAGTAAAAAGAATAGATTCATCATTTCTTTTAATTATGCATGATTCCTTGTTAAATGATACAATAAACCCACTGTCACAAAATTGACTTATGCTAAGTAGGTTATACTTTAATCCTTCAACACATAAGACATTATCTATAGATGGAAAAGGAGGTTTACCAACTTTACCTATACCAATGATTTTTCCTTTTCCACTTCCACCAAAGGAGACCGTTCCTTCATATGGTCGGAGGTTTAGGAACATAGACCTTTTTCCTATCATGTGACGTAAGCATCCACTGTCCAAGTATCAGAATGAATCCCTCCTTTTTCCTATTAAGGATATCTGCAACAGAAATTATTTGAGATTTTGGTACCCAAATACTTTTGGGCCTTTTTGTGTTAGTCCTAATGATTTTATTTGACCTTTGTTTCCTCTTGTTGACATCTTTGAAACGAGTGTCCAGATTTACCACAAAAGTTACAGAAGGTTAAATAAGATTTAGAAAATAATGGTTTAGAGTTTTTGTCTTCTACAAATCGTATGCCAAATCTGTCAGATGGAGGTCTTCTATGTTTTATAATCATTTGAAGTTTTGAAGATCCATCCACAAATTTGACCAGATCATGTTTCTGACTAATGACCTCTTTCTTTAGTCTGTCAACTTCAGAAAGAAGCATTGTCTTCTCAAGATCTGAGACTCGGCTCTTATGCATTCTCTTCAGATCTTTCTTGAGTATTTCGTTTTTTGAAATATCTTCTTGATATTTTTCTTTATATTTCTTATACTCAAGAGCAATCATGTGAAAATTAGCAAGAAGAGTGTCATATGACATATCTTTGTCATCAGACTCAGATTCACTACCATCAGACTCATGCAGAAAGTTATTAGAGATAGAGTTTACCTCAGACATTACTTCCTCAGAGTCTGCCATGAGACAGATATTAGCTTTTTCATCATCTTAACTACTACTGTTGTTGTCCAGGTCTTCCCAGGTAGCTAGAAGATTCTTCTTCTTATTCTTTTTCTTTGAGCTCCATCCTTTTTTTAGTTTGGGGCATTCAGCCTTAGTGTGTCTGGGTTTTTTGCATTCAAAACAGATGATTTTGTTGTTTTCTTCTTGAGGAGACCTTCTGTATCTAGTGTCCTTCTTTCTAGAGGATTGCTTAAATTTTCCTTTCTTCTTAAGCATCTTTTTGAATTTCTTGGTTATAAGAGAGATCTCATCATCTGTTGAGCAGCTGGAGCTTTCGTCTGAGCTCTCAAATTCATCAGACTAAACCTTCAAGGCTTTGTTCCTAGCTTTCGTCTCAGTTTTTTCGTCTGCTCTTCAACTTGATTCTCCACTTTTTAGAGCAATTGAGTCATTATTTTTGACTTTATCTCTTTTGAAGAGATGAACTTCGTGGACTTTTAAAGCTCCCAGCAACTCATCCAGAGTTAAAGTCTTCATGTCCCTTACTTCAGCTATGGCTGTAGCCTTGGGTTCCCACTCTTTTGGAAGATTATCCAAGATTTTGAGATTGTTTTGAGCCTTGGAGAACTCAACACCGAGACTTTGAACATTTAGAATTGTTTGAAATCTTCCAAACATCTCATCAATGATTTTTGTCTCTTTCATGGTGAACATCTCATAGTGTCTTTGAAGAGTGGCTGCTCTTCTAAGACGAACATCTTCTGTGCCTTCATGCGTTATGCGTATGGCATCCCACATTTCCTTTATAGTTTTGAAGTTGCAAACTTTGTTATATTCAGTTTTGGATAAGGCACAAGTTATAATATACTTAGCCTTTGCATTTTGTTGTAGTATGTTAAAGTCATCTTGATTGTACTCATTTTCTGGCTTTGCTACATCGAGATCGCCATGTGTTATGATTCTCCAGATGTTATAATGAGTGGACTTGATGTACATCTCCATTCTATCTTTCCAGCACGCATAATCTTCTCCATTGAAGGCTGGAGGCCTTGATAGTAAGGCTCATTCAGGAATGAGCTGTCCTTCAAGATTTGCCATGCGAATCTTTTCCTCTAACACTTGTTAAGGTGCTCAACCCTTAGAGGCTGAGCTCTGATACCAAATTGTAAAACACAAAAATAATATAAGAAGGGGGGTTGAATTGTGTTATTTTTAAATTTTCATAAAACCTTTTTTTTTTAAAGACATATCATCTAAAGGATGAAATAACAGAGTTTTTTAAAAAAAAACATTTTGAAAGAAAGACAAGTGCTGAAGAAGAAATTGGAATGGACATAGGAGTTATACTGATTTGTCTCACCCAGAGACTACGTTCAGTTCTTGGTAACTACCAAGTTCCACTAACTTATCCAAGTTACAAGTATTCTTTCAACAAGCCTCTTCAGGCTCAACCCAAGTAGTCTTGAACTTGCCTCTCCAAGCAAAAAGCCTAAGTATTCTTTGAATTAAAGCCTCTTCAGGCTTCCACCAATTTCTTTGAGAAAAAGGTTAATTGTGAGTTACCTCACTAGGTTTAACGTCTTAACAAACGAATATACAATGAAGTACAAAAGAAATGTTTTACACGCAGAGTATGTGAAGATTACATAATGAGAACTTTCCAACAGTTAAAGATTTTATGATTCATCAATCCTGAGATTGAGGTCTCTTCTTCTATATATAGGCTTCTTCAAAAGTATCAGTTGTGAGTACTTGCAAAGACAACCTTTGTCTGTTGAAGAGAATCATTGGAGCATAAAATGCAGCATTTAATACCTACCACCAACTTGTCACTTTGATAAGATAAAACAGTATGCTTATCTTTACCATTCTCGTACTCAATCTTGTAGCAGTAGTCATATCTGCTTTCCCGTTCTGACATCCGCACGCACATTCATTCTTTTTTGCATAAAGATAACTTTCCTCAAGAGTAGGTATGTAGGCTTCTTACATATCGAGGTAGTTTACGCTTTAATTGATGTGTAGATCACTTAGAACATCGTTTGAAAGTCGTTAGTTACTGAACTTATCTAAAAGAAAGATAAAGACAATTATAAGCTTTAAATTATTAGACGGTTGCTTGTGAACATTATTACAAATGACCAGACGATTGCATAAAAACACATTTATTAACTGTTTGTTATTATCAAAATATTTGAGGGTTACAAATTTGTCCTTTAACTTTAACACATGGGCAAATACCATTCATGAATGCTTTCTACAATTTTAAAGTAGTTCAATTATTTTACAATTATACTCTAAATAAAAATAGATTGTTATTTGTATAATATTTAAAGTTTGTACATAATATCTTTATATTGAAAAAAATATGTGGAACTTAAAATAATAGGATAGGACCTTAAAATAATATTTTACAATTATTTCCTATTTGTTTATTGTCATTCTTCTTTAATTAATTTTTTTCTTCCAAGTAACTAAGTTATATAATATGTGAAACTTAAAATAATAGGATAGGAACCTCTAATAGGATGATTCCACTGAAAAAAAATAATCAAAATGCAAATAAGCATGATAAATTAGATGAAAACGACTATTTTTGACATATTGCCATGAAGATGCATCAAATTAAATAAGAAATGTAGTGGAAGATTCATTAAACGTGAGAACATGCATTCTTAAATGAGAATTTCAACTTTTGTATGAATTTTTTTACCGCAATATCATATCCCACTTACTATTTCGATCATTCTTCTCAAAGGAAACCATTTTCCCAACAAATCAGATTGTCAAGCCCCTTGCCTTATCTGAAACACATAAAGATCATATGAGATCATTTAAGGATCATACTATAAAGTTTTAAATCATATTCTTTATGGATGGGTTAAAGATCATACTACAACACTGCCACCACGGAAAATCTTAATCCAAGAATGATCATTGGACAACCGAATGCTATGAATTCTGCATGAAAAGTTTTCAGCTCCCACTAAACAAAGTATTTTAAGTCTAAACTTTAATTTACCCACCCGCAAAATATGAGATAATTTTCAAATGAAATAGAACTCAAATGTAAACCTGTCTGTGTTCACAGAAAATGCACCAGGCAACAATATGAGTAATAAAAGTTTAAAAGTATAGCATTGAAACCAAAGATAGCATAACTGTATAAGAAGAAGGCAACTACATAAGTTTAATAGTATACCAAATAAACCAAAGGTAGAGGATGTACATAACTGTGTAAGATAAAGGCAACTACAATGATTTATGAAGTAGAAGATTTTCACATGTATGTCGTATAACTACCAAACCAAAACTTTTAGTCATTTTGAATTTATAAGCCCACGTCAGTTAGTCAACTTCAACAACTCATAATGCAACATTCTTCTCATAACCATTAAATCTACGCCATTCTCTGTTTTATATTTATGGGTTTGAAACCTTAACCCATAACAACTTATTTGAAAGACGGGAAAAATAATTTAAAAAAAGGATGAAAATTCACTTGGAAAAAGGGGAAAGGCATGCACGATTCAACACACAACCCTAAGCACGTACACCCTCCCTTTCACTTTCTTCATCACCGAAAAGAGCACACTAACACCAGCGGCACATCTGTCCTGCTCCATTATTTGACTCATGTTATAGAAAAACTGTTCACCCAAAACCACTTCTATGCTTAGTCCAATTCGCTCTTTAGAGAGACAAAAGAAAAATTTTCTGCGGAACTTGCAATTGCAGCCCACGATTCAACAGTAACCTGCAGAGAGTAGGGAAGTTTTTTACATTTGGTTCCCATGCCCTCACAACTACGATTCCACCAGGGGAAATTCCTAAATCACTTTCTTCCCTCACCAAATCCATCACACAGTGCTCCCATTAAGAACCTCCTCTCAGCACAATAGATAATCCCAATTCTCTCTCTTTCTCAGTTTCTCACTGACGGATACAGAGAAAAGAAACAAAAAGATCAGGTAAACAAATTCAATCCTAAATGGAAGGAAAGAAGCTGACCTTCAATCTAGCTAAAAAAAAATGGGGCATGAAAGTTGCAAAGAATCGGAAGAGATCAATGAAAAGGAAATGAATTGGACCAAAAGAATGAAGAAATCGAAATGGAAAACACGGTAATTAATCGAAGACGTAAAAGGCTTGATATTGTAAAAATTGTAAAAAGTCATTTATGCCCATATTTTGAGCGGCAGAAATGCTAGGAGTTAGAGCTTGACTGTCTTACATTATATACTTTTATACTAGTTTTTGTACTCATGCGATGCATAAGTTCACTAGATCTATTCTTGCCTCTCTTGCCCACAAATAACAATAGAAGCACACAAAGAATGGAAAAAGAAAAATAAATACTGAAAAAATAAAAAGAAAGTAGAGATAAAAAGGCTGGAAGGAGCTAGAAAGAGTGGTAGCTGGAGAGGATCCACGTCCATGTAGTGGGCTTTTATGTTTGGTGTAAATTATAATAGTTGATTAAATTCAAATTTATATTTAATACGCAAAAATGATACAATACAAAAGAATATATATATATATATATATATATATATATATATATATATATATATATATATATATATGCACAATGTGTTTTGAGAAGAAAGTATAGGAAAAGAAAAAGTCGTATAAGAAAGGTACAATAATTTTAATGAAAGATACATGCATAAAATGATGTAGACAACATTGATCGTAATGCTAGGATTATTTTTGTCTTTATTTTTAAAATTATAAAAAAATTAGCATGATATATAATGAAATTAAATTTTAAAGTTTAATATTTTAATTCACAATAAAATCACATATTTAAAAGAAAAGTTGATGTAATAGAAAATTATTTCAGTTTTAAATCTGAATAATAATATTTTAACAATGCGAGATATATGAGTATTACATGTTATATTTTCTCTCTACTACTTGTACATTGATGTATATTATATGATAATATATTTTTCATTTAATTAATATTATTCTACTGTAAAATTACTGCCACAAAACATGCGAGCAAAATGCATCTTAAGAAAACTATTCAACTTAAGGGAAAAAAAGCCAAATGATAATAGTACACCATATCACATGTTCACACCACTACTACTAGCTGTCTTTGTGACATGGGTCTATTAAATATTATAAAGAATTTATCAAGTTTCACTCTAAGAAGTTCAAGTGTAGTAGCTATATATTATGGTGAGCTCCAGCCTCCTGTATTAAGTGCAGTGGATATTATGATAATTGAATGGTGACAATAAGTCAACAGTGGATTGTATTTTGGTAGTGTTGCAAGAAAATTTATTAATATGAAAAAAGGACTTGAAGATCAAAGCAAATTTAAAAGATGATAAGCTAGAAATTGAAAGTTCAAAATTTCTTTTTATCAAAAGAAATTGATATTTTAAATTGTATTTATTTATCAAAAAAAAAAAAAGGTAATCTATACTTGGCCACTTGATCAAATCATACGTATGATCATTTCTATTTTTATTGAAGGGTGTTTCAAATATTATTGATACTTTTTTAGTTATTAATTTTTAAAAAATATATATTTTATGTTATTTTAAAATTTTAGACAATATAAGTTATTCCTTTTTTATTATACCCTTTTATCAAAAAGAGAGAAATAATAATATTGTATGAAATATTACAATAAAAAATAAAAAATAAAAGAAATATTAAAAAATATAAATAATATTAATATAAATGAAGAAATTATGTTTGTTAATATATATGCTAAAATCTTAAACGACAACTAAAAAATAGAAATAACAATTTTTATAAATTGTATTTAGACTTTTATAAATAATTTATGACCATTGTAACACTTTTAACTATTTAAATATTTTTTTTGACAATTATTATCAAAATATGTTTATTATCATATTTTATTAAGTTTTATAATAAAATTTATAATATAAACTTCAATACAATAAAACCTTGTTAAATAAGTATTCAATTAAGTTATTTATTTACATTATTCTACAATGATTTAATAAATTTCAACTTTTATAATTCATTCATATGCATAAGAATGATATAAGAAAAATAATGCTCGAGTACATTAAAGTATAAAAACACTATTTAACCATAGATTAATTTAATTAGAAGAAATTGTTTTTAATAACAACATAAATTAAATTGAAACAATATATACATTAATGTCTATTTGTCCCACGTAACTATCATTTAAAGTTGTCGAATTACATAACCACCTAATAGAAATTTGGCAATAAGTATATAAGAATTTAATGATTGCAATCATTACATAACCCCCTAATATGACATGGTCGTAGTAGCACATACAATTGGCAATAATGAGAATGGACTGTTTGAGATCTTAGAGTAGCTAGAAGAGTAATAGCAACACCACTGTTGGGAACCAAGTCCCTCCCTGACCTGGGTTTAACGCAGAAGATTCCTATAAACAAATATATTGATTCTAAATGAATGGTTGCTACATACTCTAAAAATGTATTGATTCTAAATGAACTGAAGACTCTGGTTGAAACTCCTAAAAAAAATAATCAAGTGATAAACCCACTACATAATCTGTCTTCAATTAAAGACTCCACTGCCTTGGTTAACTGCAAAAACCTTCGAACTTGATAATATTTATTTAGTCTCATTGGTCATATCACCTAGTAAGAATAAGGGCCTGCAACAACTATTTGCACGAGAACCATAGTGTATAAAATATATGCTTTCACAACATTATCTACACAGAAAAACATGAAAATGATTTAGATACTACCTTGGAAAAGGCCCATAAACTGAAATGAACAATATATTCAATTTTGTTCATCCCTCATTTGTTCTCTGGAGCATGTCAGAATCTATTGATTTTAATGTTTAGAATGACACACAGTGAAATGAACATAAAAACGATATTCGTTAGTTATTATCATCTAGACAAAATAAAGCAAGCATAGCGAAATTCATACCATTCCAACCACAGTCTTGCAATATCAGCATAAAACTTCATTCATATCCGCCATTGAAAGCATACTGCCAAACAAAATAGTTACAAAGTACAAACCCAACTTTAACACAACTTATTGTGTATTTTTTTACCTTTTCCATACACTAGTAATGTCATTCATCTCCAGCTATTTCCTACTTGATAACCCTATAGTGCAAAATGCATGTCTTCCTTGATGAACAAAGCACAAGTAATTAGAGGGAAAAAATTAAGTGGAAAATTTGAAGACAATCAAGACACTAAAAGTCTTAAATATTTTAAAAACAGACAAAGCTACCAATTAGGAGCATAAATGTAAACGTAAACATGTGAATCAACCGAAGCTATCAGCAGAAGGAAATGAGTCACACAATTAGCTAGCGGTGTTCTTTGGTGATAAACACTGGTATGTTGCCATGTGGGTATTTGGTCTTTACTGCAAATCCTATTAAACTGATAAAAGATACAAACATAAGGACAGTGAAACAATGTATATGATATAACCCAAGTTTTGAGTTAGGTTGGTAAAAAAAGCTTCTGTAGTTGAAGGCATTGTACCTTTCAGGAATCAGGATCATAACTTTTTCTAGATAATATGTTGTCACACATTGTCCCAGATAAAATTCAAGAGATCTGCAGTTTGGGGAACACTTCTCCAGACAAAATCCAAGGGATTTGCAATATATGAAATATTGATCCACTTTGATCATCCCAACAGGTGATCAGAACAAAATATTATAATGGCAGAATCCTAATTTAAAAAAGGCATAACAGTTATATACATATTTAATTCAAAACACTGAATAATGGAAGGTACCTTTTTTTTTTTGGTATACATAATGGAAAGTATAATTTCCTACTTACGATGACACGAATTATTTAAAAAACATTGTAAAAAAAAACATCTAAAGCTAATTTAGTTATAATACATCAAAGGTTTTTGACCGATAGTTATAATACATCCGGAGTTTTTGACTCCAGTAGTTTCAAATGAGCTAGCCAAAGATTTGTATTCCCATTTTTTTCTCCCCATAAACTCTCTTCAATTTTCCTTTTCTCTGTTTTAACTACAATTTATTAGATGCCTTGCAAATCAATGTACTTAATTACCTCTCTGCATAATTTTAGTAAGTATGCCAACGTATACATAATTTAATCTCTTCATTCCTTCCTAAATGAAAGTCCAAATGTAATTGCAGGGCTGTGTTAGGGATGTCCCAGTTTTAACTCTGCAAATTTTACTCAATCCATTACCCTATGTGATTGAGCGTATACTTATAAATCACTCAATTTTCCAAATCAGTTACTATAAGACCATTTAAGACAGCTAATTAACAATTTCACCTTTGTAATCAAAACTCACCATTAAACTCCCTTAAAGAGTATGGGCCCAGAGTATCCTTTATTAACTCCTTATAGCATATACACGACTGTTTCAAATAAGAAATCAATCCTAAACAATAACATCTGTAGAACCCAGATGAGAATATGCAGGGAAACAGGGAACCTAAGTCATCAAATTAACACAACTTTTTGCTAATCTAAGCAGCATCTAGTTAACAATAACATTCCCAAAATCAGTTTCAAAAAGCACCTGTTCGTAACCCTTGTCAAAAGCAGTGTTATGGAAAGAGAAAAATTATGTAACAAGTAACAGAAAAATGAAGGTTCAAAAAAAATAGTAAAAACAAATATTTCAGCCAAGATTCAAAAAGAAACACATGCAATAAGGGCACATCTTAAGTAATTTGAACGAAAATGAAAAGAGAAGATTTTGACCTTCAATCTCGCAGCAAATAAATCAAGCTATGGAAGTCCTAAGCAATTCGAAGAGAATGAAAACGAAATAAAATGGGGCTGAAAGATGAAAAAAATAAAAAGGAGAAAAAACTGGAGAACTGGAAGGAAGAAGAAAATGAAAAAGAATGGCACCATATTGAAGAAGAAAAAACATTGTCACTTGAAAAGTCATTTTACCCATAATAATTTAGGCAAGAAAAATGGTCTAGGGCAACAAAATAACCCTACTTGACTGTCTTACTTTTTATATATAAAGATATGTATATAATAAAGATAGGGCTTTGGGTGAAATAAAAGCAAAAAAAAGAAAAAGTTGATTCAGAAAAAGTAAAACTAACTTTCTCATTTTAATGGAACATTATTTTTGTCATGCTGTGGTTTGGGCTCTTTTACTGATGATGGAAGTCTGAACTCCTCATTTTATTATTTTTTTGTTGTGGTTTAATGAATAATATTATATGGGCTGTTTAGGAGTATTTTGGAATGAGACTTTTGATTTTAAGTGCTTGAATGATGGGGAGTTGCTATTTACACTCCCCCCTTTTACTTATACACTATCCTATTTCTATTTTTTCCCCCAAAGTTACCCTTGTAAACACACACCTCTTCTCTCGTCTCTTTCTCCCTCCCATTCTATAGGAAAAAACCGTACTCCCTTTATCTGTGAATCATATTTTTCCTGCAAATTTACCAATGGCATCATAACCCTAATTGTAATTACAATTTAAAATCATGCTCCCTTGCAGCTTGATAGTTGGCTAATTCTCTATCTAGCGTTTTGCCAAGTGCACATTGAGGATGTTCTCAAATATAAACTGTGGTGAGGATGCTCTCAAATATTAAACACAACAATTGTCCTCCATTGACAAGGCCGTCTTGGGACACATTTAAGGATCTTAGTAACCCCCAATTACGCATTCACTCACTCACTCCCCCTTATTATTATTCCATCCATTGCAGCTTTGAGAATCGACATACAGGAAATCCAATTCATCGAATCAACTCAGAAAACCACTATGCTAGAGCAATGCCTGGGAATTTGACGAGTCTAATAGATGGAGCGAGCGTGTTGCTACAGGACTGTCACCTTCCACAGCATCGTCGTCCTCCGTGACACCATTGGCACCAGCAGGTTCGGCATACGAGAGCAAGACTTCAATGACATTCGCTACCACCTCTCCGCCGCCTGCGCCCACCACGTCCTCAAGGAATCCAAACCCAAATCCACACCAATAACTACGCCACCTTGGATCTCTCGACAATCGTCATCGACGAAGCCCCAACGATGATGAAAAGTGTGACCCAAATGCGTCTTATACCCTTGCCCCCAAAATCTTAGACTGTGAGACTAACAATGCCAAGAATGGCTCCGAAGCAACTCGAATAACCCGAGCTTCATTAGATCCAACAAACCCTGAGTCCTCCCCGTAACCGATTCGTCTCCCAAACTGTGCGATAACCCCAATCGGGGATCATTACCTCGTGAAATCAATTAAGAATGAGATTGATTATTGCAGGGTTCACAGGATTGAGATTTTCAAAAACATGGCTCTTTTAGATACTGAGATGGCGGGGCTTTGAGCGCACATGGTGAAACACTGGGGTTATGAAACAATTGGTAAATTTGAAGGGGTTGTGTGTGTTCTAGAGAATAGGAGGGAGAAGGAGTTGAGGGAAGGTGTATTTACAAGGGTAATTTAGCGAAGAAAAAAAAAAGGAGTGCATAAGTAAAGAGGGGGAGTGTAAATAACATGTGCTTTTTGTCTTATTACGCATTCATAAGGCTCGGCCCAAATTGTTGTGGCTTTCCTGATGTACTAGGCAGCCTTATATTTCTTTTTAGCTGGGTATAAAATAAGCATTGTCCAAGGTTTTTATGCCAAGTAATTAAATTCATATACATGCCTTAAAAAGATAATAAGTAATAAAGTGGTATAAATTCCTTAATGTCCCTGAGAAGTATTTTCTTTCTAAAATATATATCTTTTCAAGTGACACGTAACATGCATTGTTAGAGCAGACCTTTTGACACATTTGTTTATCTTTTATTGTTTTTTGCATATATGATAATGATGCCTTTGATTCATTTTTCTTATTTGTTATTACGTGGATTTAAATCCCTTTTCATTATTCTCTTCTTCCTCTTTTTTTTTTTTTTGGTTATATGCACTTTTTGTTAAAACAATAAATTCAATTTTATAAGACTTATTGACATTTTTCTTTAAATAAAAATTCTTCTTTAAATTATTGATTAAGCTATAAGTCTTGTTAAGTGAAATTAAGTTAAAATTAATCAAATACGTGAATTTAATCAAATTAAGTATTTTATTAAGGTTAACAATTTGATTTTAATAACTAAATTAAATAATGATAATAATAATCTTCATAAAAGGTTAGTAATGATAGTCATTTTTGAATTCACTTCCTGTTTGATAATTATGAAAACCTAAGGTTAATAGTGATAATCAAAAATCGAGAAGTCAGCTAGTATCAATGAAGTAAAGGGAGTAACAGAGACAGGTATGCGTGGGTGGGCAGATAAACACGGGTTTTGGGTAGAAAAAGGACAGGTTTGGGGCAGAAGAAGGAAATGAGTCCCGGACTCAACATGTTGCTCTGGTTTTGGGAGGATACAGGACACAATGGAAAAAAAAAAAAAAAGAGAAGGCTGTGGAAAATGATTGGTGCATCCCAATTTAAAAGCAGTAACACACACCTTGGTGATTACACTATGCGGGTGGTCATTGGTCAACAATGCCCTTTATGTGAGGATTTAGGCATGTTAATTTGCGAGTGGATGCCGCTCCTCAGTAATTTTTAGATTTCTGTTGCTAATTGCAAATTATGGCACATAATATATCAATATAGCTTAAGTCATTTAGTTCATTGATTATTTAAATGGTTGAACTTAATTTGTCTTAAGTTTATAATTCAGTTCAATTATACTAATTGACACGAACATCGATGCTGTGTTCTTAAATTTCAATTAATTACTTGAAAAGTTAACACTTAACAGTGAGTTGTTTTCATTTTTCGAATCTCCTTGATAAGGAGATTGATCTCTGCCAGGAACCACTTTTTTTTTTTTTCTCTAGGCTTGTTTATTGGTTCTATTTCACATTTTTTTCTAGATGTATGGGTTTGGGACGCTGTGTCATGTTTTTGTTACTCAGTGTATGTTTCTGTCTCCTATTTGATAAGGCCAATTGACAGTGCCATGCTCACATTTAGGACTAAAATTAATAGCTTATAATCCTTTATTCCATTGGGTCCAATCCTAGTCTCCTTTCGATTTCATTTTATTTTACTTTATGTTTGTTGTTGTATTTTAATCTATTTGTCTCTATGGTTAGGTCTCATAGTCTCTCTCTGCAAGTTCATTTTTTATTTTATTTTTTATGTTTGTTGTTGTGTTTTAATAATCTATTTGTCTCTCTGATTAATGTCTTGGTCTCTTTCTACTGAGTCTATTTTGTCATTTTCTATATTATTTATATCTACATTTCTCCATCTTTAGTTTTTTTTTCTTTTTTTGTTATTGAGTTTGTCAATGTCTAGAGCTCTTGCTACGGGTGCTATGGGGTTGCTTGTATAGTTTTGGACCTGAGATATTATAATTCCTCTTTTCTTAGTCTCTAACACCTTAGGTTTTGATAGGTCCAATTTGCAATCCTTTTTGTTTCTCTTTCTAGCAATATTTCGGCGCCATGTCTTTATTTTGGTTATTAGACTTTAAGTTACGTACTTAGATAATTTAGGATCAATATGGCCAACAATAATAAGTTACAAGTTCGATTAAATTAATCCATGTTTTTTAATGGAGATTTTCAGGAACTGGAGCAAAAGAAAGCTGAGCGCAAGGAGAGGGCAATTATTATTTCCTTCATTAAACTCCCTATTACATCCATTTTTCCATATGTATATTGTGATTTTTTATGTTTCATGATAAAATAAACAAAGAAATAAATAAAAAATAATAGTAAAATTTGATAGATCAATGTTCACCACAAAATAGGGTGGATCGGGGGGGAAAGATGAGAGAGATAGGAAGAAAAGAGAAAAGGTTGAGAGAGTAAAATATGTGATAAGTGACATGATAGAAAAGAATGTGAGAGATAGGAAGGAAATGAAATGGAAGAAAAAGTGGACGGATGTTTTTAGTTTTTCTTCTTATACTATATTATACAAACCATTTGTGTTTTCTCATAAGTCATGTTTTGTCAGTTGTATTGGTGGTGCATGTGTATTTTTATTAATTTACTAGAACAACGAGATTTACGTTTGTAGGTAAATGGATAGTGTGGATACGTATACAACAAGATGCCATTCTTTTGTTATCTTGACACATTTAAGTGAACTTAAGAATGCTCTTCTGTGTTATGCTTATGCTTTAGTTGTTATTATTTATGTTTTTCTTGTACTTAGAAACTTTACTTGTTTAATGCTTGCTTCAGGCTTGTAAAAGGAAATTGGACTTGCATGGGGATGAAGATAACTCTAAATTGAGCAAAATGGATTCTCTAAAAGATAGTAATGATTTTGTAATTATTGGGAAGACCAGAGGTGTTAATTTATTTGTAATTGGCAAAAAATTTGGATTATGTTAAAGTGTAATACCAAGTTGTTAATTTGTGTCTTAAGTGTTTGAAAATAATTATAAGAGTAATTTAAAATTTAATTTTATAAAAAATATAATAAGTGAATATTTAGTATTTGTGGTGTAAGTTTTAGTAAAAGATTTTACTAAAATTGAGACTGTCTAGTAATCTAACAGTGTAATTTATTACACTGTAAAAGTGAGCAAATAGTCAGAAGCCTTGTGAATTTATTTATGGTTAGTCAATTCTAATCATAATTAAATTTCTATGATAAAAATGTAATAAATGAGTTATGGTCATGTGTTGGTTGTTCTAAGTTGAGTTGTCTTGGTAGCTTCAAGTGTTAAATTTAGGGAATTGAGAAAAGGTTACTTGAGTCAAATATCTATTGATATTATGTTGGGTGATCCGGTGATGAACCATAGTGTTAGGCCAATTTTAGACCTTAGAGAGTTAGTAAGTGGTTGTTGGGTCTTAATGAGCCCAAGCCCTATTCAAAACCATGAACCCTTTTAAGACACTAAACTGTTACCCTTTCTCATCTTGTCTCTCAAAATTCTAGACACCCTCAAACTCTCTCAAATCTACTTCTCCATTCCCTTAAGAGTAAAGCAAGATCTCAAGACCAATTTCTTCTCCTATACTTGTGTGATGGTTGTTCTTCCTTTTTGGTGAGTTCTTGTCCTTCTTTCATTTTTTGTGGGAATAATGGTTAGGGCATGGGAAAATTATGTTACTTCCTAAGTTTTCATTGATAAATTTGTGGGTTTTGGTGTGGTGTTTTTGCTATAGAAGTTTCTCCCCCAAATCGGCTCTAAGGTTTCCATCCCCATTGTTTCTTCTTCCCCAAATTCAAATTCTTTGAGGCTCTAGGAGGTAAGGAAAGCTTAGTATTGGTTGTTTTGTGATTGGTGGTTGTTAATGTGTTGAAAGAATATTTTGAAATTGTTGGATTTTCGTGGGGTGTTGATTTATTTGAGGTTTTGGTGAAAATGGGTTTGGATGAAAGATTTGTGATTTGTTGATATAATGTTGAAACAGTTGTATAATCCAACATGTATATGCCTGGTTGATGATTCATTTTGTTGTTAAAACAATTTGGAATAGTGGTATGGTTTTGAGTTTAATAAAAGTTAAAAACTGGGCTGCAAAATTGTGTTTTTTGTCATCTAGATCATTTTAATTGATTGTGTAACTTAATAATTGATTAAAATGGGCTCCAAAGGTTGGTTTTTGTGGTTCACATTTGATAATAATTGATTACGTACCTTAATAATCAATTATTGTAAGTCTAGAGACTGTCTTGTTGATCCTGGTTTAGCAATAACAAATTATTAAGATTGATTATTGTTTATTGCTATTAGAAAATGGCCATTGGTAAGTTTTCTGTTAACAACAATCAATTATCTTTAGTAATAATCGATCATTTCAATCATAAGTCAATCCTAGACTGCAAATTTGAAAAAATGGTCTTCATAAGAGTTATAGCTCAAGATATTAGCTAACTAATGTCTTTGGTCTCATCTAAAAATAATGTTTATAACTCAAGATATGATCAATATAGTGAGTAGAGGCCAAGCTATCAAAATTCAATAACAATTTCATGTTCTCCATAACTTTAGGCATAATATACATTAAAACTGGTTTTTGAGGTCAACATAAAAGTTATAGATAATCTTATTATCTTTCAAATGAGACAAAGTTCAACTTAATTGGTTTTGTATAACTTTAGATATCATATTTTCACTCCACAAAGGTCATAAATATGTAATAAGAAATGAAAAAGATAATGCACAAGAAACTTGAGAAATGAGACATAAACCATAATATCAAGTAGATATTTGTTATAATGGGAGAATGATATAGGATTAGGATGGAAATGGAACCTGCTGTACTATACACTAGTTGAGCCTCCAAATGGATGTATCCTCTAGATGGAGTGCCACAACTTGTGGTAAGCATTGTGCCAAGTGCCAATTGAGCCTCCATATAAATGATTGCTTGAATGAAGCTCCACGATTTGTATTTAGCACCAAGATCATTTCTCTATCAAGAAAATGTTTGAAAGCATATGTAAAAGAAGAGTAGGAAATGCTTTTGGACAATATTGAGTAGCTAAATTTTGATAGGTTGACTAGTTATTGATTGAGTAGTTTAATCATGATAAGTTGATTTATTGTTGTTGAAATGTTGTTGGGCATGTCGGTGCAGAATTAAGCCTATATGGTGTTGTTGAGATGTTATTGGTTGTGTAAGGTGCTGAATTGAGCTTACATGGTGTTATTGACATGTTGTTGGTCATGTGATGTGTTGAATTGAGCCCACATGATGTTATTGATGAATTGTTGAAAATCTTCGTAGAGTTGAGTATACATATGTAGCATGGTTGTCAGTGGTTGAGTTGTAACATCGATATGCTTAGTGAAATGATGAATTAGGTATTGTATGAATATGAAATTATCTATTACTTGTTACCATTGATTTCATGATATGTCATTTTTTGTGTAAGGTTACCTTTGCCTTGTTGTTCTTTGATTGTAATGATCACATCAATGATGTGGGAGCAAATGTTGAGGCTTCGATGGATCCATTTACTCATAGTTCATGGTGGAGTCGCAAGCTTGGAGGAGACGAGATGTGATGAGTCATATAATAGTTTTGTTTTCCTTTGAAAGATCGTTGATGTTATTCTTTTGTCATGATATATAGTGTAGCCAACTGTAGGGAGTGTGTTTTTGTATCCTCCCCTATTGATCTAAACATGTTTTTAATGTTGGCACATATATTTCTTTTGATTTTATGATATATTCATCTGTACAGTTGTCTCAGTTGGAATAGATAGATTCTATAGCTAATGATTATAAATGCGCATGGCCGATGTTCTCAATTAGATAGTTTTTTTCATGGTTTTCCAGAAAGTTAAAAAGGATAAAAAACAAAGGCATATTTTTGTACTATCTAAATCCAAGATCTTTTATAAAATGAACTTTCTAAGATAAAAGTAGTAATGTTGTCATATAATGGCAGTGGGTCGTTACATTAAGTGCTTATTTGCCTTTATTTTTATATTTGTTATTTTTTGTTTGTCTCCTTATTCGAATAGGGCATTTTACAAGGATTTGGTTAAGGTCATTAAAGCCCCTGATGTCATATTAGAGGTCCTTTATGCCTGGGATACCTTGGGTACTTGTGTTGATATAGAAAAGATGGTGATGAAATTGGGACTTGATAAACATCTTATCTTACTTTTAAATAAATTTGGTAACTTTATTGATAACACTTTTTTTCTCTCCTTTCTCCTTTTAGGAATATTTATTTTTGCATTGACTAACTATTTGGTTCTTAAAATAGATCTTATGGCTCAAGAAGCTATAAAGAAGTGACTCAAGTGCCTTAAAGAAGAATTACCAATTGTGGCCTTCAAATGCAACACACAACAACACAAATCAAACTTAGGGTGGAAATCTTCCAAGACAGCCAAATCAAATAATATTTTGTGATTAAGTGATTACCTTGGAGTTAATACTCTCTTTAAATTGTTGAAGAATTACTCAAGAAGTTATGAGGTAACAAGCAAATTTGTTTGGAACATAGATATCCTTCCCCCTAGAAGTATGGTTTTTCCTTTTAAAGTTGCATAAATATTTAATAGAAGATCATAGAAATTTTTTTATCCAAGCTTTTCTTGCCTTTTCCTTCTATTTGTTGTATACAAGTTTAAATGTTTGTCACTTTGTCTATGTTGATATATTATTTATTTCAACTAGATTTGTATTTTGCTTATGATAGTTTGTGAATGATTTTTAGATGTGGTTCAATTACACTTTACTTTTTTCTTTTTGTGATTCAACAGTGATAATTATTTCTAAAATTACAATGTTAATGAAGGTTTTTGTTATGAATTAAGTGTCTATAAAGCACAAAGTTTTGTTCTAAATTAAAAGCCTATGAAACACAAAGTTGTCATTTGATGTTGGATTGAGTTACAATTTTAGTTCTTTGTAGTGTGCTTCTTATGGCTACCTCTATGGAGTTATTATCTAAGATATGTAGAGACTGTGCAACCTTTTTGCATTTTTTGTTGTTTTTCTTTGGGTGTGTGTGTATGGGTATGGTTATGTATGAGTGGCATGAATTCTAGCCTGGAATATTATAAATCTATCACTTTGCTATTCTTAGCCTTTCTTGTATCCTTTTCATGTTGTGCTAATTTATCCAGCTATCGTTTTACTTTTAGGATACTTTTGTCGAAAAAGTAAACTTAAATATTGACAATTTGACATGATACTTATGCTTCAAACCAAATATAAAAACAAAAGCTTTTAAAAATAAATATCCAACACAATTATAGTTATTATTACTATCCAATTATTGCTTATCTTTGAGTTAAAGAGCTTGCAACTTCTCAGGAGATTGTGCTTTTTATATTATATAAATGTAGGGAGGAGTGGAGGACCTAGGTGAATTGGTTTTTTTATTTTTCTTCTGTCACTTCTATGTTGAGTTTGTTTGAAGAAATGTTAGTAGACGTATGTGTATTATGCTTCTGGCTAAAACATAAAAAATAAAAGTGGTGGATCACACATCATTTCTTTCATATGTTAATAGAAATTAAATTATTACTAAACCCTGTGTATGTGGTAAATGGTGATATGCTAGTTGGGACTTTGAGAATTATTGGCATTTGTGTGCTCTAAATAGCAAATGCCTTTTTCTAAATCATCAACTTTTGCGATGTAATAGAAGTATCAATCTTAGAGAACTTTTCTTGATTTTCTCTTACCATTGTGGTTGGTATCATTTGATCTGTTGAAAATTAATTATATTATCCAATATGTTTTCATTTGTTTGTTTCTTCATGTATGCATGCATGACATAACTTTTAGGTTTTGGTCTACTGGGTCTAATCATGTAGCCAATTAAATTAAAAGCTTTTAAGTTGGAATAGTATGCTATTGTATGCCTCTTTATGGGTTTTCAATTCTATCTGTTGGAGATTTTGCATTTGACTGGTTATTTTGTTTTCCCTCTAATTCATGCAGTTTTTCTTCTAGTCTTATAATGTTTGGTGCTTATCTATTAATTTTTTGTTGTTGTTTCTATAATTGTCTATTTGATTTTAAATCATTTATTATCGGTCTTCATTTATTTTGTTTTCTTGTCTTGACAAATCAAGAAGTCAATCACTAGGGATGAGAATAGGTTAAGCCACAAACAAGGGCTTATGGCCTAACCTGGCTTGGTTTGTTTGACAAAAAGGCTAGGTTTGGGCTTTTAAAAAACCTGTTTATTTAAATAGGCTAGGCTTGGGCTTATAAAAAAGCCTGATAGGCCAACCTGTTTATCCATTAAAATATAATGAAAATTTTAATATATACATATTACACTTATATATTTAATATCTTAATATCTTCAAACTAAAATAAAATAAATTTAAACTCCCACTTCATTCAAGACTACAACTACAAGTTAAGAAATCAAAATTTATACTGGTGGTTCACTAGTTTGTTTGGGGAATCAAATGTGATGTTATTGGTTTTTCTTGTTTTTCATTTGGTATTTGATAATGCCGTGTATCTTGGGTGGATGTCCTGGTGTTTCCCTAATGTGTTGTTTCTTATTTATTAGTTGGATAGTTTTAATTATTAAAAATAGCAAGCTAGTATAATGAAAAAAATAAAGAGCGTGCTAACTAGTGAATGATGATCTTCTTAAATGTTAACTTACATTGATTTTTATTTTAGAATAAGACCCACTGAAGAAGCAAGAAGAAGATTACTCTTGCTCCAAGGAAAATTAATATAGTTTTGATGATTTAGCCTCTTGATGAGTGCAAAGTTGTAATGTGTGTTTATGCATATGTGCGTGTGTTTGTGGTCTTGCATGATTTACCTTTATCCTTAATGGTTTGTTGGTAATGATCTCAAGATTTAAGAATTAAAGGTTAACAAAGTGGAAATATATTTTCTATAAGTCTAAAATTGAGTTTGAAGAGAAATAATTTGATAAAACTTGTTTTTAAATTGATAGGAAGTAAGAACTACACACTAAAGCTTTAGAACTACTCAATCTTATATTAAAGAACCATTTAATCAGTTAAGTTAGCTTTTTAATCGATTAAAATCATTTAATTTCGTGTAAACAGTGAAAATATACACTATTTTAACTAGTTAAATCAATATGTAATCAATTACATGTTTTCTGTTTTAACTAGTTACAACATTATGTAATCAGTTATTTCTGCAATAACTAATTATATAATTCTGTAACTAGTTACATAATATAAAACTGTTTTGTCCTATATGAAAATAACTAGTTACAAAGTTATGTAATTAGTTATTCCAGTAAAGACAAATTCGAATGGTCTCTGTTTTAACTAGTTATAAATGAAAATAACTAGTTAAACTCATTCAAACTTCATTTTCCAGATTTTAAAAAACAAAATAACTAATTACAAGTCTAAATAACTAGTTATTCCAGTAAACTCTCTATATAAAGTGAACATTTGTGAGTCTTTTAACAACACTTTTATAACTTCACTTTTCTAAAAATTTGAGAGAGAGAGCTTTTTTGGAGAGAATTCATATTATTCTTCTACTCCACTACAAGTTTTAGATCAAAGATCAAAGAGCTCATCATGGATCAATCTTGAGGATAAAGAAAAGTCTTTTCTTGGGTAAATTTGATTGGTTCTTCATTGTTTTTCATCTATCACAAACCAAGGTGATATCTAACCTTCTTCTAAATTGGTTTTTGTTCTTGAGAAGGTGTTTCTCTTATCTTCCTTGTGGTAGGGTTCCACAAGAAAGGGATTCAAGCTTTTCTTGAAAGGGTTCAAGAAACTTGATTGTGTGATTTGGTTGATTGTAATTCTTGTGTTTGTGCATAGTGTTTGTAAACATTTGAATTACTTAGTGATAACACCAATCGGTTTGATTGGAAACTAAATGTAGATCACAGTGGTGGTGATCGAACCAGTATAAATCTTATTTCCTCTCTTTCTTTCCTCTACTCTTTTGCTAGCATATTGAATCTTGATCACTTGCATTTAAAATCACAAGGCTCTTTGCATAGAAAAGTTTAAGATAAATTGATCCAATTCTATTTCAATTGTATAACCAAATCAATAAGATTCAAAGTTTTTGAAAGATCCAATTCATCCCCTTCTTGGATCCAGCCCTTTTGTTTAACACCCATTGTGCCTGGTCCACAAGGGCTTTGATTACAACGAATTTGTTGGGGTGTAGTCAACCTTTTTTATATTCATGATAATTACTCTTTCCTAATTTCATTATCTCTCAACAACATTTTGATATTTTTGGCATGAACGTATGTTAATCTTTAAGTTTGTAGTGTAAATTAATTCTATGTGATGTAAATTTTATATTTGTTTGAATTATATAAGATTCCAACATTCAAGCTTGACCGAAACTCTTGGAGAAATGAATGTATCCTACTGTGATGATTTCTACTTAAGCCCAAAAGACTTATGCTCAATTTTCCTAATGTATCTTCTATTTTATTTCTGTGAGGGGCTGTATGTGGTTTTACTTAGCTTTATTCTTCTATTGTTAAATTTAGGAAAGTTTAGATTCATATTTTATAAAAAATGATTTCTTTTAAGCCTGTCCTATCATTTAAACCCTTTTTTATTATTCGTTCTTATGTTATGATTAATCTTTTATAATTAACAAGCATAAAAAATAAGTAAAAAGTGAGTCTCTCCCAATGCATAAATAAGTAACATGTGTTGAAGCTTTATGCAAACTTATTTTTAGCATATTTTAAAAGTTGTCCATTTTAGTGCAATACTTCAAATAATAATTATATTATGTTTTTTAAGCTTGAATTCATGCTTATAATAATTATTATATTATGTTTTTTAGGATCAAAGAATGACTTCCCATTTCAGAGTAATGAAGTTGTTTCATCCACTCTTACATTTGTTAATGTGGTCATTAAGATGAATGCACATGTAAAACATAGCGCACAACAAAGTGAAAAGGACAAAGGTCAAGTAATTGAAAATGTTGTCATGAAAAGGACAAATTGTCATTAAAAGGACAAAGATCTATTTAGTTGTTAATGCCATAGGTTATATGGCTTGAGGTTTTTAAGGTCTGTTTTGACACTTTAACTTTTTAAGGTATGTTTTGACACTTTAACTTCATATATTTACTATAAGACATTAGATTTTAGTATACTATAATCCTGGAAAGCAATAAAGCCGCCTTGCATTATGGGATATGTATTCTTTACAAATAGGTCTGTTGGCCTGTTTACCTTGTTGGCCTATTTAGAGGCCTTAATATATAATAGGCTTTTACATAGGCTAATAGGCCAGGCCAGGCCCAAAAAAAAGCCTCTGATAGATAATAGGCTAAGCTTAGGCCTTAGATTTATAAAATAGGACAGGCCTATTTATACAAAGCTTGGCCTGGCTTACTCCTATCACTATTAATCACTATGGGTTTGATTGGCTTGCCCAATGTAGGCATATGCCTGAAGCTTTATCAATAAGTGAACTTTTTTTTAATAACGTTAATTAGTAACCGTTTTTGCTAACATACCTTATATTTTAACCCACCATGCTATTGTTTCTTAACTTGCAGATTAATTATCTTTTAATTATAATTATTAACATTTTTATTTTTTGGTTTTATAAATTATTTTATCTGAAAAAATCTTTATCTTCCTCTCAGTTTTGAGAAACTTACTCTTTTCTTCCTCTCGCTCTCTCTTAACTCCTAGGCTACTCAATTTTTTTTGCTAGTCCTGATACCTCAATTTTCATTGAGACACAACTATTATATCATGCAATACTTGCCTATTCCTCACAGATAAGTCTTTTAGGAAATTGTTATCACACGTTGCAGGTTAGATCGTTCATGTTTTCGACATCACAAACTACTACTATAAGGCTAAAAATCATCAATATACCCTTCTCATAGTTGCCTTTAGTGACCTTCTTTGCATATGTCCAAATCACTTTAATCAATTTTGTTGTCTTTCTCTCAATTATTATCACATAAACATTTCTTTATATACACTCATTTTGTATCTTTTTTTTTCTTTTTCTTGTGTAACCACACATCCTTATATACAATCATCCAATATATTCTACAAAAAAGGAAACAAAATAAAATTAAGATAGTATATTTGTAATTATTTATGAAAATAAAGATTAAAAATATATCAAACCATTTTTTTGTGATAAAATTGATAATAAACCAATTATATTCTCAAATATTTCATTCTCTATATATGAAAAAAGTTATATGATTATCAAATCCCTCGACAGATTTACCCAAATTAATGGATTTACAAACTTATGACTTTGGCCATAAGACATAGAGCCTATGTTAGGCCCTAGGTCTAACAAAACTACAAAAATACTTGTACCTACATACGAGAAAGAGCAAGAAAAAATCGACACAAAAAAAAGGTTAACAAGAAAAATAGAACGACTAAAACAACAAGAAATAGAGAGAAAAAAGGAAAGAGTTAACAAGTAGTGAAATGATTGATGACTACAGAAGAAGAGAGAGCGGTGAAGGAGCCTTTGGATCTCAATAGGCTTAGCCTCAACGAGCGTATTTACGTGAAGCTCCGCTCTGGCATAAGCTTTTACAGCAAACTTTAGGTACTTCAATTTTTTTTCTCCTTTTCATGAATTTCTCTCTTGATTTCGACTTTTGCACTCTTTTTGTGACTACCCATTAAGGGTGTTTTGGGTGCTCTGATGGAAAATGTATAGTTTTTAACTTGATTTCAAAGGAACTGAAATATGGGTTCCTTACACTTGTTGTCAATTTTATACCTTTTTGACTACCTTATAAGAATAATGGGTTGTTTGCTACTTGTCTGTGGGGATTGAGTTGAATCTTTGTGGTTCCAAATTTTGGTTTTTAGAAGGAAGTATAATTGTTGCTGAATGAAAATTTGAGTGTTTTGAATTAGAAATTAAAATAAACAGGTTTGGGATGCGAAATGATAAATATAACTTGCTAGTTTTTAATATTTGTTTCATTTTTAGTGGGCTAAGAAATTTATATTAAAAGATTGGATAAATGTAATGTGAACACTTTGGGGTTGTCTTATGCTGAAAGGAATTTCACTGGTTTGTTGAGAGTAATGTGTTGAAATGATTATATGTTTTGTATAGGTTCTTTTAGTGCTATAACTAATGTTTTCAACTAGGACAATTATCTGGTGAGTTTTGCGTGGGTAGGGTAGTTTTTCTATGCATTTGTTTATTAATTGTTCTTGCATTTCTATAAGATTGTCATGAGCTTGTAATTTAATTTACTAAAGGGTTCCTTTCGAAACTTACATAAGTTCATAATGATAATTACAAGTTACATGTCATTGTCATCGATCTTTCTCATTCATTTGCTAGAAGTATAACTATGAGAAATATCTTAACTACAAAGGTTTAATATTTCAGTTTGTTATGAAAATGGGTGATGAGATAAACTTCTAGTGTGAAGACTAAAAACAAAGGATGAATAAATTCATGATGTGCTTTGTTGCTGAACTGGAAACAACTTCTTATCACCCCGGAGCAAGTCCCTTGTCTGACTTGCATCTGAATGCTAACTATTATGCCTAATCTAACTAATGGTATAATTTACTTAATTATTTACATGACTAAAACTTATTAAACTTTGAGTTTTTAACTTTTAAACTTTCAAATCTGAACTCTAATAGGTTTTGTTACTTCTCCCATCTTTAGTGCAAAGTGTAAAAGCACTCTTGATCGAGAAGTATTGAGATATCTAATAGGTCAAACTTGTCCAAACTTTGTACTTAAGCTAAAACAAGATATTATGAGTTTAGGACTCTCTAAGAAGGTTTTTTTTTTTAAAAAAGGTTCTGCACTCTAGATATCCTTCCCCTAAAATTTGTTAAAGGATTTATATTTAGTATGTGGGAAATACTTGTCTTTCTTTCTCCCCAATTATTTATCTGACACAGCCAATAATTTGTTGTCTTAAGTAGGGATAAATGTAGTCTATTTGATAAATCTATCGTAAAATTATTATTGCTCTTTCTTAGAAATAAACTTTTACTTCCAATTAAAATGGTAATATTTAGGAACTATGCATTGCTTTATATTTAGGTTCCCTAAGTAAAATTTTGTAAAAGGAGAATTCTTTTAGAATTTTTTGTATCTGCTTCCTTCTATTTCCTTTATCTTCTTTTCTCATAAAAAGGCCCTTGGTGGTTATTTTGTTCTTTGAAATTTTGTAGACTTGATGTGCATTTTTCTTATTTTGTACTGGATGAATTTGCAGGCTTATGATTAGCATCTTAATATGATTCTTGGTGATGTTGAAGAAATCATTACTATTGTGGAAATCAATGATGAGACATGAAGAAATTGTGAGGGTAAGTTGTAATAAGCAAAAAGGAGAAATACATGTACATTCTTTTTTGGCAAAGCTAAATGGTAGAACTATGAATAATTGCTGGAAATTTGAATAATTTTAGATTATTTATATGTTAATAAGCATTGTAGAGTGACAACATCCATGGTTACGTGCTCCTATTTAGAAGAGATGGTTATCATTTATAAGTTAACTAAATGTTAAGGAGAAACATTGTTTGAATGAAGTTTGGTTGTGTAAACATCATTTGAAAACAACTATAAAATGCTTATTGCCTATCGGTGAGTAATGTATAGTCAAACGAGACACTTCTCTAGGGATTTTTTAAATGAGACTATAGGCCTTTTTTTCCCTCCACCATAAGCCTTATTATTTGAAAACTTGGATACTAACAAATGTGTTAGAGCTATTTGCTTGACCGAATTTCTGTTGGAGAAAAGAAAATTTTGTATTTTGTAAATAATAATGCACCACAGACAACAAAAGGAGGAGCTATTTTTGGAAATTTGTTCATATCTAGGAATTGTCGAATGCGTATTTATCGATTTGCTCTTATTTAATAGAAGGCAAATGCATGTTGCATTTATTTTGAAGATACTTTTCCTTGGATGATCTTTTGGTTTCCTTCTAATTGCATACTACAAAGCAGACAGTTCCTTTCTTGTTTGTTAGGGGAGATGGGGTGATATTGGTTCCTCCACCATTGAGGACTGCATGACATAGACCAATGAACTATGTCATAATTTTAATAACATTTGTTACTATTTATGAAATTGTATAACTTTAGTAGGGATCTCATTTGTTATATTAGATTAGTTACTTAATTGGCCTGTGTGCTGGAGATTTCTGATAGACAGTCGGTTTTCCATTATCTTTATAGTATTAGACAATCATGACATGCTTATAAACAAGAATTTTGGCTGCATGGTGGAGTTGTTGTTACATATTAGTGGCTCCATAAAAAGAGTAAGCCATGATTCTTGAGGTCTTTTTCTTTATGTATTTGTTAACTTTTAGTTACGATAGAATGTTTGTGAACTGGAGTGATATTTAAGTTCAGTGTATTCATTTGAAACTTGTGTTACCAATGGCACAATTGGATAGAGTTTTTCAAAGAGTCTTTATAAGATTATTATTACTTTTGTTTTGGATTTTCCTCTAAAGTAAGACATTCACTTTAGAGGAAAGTAAGGAGTTATAGTCTTGTTGATTGAAAAAGCAAAACAGTTAATATTGTGATTAAATATATGTACATGCATAACAAATTATGTAGTTATTTAAATCTTAATTGTTAATTTTTCAATTGGGTTCAAACTTCCTTTTGTCTAAAGTAAATTTTACATTAAAGGAATTAAATTTACTTCTTTTAATAGTTTTTTCATAAGACTTTTGAGAAAAAGACTAACAGTTTTTTTTAAGGTTTTTTCCATTTAGATTATTTATTTTGAAAAACATTAGAGAAAATCACAAATAGTTATTTTAGGTCTTTTTTTTTTAAAAAAACTATCTAATTAGATTATTGCTTCCTTGTATTAGTAATCATATTATATTTGAGCCATCTTGTATCACTATGTTATGGTTATTTTTGTAGGGATGCAGTGTCTTTTTATATTACATGAGTAAATGTTTACATAATTTGCAATTGCTTACAAAAGATATGAGAAAAGAACTAGAAGAGCTCAAATAGTGATGTAAAAAGCTGAAGGTAATCTACACATTATCCCCTTACAACAATTCTGGCTACTAACCACATCCCCTAACAAAACTTATTTACTAACTTCTTGTCCTGTATTTATTAAATCAAATTTGTAATTTTTTTCCTCTCATTAATTAGTTAATACAAGATAAAAGATTTTATGATTTCACGTTTCCATGACCATGATAGTAGAACCATATGAAAAAGACACACCCTATCATGGCCTCTTATTATATTCCTATCTGGTTTTAATATTCTCCATTAATGGCAGTAGTTGTTCCACTTACAGAGTTTCTTTTAGGTATCCCTTCTAGGTTATGAATATTTTATCATATTATTGGTAAATGCTTTTACAAGGCAAACATTTAGGGGCAATAAGTGACATTTCTTTCTTCAACTTTTATTGACAGGCTTGCATAAATTGGACTGGATGAATTTAAGGTAGCCCCTCTGCTGAAAAAAAACAAATTCTGGTACAACATTTTCCATTCTCAATTTTCAATTTAAATCATTTATCTCTCCAGTGTATTGTAGAGATTTTTTTCAATCCATTTTCAAAGTTTTGTATAGCAATTTGGTCAGGATTAAGATAAAATACAACTGTTTTAATTGTTTCATTAATAGGGCCCTGGATCCCACCATCTTTTTTGGGGGGTGTTATGGAAATTGAAGAGATTTTTTTATTTAAAATGTACAAGATTTTTTCTTTCAGCCTCTCTTGCATCTTTTTAGTATATTTTGGAGATATAGCCTAACTTGTGAACGGGATGATGAGAGATATAGCTTGGCCTCAGGGGAGGGGACTATGCAGATATGGTGAAGATCTATTAATTAAATAATATTCCTCATATACATGTCCAATTTATGAATTATTTGCATTTAGTATTCATTTCTGTGTATGTATTTCATATTTTCCTTTAGCTTTGAACCTATATCACATGATCTAAAGCATTGCTTGGACGGCAAACCTCATATACGTATCCAATTTGTTAGTTATTTGCTTTTGGTGTTCTTTGGTTTGTATGTGTTTTATATTTTCCTTTAGCTTTGAACCTCTATTATATGATCTTAGGGCATTACTTGGATGGCAGACCTTGGGAGTATCAAAGATAACATTGAGTATTTCAAGAAAACCTACCACATGATATTCAATAGTAAACATTGTATACATCTCTATTTATCATTTTTTTGAATATTTATTTAGGCAAAGTTTTGGGTAGGTATGCTTATTTATTTTTTTTAGTCAAGATGGAAATTATTTTAATCTTTAAAATTTCATTGTTTTGATGCTTAAAAATGTTGGTTTAATGGAAAAATAATATGGACTCATTTGTGAGAAATTAGGTTGCATGTGTGCTAAATTGTTTTGAACTCAATATTTTAGCAAGTTATTTACTCCATTTTAATGTCTGTTGGTAGTGACTTTTCTAAAGGTTAATGCTATGTATTTTAAACTTAATGTGTTACCAAAATGTTCTAAAAGTTTTGATTTTTATATGGTATAAAATATATTTTTATGCCTCTATTTGCTATATTTTTTTGTGTAAATTCACAAAATTTTCCTTGAAAATGTTGCTGAAATATTGTTGATAATATGGTTAAATTTTGGTAAAAATTTGGGTTTAAATGGTATGTTTGGTGAAACTTGGTGAATGAACATAGGTGTCATATTCATGAAGTACATGATTTTCATATTTTGTTCTTGCATTTTTTACACTTGTGGGCTTTTGATCTAAATTGTGTGCCCCTAATGCACCCAAAAGGTGTTTATGATGACAAAAATTTGATTGGTTTTATTTAATTTGAATTTATTTTGCTACAAAAAATTTATTTAAGCTATATTCTTCTCTTTCCTATATCTTTTGATATCTACTTTTCATGTATGCCTCATTTCATATTGGTTGTCTGCAGCACCACGTGGAACAATACTTACTACTTTATAGAAACAATATTGAACTCAATCCGTTTAATGCCCCTTTAGTTATCTAAAATAGATTCTTGTAATGCATCATAAGACAAGCTTGCCAACACTCTTTAGAATTTCGCCAACAATGTCTAAATTATTGGCTAACAATTAGCATCCAATATGACTATTTTAGACACCTATGAACTCATACTTTGATGTAGAAATTTATAAGAGTCGTACTTATTTTCTATTGAGCTTAGAATAAGCTCGTAGTGGAGATTACCAAGTTCCAAAGCAGTTGTGTGAGGAGTGGGTTGATTAATTTTAGAGTTTAGGAGTTATGTAAGGTGTGATATGTATATAGAGAGTATAGGATGGCACAATCCATGTGGCTCGAAGGATTTAATTATATATATTTTTATTAATAAAGTTAGTTTATATTAAGTTGATTTAAAAATGTAAAGCATTAATTAATATTTATCATTTAAATATGGCTTGTTAGTTTTTAATATTTGTTTCGTTTTTAGGGGGCTAAGAAATTTATATTAAAAGATTGGATAAATGTAATATGAACTCTTTGGGGTTGTCTTATGCTGAAAGGAATTTCATTGGTTTGTTGAGAGTAGGGGTGGAAATAGGCCAGGCAACCTATTAGGATCCTATAGCCTGGCCTGAATAAGGCTTGGCTTGTTTATTAAAATGGCCAAGTTTAGGCTATATGAAAATCCTTTCTAAATAAAAAGGCCAGGATTCAGGCTTTGAAAAATACCATATATATATATATATATATATATATATATATATATATATATATATATTATATTTATGTATAATTTATATTTATGTTTAATGCATATAATTATTAATGATAAGTTTTTTAATAAAAAATAAATGTCCTATACTCTTAACATTAGGAGACACCTCTTTTCCATACTCAAAACCCTAGTAGACTAGCATGTTACATCTTCGCTCCCGTCTTCATCTACGCCTATATCGTCATCTCCAATCTAAAAAGATCCAGTCGTAGGGTGCAAAATCAGAGCTAAGCATAGTAGTGGAGAAGGGAAAATGACACCATCGTAGAATGCAACAGCCATGATCCACATCTCCTTTCACAAGAATTGTGAGTCGATGAGATAAATGCTTTGTCACAATGTCATTTTCTGAACACTAACTAGAACGGTACTTTGATCTCTTCTTTTTTTTAATAGATGGGAAGATGTTCAAGAATCCTTGTCTTGCATATGAGATGATGCTTTTGGACGCGAAGTTGAAACTGGTAGGGGAGTACGAGCTTCGGTTCCAGGGGGAGTTGTGGAGGGTTCAACATGCCCTCAGTCGCATCCGCAATAACATGAGAAACCTCCTCACCCTCGATGAGAAGAACCCTCATAGGATCTTTGAGGGCGAGGCTCTGCTTCACAAGATATTCTGTTATGGCCTCCTTAATGATACGCAAAATAAGGTCGACTATGTTGAAGATGCAGAACAGGTTCAATAGACATGGATTAAGAAGTATAGGATTGTTTAAGTGGATTCCATTTGGGACTCTTACTGCCAATATATTTGTTGCTAGTGTTATGGTTACACTTGCTAGGGTGAACAAAGTAGTAAGTTTCTAAAATTTCACTCTTTTCACCTATTGGTTGCCTTATTCAATCTCTAAGCCAATAATCATAGGATTAGAATTATATTTGAGAATGAGATTTACTTGTATTAGGTAATAGTATTTCTCTTTCAAGTTTCAGCTTCTATCTACTTATAATGAATACAATTATATATCTTGATTCTTGTCCCATACTTTTTTATTCTTATTAAAGAGGACATGCATCACATTTTAGATGTCATGACTAGAATTTCTTATATAATATAGGTCAACACCAAAGATTGTGATACTATTTGTAGTAGGACTATAGATTAGTCTTGTGAACCTTACCTAAAGTGGTTTGGTGCAATCCACCTTTTCTGGAATTAAGGTTGGAATGGCATGCTTTTCCTATGTGTCTCTTTTATATCACGTTTATCCATTTTTGATCTAACTTGTTGTAATATTCTTTCCTAACAGAGGCTGGTTTATGGAGCAAAGGTTGCGGTAGCAATTGTTATTAGTTTGATGATTTTGTTGCAAATGCATTGCAAGGTATTGGATTCTATGAGAAAGTACAGTTGGAAATTAAAAAAGCTGATGGTAATGAGACCATTATTGCCGAAGAGGTTTTTGAGAAAACAAAGGAAGAATTCCAAATATATTAGATCTATCATATTTTTCGCACTTGATGGCAGCTGGCTATTCAGGATTGCCTACATTTAAATTATTAAAACTGTTGATAGTGGATTTAGCTCACTTTAGTATGTAACAAGTTATATGTTATAATTTGGATTGCATAAAATAATCACTATTTGATTGTGAGCAAGTTCTAATATATATCTACACACAAGAGGATGTATAATACAACTCTAATACATTCCTTTACATATTTACCGTGTCATTGCTATTGATGTTGACATTAAACTTTTAAGTTTTTTGAAGCAACATCTTCATGATAATGTGAAGACATGCTTTAGTAGGATAGATTTAAAGGCTTTGTATAAAACAGGCCATGTAAATAGGCTTTTAGGCCAGGCTAGGCCTTAAAAAATGGCCTATAACAAGTAAATAGGCTAGGCTTAGGCTTAGTAAATATGATGTAGGCCAGGCTCAGGCTTGTCAAAACTTGGCCTGACCTGTTTCCATCTCTAGTTGAGAGTAATGTGCTGAAATGATTGTATGTTTTATATTGGTTCTTTTAGTGTTATAACTAATGTTTTCAACTAGGACAATTATCTGGTGAGTTTTGCGTGGGTGGGGTAGTTTTTCTATGCATTTGTTTATTAATTGTTCTTGTATATCTATAAGATTGTCATGAGCTTGTAATTTTATTGAAGGGTTCCTATTCGAAACTAACCTGAGTTCACAATGATAATTACAAGTTACACTTCATTGTCATCGATCTTTCTTATTCATTTGCTAGAAGTATAACTATGAGAAATATCTTAACTATAAAGGTTTAGGATTTCAGTTTGTTGTGAAAATGGGTGATGAGTGATAAGATAAACTATTAGTGTGAAGACTAAAAACAAAGGATGAATAAATTCATGATGTGCTTTATTGCTAAATTGGAAGCAACCTTTTATTTCCGTAGAGCAAGTCCCTTGTCTGACTTGTATCTGGATGCTAACTATTGTGCCTAATCTAACTAATGGTATAATTTACTTAATTATGTACATGACTAAAACCTATTAAACTTTGAGTTTTTAACTTTTAAACTTTCAAATCTAAACTCTAATAGGTTTTGTTAGTTCTCCCATCTTCAATGCAAAGTGTAAAAGCACTCTTAATCGAGAAGTATTGAGTTACCTGATAGGTCAAACTTGTCAAAACATTATACTTTAGCTAAAATAAGATGTAATGAGTTCAGGACTCTCTAAAAAGATTTTTTTTCTTTTAAAGGCTTTGTCCTTAAAGGGATTAAATTTGAAGATCTGATTAGCACTCAAGATATCTTTCCCCTAAAATTGTTAAAGGATTCATATTTAGTACGTGGGCCCCCAATCATTTATCTGACATAGTCAATAATTTGTTGTCTTAACTAGGGATAAATGAAGTCTATTTGGTATAAATCTATCGTAAAATTATTATTCCTCTTGGAAATAAACTTATACTTTTAATTAAAATGGTAATATATAGAAACTATGCATTGCTTTATATTTAGGTCGCCTAAGTAAAATTTTGTAAGGGCAAAAGAAACATTAACTGTATAAAATGGTAAATAAATCAAAAGCATTGCTGAAATTCTACTTTGTATATCCTTTAATTTCATTAAAATGATGAAGAGGTTTTAACAATTTTACTGGTTTAAAAATTGTTTTAAGGTTATGAAGTGGCTAGATAGTTATTTTTTGATGATTTTGCAATTCTTTAATTCTTTGTAGTTGTTTTAAGGTCCCTATTCCACAAATCTTGCACCTATGACAAAGGATATCACTGCAATAGCTACACAGATGGAGCAGTTATAGACATAGTTGCAGACACAAATGTAGGCACAGCTGAAGGCACAAGCACAAATGCAAGCACAGGTAGAGATACATGCACAGATGTAGGCACATATAAAGGTGCAGGCAGAGATATAGACACAGATGCAGGCACAGATGCAGGCACAAATGCAAGCACAGATGCAGTTCTTTCAAATAGAGATATTGCCAACCTTAAAGACATGTACACCACCGTTAATCCAACAATATTAGAAGGATCAAGAACATAAATGATGATGTTCTGCACTTTAGTTTGATTAAGTTATGTTTTTTATTTTCTCTTTGTTGTAAGACTTGAGAATAGAGTATTTTACTTCATACATTTATGATTAAGTTATGTTGACCTTGCTAGTGTTTAATTTTTAGATAATATATTTGGTATAATTTCTTATATTTTTATGTTCTTACATATTTTGTAATAAATTTATTTGTCAAATTTTAGACAGGTATAATTTATATTTCATAATTAAATATAAAAATGTTTATAAAAAACAAATGAAGCATTTGCAAGGGAATAGCAAAGGATTTGCAAGGGAGACTAACAAACATAGTAGCTTACAATAGGAATATTTGCGATGGTTTAGCGAGGGAATTGCGTAGGAAATTTTTCGAGGGATTTGTAAGAAATTAACGAAGGAATATACACCATCATAGCAAGGGTATGGCGAAGGAATAGTGAAGGAAGTTTTGTAGGGGATTTGTGACAAATTAATGATGGAATTTACACTTGACTTTGCAAGGGTTTAGCAAAGGAATAGTGAGGGATAATTTAGGGAAGAATTTGCAAGGATCTACGACGAACATTTTTGTGAAGGAATTGTGATGGAGTTGAGTCGAATATTTTGCGAAGGATCTTCGAGGATTTTGCAAAGGGATATAGTCGTTAATTACTGAGGGAATTGCCTTCATTGAACATACATTTTAGGAGGACGGAAAACAACAAATTTTACGATGAAATTGTGAAGGAATATTTCCATCGCTAATTAGTGACCCGTATTTAGCAATTCGCTAATTCGTTGCTAATCCCTCACAAACTTCATTAGCGAGGGCTTAGAGATAAATTTGCGAGTGAACTGTTCCTCACTAATATGCTATTTTCTCTGAGTATTGCTTCCTTGTATTAGTAATCATATTATTTTGAGTCGTCTTGTATCACTATATTGTGGCTTTTTTTCTGCAGGGATGTAGTGCCTTTTTATATTACATGAGTAAATGTTTGCGTAATTTGTAACTGCTTACAAAAGATATGAGAAAAGAACTGGAAGAGCTCAAATAGTGATGTAAAAAAATTGAAGGTAATCTACAAGTTATCCCTTTACAATGATTATGGTTACTAATCACATCCCTTAACAAAACTTATTTACTAGCTTCTTGTCCTGAATTTATTAAATCAAATCTGTAATTTTTTTCCTCTCATTAATTAGTTAATATAAGATAAAAGATTTTATTTCTTCACATTTCCATGACCATGATAGTAGAATCATATGAAAAAGACATACCCTATCATGGATGTCAGACCTATATCATATGATCTAGGGCATTGCTTGGACGTCAGACCTTATATACATATCCAATTTGTTAGTTATTTGCTTTTGGTGTTCTTTAGTTTGAACCTCTATCATATGATCTCAAGGCATTGTTTGGATGCAGACCTCGGGAGTATCAAAGATAACGTTGAATATTTCAAGAAAACTACCACATGATATTCAATAGTAAACATGGTATACATCTCTATTTATCATTTTTTTGAATATTTATTTGGGCAGAGTTCTGGGCAAGTATGCTTATTTTTTTTTAATCAAGATGGCTATTGTTTTAATATTTAAAATTTCATTGTTTTGATGCTTAAAAATGTTGGTTTAATGGTAAAATAATTCTAGACTCATTTGTAAGAAATTAGGTTGCATGTGTGTTAAATTGTTTTGAACTCAATATTTTAGCAAGTTATTTACTCCATTTTAATGTTTGTTGGCAATTACTTTTCTAAGGGTTAATGCTATGTATTTTAAACTTAATGTGTTGCCAAAATGTTCTAAAACTTTTGTTTTTTATATGGTATAAAATATATTTTTGTGCCTCTATTTGCTATATTTTTTTTGTGTAAATTCGTAAAATTTTCCTTGAAAATGTTGCTAAAATATTGTTGATAATATGGTTAAATTTTGGTAAAAATTTGGGTTTAAATGGTATGATTTGGTGAAACTCAATGGATGAATATAGGTGTCATATTCGTGAAGTACTTGATTTTCATAGTTTGTTCTTGCATTTTTTACACTTGTGGGCTTTTGATCTAAGTTGTGTGCCCCTAATGCACCCAAAAGGTGTTTGTGATGACAAAAATTTGATTGGTTTTATTTAATTTGAATTTATTTTGTTGCAGAAAATTTATTTAAGCTATATTCTTCTCTTTCCTATATCTTTTGATATCTACTTTTCATGTATACCTCATTTCATATTGGTTGTCTGCAGCACCATGTGGAACAATACTTACTACTTTATAGAAACAATATTGAACTCAATCCTTTTAATGCACCTTTAGTTATCTAAACTAGATTCTTCTAATGCATCATAAGACAAGCTTGCCAACACTCTTTAGAATTCCTCCAACAATGTCTAAATTATTGGTTAGCAATTAGCATGCAATATGACTATTTTAGACACATATGAGCTCATACTTTGATGTAGACATTTATAGGAGTCATACTTATTTTCTAGTGAGCCTAGAATAAGCTCGTAGTGGAGATTACCAAGTTCCAAAGCAGTTGTGTAAGGAGTGGATTGATTTAGTTTAGGGTTTAGGAGTTATGTAAGGTGTGATATGTATATGGAGAGTATGGGATGGCACAATCTATGTGGCTCAAAGCATTGATCTTCCTTGAAAAATTTGAACAAGTGCAAGGTTTTGTTTTATTGGCTTCCATGGCTGGTGCTTATGATATTGTGAAGAATATGTATAGAGGTAGAGATACATGGAGTCTAAATGTGAGAGTCAACCGCCCCATGTCTGTATCACCAAGTTGTTACTACAATTGGGCCACTGTGAGTAGCTGAATCTTCATTGCATTTTTTGAGTTGCTTAGATAAATTTTGGGTTTATCTGTTTTGGCTTGCACCTTTACTTGCTCCTAGCTCCTATATCTTTGGACACTACGTAATTATCTGAAAATTTTCTTTAAAGTAGATATACTTTTTAGAATATTGATTCAATTAATTAATAAGAACAGAGATTATTTGATATAAAGTGACAAATAATGTAATGTAATTATTATCAAGAACATATATTATATGCAATGTTATATATGTAATTTACATGAAGTGGCAGACGATATTTTTAAAGAAAAACAGAGAACAAGTGTTCATGCTTAGTTGTTAACTTCAAATTTTGCTAGATACAAGGACAAGTATTCATGCTCTGACGCTTTTGTGTTTTAAGGATATTGTGCAAATGTTGAAGAAAGGGATAAGACAGTATTCCTAGGCCCAGTTGCCAAAGGAAATTTTAGTTTTCTGCCTTGATGGAATGAGCTTTCTGATTGTGATTAAAAAATGTCTCTTCATTAAGCCAAAGAGGGGCATTGGTTTACTTTTTTTTTATTCATGAAGTCGGATGCAACTTTAGATCCATCCAGCTTGCATGGTTAGTTTCTCTTTTTTTTTTTTGATATATAGCATGGTTAGTTTCTCTTAGTATTATTATATAGGTATCGGTACATAATAGTAAGTTTTAATAGAGGACTAGAAAAGATAAATTAACAAAAATATTTTGTTGATAATTTTCAGGTGATTGTCCAGTGATAAGGGTAACAAGAGGTCCAGTACCAAATGTATTTGTGTGAATGAATACAAAGGTTCTTAGGAGGGCGGTTAGTTTTAGAAAAAAATGTGTGTGAAGGTGTTGAATGATATAGTAGTTGATAGTGAAAGATAGTAAGACTTTATTTGATATTTGGAAGTGCTTGCTACAATGGATGATACAATTGCCTATTTATAGACATGCAAAAAAAGTTTTAGAAATATCTAGACTTTATTGTTTTAGAGTTTTTTCACTTTTCTCTTAACTTTTCCAGCTTTTTCTAAAGCTATATTCTATAAGTTTCCAGATTTTTCTAAATACATGGTGAATATTTTATAAAATTATTCTAGAATGTTCTTTACTTTTTCATATATATATATTAGTACTACACTCTTCTAGAAATTTGCATCACATTCTTTCAAGGGCCTTGCCTTTTTTGACTCACCTGTTTCACCCAACAACATAATAGTGATAAGACATTATGAAGGGCATTAATCGGGGTACCGTATTTGTATTTAAGCAAATATATTATGATAAATAATACCCAATTACCTGGATGCATTCTGCAATTTTAGGGGAGAAAAACTTATAATTTTTTTTTTTTTAAGATTTGGAACATTTAATTAAGCTGATAACATATTTCTTCAAATGCCTGTAGTTTTTAATCATTATTATTTGTATTATTGTCATTTTCAACTATTTTGAATTTTCTTGGTGACGGTAACACGTTATATCCCTTGAATTAATGCTTATTAATTATCAATACATATCTTCATGGACATGTTAATTAAGTGAAAGAATATAGAGTATGAAAATCGTATTAGAGACAAGACGATTCACGTCATGTACGAACCATGTGTCATTGTAAGCATTATATATTTTTAAAGTTTATTTGAATATGATTATTTTTAAAGTTTATTTTATAATTGATGATATTTGATTAAATCAAATAAATTTTATATTTAAATATATTAAGTAAAAATGGGAAAAAAAATAAAATTAGTTGGAAAAAATCTATTACTTTTCAATCATATTTTCTAGACTTTTACTTTGAAGGAATTATTTTTCTTTATAATAAAAATACTAAATAGTTTAAAATTATAATATAATTTTTAATAATAGTATTGAATAAAGATAAAAATATAAACATTTTTTGTAAAATAAAATTATAATTTCTAAAAATAATTTAATTCAAACACAACACCTGTAATTCGAATAAAATGGAAATGGAGATATAAGAGTGGCAACGTTGACTATGATTGAGATGTTGGTGTAGGATGTTGAAGGGACGAAGACAGAGAAAAGGAAAAGAGGAACAATGTATTATGAGTAACATGTGTATTGAAGAGTTATTGAAATTTTTAATGGAGTGAATATACGTACACCGAGTTATTGAAGTTTTTCTGCTTTGTTCAGTATTTTCTAATGGTCAATTATATGTGTTTAACGAATTAAAAGCAAATAAGGTTTGAAGATAACTAACGAATCTCAAGTACCAAAATGTTATGTACAAATAAGTTTTTCAAAAGATTTAAAATCATATGGATATTCTTTACTTCTATTCTAATATCTTTGTAATTTATTTATCATTTATCATTAAAGCTTATTAGCTAATTATTGTCAATCAATAAATAATATTTGTTGTTATTTCTCAATTTCACAATTTATGGAAAATACCAACAACAAAAAAATTACTCTCATTAAATATCTTTGCATTTGTTTAAGTGCTTCTGTGATTTTTGTTATATTAGTTTCTTATTTTTTTTACACCGTCCATAATGTAAATTTGCTTATTTGATTTTAATTAATTTTATAATATTTAATACTCCTATATTTTTTTTTGTTATCTTTTTTATGTAGAAGATGAATATTTGATTTATGTCATTCACATTTAATTCTATCAGTGCTATGTTATTCTTCTAATGGTTATATCTATTATGTATAATTGCCTGTACTTTATTTAAAGATGAATATTGTAGTCCGTTGACGTGATTCGCATTTATTTTTTGTCAGCACTTTTCTATTCCTTTTTATTATTATTATTATTATTATTATTATTTTGTATTATTTTCACACTGATGTACATTTATATAAAGATTATAAGTATAACTATTATTTATTTTTATTAACATTACTATTACTATATACTATGGTGTAAATAAATTATATTTTCATTAATTTTTTAATTTGTTGCTGTTGACAACAATGTTTCTGATTAGTGTCTTTTATATATTTAAAGCAATTATATATATATATATATATATATATATATATATATATATATATATATAATGTTATTATTTCATGAAAGGAAAATATTTAAAATTGACTAAAAGTATTGCAATATCATAAAATGATAGACGACAACGAAGAGAGAATTACACTGCAGACAATGAAAACGGAAATTGACGAAAAAAGAAAGAAAATGACAAATCCATCCTCCACCGCACTCAACAATGACAAATTATTAGCCAATAATTTTTTTGATAATTATTTTTGTGAGCAAAACGTTGTCTTCCAACGCCTTCCTTGCGGGATTGTCATCCAGCAACTCAAAGGCCTTGGCAAAGAGCCTATTTGTGCACCATATAATTCAGCATTGCTAAAGCAGCATGTGCTTTAGCGCTATGCGGGTGGATGTATATGGTATCTTCAATAAATTTTCTATACCGTGTTATGTCCTTTCTCATAATCTGGAGCTGTTGGATGAGATCATGAACATCGTCCACGAATCTCTCTCCCCCGCCCCACCTTCCGTGCTTACATCTCCCAATGAGGCCGGGGTTTTCTTGCTTGATCTCCTCGAGCAGCGCCTGAGTCCGTGAATAGTCACGGTAGTCAGACGGCATTCCAGTCAGCCATCGGCTTCGGTGAGTTTGATGGTGGCGATGAGGGTGGAGGTGAGCGCAAAGAGGCTCTGGGTACAAGCACGAAGCTCTGAGCGCTAGCAAACTCTGAGCTCAACGGAGCAATGGACACGGGTTTGGGGGGGTGGATTGTCATAGGCCGTGGACGGAAAAGAGGGAGTGTGGGTTTGGAGCAGGAGACGACGGAAAGGATTGGGGAGCTCATTTTCCTTGCTTTGGCTTCTTGGATGATATGAAGGAAGGAAGACTAGAATGAAAGAAACGTTGTGGATCGAGTTTAAATAGATCAAGGTGATACTAGCTAGCTTGAAAAGATTTTAATTTTTTTATTATTATTATATTTTTTCATATTTGCACGATGAAATAACAGAAAACGGTTATCAAATTAAGGACGTGAATGCTATGGAAGAAATACGTCCGTGGAGGGGTCATCGAGGCATGAGAGTGTTTGTTGTATTACTGACACCACACACACACAGCGCAGCTCCCTTTTCTCAGTATCACCCTCTAAACCACACCAATACTTGTGTAACTTAAAATATGTACTTATCTTACAAATTATTTTTCACAGTATTATACTATTAAACTTAAAATATAAATGTTCTTTTTCTGTCAGTCTTGCTCATTATGATGTTAAACCAAGCATTTATTAAATCACTAGTTGGCTCCATTTCTTGTAAATACTCAATCAAAATTAATTTGGTTTAAATTTTAGAATGAAATAATTAGATATGCTTAACCAAGTTTATATAGATTCGAAATTTAATGTATGATATTTACCCATATGTCTTATATATTAATCGTTGAAATTATAGAAATTTTGCATTAATTTCTTTTTATATATTAGATAACATTGATTAACAACTTACCTCTATAATTAAATTATTTGCAATATTCACATAATTTCCCAACGTCAATTTTTAATAAATATATAGAAATACTACTAAAAGACAACACATTTATACTTTTTACATTTCATGATAACTAACTAATTTTGTCCATATCTCAACTTCAATTTTTAATAAATATGTTATATTGTTAATTTTTTTTGTTTTTTTAATTTATGGCACTCGTAGCTATAAAATGCTTGGAAAGTTAACACTTAACAGTGAGTTGTTTTCAATTATTATTTTATTTGCACCAAATATGGAGGCCAAAGGATTATTACATGGGAGGGTACTGTGGGAATAAAAAAAATGATAAGTGCGGAGTGCTATGCATATGGAAGAAATGGACAATGCGTCTCGGGTGAGGCATGAGAGTGTTTATTGTTTGGGTCTGTTACTGACACCACACACACAGCACAACTCCCTTTTCTCTCAATATGTCACCCTCTCAGTTATTCAAAACCACACCAATACGGTCAGGTGGGTTACTCTAAGTTGTGCAAGTTAAAATATGTGTTTATCTTACAAATTATTTTTCACATTAAACTAAATATTCTATCTAGATAAAAATAATAATATAATTTATCAAGGTATAAGTTAACTGGTTAATAATTAATATTAATCAAGCTTTTACAATTAAAATACTGCAATTATTGCCATATTCCTATGAAAAAGAGAGGGGGGGGGGGGGGGGGGGGGGGGGGGGCGCGGGGGGGCGATTTAAGATAGATGAGGATTAATTTGATATTAATGGTCTTGATAATTTTTACTAGAGTTGAAGGTATTGAAAAAAAAAATGCTAAAAAAGAAATTAATGCCCCTTTTTTTTGGGTGTAGTTGACTAGGTTGTCTTAGATTAAAATGTTAAAATTAGTTAAATATATAACTTTAATCAATAATTTTTACGTTTAAAATTAAAAAATAAAATAAAATGAAGATTAATGGGTTATATTAAATTATAACTCAAACATAAAATTTGGCTAAGGTCTTATAATTTCTAGACATGACCATGGTCAAAACTATTTAGGTGTTGTTTTTTATAATTAAAATTGAAGTTCATCTTAATAACCAGCATTAACCTTTTAATGTTGATCTTTATTACCTAAATTATTGAGGTAAAATTCTAATTCTGATTGAAGAATAACATTAAAAAAAATATTAGACCTAAGTTTTGTTTAAATAGGACATTGACAAATAACATTCTCTAGATGCATTATAAAAATTTTCTGTCAAAAAAATATGCATTATAAAATTTTAATTTTTTAGTGCAAATTGTTTTATCCCTTTTGTCTTTTCATCAAAAATCAAATTTAAACTTTTCAAACAAAAATTGCAAGTTTTTCTACTTGTAGGTAACATTAAATATAGTTTTTGTAAATTAATAATTTATTGATAGCATAAGGTTTACAATTTTTTAAGTTAACAAATGTAAAAATTACCAAGGATACAATACTTCCTAAAATGTGCGGCATCATGAACTCGTGCATAAAATATGCAACTCAAAGAAAACTTCTATTCAATGTTTATGCATTTATGAGGATTCCCAAAATGAGAATCGATACGAGAATTTTGTTAGAAATCAGAAATGGAGTCTATAAGCTTTTTACAACCTGAACAAGAGCACTGGCTAAGAGAAAAACAGTTTTCTCTCTCCAAAACAGAAAAGAAACATGCCTAACTAACTGCCATTGTTTCCTCATTTCCCTATATGCTCTTCCACTATGCCTACGGACCTTCTTAGGAGCACACACTTTCCAAATCGTGGGCGTTTCCAAATTCGAGCCCACATATTTGATTATAACCGAACTAAAATTTGATTTGCATTATTTTAAATAGTACATGCTGGTAAGGGAGAAAAGAATGGTTATTTAGATAGTGAAATGAAATTAATTCAACCCTTGGTCTTATTTATATAGTAACAAATGCAGTGTGTGTGCAGTTGTGACACATGGTGGTAATGAAGTTGTTAAATGTAACAGGAAATTAAGGAATACTAACAGATTAGTTGTGGCTTGAGCAAATTAAATGAGCCAATTTTGTTTTTGGTTGCATTTTTGAGATGGAATGGACTAAAGTAACCATGCAATGAGTTTTTTTTTTTTTTTTTTCCTTTTAAGTGTTTTCTCATATGCTCCTATTTTTTTCACACATTCACCTTAGACAAGTTTTATTCATTAAGTGCTACTCTAACATTTTCGTAAACACTCCTTTATGTCATGTGTATGGTGAAAATCACTATGAAGTATATTAGAAATAACGCGTGTTTTCTGCAAGAATGGTTCAATGTCCTCCACTCATAATATCACCAAACGATTTTTTAAGTCTTTTTTTTGTCTATGTATTTTGAAGCAATTTTTTTGTAACTTTCCTTTATGCAAAGAATGAAAGAGCCTAGCAAGGATAGTCTATGTGAGTTTATGGGGATATGGAAAATAGAGGTGGAGAAAAAGTATTGTTATGTAAATGGACACTTATCGTTATTTTGTTTGAGAAAAAAAAATTGACGAAATATAAAATTTTAAAATAAAAATATTGTTTTCAATTAAATAAAAAAATTTAAAATTTTCTATTTCTTCACTTAAACGCAAGTTTGGGGAAATAGATAAGGTATATATGGGTTTGCAAGTTTCAAAATAGTGTTATTGTTCACAAATAAGTTTTCTCACTAAATATAGAATTTAATTTATATATACTGTAATTATAATATAAATATTTAATAAAATTTTACTATTTTATCACATCAATTTATTTATTAATATAATGTGATAATAATTAAAAAAAAAGGTCTTGGTTTTTCCATTATTCATTCCCTCCATATCGCTCGCACATAAAAAACATTATCCAGGACCCAGCCGTAATAATAAAAGTTCTGCCATGGACCAAACCAGTCGTATAGACCCTACCCTGTGCTTGCTTCGCTGTCTATCGATCTTCTTCATCAATGAAGAAGATATATAATATTCAAAACAACTTTATATTTTTTAATTAAATAAATTACTATACAATTTACAATTCATATTTTTTTTCCTTATTGGGAATGATCTATATTTGTATCTATTGTAACTGAGAGTGTTGATAAAAAGTACTAACTATCCCCCCACCCCAATATTATCATATTATTATTATTGTATCATATATGTAAATATATTATAATATTATTGCATTTATTATAATATAATGATAAATAATATTATATTGTCTACAGTCTACGAAATAAAAAAAATTAGATAGAATAAAAATAATGTATTATTTGTATAAAGTAATATATTATATTTTTATTAGAATTAAATTTTCATTTATATTTTCTTTTACTTTTTCACCACATTTGTATGATTTTTCTCACTTAATCGAATGAATTTTTCTGTTATTTTCATCGTTTTCTTGCTCTTTTTCCTGTCTATTTATCTAATTTTCTTTCACTCATTTAAATTATTTTTCCATCTATTTGCATAATTTTTTGCTCTTGCTTATTCACTTAATTTTTTCCTATACGTTTGAATGTTTTTTTTTTCTAGCTATTTACAAGATTCTTAATCTATTCATTTGAATATTTTCTCACCAATTTTTTTCTACTTATTTTTATGATTTTTTCCTACTCATTTTGTTTTTACTATTTTACATTTTTTCCATTCCTCGCTCGTTTACTTAAAATGTTTATTTTGAGTTTACGTACAACGTTTATTTTGATAATAAGGTGTGATAATTTGTATCCTGTACCGATGATGAGTTTACAATATACAATTTTTTATATTCTTATATTTTAATGTATTTCTCAATTATTTTAAATTTAATAGAAATATATGTTAGTAGATATGTATATAAATATTTAAAAAACACATAAAAATAATTATATATATATATATATATATATTCAAATATTTTTATATTCACATATATGTTATATTATTTTAATTTATATAAACATTTGTATCAAAATTATTATTTTTATAAACATATTCGCATTTGTTCATAACTTAAACATATACATAAATTTAATAATAAATATTTTAGAGTATATTTTGTAAGTATTGGTTTTATTTTTAAAAAATATGTTTCCACCATAAAGAAAAGAAATTACTAATACTAATTATAAAAAAAGATTTGTGAGTATTTGAGCTTATAAATTACCATAAAAAAATTAATGGTGAATATAGAGATAAGCTAATACTTATATAATAATATTGTTAATCTCATTTTATTTTTAGCTGACCCGTAAACTTCTCTCTAGTGATTTCGAGTTGATTTAGTTTATTTCTAGTTTTATTTCATCTAACATTATTTTCCTTGTGGTAGAAAAAATTATTAGGTTCTTCAAGCATGTTTGTTAGGATCTAATTCCTAATCATATGCATGAAAGGTAGACACATACTCAATATATCATTGTTGGACAACAATGACACATAATTAAAAAATTTAAACAAAAAAAAGTAATTTTTTTCCGTATGTGTTAATTCAAGTGAGTACCGGCTAATACCTCGACAAATATGTTTTAAACATAAATACATGTATAAATAAAATTCACTTAATTATTGACTTGAAAATACCATTTTTTAAATTATTATTTTGTTCCTTTTGTCTTTTCATGGAAAATCAAACTTAAACTTTTCATACAAAAATTACAAACTTTTACACTTGTAAGTAATATCGAATATAGTTTTTTTTTTAAATAATAATTTATTTATGGCAAAAGGTTTACAATAACAAAGATAAAAATTAGCAAGGATACACTAGTTTCTCAAATGTGCGGCATAATGAGACTGATGCATCAATATGCAACTCAATGAAAATTCTATTTATGCATTTGATAGGATTCCAAAAAATGAGGATCGATGTGAGAATTTTAATAGAAATTAGAAATAGGGCCTAGCTTTTTACAACCTCAACCAGGCACCAACTCTTAAGAGAAAAGGAGTTTTCTCTCTCAAAGCAAAAAAGATACATGCGTAACTAACTTCTATTATTTTCCCCTCCAATACCCTCTTACCTGCCACTAGACATTCCCTCATTCTTTCTTTCCCACACTATATACTTTTCAAATCTTGCACCTTTCCAAATTCAAGCCCACATTCAGGTCCAGCATTCTATCGGCATATATTTCTTGTAATTCTCTCCGTATCTCTTTTTGGAGGTTGCCACCATAGTCTCGTGACACACGGTGTTACACAATTGGATAAAAGTAAGCTAATGGATTTAAGACACGAGAACGAAATATTATAGGTGATGGAACAATGTCCTAAATGCATTGGCTGCATATTTGAGTTTACAAATAAAAAAAATAAATTAAAAAGTCACTAAAAAGTAGGAGTTGCAAAAGAATCTATTTATTCACCATCCATCAAATTCATCCATGTAAAACTGAATCCAATTCATCTAATTATTTTAAAAAATAAATACTTGCATTAAATTGAATAGATCATATAATTAAATGAATGGATAACAATTCACCTTGTCTTATTTTCAAATCTAATAGATAATTTAATTAACACTTTATGAATTAAAAATCAATCAAACATAATTTCTTTTTCATATTTGATTTTTCTAAAATTCATTAAAAAAATTTAGAATAGTTTCTTATATATTAATTTATGACTTATTCAAAATAGTTTAAATTTTAACAGGTAACTATTTATTTTTAAGCAATTATCTTAAAACTAAAACAAATAATCATTTCTTTAAAGTGAATCAGACCAAAAAAAGGTTATAAAAATGATTTATTTTCTAAAAATATTTTTGTGGATAAATGAGAGAGAGTATTTTGAAATAATCATAAAATAATTTACTTTTTAAAATAATTTTATAGATGGATTGAATACTCATTAATAAAAAAAAGTTAATTGATGGATTAGATAAATGTTATTAAATGGATTGTGGACAAATTAGATGTTTTTTTAATGAATTTTTAATAGATCATAAATCAATTAATAGATTACTTTTAATTCATCTATTATAATCCAAATAAAAAAAATCCAATACATCATAATTTAAATTGGGTTAAAGGCATGGTTAGGAACAAAATTTAATTAAATGCTTATTAAATAAGCATTTAGGGTCCATTTGGATGAAAAATTTAATCAAGGCCGTACTAAATAACTACTATTAAGTTATTTTAATAATCAAATGAGAAATAAGGTTAAAATTGCTTTTATATATAAGTTGTAAGTTGTTGTCATTAGAGGTGAAAATAGGCTAGGTTGCCTATCAAGAATTTATGGCTTGACCTATATAAGGTCTCGCCTGACTCGTTTATTAAAAAAATTGGGCTTAGGCCTTTTAAAAAGTCTATTTAAGTAAAAAAAAAAAAAAAAAACTAGGGCTAAAGCCGTAAAAAAGCCTATTAAACCTAATAATTCAGCCTATTTATATACATATATAATAAAAATTATTGTGTTATAGTATATATACATAATTATATATAATACATATATTGCATATAATAATATAAAATAATATGTAATTACTAAAGTAACCGTGCATTGAGTTTTTTTTTTCCTTTTAAGTATTTTTCTCAGATGCTCCTATTTTTTTCACACATGCACCTTACACAAGTTTCATTCATTAAGCACTACTATTCTCGTAAACATTCTTTTATGTCATGTCTATGGTGAAAAATCACTATGAAATATATTAGAAATAATGCATGTTTTCTGCAAGAGTGGTTTGATATCCTCCACGTAATTAAAAATTTAAATCATACAGAAAAGAGAAAAGGAAGATTATGAAATGATTATTCGAACAAGTAGGGATTCAAAGTTTGCTCACTAGACAATGTGTAGACTTTAAAACTTGTGCAATGTTTGGACAGCTGATTGTTGAGACGGTGTATGCACATGCCACTCGTAATATCACCAAACGATTTTAAAGTCTTTTTTTGTCTATGCATTTTGAGACTCTTTTTTTTTTTTTTTTTTGTAACTTTCTTTAATGCAAAGTACGCAAGAGCCTAGCTAGGATAGATGTGATTTTATGGGGACATGGAAAAATAAAGGTGGAGAAAAAGTACTGTTATGTAAATGGACACTTATCATTATTTTGTTTGAGGAAAAAAATAGACGATATATAAAATTTTAAAATAAAAAATATTATTTTCAAATAAAATAATAAAATTTAAAATTTTCTATTTCTTCACTTAAACGTAAGTTTGGGGAAACAGATAAGGTACGGCCATGCAAGTTTTAAAATAGTGTACTGTTCAGAAATAAGTTTTCTCATTAAATAAAGAATTTAATTTAATATATACTGTAATTATAATATAAATATTTAATAAAACTAGTATTTTAACACGTGTATTGTACAAAATAAATATTTATTTTATATAACTTAAATTTATAATAAATAAATACTTCTAAATATATAAATTATATTCTAATTAAAATTTGGAATAAATAAATTTTTTTAGACATATAGATTATATTTTAATTTTATAATAAATTATTCATAATTTTTTAAAAAAAATATTAAAATTCAATTTACAACTAAAAATATTGAAAATGATACATTAAAAGAGATAAAAAGTTGAAAAAAATCTCTAAAAACGCTTTTATTGAAGAATGACAAATAAAAATATTCTCGTTCAAGATAGTTATTTTAATTTATATATATAGAAGATTTTACTATTTTATCACATCAATTTATTTATTAATATAATATGATAATAATAAAGGGGGTCTTGGTTTTTCCATTATTCATTCCCTCCATATACATTTCCATCACTCAAAAAAATCACTCAGGACCCAACCATAATAATAAAGGTTCTGCCATGTACCAAACCAGTAGTATAAACCCTACCCTGTGCTTGCTTCGCTTTGCCTATTAATCTTCTTCATCAATGAAAAATATCTCTACCAAGCTCTCCTAAGCATCAACCACACCGAGCTACATACGTCTTGTATCAATATCGATCTACGCCCAGAAGCTAGTTCAGCAGTCGGCTACTAAGATTTTTAATCACTTCTAAAGGATTTGTTAGTGCTCACAGGTGAGCTGTCTCCTTTCAACAAGGTTTTCTTCATACACACCAATTAGAATTTAAACCCCCTAAATACATGCTCAAGGGACCTGAGCCCAGTACTACTTGAACCTTCCACTTGTTGGTAGTTGAGCATGCATACATATACAATATTTGACACAACTTTATATTTTTCTTAAATAACTAAACAAAATAAATATATGATTTACCATTCATATATTTTTTTCCTTACTAGGAATAATTTATACTTACATCTATTATAATTGAGAGTGTTGATAAAAAGTACTCTATCCCCCTATCCCAAAATTATCATATTATTATTATATTATATATGTAAATATATATTATAATATCATTCCATTTATCATAATATAACCATAAATAACATTATATTGTCCACAGTCTACGAAATAAAAAATCTAGAAAGAATATATTTATTTTATTTTTAATATTTTATATATATTAGAATCAATTTTTCATCTTATATTATTTTTTTTATTTTTCCTACTCATTTGCATGATTTTTCTCACTTATATTTTTACTCATCAATCGAATGAATATTTCTCTTATTTCGTCATTTTCTTGCTCATTTTTTCCTGTTTATTTATCTAATTTTCTTTCACCCATTTAAATTATTTTTCCATCTATTTGCATAATTTTTTGCTCTTGCTTTTTCACTTAATTTTTTCCCATACGTTTGAATGATTTTTTCTCCTATCTTTTCTACTGATTTACAAGATTCTTTATCTATTCATTTGAATATTTTCTCACCAATTTTTTCTACTTATTTTTATGATTTTTTCCTACTCTTTTTTTATTTTTTACTATTTTTCATTTTTTTCTATTCCTCACTCGTTTACTTAAAATTAATGTTTATTTTCAATTTGAGTTTAATAGTCATATATTATTAGTTTAAAAAATTTTACATTGTCAATCAGGCCAATCAAAAATTACTGTTAGTATGACTTTTAAGATAGTTATCATAAAAATTAGCAAACTTACAATAAATTGTGGTTTGTGATTAGATGACATTGTAAAACTATTTTACACTATTAATACATAGCCTATTTTCTCATTTTCTATACCACAAGGATAAAAATGTTACATGAAATAGAACTAGAAATAAACTACACCAACTCGGAATCACCACAGAAAAGTTTATGGGTCTCTTAGTTATTAGCTAAAAATAAAATGAGATTAACAATATTATTATATAAGCATTAGCTTATCTTTGTATTTATCATTAATTTTTTAATGGTAATCTATAAGTTCAAATACTCACAATTTTTTTTATAATTAATGTTAGTAAATTCTTTCCTTTATGATGGAAACATATTTTTTAAAAACAAAACTAATACTTACAAAATATACTATAATATATTTATTATTAATAATATTTATTATTAAAATTATGCATATGTTTAAGTTATGAACAAATGCGAATATGTTTATAAAAATAATAATTTTAATACAAATGTTTATATAAATTATCATAATATAAGATACATGTGAATATAAAAATATTTTAATACACATATCTACTAACATATATTTATATTAAATTTAAAATAATTGAGAAATATAATAAAATATAATAATATAAAAAATTGTATATTGTTAACTCATCACTCGTACAAGATACAAACTATTACACCTTATTATCAAAATAAACTTTTTGTTGACTTTTATGGTAACTATCTTAAAAGTCATACCAATAATAATTTTTGATTGGTTAACAGTGTAACAATTTTTACACTGACAATGTATGACTATTAAACTCATAGAAAATTATTAGGTTCTTTAGTATCAAAAAAAAATTATTAGATTCTTTAAGCATGTTTGTTAGGATCCAATTCGTAGTTATATGCATGAAAGATAGACACATACTCAAGATATCATTATTAGACAATAATAAAATGACATATCATTAAAAATTTAAACAAAAAAAGTAATTTTTTCGTATGTGTTAATTTGAGTGGGTATCAACCAATACCTCGTCGAATACACTTTAAACATATGTATATGTACAAATAAAATTTATTTAATCACTGACTTAAAAATACCATTTTTAATTTTTTTTTGTTTCCTTTTTATCTTTTCATGGAAAATCAAATTTAATCTTTTCATACAAAAATTAAAAACTTTTACGCTTGTAAGTAATATTGAATATAGCTTTTTTTAAAATTAATAATTCGTTTATAGCAAAAGGTTTACAATTTTTAAGTTAAAGGTAAAAATTAGCAAGGATATACTAGTTTCTCAAATGTGCGGCATAATGAGACTAATGCATCAAATATGCAACTCAATGAAAATTCAATGTATGCATTTGATAGGATTCTCAAAAATGAGAATCTATGTGAGAGTTTTACTAGAAATGAAAAATAGAGCCTGGCTCTTTGCAACCTAAACCAGAGCACTAACTCTTAAGAGAAAAAGAGTTTTCTCTCGCCAAAGCAACTATGCGTAACTAACAGGAATGGATCACCTGTAATTTGAAAAACAACTGTACCGTGTGTAGTTTTTAATCTTACCATTCATACAAATTTTTCTTTTTCTATATATTTAAATTATCAAATATTAAAAATAAAGTAGTAGCTGAGATCTCATGCAGTAAAAATATCATTGCAAAGGATTTGTACCCGTAACTACTATTATTCTCCTCCAATACGCCTTCTACCAGCCAATTCAACATTCCCCTAATTCTTTCTTTTCCACACTAACTTTTCAAATCTTGGGCCTTTGCAAATCCATGCCCACATTCAGGTCCAGCACTCCATCAACATAATCTAATTAATTATGATATAATTTTTTTAATTAAAATTAAATTAATTATAATAACTTACTATTTTTAATAGTAATCAAAATAATTATGATGCAAATTAACTTTTTAATAGAAATCAAGTTAAATATAATACAATTTTAAAAAATAAACAATACAAGTTATCATTTTTAATAATAATCAAATCAATTATGATATAAATTATCCTTTTTAATAGTAATTGAATTAATTATGATGCAATTTATAATATTATTAAAAAAGATAGTTTGTATCATAATTAATCCAATTACTATTAAAAATGATAAATTATATCGTAATTAATTTAATTTCAATAAAAAAGATAATTTATATCATAATTGATTTGATATTAAAAAGAAACTTTTTAAAAAACTTAAATTAATTAACACAACGGGAACATGTTTGCATTTGTGTTAATTTTTTTCGAAATGTAACACAATGGAATCATGTTTCTGTTGTGTTCAAAAAAATTAACCCAATGGAAATATACTTTCATTGATAAAGTAGGTGCAAAAAAGAAGAGCGCGCGAGAGAAAGAGAGAGAGTAAAAAAAGAAAGTTGGAGTAAAATGGACATTTGATACTTTTTTGAAAAAATAAGGGATGAAAAGAGACAAGAAAAAAAAAAGAGTGGAAATAGCAAGTCCTATATTTCTCGTAATTCTCTCCGTATAAGTTGCCACCCTAGTCCTGGGACACACGGTGTTATACATGAGGGGTATCTGATCTTAATTAGTTGCTGACATGAAAAATATGAAGTTAACTAAAAGTAAAAAAAAACTACAAGAAAATGATACCAACTAAACATATATCTATGGCCAGGCAAGGAAGATCAGCAGTAGTAGACAATGACAAAATTTGATTATTATAACCTAACTAAAATTTGATTAATTTGCATTCTAAATAGTACATGTTGGTTTCCTTTTATGTTACAATGGATGGTGCATAATGATATTTGTTAAATGACAAAGTGGGTCAAATGTAGACCAATGCCACTAGCTTTGAAGAAAATAAAGCAAGAACTGCATTGTCTATTATTCCGAAGCTTTTTTTTTTTTTTTCAAATCTTTTTATTGCATTAATATATTTTGCGTATTATGCATGAAGATTAACTGAGCTGGAGACTAAAATCTTTTAAGAAATAGAAAAAATATACAAGGTAAGAATACCGATCATTAATTTGTCCAATTATCATATCAATCATGCTATGATCCATCATTAATCAATCTAGGCCAAGCTGCCAAACTGAAAAGGATCAACTCACCAAAAGGTTTTCATGGGATTACAACTAAAACTTCGAATACATTCTCTAACCAAACTGACAAAAATACAAGACCAATCTCATAAAATGATCTGTGATCAAACAGAACCCAATTCCCTTCACACATCCACACCACCACAGTTTAGTAGTTCAAATGGACAGTGATCCTGAGCAGTGTCTCAGCACCATCAGTGGAGACTTGCCCAGGTGGGATAAGAGGTCTCAGCTCTGCTAACCCCTTTGCATTCTTGAACTTCCCTGTGCCCCCTATCACGGACAATTGTGACATGGTGCTTCCTATCTTGTACAAGCCATAAAAGTTCAAGCTATCACCATACTCCCCTCCTTCAAAAAGGGCTGTGAATGCCATCATCTGCCTAGTCCCATCTGCTGAGCTTGCCACATACACCCCTTGAGCCTTCCCAACTATTTGTGAGCCCAACTCAGGCTGAGAGGTCAACACATCATCAACCACAGTGATTGTGCCAAAACCAAGTCCCAACCCATCAGGTCCTAGCTGTAACTGTGCATTGTTTTGGTTGTTGTTGTTGTTGTTGTTTGGTGCAAAGGTGGTGCCAGCCAAGCCAGTGCCTAATGGAATGCCAGTGACCCCATTGACTGTGGGAATGGCACCATTGGCATTGGGGATGGGAATTCCACCTTGTGGGGTGTTGAATCCTACTGGGGTGGCAAAGGGCACTTGACCACTGTATATGCTGCCTAGCAACCCTGTCACTGGGCGTGCTGTTGGGTTACTGCCCCCAAGAATGTCATGCATGTACAGCTCAATGATGGGTTCTGTGGCTGCCATGCGAATTGGCATTGCCATAAGTGCAAAGGCAAGCAACATTGCAGCACAAAAAACTCCGGCTGATGAACCCAAAGACATGCTTTGTGCTTTGCTTGGTTAAGGAGAATAGAATGGCTATTTGGATCGAATGAAATGGAATTCAACTCTTGGTCTTATGTAGTAATTAAGGAATGTAGTGTGTGTGTGTGTGTGTGTGTGTGTTGGAGTAGTTGTGAGACATGGGTGGTAAGGTAATGAAGTTGTTAAATGTAACGGGAATATAGATTAGTTGTGCCTTGAGCAAATTAGATGAGCCAATTTTATGTTTGGTTGAATTTTTGAGATGGAATGGACTAAAGTAACCGTGCAATTTTTTCTTCTTTTAAGTGTTTTCTCATATGCTCCTATTTTTTTCGCACATGCACCCTAGACAAATTTCATTAGGTTTTTTGTCAAGTGCTACTCTAACATTATGTCATGTGAATGGTGAAAAATCACTATGATGTATATTTGAAATAATACATGTTTTCTGCAAGAATGGTTCTCCTCCACGTAATTAAAACTTCTTGGAATGTTTGGACAGACAGTGTATCTACATGCCACTCATAATATCACCAAACGATTTATAAGCCTTTTTTTGTCTTTGTATTTTGAAGCAAATTTTTTGTAACTTTCTTTTATGTAAAGTATGAAAATAATTTGTAATTTTAATTTTCTTAAAAAAAAACTTTTTTGTACAAAATTTACAGAGTTCTGCACTTAAGAGTAGCGAGTAACATTAAAGTTTCACACGTTTGTAACCAAAAATTAAAAAAAAAAAAAAAAAGTGTTGTTCTATAATCTATATTAAAAAACAGCAGTTGGCAACTTTTTTCAACAAAATTCTAAAGGAGGACTTAAGGATACGTTACTTTCCCAAATATGTACTATACTAAGCCTGATGCATCAAATAAGTCCCCGGGAAATTGACTTGCCTATTTTTCTTAATTCTTTCCTTATCTCTTGATGGACCCTGTCACCCTAATCCAATTTTTATATGATGTCCAAAGCTATTGAGAGGAATTTTATTCCTGATTTAAATTTAAATAATGAGGTCAACAAACACATACAAATTGTCACCAACTCATCCATTTGTGCTCCACTACAGCTAAACCAATCACGACTTGTATTACATCAGATAATAACCTTACTAAGCATGATTTGAATTTAAATACTGTGGTTATAAGCACAAAGTGAGATATGAGAACCAATGCTACTAACTTTGAAAATATATTTCAGTCAGGTGCCACCCAAAGCAAAATATTTTATCATTTTATTTCATTCTTGACTTTTGTCTTTCAACCATTAAAGACCAAGTGGGTTGAAGAATAAAACACTGTTAAGGAATAGTAAAAAATTTAAAAGGGAAGATTTTTATTTTTTTTATAATAATGTTGATGAATGATGACTTTGCCATTGTCAATCATGCCATAACCGAGTCAGCTGTCTCCTGCACAGTGCCATCATTATCCATAACTTTGGTCTGTCTCACAACTGGGGAAATCAGCATCCATACTGTTTGAATTAAATCAAAATGAAAGAAATTAAGATATGAATTAGAGAGGTAGTTGCATTATCAAACTGCCTAGTTACGCTTCACTTTGGCAATCCACAACTAATTATATTGCTATCATGTGTTGATGTTTATATCTACATCTCAAGCATAACATTTGTCTTATTAATATGAACAAGATCATGGTTGAAGTTGAAGCTATTGAAATATAGGAAATAACTGTTTCTATGTAAGTAATAGTCATTCACTTACTGTAAATTGTTGCTGCAAACCACTCGTTGATAACTTTAACCCATGTACTTATCCAGCCAACATCAATGCTCCACCTTGTGGTTTGATGTGTGCATGATTCATGCAAGAAGTGAAGAGCATATAAGATGTCAAAAATCATCATATATAAAGCACTAAATGACCATATGATGAATAAGGTTCCTTACTTCCTGGCTGAGTTATTCAGATCCCAACTGATGAATAGCATTGCAAAGTACATTGCCCCCAAGGAGAATACCATATGAAAAAATCCATAACTGTAAGGAATATCATCTTCATGTTCAACTTTATTTCTCGAAAACTGGAAAGTACCGAAAAAAAAATCACTTCAATATGTGGGAGAAAAATATCATTTTTATGATTTTATCATCACACTGATCGTTTTCTATCTGTCACAATAAGGAAGTGACTTTGATTAAATAATGCTGGTTTGGATATTGAGAAATTGATGAAAGGAATATGATCTAACTTATTGGTTATCTTATGGAGGGAATTATTTTCTCTTGACTTATAAAACAAAAATTTACTTCAACTTGCAGCATGGTTGAGGTGTCTTGTTATATCAAAGAATGGAGCTCTAGAACTCCCTAATTTCAAGGAAAGGATTGAGAATGGGATTTTGAAGCAACAAGAAATTTTTCTGAATTTAATGGACAAGATTCAGAAGAATGATTCACCTGAAAGCATTTTGAATCAATGCCTGTGGAAAAGGCTGCCATCACAATTGCAAATATGGCAATAAGGAAGCCCTGTTAACAGAATAGTATATAACACAATAACAGGATGACTAAAGCAATCATGTAAAGAAACATCCATAGTATGAGATAATGTGTATTTTAATTCTAATTCAGAGACACACACACACACAAAAACCGTATATCCAAAGGTAGTGCAGATTGCAGGGTCAACAAAATGGCTTCAGAGTCCACTCAAAAATCTAAAAGTAGCATTGGCTAAACTTGTAAGAAACTAGACAGCATATGGTAATGTATATGGCAATCACCGTAAACATGATCAGTTAAAATCTCTATACATCTACTTCTACATACTTTATCCTTGAAGGTGGTTCTCGCTCTTAGAACACTGCATTTAATTAAACAGGGACTTAGCAATCAAATTGAAGTATAAAATGTCAAAGACAGAAATCAATTCTTAGACATTCATTATTTTGCTCAGACATTTACAAAGATATATCAATTATGTAGGGTTGGTACTGTGATGCTAAAAATGGAAGACAGACTAGGTTAGCTACCACATCTCATCACTTTGTCAGATCCTATCAAAGTGACTTTCTTCTATCCTCAATTACCAAGTATTTAAACTGTTGAGATGCCTTGAATTTTGTTAATGGTCTGCCTCAAATTGTAACCCAGCCCAATATGTTGGAGCTAAAAAATTTGAAGGAGAAAAATGGAATGTGAACCAGATAATTGGGCTGCAGGTTAGGGTAAAAAATAAGGGTGTTGTTCATTGTAACAAGTTTGAGATTCTCTGAAAAAGAAATAGAGTCTCTCCAATTGTCCATGGACCTAGGTCACATTGGTCGAATCATGTTAAATCTGTGAGTGTTCTTTTGCTTCTTGCAATTATTTCTGTTTATTCTTGTCATTTGCCGTCACATGAACAAAATGTTAACCTTCTAGAGCTATAGTTACAAATAGTGGAAATATGCATCCCAAGCTACTTCACTTGCAAGAAAAAAGACACAATTATATTGACTTCACATCATAGATTTAAGACAGACACCTGCTTAAACATTTGCCCGTTCTGCCAACATTCGAACAGAAAATCTACTATTTTTAACATCAATAATTACCTATAGAAGACTGAAGGAAGAAGGAACCCTCAGGAATTTTGAACTCTAGGTAAGTGTAGAGGAAGTAAACAAAGGTTTTTCAAATTTAACAAAGAGTGAAAAACTTACAATTATAGTTATCCAGCCACCGTTTCCTTTCTCTTGGTTCTTTGTCTCACATCTTATGGTGGCAGGTTCACTGAAACTCCATGATGGAGATCTATAAGTATACCATCTCTAGAAGAAATTCAAAATAAAATATATGATTTGAAATTGACACTGAATCAAGTTAGCACATATAAAATCCAATAGACTATAATTGAAATTGTATCCTCTTTAGCAAAGACAAAGTAACAATTATGGCATTAGCCACGACTGAGTGAATTACATTGCATGTAAGAAGGGAATTTCGTTCTAGCCTCATCCTAAACATATATATATGGAATTTAATGGCTATGTGTAAAATTTTTTACATTGTCAACCAATCAGAACTTACTATTGGTATGACTTGTAAGGTAGTTATTGTAAAAATCAACAAACTTACAATACATGTCGGTTTGTGATTGGATGACAGTGAAAAACTGTTTTACATTATTAGTGCATAATCTATTTATATGTTGATGTGTCGCACCACTTGATACACAAAAGGCAAGTTTCGTAAATTTTATTAAAACTCAATTTTCAAAAAATAAAAGAAAGAACAGCAGCATTTTAAGTGGTACAAGACAATTTCACCCTCCCATTTCTCTTCCCTATTCAAGAAGCTGCCCAGACACACCCAACTGTCAACATTCAAGGCTAGAACTACAACCTCAAAACGGTGCAAGAAAACCTCAGAACTATTATATACATCAACAGTAAAATCAAATATTTATAGAGAAAAAAAGTTATGCACTGACAGTATAAAGCAGTTTTACACGGTTATCCAATCACAAATCACCATGTATGATAAATTTGTTTACTTTTGCAATAACTACCTTAAAAGTCATATTAACGATGATTTTTGATTGGTTGATAATGTAAAACTTTTTACACTAACAGTGCATAGCCATTAAATTCATATTTATAACTTCATTTTTCTCGCGAAAATAAAAGATTGCTGTAAAGAAAATTCATGATTTTGGAAAAAAATTGTTCCTCTTATAAAAGAAATAATTATAAAAAATCATCTACATAAAATTATGAAGAACCAAATTAATCACTATAGATAGCAATTGGAATATTTTTAACTGACTCTAAATATTAATATAAGAAACAAAAAAATTAAATGAAAGAATTTAATTAAAATACACTAATCACAAATTGCTATGTATAATAAGTTTATTGATTTTTATAATAATTACTTTAAAAGTTATGTTTAAGATGATTTCTGATTGGTTATACTAATAGTGCATGAAAATTAAACTTTAAATAAAATTCTTAATTATAAAGTTTAGGGTTTTGAAAGAATTTAACCTTGTCAATACTACTAATACTCATTATTACATTATAGAAAATCTCTAATTTTACTAGAATCTAAAATACAGTTATCCGTCATTTTCAGGAAATAGTAAAACTTGAGGGATTATAGAATTCAAGACAAAAGAAGCAAAAATCAAAGTTATAATCAAATTTACAAAACTGCCCTTTATGTGCATCAAGCTGTGCGTCACAGCTAAGACTAAGATCCAAAAAATATATGCTATAAGCTCCAATTATTATGCATAAAATGTAACAAAAGCAACCATACTATATTCGCGATTAAGCTGGTGGATACTTCGCACCAATAACATAATTACCAAAAAAAAAAATACTATATTCGTGACTTGAGTCACAAGAAATATTCATCAAGCATTAATCCAAATTTGTATATCATTTTTTCACCAAATATGGAACATAGTGAAATAAAGATCATAACAGGGTGGGTAATATTTAGTTCACCTGGTAATTACTATTCACGAATAAAAAAGAAACGATCCAAGTTGCAGGTGAAATTTCATCTTTCTCTTTGATAGAGGCAAGAGTGGTTTCAGTTCTACACAACATTACGCATATATTATCTAATATATCTACTTAAAAAAATAATTTACTAAAATAACAAGTTCAGGTACCCTAACAAAGGACTAGACTGTGTTCTGTTTTTTCACTTATAGTAAGAGTAATCTGATAATTTAGCATTCAAGTGTTGGGATGTTACTACATTCTACAAGCTTCTTAATATGAGAGGTTGATATTGATATCATAATCATTCATAGTAAAAATTCTGAAATATTATATAAAAGTAATATAATGCCTAAAATTAGCCAATGAACCGTTATACAGATGTATGGGTTAGAGAATCCTGACCTTCTGATTGCACTCCAACAAAGGAAAACAATGTAAGAAGCCATAATTCCCGAAGATAAAAGACCTCTATTAACCTGTAATAATTAAACATATAAATGACAAAATATAGATTTTAATTGTTTTAATGATATGTGTTGAATATGAACTGTTAGTTACTACTACTTCCATTTCTTTTTAACTGTTGTTTAAGGTTTTTATATACAAACCAAGAAATGCAGTAAATTTTATTGTTTTTCATAAAATAGTTTTGAAATTTCCTATTGTACCCTTCTTCATTTTTACTCCACAATAAATGCATACTAGCTGTATATGTATAAATTAGATAAAAAGTAAGGGTATAATTGAGAAAGAAATAATTAATGTTATCTTGAACTTTAAAAATGATAGATAAATAGAAACAAAAATTTTCTAAAAAACCAACAACTAAAAAGGAATGGAGGGAGTATATGGTAATATTTTAGACCTTTGAGGGATAAATTTGGTGATAAAATTTATGGAGGACAAATATGGTAATATGTTAGGTTTTTAAGAGACTTAATTTGGTAATCAAAATTTTTGAAAAACTAATGTGAAGACATATTTTGGAAGACCAACATTATGGTTTACCAAATGAGGGTAAGGTTGAGAGACAAAAAGTGAATTTTTCTCTTGGGTATTCTACATTAAATTATATCATCTCAAGGATAGAGAAAGAAAATAGGAACATGAAAAGTCAGAGATTTTCCTGTCACTGCAAACTATTAAAAATACCACTAGTTGCAACTCAGTAATCAAAGCAGTGTACCTTTGAATTTAAGGATACAATCATCATTACAGCAAGTAGAATTGCCGTCCATGTGACGAAAAATAGATTGAGAGAACATGAAATTCTTGAGGCATATGATGTGTACAGATAGACAATTCCACAAATAGAGGCAACATAAAACAACGTTGACATAAAAAGTCCAAGGAAGCACCTGTGCCAACACAATAACATGCTAATGTATCAAAATACAGACATTGCTATTAAGGCTAACGGCCTAACAAAAGGGTTTTAATGTTATATAATGACAAACAATCACAGGTTATCTCTGCTTTACAGTTATATTCCTCTCTCCAGAAAGTAAACTATCAGACTGGCCTATATTTTATGATTCATAAGGTTTAAATTATTCATTCTTAATTGGGAGCATATCTTACAGAGTAATATTGTTTTATGGTATTATGGGATTCATTGAAATCCTTAGTGAGCTTAGGATATGAACTTGATCAATTGAAATTTAAGCATACTTTAAATTTGTTTTATGTTGGTCTTTCAGATTAATTTTATATTATAAATTTGTTTGTCTAATCTCCGCACAATACATAGTCATACCATTTTCAGATAATAAACAAAGTTAATGTCCACATGTAATAAAAATTTGGAAAACAATTGGTATGCAACCCATGGCAAATAATATAGATCATAATGGATATTTTCATAACACATTGAAGTTTTGAACCATCCAATGCAGGATCTTTTAAATTTGTAAAAGCTAAGTCTTTACTAATCTACTTATTTAGCACCAAATAACCTGTACAAATACTAATTCAGAAGTAAAGTAGGTTGTCTTCATCCTCAGAACAATATGTAAAAATTGACTTTAAGTATCTATGAATTATTGCCCAATAATAATGAGTACCTCTGCTTCCTTTCTTCATCTGGAGTCCAGTACTTATTCCACCAAGTGATAAAATGGATGACACTCACAAGTTGTAAAAGAAGAAAGATTCTGTGTATAAACATGAATCACAACATGCATGTAAGTAACAATCTGAAAAGAGAAAAGAAAGTATATACCATGTATTGATGGAGTCTCTCAAAGGATAGTAGGATACTGGTAATTAAAGGATACCTCTCTGCGATTCATTATAGATATGCAAGTACACAATCCAAGACTCGATACCAAGTGTAAAAGATATTGAACATCTCCCCCCCCTCCAAAAAACAAAAAAAAAAAAGAGTGAAGGATCTAAAGCTAACTTACCCTGCACCTATACGAGCAATCTCACCTGCAAGATTGTAGGTTTGTTATGTTTCTTTTTCAAAGATATTCAAGAAAAAGACAAAGAAATAAAGGAGTTCTGTTTTCAATGAATGAAAAATAATAGTATTATTCACAGAACTATTTGAATGATAAAATAGAAGAATTTGCTGATCAAATTGTTAGAAGACTGACTGTTTTTCAAATGAATAATTTGTACAAGAACTTCTTTTTGGTAATCCAAATTATTATATAAGAACCATTTGCAAAATACAAATGACCAACTATAACTAAGATTCTAATGCATTGTGCCAAAAAGGGTTTGTTTCTTCAATATGACTATTATTAGTAATGTGTGATTGTCAAAATCATGAAAAAAAAAAAAAAAAAAAACTTACCATATATTTGAACAAGTTCTGAAGGGAAGAAGAATGGGAGTGCCATTGATACAAACAATAAAACAGACTTCACTTCCCACCATCCAGAATGCCACAAATTTCGACCTTCACATAATTTTCTTGTTTTGACTGTAGTGAGAAACATAACTAAGAAAAATATCTGACTTCATCGTTAAGGAAGATAGTTCTTCTTACTAATCAATAATTCTAAAGATTATTTAGAGAATAGGGATCAGTTTTCACTAGTATCAAATGCAACACCTTACAACCTACAATAATAAAGTGGATATAAGCCGTGCCCCAAAAATTGAGGCAGGTGATATACCATGTTAGATTTCATCTTAAAATCAATTGACCTTAAGTGAAGTTGCCCAACAGGTATATAAACCGCAACCCAAGAATTGAGGCAAGCGATGTGGGACTTCCCAACACATGTTTGGTTCAAATAACACTCAAGGTGTACATAATACCAGTTTTTTTATCTGATTACCTACACTAGGAGGATTCTAAACCTTACTTTGTTATTTGCATTAATTTGTTGGCATATTCTGTTGAGAATCCAGTTCAGAAAGTTATAACAAAATAAAATAGAAATATTGTAACAAATATATATGTATATATGTATGTATACATACACAATTGTGAGTGGGTGTTCGTATATAGAAAACTGTCATGTTTAGATCTTTGTTTTTAGTTTGGGCTTGGTTGAATTTATAAATACTCTTTGCATTTCAAGGAAGTTGGCAAAAGATACAAAGTTGTCATGTTGTAAGTTAATGAATAAGAATTGCTTTGTTTACAGGGTTATATCCAGAGATACAGTAGCAGTATATAATGATTCATCATGAAACAGAAACTCTGATAACTGAAAGATACATAGCATCCTAAACTCACACGAAGAACTCCCAATGAATGAAAACAGTCATCTCCTTCATTTCCACAAACTTTGATATCTGTAGAAATGAGAACAGTATCAATAACTAGAATGAGTAACAAAGGACCATAATATCATTCACTAAAAATTCAAATTCCTTTACAGTCCTAACTGTATGGCATGATACTTGTCAAAATAAATTCTAGTTTCTTGTGCTTAAATAAATAAAGGCCTTAATCATTTTAATGATGATCAACTTTAAAGTTTCCATTATAAGCGAGTGCAAGCTTAATCATTTTAATGGGAATCTAGATTTCTTTAACATGGGATAGCAGATGGGTTTTTTCTTAGATGAAGCATATACACAGACCAGAGGATGTGTATCAAATGGTCTAAACCACTTGATGACCTCAAAATTTGTAAATATGCAAATATGGTCTATTTTTTCAGAAAATGTTTCAGCATCAATATTGAATGCAAATATTCTTGATAGTCGCATATCTGATTGTCTAGTCTCTCCAATATTCTATTCATTACTGAACTGTAAATTGAAAATGCCTGTTATGCGCAAAGTAAATAACAATATGTGATTTATACATGATCTGATGATATGAGAAATTAATACCATCATAAGAGTTAATTGATTTTGTTTAACAGTTAATATTTAAATATGATAATATGAAAATAAGTATGAAGCCAAACTCATTCACAGTTCCAAAGCAGTAAAGTTACCTATCTCAAATTCTGACCAATTTTCTTTTTATAATAAAGATTATATTGTGATAACTGAAATTCATACTGTAAAAAACTGGAAAAGGACAGTATGCCACACAAAAGTTCTGGTGGCCAGAGACTGGAAAATGAAAATGGATAGAAAATTGACTTACAATGAATAAATGGTAGAACACTTTGCCCATAGTCACGGAAAAACCAGGCAACAAGATTCATTATTAAGAAAATAATGCCAAAATAATACCGTGCTTGCAGTGATTTCTTTCTTTCAACTGCATAATGAACCTTCTTTAACTCCAAAGAAGCAATCACTTCTTCCTCAAGCATACTCTGTGTGTCCCTTAGATTAACATGTACTGCTGTTGCTTCAGCAGTTACCTCAGAAGCACTCATTCTACAATCAAACCAAACAACTTGATTAGCCACTATCAACATCTCTTATCAAACAATGGTAGTGTCACACACCAACAGTGTCAAAGATTAGCAAGTGTCAAAATGTGTAGCAATACAACATTAGCCTAATGTTACACTAGAAACCTCAGATTTAAGTTCAAAGAGTATGCTTAAAGGATGGAAACACCCAACAAAGGTGCTCACATTACAAATGTTGCTCACACAAGAAATATTCAATAAGATGCAAGGAAAAGAAACCTATAATTATAAGTAGAGCATGGTGCAAAAGTTATGAACACAATGCAGGAAAGGCCTGTTAATGCATGAACCAACTATAAAGTTCTCACCTTATTTTGGTTAAGAGTGCACTCTCTGAAGCTAGGACACAATGGAGCAAGAGAATGAAGGTGCTGATCCTACTTGTACCAGTTAAAAGAAAATGCTTCTAGGTCTCAGCTTCAGAAGCAGCAGGTTGAGACGGGTATTTGAAGACTGAAGGAGGCTGTATGATGAGTACATTGGAACTGGTGTTCACACCCGTTGGATTTGGATTCATAGGAACAATTTTGTTGGTGTCCACATTTGACATGTTGTGATACTTTTACACATCAAATATTTTATTTTATTTTTGTCTTTTCTTTTTGACTTCTGCATCACTGTAGTAAATCTTCACCTTTTGGTGCAGCTCATTTATGTAGAAGTTTCCTCCTCTTTCCATAATATTATTTTATATAGTATACAGAAAACCAGCCAAGAAATAATGTTAACAAATCTAATTACCTTTTCCAAGTAGAAAAAGCCAGCTGTTTGATGAAATTGTCACAAGATGTAATATTATTTTGTGTCCTCATGTTCTTCCTCCTCACAAGTACTTTTTATACTGGTTCAAACTCATATAATTGTACAAGTCACTCAACTGTTTTATTTAAACTTGATGATCACTAAAACTAAGCTTTATGAGTACATAAGAATCTATATGCATGGCTGAGTTTAATTGCTAATATGATAATATATATCTGAAAAATGCTATATGAGCATTGTTTATCTTTATCTCTATTTATTTATTTAGTTTTTAGAATTTTCGATTGAAAGAGTTGGGAAGATTATCCAACCTTGAACGTATGAATCACCCTTCTACTTTATTTTATCCGACAATAATTACCTTTAAATCCATCTATTAATTTTTTTATGTGACATTGGTCAATAAATATTTGATAAAGTTTTAGAGGGAGTGCTAGTACAGTACACTCTTCCTAACACATCTTCTTTTATTGGTTGAAATTTATACGAGTCTCATTAGTTTGAGAATGAGACCCACATATTTAATAGTATTCACATGAATTTTATCTAATAAAAGAGAGTGTATAACATTTCTCAAAGTTATAGGTTAGCTGTTGATGGCAATGTAACACATGCATGATTGATTCACTAGATTAAGATTTGATTTTCTCGCCGCGTACCCCACGCAATAGACCACTCTTTATTCATTCAATAACACATGCATGTATGAGTGAAAAAAAAAATGTCAGGGCAAAATCAGACGGGGAAAGATGTAGGAGATAGCGGGAATAGTTTGAATTAAAAGAGTTTGGGGCATTAATTAATAAAACCTGGAATTTGGACAAAGAAGGACAAGACAAGAATGGGTAGCCCCATGAAGACCTTTTCCATCTTTCCCTAGCTGATTGAAAAAATAGGTGGAGACCAATCCAAACACCTCCCCACGCGTCTTCAACAAGGGATTAGTAACCGTTGAACATGTCTGTCGCGTGGCAACTTTGATCTATATTTTTTTAACTTGTTAAGCTTAAGCTTGAAAAGAAAAAAAAAAAAAAAAACTTACTAGATCTATTTTGTAAAAGAGATTTTTTTTTTTTATGAACCACATGTATCTTTCATGGAAGACAATCTTGTTCAAATCAAATAGGACCAAGCGGCAAAGCTCTCTGTCTGAGTATTTAACGTTGAGACATTTAAAAGAGAAGGACAAAACTTAAATGCAGATCTATATGTGCTATTGATGTTGTTCTCTAAGCAAACTTGGAGTTTCACCTTGGTAATTTTATTACACAAATTATCAAGATGAAACTCCAATTTTAATTGAAAGACAATACTAGCAACATATATGAAACTATATTTAAGTTTTGTCCAAAAGAAAATATTAAAGCCACAATTTTTTTATATATTTTAATTTTTTTTAACATATTATATTGTTAGATGAATTTTATTTAGATCTCTGTAAGTAAAGGGTAAATCTACGCGATATAATAAGATTAATAAAATTTACTAAAAATAAAAGATATTTTTTTAGAGAAAAGATAAGAGATATTTTTAAAAAATGTCCAAAAAAGATGTTAATATAGTATTTTAAAAATTTAACCTAAAAAAAATATTTTAAAAATTTAAATTATGAATTATAGTGCACTATTCCGCAAGCTTGGCTTTTTGGAGAGTGATAGATAAAGCCCACTTATTATAAAGGCTTTAGAATTAGAAAGAATTTAAAAAGAAAGCGTTTTAAAAAAAAAAAATCTTTGCTACAGTGTCAGTGTGGTTCACTTAGTTTCATCATTTATATTTTTTGCAATAATTGTTTTCCTCAGCACGTGCGTACGCACATTATTGGATAAAGTAAATTTCTTATCTTTCTTACTAGTTAGTTATTATTAGTTTGCTGGTAATTTTTTTCGTTTTATATGTATTTCTATTATATATCAAATTTGCAAAAGGTTACTCACTATTTTATTTTTTTGCTTAATTACTATTTTACTACACTCTTCTTATATTAAAAGATTAGTATCGTAATTATTATAAGTTCTGAAAAACATTAAAAGATTTTCTTTTGTATAGACCACTTGCTCAGGACTCAAACTCAATACTCGAACTCAATACATTTGGTTAAACTGAAACAATTTTACGTTAGTTGATTCATGTGTTCAGTGGTGAAAAATATTAAAAGATAATATGCAAATATAAAATATAAATAAAAAGTTAAAACAAAATTAAAAATAACAATATAGTGAAATGACTTGCGTATTTGCTTTCTTTAAGGTGATTTGGATCTTGAAGTGTTCATTCTCGAGATACAAACAGTTGTTACTATCACTGATTTAGTTTCTATTTTGTGTAGAAAAGTAAAAACAAACTCTCAATTTGTTTGAGAGGAAAGAAAATAAAGGGAAAAAAATTGATATTAAAATTGAAAAGAAAAGTAAACCAGAGAAAATTTTAATTTTTTATTTTTAAAAGTCAATTTTATTTTATTTTCATTTTTTATCTTTAATTAAACCAAAAAAGTATAATATTATCCATATTCTTTCCTCTCTTTTTTTTTTTTACTCTCATCTTAATACACCAAGGCTTCTACAGCACAACATCATTCGATAGTCCAAGAATTATATTGCATTTTGTATACAAGAAAATGAACCTTTTTTGTGCTTAGCAGATCATTATTTTATAAGTGTGAGTAGTACCAACAACCATAAAATCAAATTAATTAATGTTAATTATCAAATGTTGGTTTAAACAAACACATTAAAATTTATTAGAATTCTGACACAAATGACTCGAAATTGTGCGTTGCAGCACATTAATATTTTCTGTTTGAATATATATATATATATATATATATATATGAATACTACACACGTTTTAATTTTTATTCAAAATGACTATAGCATAAATACTACAATAATAATTGATAAAATAAAGCAACATATACTTTAAATAATAAATCATGTAGTCAAAGACCAAAGGGGTTAGGTCTAACGAAATGGACTAGTCTCCTAAAACTTGATAGGTTCAAATTTCAATTAAGAGAGGTGCTCATAGTTAATATCTGACCGTGTCTCAAACAAAATTGCCTCTAAAAGAGAATACTTGTGAGAAACCAAAAAAAAAATGTAATCAAAGAGTTATAATGTTAAAATTGGTTTAAATTTTATTAATACATATTAATTTTATAAAAATATTGCAACAATACATCAAGTAATAAATAATAATTTAATTATTTTTTCTTGTAAAAAATTAAAAATTAATACCATTTTAAAAAAAGAAATAACATCAATAGCAAAGGAAAAATGAAATTTGTAGCTGTCATTTTCCATTGAACCTGAGCGCGATCATCATTATTAATTCACATCTTTCACTTTCCTTTATAGATACAAGTTTTCTTGCTCTTTACTTTGCCCGTGTTCTTAAATATGACATGATCAACTTATTTGTAAAGAATTTGAATATGTGCTTGAAGTTAGGTATCATTATTGTGTTAAGGTTTGTCCTTTAGAGTGAGTCAAAGAACTTGTAAGGAGTGTATTTGTGAAACGATGCAGATTAGGTTTGGTGAAAGTTGATAAGAATTGAATTTGAAAAAATGCAGTATTCTAATAATTAGAGGTTCTAATTAATAAAAGAAAAAGTCCAAGAGCAACAAGTGATTTGACTAATGAAGAAGATGAATTGTTAAAAGGTCTCCATCAATCAACTATTATTGATTCATTCACGAAGAACAAAGTTGAGGTTGATAAATTACTTGTTAGTTGTTTTATATTGAATAACATTGTATCCTATTTTGTTCAGCATCACCTTTCAATGAACTTGTTTCTATTGTTTGATGGCCCATCAATAAGTACCATATATATCAGCTTTTTCATCGAACAGAAACATTCTCTTAAAAAAATTATTATAAAATGAGATGGTTAAAAAAGTATTTACCGAGTATAGAGAAAAGGAAGAAGAGAAAAGGAGTAGAGATCCCCAAGCCCAGAGCTCATCTTCATGCATCCCTGAGGCGAGTGTTTTCTCGTTGTCCTCCCTTATTCTTTGGATTAGTGTTTTCCTCCCTTTCCCCCTATTTTTAGTTTGAACCCTAACAAAAGGGAATTTTAGGATTTTTCATAGTTTTGTATGATTGATGAGTTGTTTAATGTCGAGTTGATGTTTAAAGGCATTAAGAATTATTTTTGAACCATTTATGATGAATTTGGACCTTTAGGGTGGTCATGGTTGGCTTGGAATGTGCAAAAATCACAAAAACTACAATTCTGCGAAATTGCACTGTGGCTAAGCGAAACTTGCATTTTTTGCTAAGCAAGAAAAAGTCTAGTTCAACAAAAATACCTCCAGAGATAGGATTGGAAACCTCGTGTAAGCTTGCTAAACGAGAATACACCTCGCTAAGCGAAAATACAACTCCAAAAAGAGTGCTTTTCCCTCTCTTAGTGAGATAACTTCTAACTAAGCGAAAAAGGGCTCCAGGAACCAAGTCTATAAGCCCTATGCCCATTCGTTGAGCGAAATCCTCATTTGTTGAGTGAAGGTACACCCCTAGAATGTGAGGTTTGATGTGGTTGCACCCTTGTTTTCTATGCTTGTTTTTGTATGTTTGCTATTGGGTGTTATGTTGTGTTGCAATGTTTGATGATGATTGCTTGAGTAGTTGTAGTATATTACATTCATATGACTGTTGCATTTGCCTAAGATAGTTTGTATATAACGATAAACCCTATGTAATAAGACATTTAAGATATTTAAGACACTAACAAATGCCTCCTTAGCAAAGGTGGGGATTTTTTCCTAAGTTTATGAAAGGTTTTCATGAAAGGAAAGGTTTTAAGAAAGGAACACATTTTTGAGAAAAATATATGTTTTCATAAAAAGATATTTTTTCATAAAAAGATGTTTTAAAAGGAAAGCTATGGTTTCAAATAAAAGTACCTCCTTAGTAACGTTAGGACCTCCCCGGTACCAATCATGTCTGAATCGCACCCTCGGCATACTATGGTGTGCAAACCACAATGAGGATTTCGAGGTTGCCAAAAAGAGATGAGGTTACATACAACTCTAGATGAGTTGTAAGAGAAGGGCTAGAAGGCCCCTAATATCAAGGGAAGGGACTGTCATCCTTCAGATACTAAGGGAAAAACAATGTTATTCATTAATGAAAGAACGGTTCTTCAAGAACACAGAAGGGAACTCCTTCGATAACAGAAGGTAGTTCAACTACTTGAACCGGTGGTTGGTTAAAAGGTCATAGCAAGAGGGACGCCTCTTGACAACTAGAGCTTAGTCCAAGAAAAGACAGGAGACTATCGAAACCTAATAATAAATATAAGAAGAACCACACCGCATAGAAACAAAACTAAGATGTGTATAATGTAATTATTTATGTATTGCATGCATGTATGCTCTTGGCGTTAGAGTAGATGGTGAGTTGCAAGCCTAGTTGCTAGGCAAGAGGAGAAAGGTTAACCTATGCAATAGATGAGGACATGTGTAGGATGTACGCTTCCCAAAGTAGTAATCTAAAGAAAGGTTAAAGTCCATGATTAAGGTTAGATGTTTTGGTGCATTGGTAGCCTTAGGTTAGGTCAAGGTGGTCAACTCTAGGAACCTAAGTCAAGATTGAGGTATTATTCCAGGGAACGGTGATGATTATATATTTAATTAATAGTTGTCAGATTGAGTATTAAGTGAGAATACGAGACTTGAGTTAGATAACATAGAATAGTCATAAGTAGAAATAGTCCTTAGAAACCCTTAAGAAGAGAAACCATGAGAGTATAAGAAATGAATCTCTAGAACAGAGAGTCAGCCTAGAGTTCTTAGAACACTTCAAGTTTTCATGTTTTTACAAGATGAGCAGTTGAAGCCTTCTTTGAAGTAGTTTGGAGTATGGAGCTTGGAGCTGTTGCAAAAGGAAGAGTTTATAGTTTTAAACCTCCCAATGTGTAGGCATTAATTTATGTTTTATGCTTATTTTGTTCATGTGTTGTACGGCACATAAGTACCAAGAGATTTGTATTAATTGTTTTATGTATGCTTACGTAATTGGTGTTTAAGTTTTAGTTTCCACGTAGTTTTCTCTGATATTCTTATATTTTAAACTTTCATGTTATAGAAATATAAGCAGGCAAAAGGTTTTAGGGTGTTACAGATGACATAGTAATTAATATTTAATAATATTTAGACTAAATTGCACTTTTGATCCTCCTATAATATTCAATCCGCAATTTTGGTCTCCCAATTTTTTAATTAGGCGATTTTAGTCCCTAAACGCAATTTATGATTTAGAAAATTGTAAAAGTAATTGAAAGGAGATTTGAACCCATAACCTTTCTCTTCTCTTTCACCATCTAAATTACTAAGCCATTTAGCTTATTTAAGTCATAATACAAACACTATATTATATATAACAAAATAAATATAAAATTTTTGATATACTTATTTAATGTGAAATCTAGTTTATAAATAATAAATAATAAATTTATATAATAAAAAATAAAAATTTTAATAAATAAATTATATAATTTAATATTTAATACATATTTTATACAATAAATATAAATATACAATCATTTTTGTCTTTCATCTTCATTTTTATCCCATTTTTTCATCTTTTTCTACTACATCACTAGTATTTTATTATTTATTTTAGGCTACAATTATCTTTTTAACAATTAGTGATATGTTAGAAAAAGATGAGAAGTAAATGGGGTAAAAAAGGAGATAGAAGACAAAAGTGATTGTATGTTTATATTTATTGCATGAAAAATATATTTTATAATAAATTATATAATTTATTTATTAAAAATTTATATTTTTTTTGGTATATAAATTTATTATTTATTATTTTTAAACTAGATTTAACATTAAATAAGTAATTTAAAAAATTATATTTATTTTTGTTATATATAATATAGTGTTTATATTGTAACTTAAATAAGCTAAATGATTTAGTGTTTTAGGTGGTGAAAAAGAAGGGGAAGGCAATGGATTCAAATCCTCCTTCAAATATTATACCATTTTCTAAATCATAAATTTTGTTAGAGACTAAAATTACATAATTAAAAAATTGAGGGACCAAAATCACAAATTGGATGTTATAGGGGGACCAAAAGTGCAATTTAATCTAAATATTAATTGACACGTCATTTACTTATTGCCACATCATGGACAACGTTACAATTTTAATGATCAACAGATGAACATTTAATGATTTGACCAAAATTGTGGATTTTACAAAATTAGGGGACTAAAATAACGGAATTAAAAATCGAGAAACCAAAAGTGTAATTTAGACAAACAATTTTAACCCTATTTGCCATTTGATTATAAAAATAACTTAGACATAAGTACTTACATAATAAGTAGTTATTCAATAAAACCTTAATTAAATTATATATCCAAACAGACCCTAAATGCTTATTTAATAAGCACTTAATTAATTTGTTTACCCAACTATGCCCTTAACCCAATTTAAATTATGTTTTCAAGCATAACTTGGTCTTACTCTTTCTAGTAGGTCTGTCAAATGGATGTATTGGATAATTTTTTATTTGGATTATAATAAATGGATTAAAAATAATCTATTAATCCATTTACAATCCATTAAAATTCATTAAAATCTAATCCGTTCACGATCTATCTAATTCATCCATTAACATTTTTTGTGGATGGATATCCAATCCATCTATAAAATTATTTTTAGAAATTAAATTATTTTATAATTATTTTAAAATACCCTCTCTCATTTATCCACAAAAATATTTTTGAAAAGTAAATAATTTTTATAACTTTTTTTGTCTAATTCACTTTAAAGAAATGATTATTTGTTTTATTGATTTTTTTAAAGATAATTGCTTAAAAATAAATAGTTATTTGTTAAAATTTAAACTAAGTCATAAAATTAATATATAAGAAACTATTCTAAAACTTTTTAATAAATTTTAAAAAATCAAATATGAAAAATAAATTATGCTTGACTGATTTTAATTCATAAAGAGTTAATTAAATGATCCATTAGTTTTGAAAATAAGAAAGGGTGAATTGTTATTCATTCATTTAATTATATGATCTATCTAATTTGATCCAAGTATTTTCTTTTTTTAAAATAATTAGATGAATTGGATTGAATTTTACATAGATGGATTGGATGGATCATGAATAAATAGATTCTTTTGCAACTCCTACTTTTTAGTGACCTTTTTTATTTTAATTTTCTTTATTTATAAACTCAAATATGCAAACAATGCATTTAGGACATTTTCCATCACCTATAATATTTCCTTCTCGTGTCTTATTAAATCCATTAGGTTACTTGTATTTCATCAGTCTAAAGCTATAACTTCTTTTACTATTATAACATCTTGAACGATTATATTAAGACGTAATTCAATGAACAATTGTTACATGACTTTTTTGCAATATTAGAAAGTGTAAGCTGCTAAATTCACTCAAATTCAAAGCGTATTTGGATCTACGTTTTTCACATCATACACTCGTCCATATGATATGAAGCAATCTCTTTCTGCATCATTTTGCAAAACGGATGCGATTTTACATGTTATTGACGTACTCCCAAACACACAATCAGTTCCATTTCCGCACCAGGTGACACTCACACATATAAGAAGTTGAGAAGTTTCTAAGTGCATGCTAAAAAGCTCACTCCTTACTCCTGAGTGCCTACTAATTTCAAATTTTAACACTTAAATCTCTCTCATTTTACTCTTAGGTTTCAAACTTTGATTCATTTGTTTAATAGTGATGTCAAATTAATCCTTTTCTATATGATTCAAAAGTTTGGAAGTCCATATGTTGGTACAACATTCGGATCTTCACCTATATATGTTGTAGAATATATGTGATTCGTTAATTAACCTACAAAGATCGGTGTAAATAAGTTGAACCATTCATAAATTATATGAACTCAACTCATTAAACGTGCAACATTATTTTTTAGCTAAATAAACAAGCTCAAATTTAAAGTTGGGCTTCATTATTTAAATAAGTAAAACTCAAGTTATATATATATATATATATATGCAGGTGTGAAATGTACTAAATAAGAACTTTATTTATTGGAAGAAATGAGAACTACAATGATAAATCTTGGGGTATTCACAGGTACTAGTAACTCGTGAACTCGACACAACACATTTGAACTTGTTGCCTTTCAGTCTGAATAATGACTTTTATTTTTGAAACTGTGAACTTGATGACGCAACTCACTGACATGGCATTTTATTTTTTAATTATTATTCACATTTTTTGTCACTTAGATAATATCTTAAAAAACACAAAATGACAAAAACGCACACATGTTCTTCCCAAAAACGTGTAATTAACTAAATAAGAAAAAATAAGAGAAAAGAATTGAGGTGAACTAATATAATTTATGCTCAATTAATAATTTTATTGGGATAAAAGGAAAAAGTATAAAGTATTTAATAACTAAATATTTTTTATTGCATATAAAAATTAAAGTTAACACCAAACACAATTAATTATGTTGTTGTATTATTTGAAGTTTGAGTTGTGTGAGTCAGTACCTTTATAATGCGTTGAAATGATCAAAAAATTACAATTTTTAGAAAAATATAAAATAGTTTTTAACCCTTTATGCCCAAGACTCGAACCAAATCAACCCATTAGATTAGGCTGGTTTAATTCAGGTTTGACAAAAAAAAATGCACAAGTCAAACCCAACCAAATTTGAAGTGTTTTGATTGGAAAATTTAGCCAAATTTAACATAAACCTACCCATGTATACCCCTATGTAGACTATTAGATCATTCAAAATTAAAAGAAAAAAACACATGACTCTTTTAAATGGTCATGTGACCACTAACTAACCTTTAATTTTGATCATTTGTGTATCGTTATATAGCCCAGATTTATAACTTTCATTTTTCATGATAAGAAGTATTTTTACTTAATACAACCTAGATAGTTAGATAGATAGATAGACAGACAAATAGATAGACAAATAGATAGATAGATAGACAAACAAACAGATGACAAATAGACAAATAGATAGATAGACAAATATATACTATTTATGTAATTTCAATTTTTAATAGTCATATTTTAAATGGATGACCATAAATTTTCTTTAAATAAATTGTTTTCATGAGCCCAAGAGAAGAATTATCACGCACTTTGCTAGTACATGATGATAACGTGGTACATCATTAGAGCTAGCAATTTAAGCCTAGTCCAATAAGCCAGCTCAAACAATTCGTAATTAAGGTCGAGCTAGGCTCCTATAAACAAGGCCTCAAAAAAAATCGAAGTGGAAAGAACTAAAGGACCAGTCTGGACTCCTAAAAATAAGGCTAAAAAAAAACAAACCCATTTGACCTAGCCTTATTAACCATTTTTATTTTATTTTATATTTGTAAATTTATATATATTTCTTAGAACTTTATATATTGAACATATTTAATTTTATTTTTTACTTATTGTTAATTAGGACAGCTTGGCTCGTTAGCCTAAAATAGGGTTAAACTAAGCCATTAAATTCAAAGCCTAGAGGAAATTTGGGTTGACTCGGTTCGATCTGATTTCTCACTCTAGCCCTAGATTAGGCCTAGTAGACAACCTGATTTACCATTTCTATACATCATGGAGTTCTTTATGTAGCATTAATAGGCAAATATCATCAGTATTCAATATGTATCTAAATCAAGAGGTGAGAAATAAATTGAATACATATCTTAAAGGTGACTGGTATGAGGGTTTAAATAACTCTGTTAACTTATCATTAGCTGTAAATACAATTAAATGTTGATTGACTTAATCTCAAAATAGTTGGAGCATTTTAGCCATTATTTATGAGGTTCAAAATTGTCTATTATTTAGCTCATGTTAAGGCCTAAATATTGGGTTGGCTTGATTTCTAGTCTTATAAATTATTATTAGACCAAGCACTAACCAAGAATAGAAATCTATCATAAATATATGATATTTTAAATATATTTATGGTAGTTTTTATTTAAGGAAATCTATATATACATTCCTTTTTAAGAAAAGGAAAAAAGAATTCATTTTATCATAATGACAAGTTATTTACAATCAAATGAACCAAGCCAATAAATGATTGCATAAGACCAAGTTCTGCATTTTACAAAGGAACACAAACCATGAACTTTCATGGATCTTCCTGTGGTTTGTTTTTCCACCACCATGTCTGAAAATGTAATAATAATTTCATATATAAATTAAAACGTAATGTTGATTTGTTATATAGACTAAAATGCCTTTTTTTCTTTTAGGTTAAATATGTTTTTAATCTTCAAAAAATTCACCAAATTTGGTTTTAGTCTTTATACTTTTTTTTCCATTTGTTTAAGTCCTCAAATTTTTGAAAATAGTAGAGTCATCAACATGGGTCTGGCCTGATGGGCCCATCTGAACAACTCGCAAAAAAGGTTGGGCATCCACGTCACACGTGGCATTCATGTGGTTGGCACATGGATGCAACATGGCAACGTTAGCCACGTTAGTAAAAATGTTAGCAGAGTTAGGGTACTAATTCCATCTATTTTAAAAAATTTGAGGACTTAATACAATAAAAAATGGTTTAAGGACTAAAACCAAATCTAGTAAATTTTTCGATGACCAAAAACATATTTAACTCTTTTTTTTCTTTGTAGAATACAAACTAAAATGCCTCATGTAAAAAAATTCAGTCCAATAAAGATTTTTGTCGCACCCGTCAATAATTCTCTAATGTTGTCATAATAAACTCAAAAAAATAAAAATATAATACTAATTTCATATAAGTAGGGGAAAATCTACCTTATCACTAGGGATGGCAAAACGAGCCCATCTGGCCAATTTTGGCCCACCTTAAACAAGTCAAGATTAGGGCTAGTCTGCTTTGTTTATAGACAATTTGGCAGTTGACCCACCAAAAAATTCAAAAATAAATAAATAAATAGGAAAAATTTTAAAAAGTAAAAATATAAATATAAAACTAAAAACATTACCAAATTAAGAAAATAGTTTTAGGCTCCTACTAGTTAATACCTATTTCACTTGTCCTCCTAAAGATTTTTAATTGCATTATTTCACCTAATTCCTCTATCTGCTTTGTCTCCAACACTAATAACAAATTCCTCAAAAAAAAAAAAAAATACAACAAAAAATTGTTTGAGATACTCATTCACCTTTATTGATCATCTCTTAACTTAAATATTGGATCCTAATCGCAATTTTCTGTTAACATGAAATGAAAATTCAAAATCTTACACTAATTTTATTATTATTATTTACTTCATTTAAAAAGTAAAAAACAAAGGCCCCGATAGGATAGCCCGTCATGAGCCCATTTTTTGGCCGGCCAAAATAGGCTAATGGGTTGAATTCCCTGGCTTAGCTTGCTTAAAAAGGTTCTGGGCCAACCCCGTTTGCCACTCATACTTGTGACATTTAGGGCATGACTCTTCCAAACTTTTTTTTTAATGCTGGGGAGGGGCAAAGCTCCCCCTCAATATATACATGAATGGTCAAAATTAAAAGTTAGTAATCACAAGACCATTTAAAAAGTTGTGTGTATTTTTTTTTTAATTTTGATTATTTAAATATAATTTAATGATTTATATTTATAGTTCTCATTTTTCATGATAGAAAGAGTTTTTATTTGATACATTACCTATATATAATTATTAAAAATTATTCATATTTTTAGTAACACCAATAAGATTTTTTATAATATTCTCAAATATTATTTAAAGTTATTTATTTCTTAATTATTATTGATAATAAGTCATTGAAAAAAGCATAAAGATTTTGATTTTCAAATTTGTAGTCACTGAAGAAGTGTAAATAAGGTAATCTTTAGTAATTTTCTTTATTAGGTTAAATATGTTTTTAGTTCTTCAAAAATATGTTAGAATTGGTTTTAGTCCCTAAGAAATTTTTTCCTTTAATAAAGTCTTTTAAATATTAAAAATACTCTAATTAGATCCATGTGTTAAACTCTGTTTAACTTTTTTATTAAATGATGGCTACATCAGCTTCCAAGTAAAGTATTTTATTACCTAAAGTGCCCAATGATAATTTTTAATAAAAAATCTTGTAATTACTTTTGCTTTAAGGTTAAAAAAAATGTGGTTTAGGGTTAAACATGTAATAATTTTATTTAAAAGGTATGTTACTAATCTGACCTAGACATATTAGTTGATATGGATGGCCACATCAGTAAATTAATAGTGACTGTGATGCTGAGGTGGACATCATTTAATAGAAAAGTTAAACAGAATTTAACATAGGGATCTAATTAGGGTATTTTTAATATTTGAGGGACTTTATTCAAAGAAAAAAAAATTGGAGATTAAAACCAATTCTATCATATTTTTGTAGGACCAAAAACATGTTTAACCATTCATTTTTTTATTATTATTATTATAGATAATTTTATGTTAATATTATACTTTATGTTTTTTATTTTTGATAACATCAATCTTTATGGTCTATTTAATGATACTTTTATACATTAATTAATTGTCTTTTTTATAATATAATTTTTTTTTTACATTTTTCAAACTCATTTTTTCTATGACTTTTATATCCTCATTTTAGTATAACAAACCTTATATAATATTACTTCAACCTGTAGATTTTTCTTGCATGTGAATTTTCTTGTAGATTTTTTTATAAATTTTGCCATTTTCTAAAAAAAATTTACAAATTTTTTTTGCAAATTTTGTCACAAATTTGGCAAAGATACTATTATTTCTTTAAATTTGTTGAAAAATTCAAAGATTTTTTTTTTTGTGTATTCTCATACAAATTTTGTTTTATATAAAAAAAAACCTTAATATTTTTGACAAATTTTTTCACAAAAAAAGTTATAAATAAATTTTCCAATTTTTTTGTTTTAGTTACATAGAGAAGTATAAAAGTCATGAAGAAAAAAAAAAACAACTAAGTTGTGTTATCAACTTATCATTAAATGCTTAAAATTACTCATAAGAAACAATATTATCAAAATTATAACATTTAATTTATACATTATAATCTTAATTATTTTTCTAAATATTTTTCTCAAGTTCCAGCACTATATATAAGAGTCAAAGGTTAGGATTTTTTAAATAAAAGTTATTCTATAGATCATTATCAGTATAGAAATCGAATAAATATTTAAATCTTTAATGTTTTCGATGAATTATTCTTTTTAACTTTTATGATTATGGACGTTTAATTTAAACAAACGATATTTAAATTATATATATATATATATATATATATATATATATATATATATATATATATATATATATATATATACATATATTTAACAATAGGTCTGTTTAATTTTTTTAAAAAAAAGTGATTTTAAAAATATATAAAAAGTAATTAACTTTTTAACAAAATCCTTGTAAAAATAAATTATATTATATTCATCCATGTTTATTATTTATTTTTTAAAAATAAAATTAACAAGAATTCAATTAGAGTATAATGACAATATAAAAATTATTTACATGGCCATCGAATAATAAATTATTGTGTAATTGACTATTATAGACATTTTAATGCTTATTTTAAAAAAAATTAAGATGATTTTAATTTATTAACAATATATAATTTTTTTATTTTATAATGTACTAAAATTGAAGAAAATGATTATTGGACACCACTTGAATGTAGACACCTAAAGAAATATAGGAAGAGATAAAAGATAAGTGATCAATATAGTTAGTGATATGATGTGACAAAAAAAAGAGATAAAGAAAAATAAAGAACATTAATAGAGTATTTGCACTTAATAATTGTTCAAACATCAAGACTCTAAAATTAAACTCAATCTAGGTTTACGATTAGTTAATAATTTAAAAATCTTTAAACTGATATCATATCAAATTAAACTTAAATAATAATAAAAAATTAGTCTAAAAAATTAATTAATTAGTTGATATGCATTTAGATTATTTCTTATCTCTATCATATTATTTAAACTAAAAAGCTTCTTCCCACTTTGAAATTAGTCGATTATAAGACACTAAAAGAGTAGTTAATATACACAAAATTTGAACTTAAATATTAACAAAGTTGGATCTAACGAAAGGGTTAATTTTTCATAATGTGGTGAACTAAGTTTGAATATTCATCAAAAGAGTTAGTGTTCAATCATGCCTCAAATAAAATTGCTTATGAAGAAGTGAGAAACTAAAAAATAATATCTACTTATAGTTATAAATTAATTTTTTTTGACTTTTTAGTTTATTTTTAAAAAATCGTGATTTATTACCAAATAGGCAAAACTCAATTCTTTTCTTACTTTCTTTGTGGGTGATAATAATGAGAAATATTGTTACAGAAACGATCGTGCTTTTTCATCTTAAACTGAAATCGAGTTCTCCGGTCGAGGGTTCTTCCCACAAACCCTAATGTCGTTTCTTGAAGAATTTCAAGCCAGTAATCTATTCCCTTCTCTCTCTTTGTGTCGATTTATGTTTCACTTTTCACAAATTAGGATTTTTAGGGTTCAATTATGTGTTTGTGCTTTCATTTTCGCATTAACAAACGACTGTGCGTTTTTTCTGCAGATTTGGATTCACTACCCGTTATTCTTCAAAAGAAGTATGCTTTGCTGCGTGACCTAGATAAGAGCTTACAGGGTAATCGTTATTTTATAATTTTATTTATGTATTGCTCTTTATATGAATGAAAGCATGATTATTTAAGAGCCTACAACCTCCAAGCAAAAATAAAAATAAAAAATCATGTACAGAAGTCTAAAATATAAGCAAATCTTAACTAATTTTACACTATTTAATGAAATCAATCATCCCCAAAATATCCTTTATTTAATACAGGTTTTATTTCCAATGATCCTTGTGATTCTCGTTATATCAACCACGTGGCCTTCAAAATAGAGAAAGAGTATTCCCATTTGAAACAAGTTCCCCGTAAAATTGAAGTCTTCCATCATTAGGTTGAAATGTAGTTTAGGAAATGAAGTTCATTTTTTAAAAGAGATTGAAAAAATTAAATGAAGTTAACTAATATTCTTAATCAGCTTGAACATGAATTAGTTTTTAATTTGCTTACATTCGAGTTCGGAAGGAGTATATCTTTTTCTTTTTTTCATATATCATGATAACAACAACAAAAGTCTTATCCCATTAGACAAGGTCGACTACATGGATCACATTTATCATATATCATGATAAGTAAAAAAAAAATAAAAAATGCTGTTTGAGTTTTAGTGGGTCTAGTAAATTTTAGTGGCTCTGGTTATCATTCTCTGTGTCAATTAAGTGAGTGCACTTTTATCTTTGAATGTGTTTCTAGTCTGATTCGGTGGTATGATAATGGTTGAACTTCCCATGGAACTGTTTTATCCTTTGTGCGAAGATGATTTCTGCCAAGGTTTCAGAAAACCTCGGTTAGCAGCCTCCAGGATTCAAAGATTTGTTGTTATTGAGATCAATTTGGCACACTCTATGTTGTGGATGCTAGGTTGGTATCATTCATTTGATATAATATGTGAATCCTTGCCATAGACAAACTTGGAAGCAAAGTTATTAATCGCAGATGGCAGGATGACCACTAATCTTAAGAATGTAGATACAAGCTGAATAATTTATGTTACACACATATAAATGCTCAAATTAAAAATTTCACACAACGAATATTATATTTACAGTTAATAATCAGAAGTTACATTCTTAAGATAAAACACACAAGTCAATAAGAACAAAAATCAAGAAATTGAATAAGTGCTAGCCTCCAAGTGGATGATGCTACAACTGCTTCAAGGGTGACCAATGAAGTTAAAAAAAGACAATCAGAACAGAACACAAACATAGAACAAAGGGGTGAGTGGCAGAACAAAACGAGGACTTAGGCTGCACACAAAAAAGGAAGGGTGTGCAACAGAACAGGGGCAGAGAGTGGGCACAGTTCGTGAGAACTGAAAGAAGTAAACGATGTGCAAACAATTGACAGAACAGAGTACATGTAAAATAGAGAAGTGGGTATGCCCAGGCTTTGCTGGAAAATGCTGGGGTTGGCTGGAAACAATGCCAACAAGCTCTGAGTGTTGGTGGTTTGTGTCAAAATAGATGAGAGAGCAGTGCATGTTGTGTGGATAAAGCTTTGAACAAAATTTCAAACCAGGTTTCTGAGACCATCACAGTTATGCCACTACACCGTGCAAAATGCTACAATTCTAACGTTAAATTGGTTAGACTAGATTTTTTAATGTCCAGTGGTAATTTCAGTACATTATGATAAGTTTGGATCAGAATTTTGAAGACCTTATTTTTGGTTAATTTGATTGATTGTGTCCTATCAATGTTATTTTCATTTATATGGTATATGTTGCTTACGATTACCCATAAATATGATTAGATATCAGATATTAAATTCGACGCACAGTGCACTATTTTTCATTTTCGTAATCAGTATCAGCAATGCCCATTCTTGTGTTGAAAAGGGAAACAGAAAAAAAAATTAGTTGTGCATGTCTGTTTTCTACTGTATCATATCACATCTTGAGTCTTGTCTGAGCTTTCCACTCAACAGAAGCAATTGTTATGTGTGTAAACAGATATTCAAAGGCAAAATGAACAGCATTGTGAACAAGAAATTGAAGATATTAGGCGAGGAGTTAGGTCTGGAAACATCACACCTGATACTTCGGTTATTAGATTCTCTGATGAAGCACTTGATGAGCAAAAGCATAGCATTAGGGTTGCTGATGAAAAAGTAGCCTTGGCTGTCCAGGCATATGATTTGGTAGTCCACACTTATCTTGTTACATGCATTTTTAAGACCTTAGTTAATCCTTGGCTTTGAATATGCCTGGACTTTGATATTGTGGGTTTTTTGGTAATACCTACTGATATAGCTGGATCAAGGATCGTATTTCACAACTCTGCTATCTGTATCTCCCTACTTCACTATTTTTTTTCCTGTTCTTTTTTTGTGTTGTCAATGATTTTCTTTACACTCAGATGTTCACTGCGTATGAAATAGTTGTACAAGTACAAACATGTTTCATGTATGATGTTAATGATTTATTTTCATTTTGTTCCACCTCATTTGGCTTAACATATTGGAAGCTTGTTAAAGGAGTTATATATGCAAGTATTATTGTTTGGTAGGATAAATTCAATGGAGGAAATATATATTGACATATATTTTTGGTAAAGTTAATGCAAACTGGTTTCTTGCTTTGTTTTCAAGGATTTAGTAATCACATATACATGATTTTGTTGCAGGTAGATACACACATACAACAACTTGATCAGTATCTGAAAAAGTTTGATGAGGAGCTTCGGCGTGGTACTGCACTTCCTACCTTTTTGTGCAACTCATAATCTGTAAATGTTGTTAATAGTCTTCTGATAAGGTTGAAGTATTTTGTATTTGACAACAAACTAATCCTATTTGTATGAATGAAACCTAATTTTATATGACTGATGACAGAAAGAGAAAATGCTGCAATAACTGGAGTGCCTGCTTCAGGTCCTGATGGCAATACAAAATCTGGAAGGGGTAATGAAAGTGGTACTGGTAGAGGAGGGCGAAAAAAGTATGTAACTCTTCTAGAAATAATTTTGATCTATTTTCTAATAGCTTATAACATGTGTGATGCTTATCCTGTATGCATTCCCTAAATACGGATTCCTGCCTTTATCAGTTATGGTTCTCTGTTATGTGTTGGACTCAAGAAATAAACACACTGAATTCTGAATAAAGATGGAAATAATCTGGTTTGTAGGCTAGATTTGAGTACAAACACAGGGTTTTCCCCTAACAAGGAGTTTTCTCCTTCAAAACACAAAGAATAACAATATGGTACCTTAATTTCCTTTAGAAGTCTGCAACCAAACATATCACTAAAAGTGTCCCATCATAACCTTAACCTATAACTGCCTAATCCAAAATTAATATAAATAACTTTTTAATACAAAATTATAACTGCCTAAATCAGATTTTGGCCTATCAATGCCTCCCGGTACACAAGCGGCCTTGTCCTCAAGGCTAGAATAAGGAAACTATCCCTTGCAGATCAGCATTTGAATTTGGTTTCATCAATTCAACCCCTTTGAATTCTCCTTCTTCTCCCCTGTCATCATCTTCCCCCAAAATCAGCACTCTTCCTTTTAGGCACCTACAAAGTAGCCCAAATGGTTGGCTAGTGGCCACATTGAAAACAACCACCTTCTTCCCTCCTTCAAACATACTCTTGATAGGGTAAATGCCTAATGCCATGATTTCTAAACAACAATTCTTGTGAATTATTAGCAGCAGAGCTTGCACCTGTTCCCACTGTATTTCCGGCTACTTTCACACTTGGTGAAGAAATAGAATGTTGTTACATTCAATTAGGGCTTGAATTCAATTAGTGATACCCAAAAACAGTGAACGGTCAGACCTAGTGTTCTCATGTGCGAAACTGCCTCCCTTGTATCAATGTGTTGCTGCTTCACTTGTGGAACACTGCACCAAATAGGAAGTTGAGGATTTCAATTTTTTTTCTGTACCCAACATCATACTATGGCCATATAATTCATTCTCAATCCTAGCTAAATGAATGGCTCTGGGCACAGTTTGTGGATCATGAGTCCTCATTTTGCTTCTGATCACATCATTCAAACCATTCATAAAAAATCTCAAAGCCAATTCTTTTGGAATCTCGGTTAATTGGGCCAATAACATCTCAAATTGAAGATTGCTGCACAAACTCCTCCACAGATTCAGTTTGATGCAAGGGTGCTAATTAATTGCTCATAAGGATTTTCAGTTCTACTACTAGAAAACCTTCCATGTCATCTCTGTTAGTCTCTTCCTCAAATATCTAAACCTGTGTGTAGAAAGTCCCTTCCATACAAATAAAGGTCATGGACATCTTGACCTTTGGTTTAGTCTAGAATTTCAAAGAACTTTTCAGCCCTGGCCAACCATTCAACTGAATCTGTCCCATCAAATTGGGTAATTGCACTTACTGAACCGCCTTTTTAAACACATCTAAATCCCCATCTTCATGGCCCGATGAATGAGTGTCGAAATGCCCTTGATCATTTGAGTGACTAGTTCTGACTTGATTAGAACTTCCCTGCAGGGTATTCTCCATTACCTGGCTCTTGCTTAACCAAATCCTTCAAAAATGGTAGAATGTGTATCAAAATTTTCAAGCCTTTCACTCATTTTTCCAAAATCTATGCAAATATCTTGGATTGCATCTCCCATTTTTTCGGATCTGATCCTCATGATGAGAATTGGATCTTGGTATCTTGGCATTTATCTCCTCTACATGCTTCTCCAATCCTTCCACTCTAGAGTCTATCCTCCTCAATGGCATTTGGCTGGTCAGACTAATTGTTGGACTCAAGAAATAAACAAACTGAATTTTAAATAAAAATAGAAATAATTTGCTTTTTAGGTCAGATTTGAGTACAAACACAAGGTTTCCCCCTAACACACAATGTCCCCCTAACAAGGAGTTTTGTCCTTCAAAACCCAAGGAGAACTGTTTTAATTCCCTTTTACCATTCTGTAACACTGACACAACTTATATATTAATTGTCACATCCTGACCTATAATTACCTCTAAAATTAATATAAAAATAACTGTCTAATAACTTCCTGGTACAAAATTATAACTGCCTAAATGAGATTTTGCCCTATCATTACGTAAGATATTGATTGGCATGGGTTTATCTACGTATAGACACTACAGCAACAACAGCAAAAAAATCTTATCCCACTAGGTGAAGATGGCTACATGGATTTCACAACACCATCGGGCTAAAAATAGACACTAGTTATCTGAAAATAAGGAAACCAAGGTTAACAAAACATTGAATGTGGAAAAATTGAGAAGTTCGGGGAAATTCTTCCCCACTATCTTTCAGATAGAGGAGGCATTTCAGTATCTCAGACCATTGAAAGAATAGACAGTTATCAATACGTTTGCAGAAAGAAATGGACATCTTTCTTCCGCTATCCCATGTTTACTTTCTCCCTTTTTCTTCAATTAATACTTTTTGGGTTACTATGGAGACCTACATAAATAATTTGACATTTGACATAATCGTATGTTGCTTTATTGTTTTGTACCTAGTTGTACATTGTTGTCTGGATACCTTACTGTCATATCAGTCCTAGCATCTCTCTATATGTAGTTAGACCTCAATTGGTCCTAATTCTTTAAAAGTATGAAACCCTAGATCCTCAAGTACTACTTATTCTGATAAAAAGCCCTAGAAGTGGAAAATTTGGAAGCCAAATTTTGTTTTCAAAAATATTTACCATAATGAAAAATCCTTCTGATGAAATAAAATATCAGAATTTCATTTCATAATTCCTTATAACTACCTTCATAACAGTAACAGATTGCATTTTAGTCTTAAAACAACATTATCCTTGACACATCTAATATGTTGCAAGTCTATGAAGTGAGGAAGTGTTATTTATTTATAATTTGAGCTTTCCCTTTTTTCTTTCCCCTGTTTTCCCATGATGGATACATTTATGCTTCATGTATACTAAAATATCAAACATTGGAAAGCAAGAGCTGAAAGAAAAAATTACAATCTGATGCATATTTTGAATTAACTATTCCAGAACACGCCAAACAACATTGGTCACGGCAGCAGCAACAGAAGCACGAGCTACTGCAAACCCAACTGGCATGGATTTAGATTTACCAGTTGATCCAAATGAACCCACATACTGCTTTTGTAATCAAGTTAGCTATGGATCGATGGTTGCATGTGACAACCCCAGTGTATGTGTTTGGTTTTTTTCATCCATATATTTTGTCCATTTTACCTACATTCCTTACATATTTCCTTAATCTATTCAAATTGACAGTGCAAAATAGAGTGGTTTCATTTTGGTTGTGTTGGTCTGAAAGAACACCCAAAAGGAAAATGGTACTGTTCGAATTGCGCAGCAACCAAAAATCGGCGTAGAGGCAAATGAGGCTGACTGAAGAATAAGAATAATGTTAAAAATGATTGAATGTGTATATATATTTTAATATCTCTAGAAGGGAGTTATTTATTCCAATTACTTGTGGTGTGTTTGTTTGCACATTCAATTGGTTTTGCACACATTTCAAAGCTATTTTCCGTGAGAAGGAAGAAATGCTTGCTTTTGGTGAAACGTCTATTTAGTGGCTTTGGAACGAAAAAAATACACTATTACCATGTCCCTTTATGGTTGTTCTCCGAGCCATCGAATGGTTCTTTCATTGCAGATCTGGCTTGAAAAAGCACGAAAATTTTGCATGTGTAGCATGCAATGTATTTTTGGCACTAATTATAAGTTGGTTTAATTACTTATTTGGTCTTTATAGTTATACAAACTTTACTTTAGTCCATATAGTTAAAGTCTATCTATTTTTGTACCTATATATGTCAATTTTAGTTTTTTAGCCCTTATTGTTTGTTGTTGACTAATGTCGTTTGTATTGGCTGACATCCTTGCTTCTAGAGAGCGAGTATTATCATCTCCTTCTCCTCGTCCTTGTCTCTAACATCAGTGTCAACACTTGATTGAAACAAAGTGCTGAGAGGGGGGAAAGAAGAGCCCACATCGGAGTCGTTAGGGGACTGAGCATAGATGGAATCAGGGAACTGAGGGGTCCTTTTCCTCACAAGGAAAAGCTCTGAAACCTTCACTTTTTCTTCGTGGGGCATTGGATCTTGAAGCTCGCTCAGTTTGGGCTTGGGAATGGATTAGTGATCAACCCCATCCATGTGGAAGAGGTGGTGAAGGAGATACGTTGTGGATTTGGAATTATGTTTGCGGAGAATGGCATGATGCTCGTTTGGGTTTTGACAATTGAAAATGGTGCATGTTGTTGGGTTGCATAGGGGAACGGAAGAGCAAGGAAAGTAAAGGTTGTATTTATGACATGAAAAAAGCATCTATTTTTTTTTCTTATTTGTTCGATTAAGCACAACTACACAAGATTCAAAGGTGAAGATGGTGGTGAGAAGTCAGCAAATATCTCACCGTCAGCCCAACACAAACGATGTTAGTCAACAACAAACAGCAAGGACTAAGATTAAAATTGACATTTGCAGGGACTAAAAAGGACGATTTTTAACTATAGGGACTAACAGGTAAAGTTTGTGTAACTATAGAGACTAAATGAGTAATTAAACCTTACAAGTTATATGACATTTGTCTATGTAATTAAATGCTTTTATTGTTTGTGTGGCATTGTGTATTTCTTGCGTGAAAAAAATGTTATAATTTGTAAAAAGAAGTTTGACTAATTGTAGAAGAGAAATACTAACAACACACTCTTTACAATTAAAATTTGTTAAAAATGATTAAATTGTGTGGATTTCATTCTTTATTTAATAAACCATGATCATGATTTTGTAATTTTTAACTAATAAGAAAGAGTGCGTTAGAGAGGATGATGTTAGCACTAGGGATGGCAATGGGTAGGGTCTGGGTAGGGTATTATGGTGCTCGTCCCTATACCCGCGTTTGAAAAAAATCCCTGTACCCGCTCCCATACCCGCGCGGGTAGCAACTTTAATCCCCATCTCCGTACCCGCTGGGTACCTATATACCCATACCCGTACCCGCTACCCGCACTTTACTTAAGTGTAGTGCCATGAAAAAAAAAATTGTAGCCTTAGGCGAAATTCAAAATTTAATTTAATACAATTTGACAAATCTCATTTTATTTTTGTAGCAATTATGAAAGTATTGATCAAATTTTTATAATTAAGTTTTTTTAATATTTCACTTTCAATATATAAAGGAAAATTCATTTAATCCATCATTTACACATAGTTATTAACTAATAAAACTTGAATAATCTTACTTTTAAAAAATCTACATTTAACGATAAGAATAATTACAAGTATTTCAATAATATTTAGAAGCATGTGTACATTTGAAAAAGAATATAATCTTTTCATATAATTTATTTTTAAAGGAGTATAAATTATTTTTGATATTTAATTTATATACAATTATAGTGCAAAACATTTTTACATAGACATTTAATAAAATTTAATTATTTCATCATATTATCCCATTTATTAATATGATGCAGCAGTATAGTGAATTTCTAGCTTACATATATGTAAAAAAAATTTACAATAACAATGCATATAAATTAAACTCTTATTTTTGTTTGTATTTCTTGCAATGTCTTTCTTTTTAATGAATCAAGATTTTTAATATTTTAATACTCACTAGAGCTTATTTTTTTAGTATATTATATGATATATATATATATATATATATATATATATATATATATATATATATATATTTGTGTGTGTGTGTGCGGGTATGGGGCGGGTTGGGTACTATAATACCCATACCCGCACCCATCCCCATTAAATTTTGCGGGTAAATCCCTGCCCCCGCCCCCATCCCCATTGAGCGGGTATTTACCCTACCCATTGCGGATATTTTTTGCGGGTACCCATAGGGTCTGGGTAGAATTGTCATCCCTAGTTAGCACTCTTCATTGTAGAAATAGGTGTTAATGATTTGTGTTCTCAAAAATTTCTAAGGTTCTTTGATAATTGCTTGAGTATGACTATATAGGATTTTGAAATACAATGGGTAAGCATGTGTTGCACTTACATGGATTCCTTTTCAAGTTTTTGTGGTTCTATTTTACTCTTTTTTAGATAGAAACAATTTAAGTGGCATTTGGTTTGCTTTTTTATTTTCTGTTGATATATTTTTGTTTATAATTATAAAGGTATCATTTTGTTTTTGAAATTATTCCTTTATTTTTTTGAGATATTGTAAAGGAATTGAAGAGACGGTAAAATCAAGTTTTCTTTATAAGTTCTTGAAAATAAGAAATCAAGTGAAAATAACATTTTTTTTATAATTATTAATAAAAATGAACACAAAACAATTTAAATTACCTGGGTGCATTTCATTTGCTTAGAAAATAGACAATAGTACAAAAATATGTTGTTTGATTTTAAAAATAGTCATGACAAAATAAAAAAAAATGAAATATAAAATAAAAGTCTAAATATTTGTTAGTCACTAAATTTGGGGATAAATTTTTGTTCTATGTATGACATTGACGCCACTTAAAAGTCAAATGCACCTCATCAGTATCAAATGCCAAAGGAGAACAAGCAAGAAGCCTAATGCCTAACTGAGCTTGTACCTAATGCAATCCCTTCCTCCAAATAGGGATTTGTTAGGGTATTGTTATCCTCACACATGTTTTTGTTAAGTTCACATTCCATCTTTTAAATGTAATTTTTTTTAGCAAAATATTCTTGACAAAAATATGTTTTTGTTGAGCCCAACGAAACGTTTTCATTGTGTATGAATTCACAATATATAACAGAAATGCGTTTTTGTTATATGTGAATTCACAGTACACAATGGAAACACATTTCCATTGTGTATTGTGAATTTAAACAACTCTTTCACCCATTATGAATACCTATATCAATACCATTATTAATACCAATGCGAAATAAGTCTAATATAACATGAAAAAATACAAAATACAAAATAATTTAACAATTCCGTACATACAAAATATAATCTAAAACATTACTCCTCATGAGTCATTCTCCTCCTCTAATATGTACACCCCGTTGAGGTTCTTGATTATGCTAATGTCAATGTGTCCTACTTGATGGCATAAGCGTCGATGCCATCAGTAACCATTCTCAGTTAAAGCATAAGTCGCATATTCTAAACTATCCTCTCAAACAATGCTTACAAAAAAAGGAATATAAATAATTATTATGAATGTTTGATTATCACTCAATAAACAAGGGAGAGAGATATGGATAATTACATGGCAATCATGAGACTCGCTCGATGAAGGCTCTGGTTAGCTGGCTTTATGCTGGTCATCCCTAAGATGCTGCACAGGTACACGTGCAGGGCCTCGCAAAAGATCTCCCTCTGCTTGGGGAATCATGTATGGATGAGAAACGTGGTGAAACCAATCCAAGTAGCCATCTATGCACGCCCATGGAGAACCGTGAGGGACAAGTGATCCTCTACCATCGATGTCGATAGTGTGGGCTGCCCACTCAACAAACTATTCATTGTTGGAACCAAAGACGTAGAAGCGTCTAAACTCTCAATGTTTTGAAGATAACATGCTTATTAATGTTTAAATCTTGTGCGTATAGACTAACCCCGTCACAGCTAAAAAAGACCGTTCAGTAAACATGTTAAAAGCCGTCCAACAGACGTGTTAACAACTGTCCAGTAGACGTGTTAAAGATCGTCTAGTAGACGTGTTAAAGACCGTCCAAAAGACTTGCCAAGAGGACCTACCAGTTGAAGAAACAGAAGTCGACCATCCGATGAATAAACTCATAACAAGCCTCCAAGATCATATATTCAAACGGCTAAGTTTTCTAGTCTGAACGTCAATTTGATTTATGCTAAATCTTCCTCATAACTAACATATTACTACTTCTGTGAACTAACGTTCAAATTTGTTTGAAGCATTAAATAGCATCAACATCATTTCAAGTGCAAAAGCGCAACAGAATAGATAAAGCAAGTCAACTTATCAAGCTGCCAAGACAAATGAAGAATGTTCAGAAGAACAGACCGCCAACGCAGTCCTGCACCTTCCTTTTTAGTGCAAGTCTAAAACTTGTCATGCTTGACCTTTCTGAAAAGACATCTTGCACGCTTCTCATTGCATAACAAGTCAAAATCCTCTACAACGGATCCTTTTTCTTGAAGACTATATATATATGCATGCACCAACGAAGAAGCAATGAAGTGCGAAGTGAAAAGAAAAGGCAAAGTCTGTAAAAAAGAACAAGTACATAAAGTCTTTTGTAATACTCTGAAAATAGCGTCTAGCGAACTGATAGCAAATATCTTATAAAGATCCTCAAAGTGATCTTGAGCTTAATCTTTCAAATCCTCACTACGTGAGTTGACCTTTCTTTTTAAAATACTTGTTGTGTTGTGAAAGCCTAGAGAGGCTTAGTGTAAAAAAATACTTAGGTTAAGCAATCTAGGGTAATTGCGTTGTAAAGCCTGAAGAGGCCACAAACAATACTTGTAACCCAAGGTTGATTAGTGGATACCTTCTGGGTGAAGGGACTGGACATAGCTCAGGTTGAGTGAACCAATATAAAACTTTCTGTGTTTTCTTTCTCTATCCCTACCCTTTAAAAATGTTTTCCAGACTAATCTTCTTGTTTCGAAAAAGTTTTTAAATGCACAATTCAACCCCCTTTCTTGTGCGCTTTTTTCTTATTTCAATTGGTATCAGAGCTCGACCTCTTGGGGTTGAGCATCTAACACTGCAGGGGTAAAAACGATCCTGATCTTTCATGGAAAACGAAGGACAAGCCGTTAACAAACCGCCTTCTTTTCAAAGGTCAGAACTACGATTACTGGAAGCAAAGAATGATAGCATTCTTTGATGCATGTCACATAGACATGTGGGACGTAGTACAAACTGGCGAGTACCTGCCCCTTGACCATGATGGAGTAGAACTCCCAAGAAGTCAATCGACAGAATCTCACAAACAGAGGTATCTTCTAAACTCAAAAGCTAGAAATGCTATGATGTGTGCCTTATCTGAATCTGAATGTGAAAAGGTACACAGTCTAAAAATGCTAAGAAAATGTGGGACACCCTCGCTCTTGCCTACGAAGGCACCTCACAAGTAAAGAGGTCCAAATTGAGTTTACTCGTAAGACAATATGAACTCTTTACTATGGAGGAAAATGAAACTATCAAACTTATGTTTGGTAGATTTCAAACCATAATAAACAACCTGAGGTCCTTAGGCAAAACCTATGATAATTATGATCACATTGACAAAATCTTGAGAAGTTTGCCTAGGCAATGGAGACCGCAAGTTACAGCCTTAAGAGCTTCCAAGGATCTAACAGCACTCTCAATAGAAGAGTTACTTAGAACTCTTAAAGTCCATGAACTGGAACTGAAGCAAGACGAAGGACAGAAGAAGAAGTCCATCGCTCTAAACGTCCAGCGTCCATCTAGAGGATCAGTGTCCAAGGCACTAAACATGGAAGAATCCTCTGAGGAAGAATCTGAGAAGGACGACTTTAATGAGGATGAGATATCCTTCATCTCAAGGAAAATGCAGGCTATGTGGAGGAAGAAAGGAGGATCAAGAGTCAAAAACTTCACAAAGAAGTTTAACAAAACTCCAAAAGAAAAAAGTCCTTCAGTATGCTATGAATGTAAAAAGCTTGGACATTTCAGACTGAATGTCCCAATCTATAGAAAGACAAAAAGAGGACACTTTTCAAGAAAAAGGGTCTCATGGCTACTTAGGAAGACATGGACCTATCTTTATCAGATGAAGAAGGAGAAGAAGAAGCCAACCTGTGTCTCATGGCAGGAACCAACTCTAATAGCTTAGACAATGAGCAAGACGAAGAGGTAAATTTTGATAACTTAATCTCCTTACAAGAAGCTTATAATGACTTGCTTGCTAACTCCTCAACTCTTTCAGTAGGATATAGAGAACTGAAAAAGAAATTTTCAAAAATAACAAAAGAATTAAATTTGGTCAACGAAAAGCATAAAAAGGTTTTGAAAGAAAATGAGTTTTTGAAAACTAAACATACTTTAGAAGAAACATCTTCTCATGAAGTCTTAGAACTTCAAAAAGAAGTTACTCATCTAAAAGAAAGTTTGTCTCAATTTGTCAGTGGAACTAAAAATCTAGATAAAATCCTATCGTATAGAAGAAGTCCTCATGACAAATCTGGACTTGGTTATGTTAAAGAAGAAAACCACAAACTTGGTAAAAATATAACCTTTTGTAAAATATGTGGAAAGAATGGGCATGAATCAACACAATGTAGATATTGTCCAACAAAGAAGGCGTCCAATGCCTTCAGAACTAACAAAAAAGGACCCAAGTCCATTTGGGTACCTAAATCTATGATAATACCTATTGCAGATTTGCTTGACAACCGAAAGAAGACCCCAGTCATGGTACCTAGACAGTAGCTACTCACGGCACATGACGGGAGAAAGGTGTATATTCCAAAGCCTACAACCTAAGAATGGTGGGTGGGTCACTTTGGAGGAAACCATAAGGGAAAGATCACAGGTATAGGAACAATCAGTAAGCATTCCTTCCCTTCTATTAAAATCAGTTTTATATGTTGAAGGTCTCAAACATAATCTACTGAGCATAAGTCAATTATGTGACAGTGGACACAATGTCTCCTTTGACAAAAACAAATGTATTGTCAAGAATCTAGACGGATCCATATTATTATCTGCTAAAAGGCAAAGCAATCTTTATAAGATTGATCTAGTTGACCTCACAAATCAAAATGTATCTTGTCTAGTATCCATCAAGGAGAATCAATGGACTTGGCATAAGAAGCTTGGACATGCAAGCTTGAGATTAATCTCAAAGCTAAATAAGCATAACCTCGTAAGAGGACTTCCAAATCTTGCTTACAAGTCTAATGTTCTATGTGATGCATGTCAAAAAGGGAAACAAGTAAAAAGTTCTTTTGAATCAAAAAATACCGTTTCCACATCTAGACCTCTTGAGCTATTACATATTAACTTGTTTGGTCCAACTAGAATAGCCTCCCTGAACAGAAAACGATATAGACTAGTCGTAGTGAATGACTACTCTAGATGGACATGGGTTATGTTCTTAAAACACAAGGATGAGTCTTATAAAATCTTTTCTATTTTTTGCAAAAGGATACAAAATGAAAAAGGTGTTTGTATAGCTTCAATAAGAAGTGATCACGGAGGGGAGTTTGAAAACGAAAGTTTTCAAGGGTTCTGTGAGGAGAACAGAATTCTCCACAACTTCTCTGTACCACGAACACCACAACAAAATGGTGTGGTAGAGAGAAAGAACAGGTCATTGCAAGAAATAGCTAGAACCATGCTAAATGATAACTTAACTCCTAAGCACTTCTGGGCTGAAGCCGTAAACACTGCATGTTATTTACAAAATAGAATTTATATAAGACCTTTTCTGAAAAAGACTCCCTATGAATTGTGGAAAGGACGAAAACCCAACATATCATATCTTCATCCCTTTGGATGTCAGTGTTTCATTCTAAACACTAAGGACAACCTTGGTAAGTTTGATTCAAGTGTGATGATGGAATACTGTTAGGCTATTCTGAAAGCAGCTGAAGAAGCCATCTACGTTAAGTTCAATGACAAAAAGCTTGATAACGAAATACTAGAGCTAGACGATTCATTTGTAGATATGAAGCTGGACGATGCTAGACCTTCAGTGTCTAGAGATCAAATGGACGATCCAAAAGCAGAAGAAAAAGAACCAACTGGACGCTCTTGGTAAATGAAGACCTATCATCCAGACAATCAAATTCTTGGAAACGTTCAAGATCATGTTAGGACAAGATCGACCTTCAAGGAGCAAGCTCAAACTACTTTGATTTCTCAACTGGAACCAAAGACAGTAGACGAAGCTCTCCTGGACGATGGCTGGATTAACGCCATGAAGGACGAACTTAGTCAATTCGAAAAGAATGATGTCTGGATGCTAGTTCCTGCACCCAAGGACAAGTCTATCATTGAAACAAAGTGGGTATTCCACAACAAGCTTGATGAAGCTGGCAATGTGGTAAGAAATAAAGCAAGACTTGTAGCTCAAGGCTACTTTCAACAAAAAGGTATAGATTTTACCAAAACTTTTGCACCAGTAGCTAGATTAAAAGTCATTCGCATCTTACTTTCATTTGCTGCTCATAGTAATATGAAGCTCTATCAAATGGATGTAAAAAGTGCATTCTTAAATGGCATAATAAACGAGGAAGTCTATGTGAAACAACCTCCTGGTTTTAAGTGTGATACTTTTCCCAAACATGTTTTCAAACTTAAAAAGGTTTTATATGAATTTAAACAAGCCCCAAGAGCTTGGTATGAAAAGCTAAGTTCCTTTCTTTTAGAAAATGGTTTCTCAAGAGGAAAAGTAGATACCACTCTTTTTCGCAAAGACGTCAAATCACATTTTATTATTGCACAAATATATGTAGACGACATTATATTTGGTGCTACTAATGACGCTTTATGCAAGGATTTTTCTAAGATTATGACAGCAGAATTCGAGATGAGTATGATGGGAGAATTAAAATTCTTCCTGGGATTGCAAGTAAAGCAGATTGGAAATGACATATTCATACATCAAACAAAGTATGTCAACAAACTTCTCAAAAAATATAAGATGGATGATGCAAAAGAAATGAGTACACCCATGCATCCATCGTCAATACTTAGCCTGGACGACACTTCTAAATGGGTAGATCAATCTACATACCGAGGTATGATTGGATCCCTTTTATATCTCGCAGCTTCTAAACCTGACATTATGTTTAGTGTATGTCTATGTGCTCGCTTTCAGTCTGATCCTAGAGAAACTCATCTAACAACAGTTAAAAGAATCTTTAGATACTTAAAAAGAACCACTAATCTCGGTTTATGTTTTAAGTTAAACAAAGAATACAGATTGGTTGGTTTTTGCGATGCTGACTATGGGGAGATAGAGTAGAACACAAAAGCACCAGCGAAGGATGTCACCTCATTGGTAGGAATCTAGTCTCCTGGACGAGCAAAAGACAAGGGACTATTGCCTGTCTACAGCGGAAGCAGAGTATGTCTCAGCTGCGTCTTGTTGCTCACAACTCTTATGGATCAAGCACCAGTTAGAAGACTACAGTATCTATAAGAATAACATTCCTATCTTCTGTGATAACACTGCTACTATAAATCTGTCAAAAAATCCTATCTTGCATTCTAGGGCAAAGCATAATGAAATAAAACATCATTTTATAAGAGATTGTGTTCATAAGGGAGTTGTCGATATTTAGTTTATTAGCACTGAAAATCAATTGGCAGATATATTTACAAAACCCCTTCCTGAAGATAAACTCATCCATATTCGAGATCTTCTAGGTATGGAATTTATAAATGAATAGTTTTATTCAACATGCCTTGATCGTCAAAGGTTCTGTAGCGTCCAATGCTTTCATAACGTCCAATAATTCATCGTCCACTTGCATTTTTTTTTTGCATTCCATAAACGGCTTTCATTTGTGTGTGCATCCTTATTCGTACTTAATCATGTTTTCTCTGAAAATGATTTGAAATAAAAGCTTTCTTTTTGGTCTGAGTTACTCATGCGCCGTATAACCAACCTCGAGAAATATAAGCGCCTGACCCAGCATTTATTACACACCACCTCTCTCTTCGAAAGTAAAAGAACCGCCAAAAGCAAAACTCTTCGGTTTCGTCATATACACTCAAACCCAAACCAAATACTCACCTTTTCTCAAATCCACCTAAACTCCCTCAACTTCTCAAACCCTAACCTACCTTCAAGCTCTCAGATATGGCAACTGAAAAGGCTGGTCCCGCTACAAAGGTCGTGGCTTGTGTGGAAAGCCTAGACAAGGTTGTTGCTCTCATCGAAAGCCGCTTCGATATCCAAGCTCTCAACGACATAGGGGTGAATGTAAAGGATAACTTGCTCAGATGTGGAATTCTTAACTACTTCCACTTGAATGAAATCATATACCCAAAACTCATCCGACAGTTCTAGAACTCTGCCGTTTTCTCAAAGACAGACATCACTGGAATTGTTCTGGAAGTTAAGGTCACACTGGACCTAGGCTCTGTTGCCCAAGCCATTGGCTGTGAGCGGGCTGGGTCATGTATCAAAAACGGCTGGGAAGATAGTTTTGGAGGACATGACACAGTTGATGTTGCACTAATGGGTCCCGAAGGACAAGGCCCAGTCGAGTACAGCAAACTGACAAAAGAAAAGAAGATATTCCAGCAGTTTCTAAACAAGGGAATTCTTCATAAGGCTGGATCTAAGGACAGCGTTACCTTCCTACATCGGTTCGCGTTGTTGCACATGATCACTGGTCAACAGTTCAACCTGCCACACCTCATCTTGAGCAACATCTTCAGGACCATGAGAGGACGCGGAGAGCGCGACCAAATTACCTATGTCGCACTTCTTAACAGAATCTTCTGGCAACAACATGTATTTCATGCTTTCTTTGCTCTTTCTCTTAGGGAGCAAAACAAGATTCGGATTCTGGGTGGTAGCCATAGATTCACATAACTGCCGTTTGGACGCAACAACGTTGCGCAGATGAAGGCTGGGTTCATGCTGAAGCCTTTGGAGACCGCGTCCAAACTCATGGACGCCAAAGAAGAAGCTGTTAAGATGGCACCCCTACAAACAGTAGCGCCAATCGTTCAGCATGCTGCACCTATGGACGACGAGGTACTGTTTGAAAATCCAATTGCTGCCAAACCGTCCACCAGAAGGAGGTCGTCCAAGGCGCAAGCGACCAGAGCTACAAGGTCCAAGACCCAACGACCTTCAGCTCCACCTGCTCCACTTGCAGCTGCTCCTTTTGCTACATCTGCTCCTTCTGTTGCACCAACCATACTCCCTACTAAGAGACAGTTGATCGTCGCCTCTGATGACGAAGACGATGAGCCAATTGGTAAGCTTGTCAAGAAGCAAAAAGCTGTCATGGTTGATGTTCCTGCTCAACCACAATCCCAACCATCTACTTCACCCAAACGACCAGCAGACACACTGCCAGGGGAAGCACAGTCTAAGAAATGTAAGCTTTCCTATCTGCTATTGCTAATGAACCTAAAAATGATTTTATTGAATCTATCCTTATTGAACCATATGAGCCTCTTACCCAACCACAAACCGAAACACAAGCCACACCTGAACCAGAAATGTTGCTTGCCTAGTGATGAAGGTTATACCTGCACCATTCCTAGCCCCGGTATCTCAAAATCTTACCTCTCCATTAAACCTCCTAAATCACCTCCCTCCTCAACCATCATCCCCTTACCTACCTCTTCCTCAGAAACCTTGGCATAAACCAAACAGAAATGACCTCTACTTTTTGTTAAAGGCAATTTCCAAAACCTCCTGGACGACAATGCCATCATTCTGCATCTAGAGCTTCCTGAACCAGACTTCAGTTTTGACTACTCTCCGATCGTCATGGAGAAGTACATGGACGACTATGTCCATCAACTGTCAGAAGAATACCTGGCACTACCTCCCGGAGCCATTGAACACTTGCCGTTCAAACGGTTTATCAAACGGCGATATCCTAGAGTTGTACGAGCTTGGCGCATAAATGTTCATCCTCTTGGAGTACTTCAACACAGAGTACCTCCAGTCGAAGACACTGAGAAAGCTCTACAACAAAGAGGACCAACGGACGAACAGATCATTCATCTACGGCCTGCAGATTTGAAGTTTCGGCCTATAGATCCGGAAGAAGATGGATTCTTTCCATCTGCCTTTGAGCATATGTTCTGCAACACTCTCAAAGGTTCAGCATTCTTGAAGTATCAGCTATTCATTCCTCCATCCCAACATATCCAACCTTCTACTTCCATCCGCATTCAACCAGACCGAGTCTGTCCAAGACTACCAATCATAGATGAAAATCGCAAGAAGAAAAAAATTCTGACCAAGGCACCATCTTTGTCTTTACCGTCCAGAGCTGCAATTCAACATCATCCAACCCATTCCCATGAATGGTTTTTAGCTCAGCGTCTTCATACAGACATGGACGAGACCGATGCTGAACGCTTCTGGCACCAACATATGTTCCTATGCGAACAAGAAGCGTCCAGTAGTGGCATTTCAACAGACGATAAGGTCGATATCCCAACTGCAACGAACTGTGAATTCATGCAGCGTCCAACTCGTGTCTTTCACTTTTCGAACACTTCAGTTGCCTTTGTCCGTTCACCAGATAAGCGTCCACTCCTTGGTACAGAAACTTCTATGCTATACACTTTGATTGCTGCCCTTACTCACATCAACACTTTCCAACCGCCTTACCCTTGGACCCCTCCTCGTCCTTACCAACTGGACGTGCCCAACCTGAAGTTTCTGGAAGCACCTCCTCCCCCTTCTGAAGCTCTTCCACCTTCTCAACCAGCATCACCTACACCTCCACCACCGCCTACTCCTGGCTCCCAAACCTCCGCCAGCCTCCCTATCTCTACTTCCGCCCCTTCATCCATCCCCTCTGTTAACCCCAGCTGTTCAACAATATATTGCCACCCAACTTCAACCTATTTTCACTCTTCTTCACCAAATTCTCCAGAATCAACAAGCCCTCCTCCATCCGTCTCAACCTTCTCCTCCTCTGCCACCGCCACAGTGACTGTGATGACGACTCCTTTTTCCTATTGTCTTTTTTTTGCTAATGACAAAGGGGGAGAAAGCATTATCAGTTTTTTATGTTTTTGTTTTTGCCTTTGTTGCATCTTTTTGCATATGTTCTTGTCAAATTTATGCTTTGACAATTTATGCTCTGAACAGCTATATAAAATACTTGATCTGCTTTACCTCGAGTATTGCTCTAATTATATTAAATCCTATATCTGTTATATATAATATGCCTGATACTTGGTATGATATTTGATATGGATTCAAGCTGATATCCTATACAAAACTTGATATATCCGACTTAGGGGGAGCATAGTAAGTCTTTCGAAAACTCCTTTATTCACTTCTTTATCTTCTAAAAACTTAAAAATTAATAAGGTTTGTCATCATTAAAAAGGGGGAAATTGTTGGAACCAAAGATGTAGAAGTGTCTAAACTCTCAATGTTTTGAAGATAACATGCTTATTAATGTTTAAATCTTGTGCGTATAGACTAACCTCGTCACAGCTAAAGAAGACCGTCCAGTAAACATGTTAAAAACTGTAACACTCCTTTAATTTTAAATATAATTCATATTAATTTAATTATTACTTTAAGTTGATGAAAATGTGAGTAAATTTTTTTTTTTAACAATAGAAAAATAGAATTTAGAAATAGAAGTGAAATAATAAAAACTGCTTATGTATATATATATCCAACTGTACATAATAGTCAAAGAGAAAACAAAAGTACATCAAAAGACATCTACTACCTAACCCAATATATACATAAAAAAAAAGGATCCTATACAGAGCAGTATTTATCTACCCTAGTCCCTTAAGAAAATATTATAAAATAGGTCTTCAAATCTGAGAAGTATCCTCTGGCTCTTCCTCAGCATCATCAGGCATTGCTATCATCTTCAATAATCACGATTCAACATACATAACAAAAATAATGGAGTGAGGTGATTTGTTCTAAATCACTTTCACATATATGGTAGGAATTTAAATACAATTAATGAAGGGAACCTAGGGTTTATTCTAAGTTATACTACATTACCCTTGACTTGGTATGGATCCATACTTCCCATCAGTGAGTAATAATTCTTAACAGAACTTGGGAAGTGACTGGAAGTACATATACCTCATCAACATCATCACATGATACAGTCCTCATCATCAATGAGGAACAAATATCAGTCAGGACGTCCATTTATAGAGGTATACTCTCAAACCAATCTCGAAATACTGAGCAGTTGTCGGGGTTATCGAGCTTGGTCAGGTGAATATCCCAGCTCACAGGCGCTACCCTGGCTATTAGGACTTTCACCACTCGATGCCTACCCTCGAGACCTCCCAAATGGGTCCCTGCCTTTCATTCCTCAGCGTACCAAACTGTAGCTTCCCTAACAGGGTGTCATGCCACTGCATGTCCCTTGCTTTACATTACTCACTAATCTATTAATTTCTAAAGGTTCACTTTGGTCTCAAGTATTTGAGCACCAGTATAATTTCTACTAATATCTCTGCCTTATATTACAGAGATTTGATCCATACATATCATTCACATAATTCATAATTCAAATTAAAGCACATAAGCAATAATTCAATAAAAATAAAGATATAAAAATTAAAATAAAGACTGATAATTAAGAAATAAATCATAAAATGGTCAAAAAATTTCATAAAAATAATTATAATTTTATCATGAATTTTTATAATTTTTTCAAAAAATTTGAAATTTAGTATTTATAAGAAAAATGTGTCCACAGGCACTTATAGAGCATAATCAGAAGTACTAAATAAGCTTTAAAATTTATGAAATTTTTACAGATAGTCTATTAGTGTGTCTAGACCTTACCTGAATGATAAAAACTTAAATTGAAATTTCTACAGTAGTTTTCTAAAAATAAATTCATAAATAGCTCATAAAATAATTTCTATATTTAGTTTCATATTATGAGATTTATGGTTTATTTCTTCTACTATTTTTTCTAAACTAATTGAGTATTACTAAAATTTGATAATATAATAATTTAATTATCTATTATAACAGCTAAAAATATTTTTTCTAAATTTGGGCAGTATAACTGCTTAGTAATTCTACTATAATTGTTTGAATTCAAGCAGTATAACAACTTAATAATTATACTATAGTTGTCTAAATTGAATAGCATAACTGCTTAATAAATGTATTTTAATGATCTAAAATTGAGCAGCATAACAACTTAGTAAAAGCTTGAATTTAATACTAAACATTATAATATTTATAAAACTTAATAAACTTAAACATTTAAAGGTTTAGGGGAAAACCTTTCTTACCAACATGCAAAGTAATTGAAAGTTAGAACCAACCCCACTCCCCCCATTACCTCAAAAAGTTGGTGAAGTTCTTGGTACAAAGCTCCTAGGAAGAGGATTTTTACTAGGTTATTGAAAAACTAGTAGAATTTTAGCATAAAAACAAAGTAAAAGAATTTTTTTTCTAGAGGAAGAGAGCTTCTCTATGGAGACTCACGGCTGAGAAGAGGAATGAGAAATTCATTTCAAGTTCATAGCTATTTATAGAAAAAAAATTGGCTTAGGTGTCCTATGGAGTTATGTCACCCATGATGTCAAAATTTCAATTTTTATTTTTTTTATTAGGGCACATATTCATATAGGGGATGAATCACCCCTTGCTAGAGCTAGGTACGTGGGATAGTAGCTGTCCCAAATATTTTCAGTGTAAATTTTACCTATAATTAGATTAGTCGGTACCGATAAAATCGCCTAAACTTGAAAAAATTAACCTTTAATACCAAAATAATTAATTTAGATATAAATTTGAACAAATGTAATATTTTTCATCAAAAATAATTCTAAAAATAAATTTTAATTTTTTTCGAATTATAAATATATATATTATATATTTTAAGCTTAGAAAATTCATATTAAATTCATTTTAATTCAATAAATGCTCAAATTTTTATGAAAATTATAAAATTACATACTTTATCTAGAAATGTACTAAAAATATCATTTTCAGTCATTTTTGGATGTCAAACCAATATTGAGTTAGGTTATTTGATAACTAAGGAGTATTTTGGTCATTTTATATAGGAATTTCAGAAAATTCCATAAAATTTCTAAAATTATATTTTAATACATATGACATGATTTTAAACTCAATTTGACATTTTAATATCAATTGAATCTGTTTCTCATGTCAGCCCTTAATATTGACAAATAAGGACAAAATCGTCATTTTCTAATTTCTCCGGACTTCAGTTTAGAAAAAATTATTAAAAATCACGATTAGATAGTTTTTGATATTCTGAGTTTAATCGTGGTAATTAGAATTTTTAGATTCCTTCCCGATTTTTTTAGAATTAAATATATAGAATAAATAAATAAATAAAACAATTAATTAAATAAAAGTGAGGGTGTTACAAAAACCATCCAACAGACGTGTTAAAGATCTTTCAGTAGACGTGTTAAAGACCGTCCAGAAGACTCGCCAAAGAGGACCTGCCAGTTGAAGAAACAGAAGTCGATCGTCCGATGAATAAACTCATAACAAGCCTCCAAGATCATATATTCAAACGGCTAAGTTTTCTAGTCTGAACGTCAATTTGATTTATGCTAAATCTTCCTCGTAACTAACATATTATTGCTTCTGTGAACTAACGTTCAAATTTGTTTGAAGCATTAAATAACATCAACATCATTTCAAGTGCAAAAGCGCAGCAGAATAGATAAAGTAAGTCAACTTATCAAGCTGTCAAGACAAATGAAGAATGTTCAGAAGAACAGACCGCCAGCACAGTCCTGCACCTTCCTTTTTAGTGCAAGTCTAAAAACTGTCATGCCTGACCTTTCTAAAAAGACATCTTGCACGCTTCTCATTGCATAACAAGTCAAAATCCTCTACAACAGATCCTTTTTCTTGAATGACTATATATATATGCATGCACCAACGAAGAAGTAATGAAGTGCGAAGTGAAAAGAAAAGGCGAAGTCTATAAAAAAGAACAAGTACATAAAGTCTTTTGTAATACTCTGAAAACAGCGTCTAGTGGACGATAGCAAATATTTTGTAAAGATCCTCAAAGTGATCTTGAGCTTAATCTTTCAAATCCTCACTACGTGAGTTGACCTTTCTTTTTAAAACACTTGTTGTGTTGTGAAAGCCTAGAGTGGCTTAGTGTAAAAGAATACTTGGGTTAAGCAATCTAGGGTGATTGCGTTGTAAAGCCTGAAGAGGCCACGACAATACTTGTAACCTAAGGTTGGTTAGTGGATACCTTCTGGGTGAAGGGACTAGACGTAGCTCAGGTTGAGTGAACCAGTATAAAACTTTCTTTGTTTTCTTCTCTCTATCCCTACCCTTTAAAAATGTTTTCCAGACTAATCTTCTTGTTTCGAAAAAGTTTTTAAACGCACAATTCAAGCCCCCCTTTCTTGTGCGCTTTTTTCTTATTTCATTCATCACATGACTTAGAGGTGGGATGACCTAGGAGTGGCAAAATGAATTGAACTTGACGGGTCAACCCGCCTAATCTGCCAAAAATGGCGGTGTGGGTTAGGTGGTTCAACCCACCAACCTGCCCTAACCCGCCTTACCTAACCAAGCCAACCCGTGGGTTGAAGGAGGGACAAGGCAGGTTGACTCAGCCTAACCCACTAATATTTAAGGTGCATAAAAATAAATTTATATTTTTATATAATCAAAAAATAGATAATATATATTTACATATAATAAAATGAGTGATGTGTTAAAAAGAAATGAATTAATTTTTTAAAATATTTTTGTATTTTTTTCCTTTTATTTTGATTTTTTTGTAGGTCAACCTCGTCAACCCGCCATTTTCATAACTTGCCAACCCATCCTTTATCTTTTGGCAGGTCAACTAGCCAACCCATTTCTAAATAGGGCAGGGCTATATTTTTCAACCCATCTTTCACCAGCAGGCCAACCCGCCCCAACCCGCCTACCACCCCTAGGATGACCTACAGGCGGTGAGCAAGGGATCCCTTGCACGTCCTCAAACTGTCGTAGCACCCTCTCAGGTATATGGCAATGTAACCAAGGGGCAAATCCTAGGAAGCCAGAGAAATAAGAGATGTTGTCAAAGGCCCATACCTATCTATTATCCTCATACGATGTCTATATGACATCCTCTAGTTGTAGCTCATCTAGCTTTGACCTTGTTGCCAATGCGTAGCCAAAGTCTCTTATAGCCTTTCACTTACAAGCATGGGGTAACCTCTCAACATAATCTCAACCAGCTTGCGAGGGTCCATAGTAGAAAAATGCTCATATATCCATGCCTATAAAATTATTAACAAAATTAACTTTCATAAACAAATTACCCAAAAGCCAAATCAAATAAAAAAAAATTGGTACCTGTAGTAGAGTCATGTAACCTCTGAATTGCATCGTATGATGCAGGCTGGCAATGCTCAACTAATCGTACAAGAAAGCCAATGTAGAGGCACCTCATGCATACTCCCTATTCCTTTGAAGACAATTGAAGAGGTCCAAGTAATAGACGAGGATATGTGTTGATATGCTCTTAATATCCACCTCCTATGGTCTTTTCTCAGGTGCCTGCTTGGCCTTACAATGGCCCATCGCCATTTCAATATTTCTAGTCCATCTGCTCAACAACCTATTGTACCTACCTCTGTTCCGTCGGGACCTTGGCCTCAAGCTATGGTTGCAGGACTTGATCATAATACTAACTTTGTTTGGTACCCTAATTCGAGTGCTACGCATCATGTTACATCCAATGCGCAAAATATTCAATAGTAAATTCCCTTTGTGGATTCTAATCAAGTGATCATAGGAAATGGTCAAGGCCTTAACATCACACCTATAGGTTCCACCTCTTTCCCTTCTCCTTTGAATCCCAAAGTTCAATTTTCTCTAAAGAATTTACTTAATGTTCCTTCTATCACCCATAATCCTATTAGTGTTATCCAATTTGCAAGAGATAATTCTGCTTTCTCAGAATTTCTTCCTTCCTTTTTTCTTGTTAAATCACAGGGCTCTAATGAGATTCTCCTCAAAGGCACTATATAAACTTGGTCCCTAAAGAGATTATTGTTCTTGTTTGACCTCCTGCATGAATATATTCTAACTTCTGGTTTGGAAATTTTCAAACAAACTTGTTTGGATTCATTTATTTTTTAAAATGAGCACTTTATTTAAGAAACAATTATTTTGTGAGTTAATGATTATCAGCTTCTCACTAAGGAAGGGTCAGACTACCTATGTGGTCCATCTATTTATAGATCAGTTGTTAGTGTCATCTAATATGCCACTATCACTCGTCCGAAGATCAATTTTTCAGTTAACGAGGTATGTCAATTCATGTCACAGCCTCTTAAGGCTCACTAGGTTCTGTTAAGCGCATTCTTCGCTACCTAAAGGCATTATTTCTGTTGTGTGGTGAACACAAGAATGCGTCTCCGGTGAGCTCCCACGGTGGTTGCTAGCGTCTCCGGTGGTGGCACCTGCAAGGACTCCGATGCTTAAGGCAGTATGGGTCTGAGTATGAGTGAATATGAGAGAGAGTGTATGTACCTGGTGGGTGTGGAGTCCTTTATATAGTGTGTTCTTGGAGGGAAATTCTGTTAAAGCTAATGCCACGTGACAGCATCCATTTAGGGGACCTAACTACACGCGTTCCTTGCCGTTAAGTGTTTCCCATGCTTGTGCCAGGATAGAGGTAGATCAGATCCGGGATAGTAGGGGGTTATGAACCAGGGTATACAGTTCTGTATTATCCAGGATGGAGGACATGGGAGCCAACTTAGATTGTGGGTCCAACTAACCTCCAAAACAGTTGCCCCCAAGCCGATGATGCTTGGAACAGGCATCATCGGCTTAAAAGCTTGAAAGAGGGTTTGGGATGGCGTTGCCCCCAAGTCGGTAAGGATTTTCACTGGGAAAGGGTTGCTGACTTTGGAGTCGAAAGGTTCGAGTCTTTTCATTTTTCAGATAGCAACGTCGTATCTTTTGTGTGGCCGAGGCACATTAAATACTTAATGATTCGATATCTTAAACTCTGTAGCGCTTCGAATTCCAAGAGATTTGGCAGTTGCCTTTTGAAAACATGGACTTGGGCCTGGCCCTGATATGGGCTGTAATATAAAAAGCTTTTTTCCTAACTGTTTTAGTACCCTTGCCCCATTCTCCTGTCAAGATTTTTCTCCTTTTTCTAAAAGTTCTTCTGCTTTTTGCATCTTTTTCCTCTAACGAACACTGCAACGCTTGTTGTCTGTCTCAATGCTTCCTCTAACACCTGTCACTTCATATATTAAGGTAATATAGTCGTTCTCGTCTTCGCCTTAATTGGTTCCCTTGTATTGTGTCTTTTTCTGTACTGTATTGTGTTTTGTTTGGTCGAAGATGGACCCGCGTAGACAAAACGTTTCGTCTTCCGCTCAGGGCGGTCGTGGAAGCTACCCAGGGTATTTTGCCTGCTAACTAGCTCTTTCAGTCTACGGCAGGTGCCTTTGTCCCACCGCACTAGTCGTCGCAGCCCAGAGGGTGTCGCTAGGTGGCGTTGGTTATTCGGCTAGTCTTGCAGCTACATGGGGAGGGTAGCTGTCCAGGGTAGGTTAAGTAGAAGAGGGTCCGCAAGGAGAACTGATGAGCTCCCCATAACAGCCAACCCAAAACAACCTTCACCGCCTGAAATCATAATCTGTCTGAGGTCTTGGAGAAGTGCCAGAGCCACTTAAAGGCCATAGGGATGCCATATGGCCTGGACAAGGTATTGGAGTATACCAAGGCCTGGGTGCAGTACCCAGACTTGATGAGGATCCCTTCCGAGCCGGGCAATATTTCCAGGTTAAAAGGTCGGCGCAGCCAAGTGTCGAGGTTGGATCGCAATTGAAACACCAACCCGCCCATTCTGACCCTTCTCCCAGTGTTTTTGACAGGGAGATGGGAAAAACTATTAGGAATGTGGAGACCACTCAAGAGGCTTACCACAACGCAGCAGGTCTAGGCATTGACTGGGTAGATAAGGAGGTGGCTGGGACTCGGTCATGTTTCAACCAGGCAGCGTTAGATGCCTTGTCTAATCGTCTTGAGTTGAGTCGCGGTCCTGTCGAGATGCCTTTTAACGTGGTGGCTCCCGAGGATGACGGTCGTATATGCTCGCAGGGTGGAAAAGATAACATGGGGGCTCCATTGGACGAAGCCGAGGCTATAGCGATTGGGTATTTGTACCTTGACTTCCTGCTGGTGTACCTGACATTTTTCGAGCATCTTGGTGTTAGGTTGCCCTTTATAGACTTCCAAGTATCGGTCTTGAATTTTCTCAATGTCGCTCCCTCACAACTACATCCAAACAGTTGGGCATTCCTCATAGCGTTTGAGAGTCTGTGTGGCAAGAGGGGGTTTGTGTGCAGTCGAAGCTTATTTTTGTATTATTTTTCTCCATCCGACAAACATACAATAGTAAGTTCTCTTCTGTTTCATTCCGAAGGGTTTGGGGTCGGGTGCTTCTCAAGCCCTTTCAGGACTCCTATAAAGACTATAAGGACAAGTTTCTCTCATTGGACACTTATGTTCAATGTGTTTATTCCTGCACTTTCGTTGACTGCTTATAACTGTCAACTTTCGTTCTTCACGCTTTTGTTAAACGCTTATGTTAGTTTACGCTTTTTTGTCTTTATTTTTCTTTTATACCTGAAATGAATTTCAACATATGTATTTGTTATATATACCTCTTTAGCAATCTTCCTACCCCAGCTGGAGTAAATCCACGTACACGAGGTAGTTCACATGGCCTCGTCTTCAATTTTAGCAATATTCCTATTCCGGCTAAAACGAATCCACGTACACAGGGTAGTTCGCATGGCCTCGTCTTCAATTTTAGCGATCTTCCTACCCCAATTGAAACGAATCCACGTACATGGGATAGTTCGCATGGCCTTGTCTTCACTTTTAGCGATCTTTCTACCCCGGCTAGAACGAAACCATGTACACGGGGTAGTTCACATGGGCTTTGTTCTTTGTCAGTTCACCCCTGTACTCAGCTTTGTATGGCAGGCAAACTCTCATTTTATTAATCTCGTGGGACAAAAAATATTACAAAAGCCACAAGTTATAGTATGTGACTCTGTCTACCTATACTACAAACTTAACATAACTAGGGAATCAAAATTAGCGTTACCCATCATGCCTTAACTGTAGTACCGTCTGAGGTTGCCTGCATTCCACGTCTGCGGAATAATTATTCCAGGAAGCATCTCTAAGGTGTAGGCACTTGTTCTCGTCTTTGAGGTAACCTGGTATGGTCCTTCCCACTTCTCGGCGAGCTTTCCTTGCCTTACATTTCTTCCCCCTATGTCGGCACATCTCAGGACCAAATTGCCGAGCTTAAAAGAGCGATGCACCACCTTCTTGTTGTATCTCACGACAACCTGTCTTTTCAAAGCAGCTTCTCTTATGGCGGCCACTTCCCTTCTCTCTTCCGCTATGTCCAACTCTGAACACAGCAGTCCGTCATTATTTCTTGCCTGAGGTTAACCACTTTCCATGTTGACTCTCCGATCTCTGTCGGGATCATTGCCTCCACGCTGTAAGTAAGGCAGAAAGGAGACTCTCTTGTGGAAGAGTGGGGGGTTATGCGGTATGCCCATAAGACATGTGGTAGTTGCTCAACCCAACACCCTTTTACTTCATCTAAACGTCGTCTGAGCCCTCTAAGGATAACTCTATTTGCTGCCTCGGCTTGCCCATTTGTTTGAGGGTGTTCAACCGATGTGAAATGCTGCTTGATCTTCATTCTGGCCAAGAACTCCTGGAAGGTCCAGTCTGTAAATTGCGTGTCGCTATCGGACACAAGGACATCAGGTATCCTGAACCAGTAAATAATCTGTTGGAATACGAAGTTCTTAACATTCCTCGCCGTGATAGTGGCTAGTGCTTCTACCTCGATCCATTTGGTGAAATAGTCGATCGCTACCACCAAGTATTTAACCTGGCTAGGTGCTTTGGGAAGGGCTGAGTTTATCAATACCCCACCATATGAAAGGCCATGGGGAAGTAATCGTGCTCAAATCTTCCGGGGGAACCAGATGGATGTCGAAACATTTTTGGCATCTATCACACTTCTTAGCGAATTCCATAGCGTCGCTTTCTAATGTCGGGCAGTAATAGTCGGCTCTGAATATCTTCTTGGCTAAAGCTTTGCCTCTCAAGTGTTGGCCACAACATCCATCGTGTATCTCGACCATCACGTGTTCAGACTTTGGCTTTCTCAAACATCTCAGCAACGGTTGTGAGAAGCCATGCCGGTATAGTCGGTCATTCACTATGCAAAAATGTGCTGTGGATCGCTCCAGCCTCTTTGTTTCTTTTTATCATCCGAAACGACACCTTTATTTAGATAGCTCATAATAGGGACATCCAACTCTGATCCGACTCAATCGCCAATACAAGATTGGGCTCGTGCACTGTCTGTTGGATGATTGTCCTATTATTACTGGAAGATTTAGTGCTAGCCAACTTAGACAAAATATTTGCCCTAACATTCTTCTCCCGGGGAATGTAAACAAAGTCTATGTTATTAAATTTTGCCGTAAGAATTTTAACTTTTGCCAGATAGGTTCCGTTAATCTGCGAGACCATCAACTGGAGTCGTTACATACGCGCAATGACGTGACTCCAACGTCAGCTGCCATAAAGAGCCTGGCTATACACGCCTCGTATTCAACCTGGTTGTTGGAGGTGGGAAACGTAAAAGTCCATGAATGTTCCAACACAACGCCGTCCACAGACTCCAAGAGTATGCCGACTCCACTTCCTTTTTCATTGGATGACCTGTCTACAAAAAGAGTCTAAGTCAAAACTCCATAAAATGGGTCTGTTGGGGTCAATTCTGCTATGAAATCGACTAGTGTTTGGGCTTTCAATGCCTACCTTCGTTTGTATTGAATCCCATGTTCTAATAGTTCTATGGCCCAAGTTCTCATCCTTTCGGCCAACTTGGGCTTGTGTAGGATATGCCAGATTGGCTGATCTGTCCTCACAATAATCTGGTGCAACTGAAAGTACAGCCGCAACCTTCCGGCCGCTATCACTAGGTGAACACAACCTTCTCCATCTTGGGGTATCTCAGTTCAGCTCCTTGTAGAGCTCTGCTTACAAAGTAGACCAGCTTCTGGCCTTTCGGTGTTTCCTGTATTAGCGTAGCACTTACGGCTTCGTCGGCCACGGCTAAGTATAGGTACAACACTTCACTCAGTCTCGGGTTTAGTGAGTATGGGGGGAGAGGATAGGGTTTCTTTCAACCTAATGAATGCAACTTCACAATCATCTGTCCATTCAAAAGGTTTCCCCTACCTTAAAAGCCAAAAAAAAGGAAGAGCGTTTTGCACCGACCTAGCTATGAATCTCGTTTATGCAACAAGGCACCCTGTCAACTTTTGAACCTCCTTCACGCTCTAAGGGCTCTTCATTTCTAAAATAGCTCAGCACTTCTTCAGGTTCAACTCGATCCCCCTCTCAAAAAGCATATACCCCAAATATTTTCCAGCCAAGACACCAAATGCGCACTTGTTGGGGTTTAGCCTCATGTTGAATTTTTCTAACTAGGCAAAAGTTTCCTGCAAGTCCTGGAGGTGTGCTTAAGCGATGGCACTTTTTACGATCATATCATCAACATATACCTCCAGGTTCCGCCCTATCTGCACCTCAAACACTTTATTCATCATTCTTGATATGTAGCTTCGGCGTTTTTCAACCCGAAGGACATCACCTTATAACAATAGTTGGCCTTCTCAGTCATGAAAGCGGTCTTCTCTTGGTCGCTGGGGTATAGCGGGATCTGATTATACCTGGAATAAGCATCCATGAAAGACAAATAGCGAAACCATGATGAACCATCCACCAGCTTATCAAAGTCAGGCAGAGGGTAAAAGTCCTTTAGGCAGTGCTTGTTTAGGTCGATGTAATCGACACACATTCTCCCCTTCCTGTTCTGCTTCTTTACAGGCACTACGTTTGCTAGCCTAGGTGGTATATTTGACCTCTCGAATGAACCCGGCTTTTAACAGCTCCTCCACCTGTCTACTAATCTCCTGTAGGCGCTCAGGGGCCATTTTTCTTCTCTTCTGACAAACTAGCTTTACGGAGGGGTCCACCTCTAACCGATGGCAGAAGAGATTGGGGTCTATCCCAGGCATATCTACTGGCTTCCACACAAACAAGCTGGCATTATCCTACATAAGTGTTGATAGCTCCCCTTTCATCTTTTCGTCTAGGTCGGCTCCAATCGTCACGACTTGATCCTTTTCCATGCCAATCTGAATCGAGATACACTCTCCTTTCGGCTCTAGACGGGATATCCAGGTATCTCTTTTGATCTCATCCCGACAATCCAACTTTGTCAGGAGTACTTCGCCGTTTCTGAGGTTGGGTTTGTAATCCATGTCGAGGTTGCGTCCAACTTTAAGGGATTCCTTGTAGCATTCCCTTGCTTTCCTCTAGTCACCCCGAAGGGTGACTACCTCCATGTTATCACCGACGAACTTCATAACCAAATGCAAGACTGAGATAACGGCCCCCAATGCATTCAACGTCGGCCTGCCCAAGATTACATTATACGAGGACTTCGCATCCACAACAATGAACCATGTGGAAACGATTTTCATGCATGGAGGCTTTCCAAAAGTCACGTGGGGCTTTAAGTACCCTACTGGTGTTATGTCATGTCCGGAGAATCCTATCAGGTCCTCGTTATACGACAACAACTTGGACTCCGGTATCTTCAGCTTCTGGAAAAGCTCGTAGAACATAACATCGGCGAAGCTACCAATGTCCACCAGTAGCCTATGGACCTCCTTGTTCAACATCAAAGCATTCACCACTAGAGGATCATCATAGTTGGGCATAACATCAACATAATCTGACTCATCAAAGGTCAAGGGTGGGAGCCTCTTCTTCACGGGGTTATCACCAGTACAAACCCCAGAAGAAGTTGCCATTACCTTTCTAGCATGTCATTTCCTCGCGTTGTTTGACAGACTTCCACCTGAGAATCCGCCTATAATGACGTATATGATCTCGTGGCTCTGTGCTGTAGAATGGGCGGGAGATCGTGTGGGCTGCCAAGAAGATGGCTTTTTGGGAGACTGGCGACGTATAGCATGTACCTCGACATCGTCTCGTGATGGCCGGGGTGGTGAATGGCTTCTCGCGGGACTATGTTAGCATGGTGACCTATCTCGCCGGGTTTGGGAGCGCCCCCTCCTTGGGCTCCTGGACCTCTCTCTCCTAGGTGGTGAAGGGCGTCGTCCTCTGTCACTACAACCCCCATTCCGCTTGATAAAGCGATCTAGTCTCCCACGTCTGATCAGTGTTTCGATCGCATTCTTTAGCTGAAAGCATTCGTCGGTATCATGCCCGATGGCCTTATGATATTGGCAGTATTTGGATTGATCCCCCCTTCTCTATTTTTATTAGCCTCGGGGGCTTTATTCCTTCCTCTACGAACTCCACGTTGAATACCTCATTCAAAATTCTTCCTCTAGAGGTGTTCAGTGGCGTATATTCTTCAAACCTCAGGCCTTTTTTATATAGACCCCCGGTCCTCGTGACATGGCGGTTTGTCGGCCTTTGCCTACGGATTCCTCTTTTGTGGTTCAATCTCGGCCATCCTTCACTTTACCGGCCTCCAACACATTTTCGTAACTGATATACTTCTCGACTTTCTTCAAAAACTCCTCCATCGACGCCGAAGGTGTTTTAGCGATCAACATGAAGAAAGGCGAGCCTAGCGTCACCCCGTCCTTGACTAGCATTAAAACCACTCTGGGTTGTAGATTATCCGCAGCTCGTGCCTCCTTGTTAAATCTGTTGATATATTCCCTTAACGACTCATCCGCGCCCTAGCGGATTCTTCTCAAATCGGCTTCAGTCTTCAGTCTGACCTTGCTAGTCGCGAAGGCAGTTTGGAACTTCTCCCTCAACGTCGTCGATGAGTCAATGGACCTCGGTTCCAAATATTGGAACCACTTTAACGCTACTCCCTTCAACGAGAATGGAAACGCTTTGCATGTCAACTAAGCTGACACTCCTTTGTAATACATCGTTGACTTAAACACTAAGAGGTGATCACTGGGATCAAAAGATCCGTCATACAACTCAAGAGAAGGCAAGCTGCTGCAGTTGCTTTGGGACCTGCAAATTCAAAATCCTAAAGGAGAAAGGAAGGTTGAACGAAACCAACTCATCCTCCTCTTCCACCTTCGCGACCATGTGCACGTCATGCATCTCCAGCACAGGTTTCAGACCAAATGCAACAGACCTCTCAGTGCAGTCATATGTGTTCTCCATAACCTTCTTGCTGTCTCTCTCCGCTCGAAGTTCAGCAATGATCTTCTCCTGCTCCTTCAAAGCATCTCTCTGCTGCTGCAACAGTGCAGCGAGGTTTACCATATTAATTGAGGGTGCCGGAACATCATGCAGGTAGGGAGCCGCCTCAAGAGTGGCGAAAGCAACTTCGCCATCCTTAGGCGACAGTGGTGGAAGCTTCGATGGTGAAGGTGCCACAATGGACTTGCGATTCCTTGTGCTGACCATCCCAATCTTCAAAGGATGAAGAAAACGAAATGAAGATAGGAGAATCAGAAAACGATTCCCACTGACAGCGCCAATGTTGTGTGGTGAACACAAGAATGTGTCTCCGGTGAGCTCCCACGATGATTGCTGGCATCTCCGATGGTAGCACCTGCAAGGACTCCAATGCTTAAGGCAGTATGGGTCTGAGTATGAGTGAGTATGAGAGAGAGCGTATGTACCTAGTGGGTGTGGGGTCCTTTATATAGTGTGTTCTTAGAGGGAAATTTTGTTAAAGCTAGGTGTCACGTGGCAGCATCCATTTGGGTACCTAACTACACACATTCCTTGCCATTAGGCGTTTCCTATGCTGTGCCAGGATAGAGGTAGATCAGATTCGGGATAGCAGGGGGTTATAAGCCGGAGTATACAGTTCTGTGTTAGCCAAAATAGGGGACGTGCGAGCCGACTTAGATTGTGGGTCCGACTAACCTCCAAAACAATTGCCCCTAAGCCGGTGATGCTTAAAGAAGCATCGTCGGCTTAAAATTCTAAGTCAGCCCCGTAACAATTTCCTATGGTCTACATCTACTTCTAGCTTCATCCAGCAATCCATTCAATCTTTCAGCATTCTACGATGCTAATTTGGCCTCTGATCTAGATGACAGGCATTCAATGTTTGGTGCCTGCATCTTTTTAGGCCCCAATCTTTTCTCCTGGTGGTCCAAAAAGCAACATGTTGTTGCTCGTTCCAACACCGAGGCAAAATACAAAAGCTTAGCACTAGTTACTACAGAGGTCACCTAGATTCAAACCTTTTTAATTTGAGTACAGTGGCTTTAGCTTACAACCCTGTTTTGCATGCTCACACCGAGCATATAGAACTCAAGCTTTTCTTTGTTCGGGAAAAGGCTATCAATAAATAGATTAGAGTTCTTCACATTCCTGCAAAGAATTAGTGTGCTGACATCCTAACCAAAGCTCTCTCCCCCACTCGCTTTGCTTCCAAGTTCAATGTGACTGATTCTACTAAATCTCCTTTTCCCCCAACTTTCAGGGGGTACTAAGGATAAATATATATCACATACATTTTTTCATTGTACATGTTTTACCCTTTAGGCCTTGCACCTTTGTTAGTTATTGGACTCAGTTAGTCAATTGGCCCTATTTTGTTGAGTTAGCTATATATAGCAAACTGTATTTCATTATAACTAGCTTGTTCAATTGTAACTAAATTCAATTAGATTTCAATTACGAAACTCTCTTTCTCTGAATTTTAATAAGATTATGGCAATGCTGGAAAACACACCTGCTAATGGCATTTTAAAAAATATATGAAAATACTAATAAGAGATGCATTTTGCACATGTGGCACAACTTTTTTGGAGTCCACATTGGACACACCAATAATAGTGGTGTGTTTAGAAAATGCCAGTCATACTAGCATGTCCCGTGTGGACGCTACCTGGACAATTTGTTTTAAAAAAGCTGACGTGGCATGTATAACGCTAGTCAAACTAATGTTTTCACTCAGTCAATGCCCCGCTTTAGTAATAGGTTTCAAAATAACCCCAAATTGATAATTAATTTGTAAAAGTAACCTAGTTTGGTCAATTAGCCCAGTAACGTATGTCAAAATTTTCACAAATATTTCCACCTTGACCTACATGATGAGTTGTTAACTTATTTGGCTAACCCTTAGCCTCAATCAATGTCATTAAGTAATGATTTCGACAATTCCCCACTAATCAAACAGCCACCGTTTTACTATGTTTCAAGAAGAACCGTAGCAATACTCACTAACATGCTATTTTTAACAAACTATTATTATAAATTCTAATCTTAGTCTCAATATAAAAAATGAGCCTAAATTATTTAATAAATCTTTCATGGAATGTGCACCAACAACATCATTTAAGCAAGTAAATTGAGATTAAAATAAATAAATAAATTTAAGAAAAAATGAAAAATTTTAAAAAATAATAATTTAAGAGCATAAATATTATGTCAAAAGGAAAATTCTAAATAAAGTCTTACATAACATTTGGCAATACACAAGGGTGTGTAGTTGGTTCAAAAAGAAAAATGAAGAGGAGAAAATTTATAAAAGAAAAGAAAGAGAAAAAAAAATTCTATTTAATTTTGTTTAAGAAAGTGAAAGGAAGGAAAGGTTCACAAAAGGAAAAGGAAAATTATAAATAATATATTATTATATTTTTATAAATAATTATAATAAAAGAGATGAAAACTAAAATAAAATTTTGGAATAATTCACATAATCTAAAAGGAAAGAATCAACTTAGTAATTTTCTACATATATTCTCCTTAATTTTTTATAAAATGAAAAATTTACAAACCTAACCATTAAATCATGTGTTAACATTTTCACAAGCATGTAAAATCTTAGATAAATTAAATATTTATAAATATATAATTTTATAGTTAATATTTACTTATATTTTAAAAAATATATTATATATTAAAATGAAATTGATTGACAAAATATCAAATAATGTTTACATCACATGAAATTTTATTTTCATACGTAATTTGTTTACTATGAACTCTCAAAGTAACAATAAGATTAATGAAATTCAATACCTATAAAAAAATTATTAAGTGAAATAAATTTAGGATAACTTAATCCTAAAATAAATTAGTCCCTCATCTAAAAAAAGAATGAATTATTTTTCCTCTTTTGCAAGTCTACCCAATATTGAAAAAGACAAAAAAAAATAATTAACCCCCTTATTTCTCCTCTTCTGTCTCCAAATTTTTTATTTTAAATTAGGGAAAACTCTTCATTTTTAAAAAAATAAAAAGAAAAAAAATAAACTCTTTAATGAGTAATTTAAATAGTAGTTAAAGAATAAAGTAATAAATAATTAAAAAATAATTAAAAATATAATAGTCTAATAAAAAAAATAGAGACCAAAAAAGAACATCCTCTTTATATAAATTAAACGAATAAATTTTAAAAAAAAAATCACCCTACCCTCCATTCTCCTTGGAACCAAATATCCTGTAGAAATGAATTCCAAGGTCATTTTTAGTTCTAGAACATATCTTGCCTTAATTTAACCAAAGCCGTTACGAATTACAAAACAAAATTAACACACTATTCTTTGTTTGGAAAGGAAATAGAGTGAAGAAAAGAAAATAAGTGAAAAATAAAAATATAAGTATGTTTAGTTCAAAAAAATGACAGGAGAGAATATATATATATATAGACCCACTATTATTTCTCTTTTTTTTTACTTACCACCTATTTTTCACATTCACTATATCTTTTTTTCCTATTCTTATCTATTTCTCTTAAATTAGACACTTTTATTTCTACTTTATTATCATCACCTATTTTCATTCACCATTTATTTCCATCCACTCTATTTTCATTCACCATTTTATATTCCATCTACTCTATCTCTTACCTATTTCTTTTCTTCCTACCAACTGGACCATTTATGTGAATGGACCAAACTTCATGTTGAAATATTAAATATATCGAGCATGCCCTTCAACTGACAACTTTTCGGGGAACAATGCCTTGATTTGTAAGGTAAAAATTGTTCCAAACATCTTATAATTGGATTTATTGCAGTCGCATTTTCTTACCTACATCTTGATCTCTCACTATGATTACAGTGATGCCTTCACACAACAAATGATTTAACCAACAAAAAAAAGCTGTAAGTGTTGGTTCAGCACCAATCCTTGTTTGCAGGTGCAATCAAATCAATAGAAGCTGGTTAATAATCCATGCCACCCATGCCACCAGCCATAGGTGAAGCATCTTTATCATCCTTTGGAAGTTCAGCCACAACAGCTTCAGTTGTTGTCATCAAAGATGACACACTGCACAAAAAGGGTCATAAGTAAGTTACATAACAAACAAATATTTAAAATGCATCTATGTCTACAGCAAATTTATGAACATCCTACCTGGCTGCATCAACCAAGGCTGTCCTAATCACCTTCAAGGGATCTATGATTCCAGCTTTAACCATATCAACATATTCACCTAATTATGAAACAGGAAAGCAAATTACAAATATGCCGGCAGAATCACCGTCTCTTCATACATGGAAAGAAAATAACATAACCAGGGAAAAAGAAAGCATAAACCACTGACCTTTGGCTGCATCATATCCTAGGTCATGATTATCCTGTTCCAATAGTTTGCCAACAACAACCGCACCCTCAACTCCCGCATTTGATGCAATTGTGAGCACAGGTGTCTGCATTAATTTTGGGAACAAGTAATAAAAGAATGACAACCCAAAATGGCAATTTAAGTTGAAGTGTTAAACTATACTAGATCTTAAAGGAAAATCTGGTCCATCATATTGCAGAATGAACATTAGGGTAAGAAGAAAAATCTGGGGCAGGTTTTCCTTGCACAAGATACCAAGTGTAAGAATAAAAATACTATATGAAGGAGCAAAAGAGGAAATCAGAAAACATTCAGAGAACACTGACCTTTAAAGCGTTTTGGATAATCTGGACACCAATCTTCTGATCGAAGTTAGCAGTTTGAAGTTTATCCAACTCTTTCGATGCATATAGAAGAGCAACACCACCACCTGTGATGTGAGAACAAATTAAAGTCAGATCTCATTCGAGATTGTAAAATTGATAAACTGTTAGCCGTTAGCGTTGATATTTTACCTGGTACTATGCCCTCCTCTACAGCAGCCTTAGTTGCATTTAAGGCATCTGTCACTCTATCCTTCTTCTCACCAACTTCAGCCTCACTGGCTCCTCCAATCTGCATAAGGCAGTTTCAAATGTTACTTTTGTCATTGCAGAACTTCAGTGAGATGTTCAGCAGGGATAAACCATCCATTCAGAAGGATGAAGGGTACAAATGGAAGTCAAAATAGGGGGTTGCAAATTCCTCATCTCACTGGGGGCGGAAAATGAATTGAAACAACCAAGATGACCATAAGTAGCCATACCTTTAGCACTGCAACACCACCAGAAAGCTTGGCTAATCTTTCCTGTAATTTTTCCTTGTCATAATCTGAAGTGCTGTTTTCAATTGCTGACCTAATCTGTGTATCAAAATTCATCACAAACAGGCCAGGTGCATCATTAAGCCTGACAAGTCATAGGCTGGAAATAAATACATTTACCGTGGGAAAAAACAAAATCTATAGATCGACTCAAACCTGCTCGCATCTTTCCTCAATTGCTTTCTTGTCACCTGCTCCGTCAAGAATGACAGTGTCATCCTTAGAAATTGTGATCTACAACATTAAGAACCTAAGTTAGTTGTCCACATTAACCCTATATGCTGAGGCTAAGAATGGCGGAGAATTCAATCAAATTTTATTCCAAGATAGTTGCTCCTGGAAAGTCAACATCCTCTACCAGAACCAGTAAAGAACAGTAACTGGGAAAAAAAATTCTAAAATTCTAAGGTAGATTCAAATGCTTTACAAATCAAGCTAAAATCTTACCTTTTTGCAAGTGCCAAGCATATCCAGATCCACTTTTTCAAGCTTCAAGCCAAGCTCTTCAGTGATAAGCTATTAGGATAGAGAAAAGGTATCATTAATGAGTCCACTAGATAAGATTTAATACAGCAGTGACCTCGGAGAACAGAAAACTTACCGCTCCTCCTGTGAGAACTGCAAGATCTTGAAGACCAGCTTTCCTATTTTCACCGAAACCAGGGGCTTTAATAGCACATACCTATAGGAAAGCTTCACATATAACGTCAACTCCACAGAACCAATAATCCAACTATTTAGAAACCTAAGACCTAAAATCCTAACCTACAGACAGGCAAAACAAACCTTAATGCCAGCCCGAAGCTTATTTAGAATAAGAGTTGCAAGTGCATCACTTTCCACATCCTCGGCAACAATCAATAAAGGTCTTTGTCTCTGGAGATAAGTAGGTGTCAGCCAATAGCAAACAGCAATATCTTAAAAGTCAAATGCAAAAGAAAGTGAATGACACTGCTCACCTTCAAAGCCAACTCCAAGACTTTAACTATGGCATTTATACTTGAGATTTTCTTCTCATGGATTAGAATGAGGGGATCCTCAAGTTCCTATAGGCACAAGACATGGCATGGTGAAGTATGAATAAAACAAAAGAAAGGCTCATAAACAAGGGATTTCACAAACTGCTTCTATAAATATTATAAATTTCTAATGTTGTGAAGTAGAGAGATAAAGAGAGAACATACACATTTCTGGTTCTTATCATTTGTTATGAAATAAGGAGATATGTAGCCCCTGTCGAGCTTCATTCCTTCAACAACTTCCAACTCATTATATAAAGTTTTGCCATCCTGAAATAGTTCAATGATCAAGCCTTGTAAGATACAAATATAAAAGGGGTAAAATTCAAACCAAATTGGAGTCGGACAAGAGAAGAAAAAGAAATGACTCCATAACGGATGACCAAGATGGAATCTAGAACCATGTGGGGGGAAAATAAGGGTAAAAATAAGAACACTTCAGAGAAAGCTTCTGGAAGCATTTCATTATCAAGATACACTTTTCTCCACAAAGAAAAGTAAATCAAAGGAAAAAAAATAAAAATCTTTCCACAAGTAAAACATGCATAAAACACTGATCAATAGGATGCACAGATAAAAACTTACTGAAATTGTGATTACTCCCTCTTTGCCAACTTTCTCCATAGCTTTTGCAATCAATTCACCAATTTCTCTCTCTCCATTAGCAGATATTGTCCCGACCTATCAATTCAAATTCAAAAAGAAAATTAAAGTTAAAACTCAGACTCCTTACTAGCATCTCCTGCAATATGCAAGGAGAGGCTCTAGCAAAGTTTGATCCACAAACCTGCGCTATTTCTTCAGATGTGCTAATCACCCGTGCTCTGCTTTTCAAGTTTGTCACAACAGCATCAACAGCCATACTTATACCACGCCTCAGGTCCATTGCATTCATTCCAGCTGCAACTGATTTGCAGCCTTCAGTGAATATGGCTCTCGTAAGGACTGTAGCACAAGTGGTTCCTGCAAAACAATTGAAATGCCACCTCATGACCTCATTATTCTGTTATGGTAACATCTAAATTATTACATAATACAAGCATTCTGAATGTCAGTGTACAGTCTTCTAGCATCTATACCACATCCTAAGATGAAAAACAAATTAATTTTTCAACAATCACAGAACCATGCAGTCTAGTATTTTGTTAGCAACAAGGTAGACAATGGAGAATATTTGACTATAAAGTACAATCTTCTTTGGATATATCAGCTTACCATCACCAGCCACATCATTAGTAGCATTAGCAACCTGCTTTACAAGACTGGCACCAACATTCTTAACTTTATCCTTGAATTCAATGCTCTTCGCAACAGTTACTCCATCTTTGGTTACTTTAGGGGCACCAAAACTTTGCTCAATCACCACATTACGCCCCTAAAAGAGAATAAGCTCAACATCAACCAACACAAACAACACCTATTGAACAATGGCAATATACAAACTCAAAAAAGACCAGCATCAATATCTTTCATTATTTTGTCAAATAGTGGTTTTGTCCCTCAAAAGCAAAAATTGACTTCATAAACATCTGAGATCAGCAATCATAATCATACCCATAGTGTTATTCCTTCCAACACTTTCCCCTTAACATTACCAACAATAATTTTCCCCATTTAACACCATCAACAATTAATGTAAAAACAAATAACACAAAAAGCAAATAAACAATCTTGTCTGTTACCTTGGGACCCATGGTTACTTTGACAGCATCAGCAAGCTCTTCAACACCCTTAAGCATCAGAGCACGAGCCTCCACGCCAAATTTAATGTCTTTGGCCGCATAGTTTCTGCTCCAACTCAACCTACTTCCAACCTACAGCAATGCAACAAAGAAAACATAGAATAAAAAATCACCGTTACTAGTATCCAAAACATTTTCAAATGCCAACATTAAAACACAAAAACAGAAAGCCTGTCATTTATAGCATTGGTGTTCCACCTTTTGGCTGCTACTCCTAGCAATCCTGCAACCAAAGAGACATCAATTCAAAGTCAAAACAACAATTCCATTGTTCCCAATCATGTCTTAGCTTCCAAACCCACAGCTTAGCACCCAACATGTAAGGATCAAACACACGATACCCAATGAGGCAATAATTAAAAAAAATCAATTTTGATCCATTTTACAAGATTTTCTGCGTGACCCAGATGAACAATTTAACTTCCACACAGCAAAGGAACAAAGGGAACAAACAAAAATAAGAGTGGGTTTGGAGGGTGACCTTGCTTTGGAGGCGAGGCTAGAAGCAAAGCGGTACATGATTGATGTGAACGGAAGAGAGAGAGGAATGAAAATGCAGGAAGCAATGCAAAGAGACAGAAGAAAAAGATAGAGTGTGCGTGGGGTTTATGAAATGAACGAGAAGAGTCTAGAAGAAGCGGCTTCTAGGGTTTTAGGGTTTTAAGTTTAAACCCAGCCAACTCCTTCACTATGTAAACATATGGTTGGCGTCTGTCTTGTTGCTCACGAATTGCAAGCAAGCTCTTAATGGCAAGTGCTTAATTGAAATTCAATGAATCTATTCAACGTGGAATCAGTTAGTAAATTTTGAAAGATACATTAGTTAATGATTTATCAGTCCCATGTATGATGGTAAAAATATGGTGGAACCAGTAAAATATTTATAATATATTTGTAAAACAATATGTTAAGGAATTTAGAAAAAAATATATATATATTATTAATTACTATATTTTAAAAAATATCATTGAGAAATGAGTATATATTATCGTACTCAACACAGTTGATATCTCAAAATTTTAATAGATAATAAAGTAATAAAGATAACATATTTTTTAAGAAAAATTTGTGTTTATTAAGTGTATATTGTCTTAAAAAAATCTTATAAAATGAACTGATAGATCAAAACTCAAGTACCTTAAAGAGAAGAGTTTCATGTCTTAAGCATCTTAGAGACTTTTTGCTCAAGGCTTCAGAGATATTAGAGTTTTTGTTCAAGTTTGTTTAAGGCTTGGGAGATATGACATCCTAAGCATCTTATCAAAGAGCTTTTATTGGATAACTTATCTTTATCTTCAAAGAATAAGCAATAAGACTGCTTTTCTAAACAGTGTCAAGATTTCAAGTTTAGAATAAAAATTCGACCAATAAATGGCTATTAAGCAAAGAATATGGTTACTTGAACAATTTTTAATTATTATTTTTTTTTAGAAGCATAAGCAACATCTATATTCATTAAATGCATGGTTTAACATTAGCTTAACATTTCTAATAAAAAACAACCTTCAATTTCAACAACTAAAAGAACGTCTTGAACCATAAATGACAAAATCTTGACTAGTTGGTTAAGGGTTAAACGTAGCCGTAGGTGTTATGAGGTGAACCAATGTAAGTCGTATGTTCATCTATTTTTTATCTCTTATTTCTCCATCTCATTGTTGAAATATTGATGTGGTTTCGTTTCTTGAAGAAAAACTTTGAAAAGTGTGTTGTAAGAAATCTTTTTGTAACCTTTTCATTTAATCACCTCATACGCTCATTCAACAATGTCTTAGAAATATATCTTTTGCTTGAACATAAGTTTTTCATAGTAGTTTGTCAAAGGGAAAAAAAAATAATTTCACCCCTTTTTGTGTTTTTTTTACTCTCCTATTTAATTAGTATCAAAGTTTTGCCTTTAGGTTGAGCACCTAACAAATATAAAGAAAAGGGTTTAAGAGAATTAGAGAAATGGTTAAGTTAAACAAAGCAACTTATCTCTAAGGGAGCTTTTATCGCACATCCTCTAACCTTCTTGTTGGTATACAAGTGTGAATAATGTAATTAAAGAAATCCCACATTGGATAGAGATGGGTATGATGAGTAACATATAAGTGAAAAAGACCTATAGACCTGATGCCTTAAGGTTTTGGGTTGGATGTGGTGTCAAGTTCACTTATGTGGTTGTATTCATGGCCCATTAACAAAGATCTCCTGTATCTACCCTCCTCATATTTCTCAACAATTGGTATCAAAGCCAATGGTTTGACCAGGTGACCAGCTCAGATGAGTGGATGGAATTGGTAGTGGATTCATGTATGGATTTATGCATGGGAATCCCTTGTATTGAAAGTCTTCTTGGCAATATGGAGGTTAGGTGGTGTGTCTTGTTGATGTGAGCTAATAGCAGTGCAAGTATGCGGTAGAGCGTATTAGCGACAGTGGCTAAGCTCTAGTCATAAAGTGATGGAGCAAATTAGCGGCAATGGCTAAGCTCTAGTCATAACAGTGGTGAAGCAAATTAGTGGCAATGACTAAGCTCTAGCTATAACAGTAGTAGCGCATATTAGCGACAATGGCTAAGCTCTATGGGCCATCATTAAATACTTGTGGATGAAAAAAAGAGGCTTCTGCTTGAGGGGGAGCGTACAATGTGGAAGAAAGTCACACTTGAGGAAGAGATTGTTGGTATACAAGTGTGAATAATGTAACTAAAGAAGTCCTACATTGGATAGAGATGGATATGAAGAGTAACATATAAATGAGAAAAACCTATAGACCTGATGCCTTAAGGTTTTGGGTTAGATGTAGTGTCAAGGTCACTTATGTGGTTGTGCTTATGGCCCATCTCCCCGGTGTCTACCCCTTCGTATTTCTTAACACTTCTTTGGAGATGATTGCTTTTATTGAAGAGATAGAATGTAGTTAGTCATAAAAACTCATGCAACACAACTTTTGTAGTGCAATTACAAATAGTGGCTATGAGTCAAAGAATGTTGAAGGCATTGACATTCCAAAAGCAAATTGGGCTACTAAACAAAGTCTAGTTGAATGCAAAGGCTAAGTATATGATTATTTATGCACTTTCTAAAAGTGAATATAACAATGTTTATGATTGCAAAACTGCTAAAGAAATGCAAAATGCTCTTGCACTCACTTATAAAGAAACTATAGAAGAGATTATTGGAATATTTTAGACCATTATCCATGGGTTGAAAGCCTTTAGTAAGGAGTTTTATCATGAGGACAATGTCAAAAAAATCCTCCAAAGTCTTCCAAAATCATGGTCGCTAAAGATAGTTATCCAAGATACTAGAAATCTTTGTATCTTAACGCTAGAAGAGCTCTTAGATTCTCTTAGAATCCATGAGTTGGAGATAAAGATTGCAAGTGTGAAAAAAGAAAGGCAAGACAATTGCCTTCAAGCCTTCGAGTCAAGTCAATTAACAAAAAAAGCCCACCACTTTATCCAAAGTTCTAAAAGTTGAAGAATTATAAGACAATTTTGATGACTCTAAAAAAAAGGTGTGTAAGACCAATGAAGGATTCACCACTATTACCAAACACATAAAAAATATGTGGAAGATAAAGGAGAAAGGAGTAAAGTCGTTTAAGAGAAGTCAATAAGGTAAGAAATACAATAAATTTATTCATATAAAACTAAAAATTACCTGTTATTAATGGAGAAAGCTTTGTCACATTAAGGTAGATTGACTGTCCAAATTTAAAGAATCATTTCAAGAAGTTCTCCCCCCGCCCCTCCCCTCAAAAAAGGAAAAAAGATATTTTGTCTACCTAGAAAGACTTAAATCTTATGCGTAGGCTTAAGTGCGTCAACAATTTTAAATACATGCCTTGACATGAAGATTGTATGTCATATGCCCAAATAATTCTAATCATATGAGTTCATTTACTCCTTTGACAATTAATCCCTTAGCTACTAGCCTATTCATGAGTATTAGAATAATCCAATAGTAATGCTTGAGATAGTCTAATACTAGGATTCTTAAACTGATTCAATCTCATATAAACTACAAAAATCAAACTGAGAAATTAAGAATCAAGAAGAGTGTTAGCAACATACTTCTCCTAACACACTCTATTATTGGTTGAAATTTATTGGAAACTACAAATTATGAGAAAGGGACATTAAATAAGATGTGAAACCCACAAATTTTTGTAATTTCTAAGAAATTTCAACAAATAAGAGATAGTGTGTTCAAAAGAGTGAGTTAGAGAGTGAGTTGCTAGCATTTTTCAAGAATCAAATAAACCAAAAATAAGCAAACTAAAAATCGAGATAACTTAATTTTTTTAATGAATTAAATCAAATTTCAAATGTGATTTGAAAAATTGATCCAATCTAATATAATTAAACTAAAAATATATGCACATTTAATTTTATTTATGAAATTATCATACTACTTATATTTATTTAAGGAGATATGTACAAAACTACTATACTAATTTATTTTTCCATAGCTTTATTATCTAAATTGTGACTTATTATTTTAATACTTTTATAAGTTCATTAATGTTTCTATCTATCTATCTATCTCTCTCTCTATATATACATATATATATATATATATATATATATATATATATGAAATTAGCATACCAATTTATTCTAATGTCTTCTTATAGTTTTAATATCTAAATTATGTCTACAAGTGAAATAGTAATTTACTGCCTGTATTCTTAAACTTATATATGAATAGTTATTTGTATTTTTAAAAATTCAATATTGTTTGAACTAGTTATTCATAATTTGGACTTGATATTATTCATTACGAGATATTTAATATTTTAAACAAGTATTTTTCTAATATTTATTATGTATGTTGTTCACACTAGAGAGAGTGACCTGCTGGAAGGTCCTGAAGTTAGGGATAGACTCAAGATCTCCCACAAGCCTTGCTACTCATGAACCTAGGGTGAAGGTGGTGGCTTCCCCCTATTTATACTGGGTGTTCTCTAACAGTCTCTAGAGTTTAGGTGCTACATGTCAAGAGGTGATACACGCACTACGCTAGTGTGTCCCTATATGACAATGCCAATACGCGTTTCTGACATGTCACGGTGCAATGTATCCTCTTCCTCTTTAGTGCAACCTACCTTGACATGTTAGAATGTAATTTGGCATTTGCCATCACCTATAGCGCATGTTTCGTGGTGCTCATTTGTCCTTATCAAGTGTCAGGGAATCTCTAGGGGATTCTAGAGTCTTCTTGATGTGTTAGACTTAGTAAGCTTTTATAAGATATGGTCGGCCTTCCTTGTCATGGTTGCTTGTGGCAAGTTCAGTGGTTTGTTTGGTCAGGCTAGTTAATGCTCGTTTTTTCCTAAGTGAGTGCTTTGGGTAATATATCTGGAATGTAAATGTTATCCTCCTTATATGGGATGATAAGTCAGGGCAATTCACACTCTTCTAGGTGCCAATCTTGAGGTTGTAGGCTTTTGTGGGAGTTAGCCTCCTTGGTTGAGACGGTCCACAATCTTCTAAGCATTAAGCTTAAGGACATAAGCGCTTGTGGGAGTTAACCTCCTCGGTCAGGACGGTCCATATGTAATATTTTATTTAACATGAATTAACTCTATAAAAACCAAATAACATATCTAAATTGAACTTGAAAAGATTAATTTAAATATAATATTACATTCAAATCAATTCAAATCTAATTGTGTGTTATATTTATGATCAAATTAAATATTTTTTCTACTTAAAAATCAATTCAATCTTAATTACAAACATGCATAAGAATGATAGTGAGACAAGGGTAGGAAAAATAGTATTTTTAATATTTCAGTCTAGGGGCAAAGAGAAATGATACTTGTACAACCAATAAAGAGAGAGAGAGAGAAGAGATTGAAGTTTGAAATGTAATAAATGATGTGATAGAGAGATATAAACAGAAAATGATTTGTATAAATTATTATCCGTGTATCACATTAAAGGCAAAGTAGTTTAATATTCCTATAGTATATCATGCCTTATTCGGGATCCTATATTGTTGTTGATGCCTTATTTTGGATGAATCCATCATGTAGTTTATTTAGGACTATAAGGAAGTCCAATCCTTCCAGTCTCATCAAATTTGGCCATAATATTAGAGCAAATTCTTTAGTCCTGGCCTACATTGGAATCTTTCCACACATAATAATATTGGTCAAAGTGATGTTAATTGGTCTACTTTTTTTTTGAGTTGACAATATGACTTAAAATAAGGGTTCGTTTGCATCTATTTTTATTTTTTGTTTTCACTTTTTATGACAAAACTATTATCATGTTTTCAATTTATTTCCTGTTGTTTTCAAATATTTGTACAGGAAATAATAAAAATAACTTTTTTTGGTTTTTTTTATATTATGTACAAATCTTTGTAAACAAAAAACAAATTAAAAACAACATAACAATTTTATAATTAAAAAGTAAAAACAGAAAATGAAAACATAAATAAACAAACCCTAAGAATAATATAGTTTGCTAACAAAGATCAAGCCTAGGAAATAGTGTTCCACATTATTGGGCTTGATATTATTAGAGGATACTATAGGTGTCCAACCCCTCGTTTAGTGCCTTATTAATTTTGTTATTTTCCCTTTGATAAAAAAAGAATATTCCCATAGTACATGCAAATTGAAATGGCAATGCAACCTTTGATTATCGTGGGCCTAAGGCCCAACCTCTAACTGACCCAAACAAAATAGGTTATATTACCCACAAACGAGCGAATCCAACCCAAATTCAAAACCTTTGAGAAGTTGTTTCCCTTTACCACACACTCTCTCACAAAGAAACAAAGCGAAAGGAGAGTGTGCATTCCATTGTTATTATATTCCACCCAGGATTAGAAGTGAACCAGAAGAGATCACAAGGAATCAAAGATGATGGCGGCTATGATAAGGAAGAAGCTAGGGATATCGAGCATTAAGGACAGGGCAGATCTTCTTAGTGACAGGAGGAAGCCATGACCCCACCAAACTTTTTCAAAATTATATATATGTATATATGTATAAACATATTTAGTGAGTTAATTTTTTACGAAAATGAGAAAAATAAATATGGGTGATATAATTACATATAAATGGTAAATATTTAATGTCATGTGAGCACTAAAAAAAATGTTATGTGACTTTTTTGAAGAACTTATATGACTTGTGTATTTTAATATTGATCATTTCTGATAAGATCTAATGATCAATATTTATTCTTTTCATTATGATTTGATCTTTCTTTCTTTTTTTTCCTCCTTAGTTCTTGACTTCTCGCATAACAAGAGATCTCTTGTGTAAAGTAATGTGGTGCAGTAACCCCTAGGGTCAGCCTAGTGGTGGGGGTTGGGGTAGTATACATGAGGTTATAGGTTATAACCTTAGTGCGACCATTGTACATATATACACACACACACACAAGTAATATGATGCAGCCAATGTCATTACAAGAACAATATTTGTGTTTATATTTCTTTTCTTCTCTAAAATTTGACATTGTTATGCACATATGTTATATATGTTATGGCATAATGAGTTATTTTAAGAATTTTTCTTTTCATTTTATATTACAAAATTAGAGAAAAAGTCAGAAAAATTAGATAAAATCATATAATATAGCAAGTAATTTATGGATAATTTTTTATATTCAAATTTTATTTTGGCTCCCTCAATTTTGTTCTTCAAACTCTGCCACTGGTTAAGGACATGCTAATTCTCTAGGACAGTCCACCTTCGAGCAGGTTTGCTCCAATCTGGTTCACTCACCACATCCTGAACAAGGGTCCCAGTGCCGTTGCCATTTTCCTCACTGCCTTCAGCATTTTCTCTTAGGGCATGTACTAGGTCGGCTAAGGCAAAAGGATTCGAAGGTTCTTATCTTTTCATCGCTGTTTTCTTATTATCTTTCTTTTTTTATTCAATTGTCTTTGTTCAAGATCATACTAGCAATAACAAGTTTATACATTCTGCAGTAAAGAATTTTGTCTTGTATTGAAACAATTGTGGTCATCTGTTTGTTTAAATTATGGAATCAGTTAGTTAATTGTCTGATCGAGAAATCAATCTTAGGTTTCTTGATTTCGTTATATTCCTTATTTAATTTAATTATTTGTAGGTGTTTGTCCCATTGCTAGCAAGCTTGGGCTTGTGCTACTGCTTGACCTAATTGTTAAATTAATATATGTATTAAGTTTTAGGTCCTGTTTAGTAGGGGTGTTCATCGGTTCAGATCAACTCGATCAACCTGATGATCCAAACCGAACCAATTAAATTGGTTCGGATTTTTCAAGTCAATCGGTTCCAACCCGAACCAAACCGATGAAACCCGAGCATGATTGGTTCCAGCATCGGATTTGGGCTTGCAAACCCGATGAACCCGAACCAAACCGAAGAGGTGATCTAACTTACTATTTTTCCTATTTTTCATTCTTGTTTTTCCTATTTTTTTCACTATTTCTTAATTGGTGTAAGCCAATTACTACAAAATATGTTGTTTAAACTCTTTTAATGACAAGATTATTGTCAATTTTTGTTTAAAACCATGAATTTTTTATTTTTTTCAAAAACAAATTTTTGCAATTTTTTATAAGATGGACCCAATAGACTCGAACCAAACCAGCCCGTTCTTGATTGGGTTGGTTTGGTTCAGGTTGAGTGAAAAAAAATGGAGAAATCTGAACCAAACCAAACCAATGAAAAATTATTGGTTCGGATTTTCCCCCCTAAATTCGAACCAAACCAACCCGTGAACACTCCTACTATTTAGATAAACTTTTCCATAAACACCTACGAGAGAAGAAAACAAGAAGGAAAAAATGAACTAAGCTTCTTCTATCAGTTAAAAATTAAAATTAGCTTATGCATAAGCTAAGATATAGAAACTCACTTATATTTTAATTTATACATAAGCTAATTTTAATGGGAAAAGCTTATTTTATTTTTCCTTCTTATTTATTATCTTACAAGTACTTATGAAAAAGTTTATTCAAATAGGACCTTAATACTTTTGTAGCACTTCACATCGTGTTATTATCAGTAATATATTCACTCTTCAGTTGTGTTGTTGTTAGCTATCGTTCTCTCTTTTCCTTGTCCACCCAATATCTATAATTCTTTATGTCTTTAACGACCTCTATTAATTTAGAAATGTGTGTTTTTAAATTTTATATAATTTAAAGTGTTGTTGACCATTTTTGGGATTGAACATTTTGAGCTCCTCATTTGTTCATCAAGATTATGGATCATAAGGAGGAAAGATTTTCATCACATTGACTTGTATGTTTAATTATGGTGATGAATTGCTACTGTTAAAATCTGCTTCTTTCTTTGATTTCAAAATAACTACCTTAGAAACACATTTCTTTATTATATTTGAATTTGAATGAAATTCTATTAACTGATAACCTTAACCATACAATTTCGTTTTGTTTGCTTCCTCTTTGATTTGGTTGTTTCCTTGATTTCCACTTTTTATTTTCATAACCTGGTTATGACTTTGCAAGCTATCGCATGGAAAAATGCTTTACTTAATGTAATTAATAGGAAGTAATCAAGGATCCTTTTATGTTTGCGAAAAATAATTTGACAGTTGAAAATGTTTTCAATAGAAAATGGCTACTTTAATAAAAAATTTAGTTAAATGATAACATATCATCTAGGAAAAAGTGAAAAGTATTTTCCCTTCTTTTGATGGGTTGTAGTAGTTGACCAGGAAAATATTGTGTATTCTTATTAATATTATTTCCATAAAGAAACTAGGTTGGATCAATTTTGAATTTGTATAGAAAGTAGAAACAAAGCAGCTTGGAGTTTCGTGCAAGTTAATTTGATAATGAAAAATTGTTCATCTCGTCTATGCTTGTGGAATAAAGATATAAAAGAAGGACAAAACATAGGTACAATACTTTAAGTGCTTTTGGTGTTGTTGTCTAATTAAAATTTGAGTTTCATTTTAATAATAAGGACCAACTTTTAATGCTAACCTTTATTGTGTGGTTACTACTATAATTTTGATTTGAAAACATCACTAAAAGCACTTAACGTACTGCACCTAGATTTTGTATGTGGAAAAAATGGAAATTAGTGCTTGCTCTTGGTTATTTCACTGTTCTTTATTCTTCCTTCATGATTAGTTTTGGGGATTGGTGGGGTGTTACATTGAAAATAGGAATAGTTGTTTAAGGAAGAAGCCAACCACTTAGGTTTCTTTTCAGTTCCCACTCAAAATTAAAACTGATGTATCACAATGTTTCATTTCCTATAGGGCACTGAAGGAAGAAAAGTATGTTGCCTGCCGAACCATATCGCTTGTGCTACAGGCTGAAGAGGATGAGAGGTATACAAGACTTTGACCATATATGTATTTTAACATTCCTAAAATATGCTAATACCAATTATGTTAATATTAGATAAATGAATTCCTTTGTATATTATTTTCATAAGTGCTCTGCATAGGATAGGATGTTCTTTTGCATTATGATTTATTAGTGGGCCAAAGCCTGTTAGTTGAAAAAAGAACCATTAGGCCCCATAAGAGCCTATAAGACCCAACAAAAACATTAAGACTCTTTCCCAACCCTCATCACAGACACACAACACACTCTTGGAAGAAGGAGAAAAAGAGAAGGAAAGAGTAAAAGAAGGAAGAAGAAGAATTAGAGTCACTGACACATACCCGCACTCTTGGAGCACATTATTGATGTTTCCCTTTTCCCTTTCTTGATTTTGCATTATTGTGGTTTGATTTGAGGGTTTGAATCTTGAACCTTAGCATGAGAAAAACTGGGAGTTTTGATTGGTTTGCATGAATTAAGGGTTTTTATGAAAAGGGATTGACATTTAATAGCTTAAGGGATTATTTATATTGCATCTTATGGTAGTTACGACTATGGGAAATCATTAATGGCCAAGGAGTTGTATAATTGAAGCTTCTGCATCCTGCCAAAATTGCAGTCCACACTAAGCGTGGGAATTTTCCAAGCTAAGCTTGAGACTCAAAGAAAGGGAATTTGAAATCTAGTGCCTTCACACTAAGCGTGGAATTTTTCATGCTAAGCACGAGACTCCCAGAAAAAGGGATTGAAGCCTAGTGTCTTCACGCTAAGTCTGACCCAATTCACGCTAAGTGTGAGAAACTTAAACAATGTATATAACTTGTCACGTTAAGCGTGGACATTTTCACGCTAAGCGTGGAACCTCCAAAATGTAGCCTTGGAATTCGGTACTTTAGCGCTAAGCGCCATTAGACTGGCGCTAAACATCAAGGTCTAATGCTAAGCATGGTTATTTCCACACTAAGCGTGAGACACTTGGAACTACATAGTATAATTAACTCGTTTCCATCCATATTACCATTGTTTTTACGTTCTAAATGACTGCCTAAGGACATGATGTATCTAAATATGTAGGTGAAGGGCCTTCTTTGGAGGAAGAAGGGCAACAAATCCTCTAGATACCTAAGGAAGGCCAAAGGTTTTAAGTGATAAGGGCCCATTAAACCGAAAGGGGATATAAGTACGAGGTCAAGGCATAAGGATAAGGGGGACACTCCTTGAAAGATCGAGCTCAACACTTTACCGTAGGATTGAAAAGAGAAATAGAATAATGTTAAGCATGCAAAAGTGAATGTTAAATCATGTTTAAGTTATGTTTAAGATTATGTAAATATTGACTTGAAGTCCTTTATATTTGGCGTATCTATGAGGCATATATATATATATATATATATATATATATATATATATAAAGAAAGAGAGAGAAAAAAATAGATTGAGTAGGTATGGAGAAGAAGCAAATAGCCTTGAAGATGTCACATTTTGTATATTGATGTCTTAATAGGTTAGTTATTGTTTTGGAAGACTTTGTTTCTATTCTTTTGTACAAGCCTTTACATATCGAAATGGCCCACATGTTGTGTATATGATAACATTACTTGGAAATGATGTATAACTTTATCAATTGAACTCTTGAGTGCTGAAATCATATATGATGCTTATTTGTACTCTGATATATATAAGAATGTACAGTTTAAGATAATGCTCCTTAGGGTGTTACACGAATCGTCACACAAATAAGTGCTAATTGTAATGCCTGTTTTATTATTATTAACATATTTTATATTATTAACATATTTCATAGATTTTATTTGTTATTTTGACTTAACGAATTATAATCGTTATTACTTTTGTAAGGCATTAATTTACTTACATAATTTTATTTTATTTTAACTTTATTCTTCTTAAATAAATGAATGGATAATTAAAATTTCTTACAAAAAAAAAAAAGAATAATAATGCTAGAAAATATAATTAAAGGAAACTAGATTATATATTATTTTTTTGAGTTTCTAGTACAACCATACAAAACAACTCCCGTTGCTATACACATACTACTTTGATAAAAAAAAAGCAAAAAAAGCGTTTTATTTGTCCTAACGCATACTACTCTTTGTCCTTCACATGGGTGGTGAAAAGAAAAGGACGAAAGGGTTAGCGTGGTTTACTAGCAGAAGAGTGAAGGTCACGACAATTGGTCCATTGAGGACAAATGGGTCTTGATGGGGATGAAGCATTATAGCTGAGGCTCCTTGTCCTTTTAAAAGTTACAGTGTTATTGACTACATCTAAATTCCAAGTAGTTCCTAGGAATACAGCTTGAATTATTATCGAAAAAGGTCTAGGCATGAGTGGTGCATCCATCTATTTAATTTTTATAATAAAATTTATTCCAAAAACACAAGAAACATGAAGGAGTGAGGACAAGTATCATATAGGACAATTAAAACAGAAATATAACCATACAAACACATACAATTAAATGACGCATGTTATTAATATAATCCTAAGATATGAAAATTTTCTTCTAGAGGACTGATTGGGGAATAACACTGGGTATCTAACAGTTATCAAAATATATAATAATCAAGTGTACACATAAAGAATTATACCCAAATGCCTCAATCAACCAATCTTGAGTTGTGTAGTGACTAGTTGGGATAAAGGAGTTTTGCCAGGTCAGTACAACACAAGGGAGCTAATCGTTGGTCACTTATACATTCCAAACTCTTTTAACACCAATTATAATATAAACCTCTACTTACGCACTCTCGTTCACCATTTGGTGAAACGTAGCTCAACTCTTTATCAAATGTTATACCATGTACATGCTCATACAATTTTTTTCTTATATGGCACAATCATAAGACATATATCTTTTTGAACATTCACAATTTGTATTTGCATATATACATATGTCCATCATGATTTTTATTTTGTAAAGTCTGAAGAATTAGAAATACGAGTAACATGTAATAATAATAATAATAATAATAATAATATTTTATTTATTTAACTTGGTTAATTTTATTAGTGCAAATATCAATCATAAAGGAATTTTGAGATGTTTGACGCAACTAAGTTAGAGCTAACAGAAGTTATTTAATTATAACCACCTTTTATAAATTAATGATCTCTCTTTAGTTTGAATTAAAAAAAATTAAAAAATTAAAAGTATAACTAAAATAAGCACCACATAAATAACAACCTGATTCTTAACCTTGATAAAATATATATATATATATATATATATATATATATAAAGAGAGAGAGAGAGAACAACAATATCTATTTCTTAGAATTTAAACGATATGCGTTAATTAAGTTTGTATATTCCAATCAATTGAAATTTATCCTATAATTATATGAACATATATTATAACTCGTGAGTATAGAAGGAAATAATAATTATCTAATTAATTTATCATGTGATAATAAATATAAGTAGTAGAAATTTATACTATCTAATTCTAGGACGCTCTTAAGATTTCAAAACCAAAAAAAAATAAAAATTGATAGTTTTGATTTTAACTAATAGAACGAAAATAGTATGACATAAATTAACAGCACTAGTTGTATAAGGCCGCAGTAGCTTAACTGTAATTAAATCATAATAAATAAGGCAGCAATTATAAATAATGACAGATTAGATAATTAATAGAATGATTAAATTTATAGAAGATTAAAATTAGAGACAGCAATTAGCATTAGAACAGAATGGTATACAGATTTATTTTTTTTAATATATAGTTAGACATTTAAAAATAATGGTTTAGATATAAATTAGAATTAAGAAGTGAAAAGAAATGGTTCGTTTACAAATAATTAGGATGATTAGGCAAAAGATTAGAACAATTAAATGAATATCTTTAGTAGACAAATTAACCGTATTTTTACTATTTAATTAATATAATTTAAAGATTATGCAAGTTAAATCAAAAACAAATAAGATGGATTTAAGGACAAGTAGAGGAATTAAATAAAAGGTTAGGTTAATAATAATTAAATCATGATTAGAAATAAAGGGGTAATAAGATATCAAGATAAAGCAAATAAGATAGATTATAATTAAACAAGATAGAAATAAATCAAGCAAGATAAATAAAACAAATAAGATGAAGTTAAGGACACTTCACCAAACACTATGGTTATACTCATATTTTAAAAGGCATAGTAAATGTCTCCTGCCCTACCTTGATAATAAGTACTCAAAGTTTCGGTCCCCACCAGTCAAAATTAAACCAACAGAATTTTTGAAAGGAAAATCTCAGTGAAGACAAAGAGAGTGAACGTGAGGTTGGGTGGATCACTTGGTGTGGTATCTTTTTATAGTAAATTTCAAGGTTAATTTAGTAAATATCTGTTAGCCTATCTGGCTGAATTATCTTAATTAAACTACGCAAGTATAGACCTATAAGTTATAGGTATTGCTTGGTTAACTTATTTCGATTACTTTAGTAAAAACTGAACTTGGTTTGTTGGGTCATTGTATATCAGTTATTATTCTCCTAGTTAGTTTGTAACTTATTTCTAACTAGTCACATTGGTTAAAGATAGAATGTATTAATTCTTTTTACATGTCACCGTTTGCACATGGAAAGGCAATGATTTCATTGCCATTTGCAATACAACTCCAGTAGCTTTGCATCTTTCTTTTTCTTTTCTTTTTTCAACGTGTGACTTTTTGAAATGTTTAGATATCTTATTATTATTATTATTATTATTTATTTTTGAACTAATTATATATATATATATATATGTAATTTAATTAAATTTTGTAATTCATATTCTTTTACTTAAAACTATTTTAATTATACAATTAATTAAAGATTAATTTTAACTAATAAAAATAAATTTTAATTAGGTAGTTAAGATCTTTATTGCTTAAAATAATTTAATCTGTAATTAAAATTCCTAACTTTACGTTAATTAGAATTTATAAATTAAGGTGCTAATTTTCTAGTTACTTCAAAATTCTCTTTTGATGTTTGAAAAAAAAAATCAAAACTTCAATGTACTTAAGAAGAAAAGAGTATTGTTTATTTATTTATTTATTTCAGTTACATAAAGATAACAAAAAAACTCAGGATGTTACACTAACCATTTAACATCTCCATTTTGTTTGTTTCTTTCTCTAGATTTGTTAAAGAGTGGCATAAATATCTCGAGTATAAGGCAGAAGTGATGAAGGATGTGCCTAGTCAAAAAGCAGGACTGGTTCAACGTTGAGTGAAGTCTAAAACAAACTTTAAAAAAGATTTTTTTACTTTAAATAAAAGAGTTATATGCTGGGCCTTTTACCAACATATGTGGCCTTTTTGCCAACATATGTATTTTTTTGCTTTATAAAAACTAATAACAAATAATTTTTGTTAGTGGGTATAAAGCTTGAGCATTAGTAGTTGTACCCTTAGGCCAGTCCTGTCGAAAAGTTGGTGAAAGTGTTTATCACTTTGGGAGATGGGTGCCCCCAGCAAGTGGTGAGTTGCGTCCCAATGTCTGGTGATGTTATTTCAACCATCACCATTAGGAATTGGTTTGCTTCTTGCATGTTCTTTACATTATGGTACTTTTGTTCAGTCTCTCTAAAATAAATTTGTATTTGGAACATTTGTAATGGCTTTGTAAAAATTAAAACTAGAATGCCTTTGGAATTTGTACTTCATGTTTGCAATCTCACCTCTTTCTCTTATGTATATCAGTATGAATGCACATTCTTGGGATAGGAATTTGTATGCAATGCACTTTAGTAGTAAGTTGGGAAAAGAACAAGTCCCAAACTCAAAACTTAAAAGAGGGAAGAGGTGAAATGTGTAATAGTTTGTAACCAGCATCAGTTGCTAGTGTGCTACTTAAATGGGATGAAGAAGGGTTAATTTCGATATTTCTCTCACCCTCTTAGCCATTAAGCGATTTGGAAATTCTTTCATGTTCCTTACTTAATATTTTCAAAGCCACTAATGTGAAGTGAACATGAAATGCCAAAAGATCATATCTTAAATTGCCTGTAGTTTGGTTTAACACTACTGTTATCCGCTTGTACCTTGTTCTCTCATCTATTCAAACCAATAATTGACTAGTGCTTGACTTTGGACACTCAAATGTGCATGATTAGAAGTTTGAGGTTGATTGGTTTGAGTAATTAACTAGAAACCAAGGTAGCTGAGAGCTTGAATCATATCATATGTTGTCATCCTCTGATGTTACCCCTTTTGGTGATAAAGTAAGTGATTGGTTATGAATATGGTAATAATTTGTCTTCTATGCTGACAAGGCTTCAAAAGAAAAGGTGAAAAGGCTAGAGGCAAAAATTGGGAAGTTAGAAAACTAATGATAACACACATTTAATGCTGTTGGATTTACTTTTATCTCAGATATTTCCTATAGATAAGATTTTTTAAAACAAAGATAAATTAAATTTAAATGAAAAAACTTCATAAAATCTTATATGTGATGAACATTTTATACTTTTTGGAATTTAAAGAGAATACCTTTTCCTTTTTCCTATAAACTCTTATATTCAAGCACAAGCAAAAAAGTACAAACCACATGATTTATAATCAAGTAGTCCTTGAAGAAATTAGATGGCATTTGAATGATGAATCTTGCCCAAGTAACTATTATTTTTACGTATCACAAATTTGACGAAAGGATTTTCAGAATTACACGGTATGCTGGTCACATGTAGTGCTCGATGCTCTCTTTTTTTATCCATTTTCTGTCCAAACAATTGTCTTTTTTTCCATTGGGACATTCTATATATCACTTGTCCTCATTAAAAATGTGCATTTTAATATGATTAGGAAGGGTACTATAATTATAATTATTTTCTCTACGATTATTATGAATTACATTTAATCCAAATTTTTATTAAAAATTATTTTTGGTAATGGCGTTAGGAATACCGTCCATATTAACTAATTTACCTTTTTAGTCCTTACAAAAATAAGAGATTTACAAATAATATTTCTAGCAGCTTGATTCTAACTACTTCATATAGTTAAAGTGTTTTTGTATTTAAGTAGTGTTTGGATTAATATTTTTTAAATTAAACTTACTTTAAAGTTAAAATTAAAAGAAGAAATTTAAAATTAAAGTTATTTGTTAATTTTAGAATTTTTCAAACTTAAAAAGTTATATTTAAGTTAATTTTTTTGTGAATGTTATTAAATCTTAAATTTTAAAATTAAGGAAAATGAGAAGTAAAAGTCAAGGATTCTTAAAATTGTTTTAAAAAGCACTTTTATCGCAAGTTTTTTTTTCACTAAAAAATTAATTTTTTTATAAGTGTCTTTTAAAAAAAAAGTGTTTGATTTTGTTTCCCCTTTTAAAGAGAATAAAAACTTCAATAAATTGAATCAAATATTACTTTAGTTTTTACTTATTTTTATATTTTTTAAGATTCGTTTGTTTAGAATTGTTTTCACTTTAATCAATGAAATTTGCCTTTCGAAAATAAGAGAACACAAAGTAAAAGTTGTAAAGGCATGAAACTTGAGATTTTATAGAAAATGATAAAACATAAACTTCATTTTGGGATGAATGACATTAAAGGAAAGAAAAAGAAAAAAGTGACAGATGTATTAAATGATATGATGAGAAAGATATATATAAATATGAAGAAAGTGAGGTAAAACATATATATGAAAAAGTCGGTATATATTTATAAAAAAATAGATTTTATTGCATTTGTGTCCAAAACAAACAAATATTACACAATACATTATCTAAACTGCAAAATCAAGCTAGTAAGTTTTTGTCATCATCTTTTTCGCTTCTTTTTTTGTAATTTTTGTTTATTTATTTTTCTTATCTAATCTACATAATGTTATTGTAATATTATAAGATAATAATTAATATTATAATATAATTTACAGTAAATAAAAATGTTAAAATAATAGTAAAAAGAAATTTTTTATTTTAATATTCAAAAATATTTCATTGAATTATTTTATTTGCAATTGATCTGCTATTATTATTTCATTGTTATACGGCAGGGTAATTTTAGAGCATGTATTATGCATCAATGTATTTATGAAGACAAGTAAATATAATTTAACCTTTTTTTACATTTATATATTAAGATTTCATTCTTATTTTGTTATTTTCCATAAAATAAAGATATAACATATATGAAAAAATTATAATTTCAATTTTAACACTGTAATTTTTAAAATTAAACTATTAATTTAGCCCTTTAAAATTTTAATTTATAGTAATTTCATTTTCTAAAATATTTGTGACATCAAATAAGTGACAAAATAATTTCAAGATACAAAAGTAATTATATTTTTTGGTCTTTCAAAGACTTGTTTGACATGTCAAATCCCTAAAGTGCTATATATTATTTAAAAAATAACAAATGTAATAAATAAGCACTAATCTTTAGAGGAGTTGGTTTCATTTAATTTTTGCACATTCAATTTAATTGTAGGAAAAATTTTCAAATAATGTATTCTAATTACATTTAGTTAAATCTAATTAGTTAATTATAATTGTTGAAACATAATCTTACTATTTTTCTCAATTGTATATTACTAAATTGAAATAGTGCATCACTATAGTTGTATTTTGCTTAAATTTTATTCAAATGTTTCCTTTTAAAGTTAATTCAAATATTGAAAATTTTAATTAATGATAATAATTAAATAAATACTAAAATTAGAAATGTTATCCACCTTGTTTTTTTAGCGCTTATATAAAAAATGATTTTTGCCATTTTTTAAATGGATATATTCTATTTTCTATCCTTATATTACATAATAACGTTGTTAATTACACTAGAATAAAAAAACTAACCGAAACCTATAAAACAGTATTAAAAATACAAAGTAATATATAGCGATATGTAATGAATAATGAGTAAAATTGTATAAACTTTGAAGAAACCTTAATAATAACTGGATGGTTTCATTCCTAGAAAATGAAGTATTGATTTTTACAACTGAGATAACACCATAATTAACATCTTGAACAAAAGATAACTAATTATAAATAAAATCATTTAATGAAAATCTAATTGTAAATGTTTGTAAAGGTGTCACCTGGTATTAAAATTGCTACGTGAAAAGAAGTGTATGACCCCTATTAGGATTTAATTCCTTTGATGATGGGGCTATTACAAGGAAGCTTTAAGTCAAGAAGTTGAGCTCCTCCATGGAAGTACCAAGAAGATCAAGACCATTCTCATGGTAATTGATGTTAAAGAATCGAAGAACATCTCTACACTCTCCTACAATGACAATTTTTTTTCTCCCTTTTGGAGCTAACGGTGAAGACATGTTAAATGATGTATGCGAGGAAGAGTTGCCCGAGAATAGATGGTATAAGGAACATGAAAATTTATATAGCAAACAAAAAGAGTTCAACATGTGTCCTATTGTCCCTGTCTCCAGGAAAGAATTTGAAGAAAAGTGTTACTTGTGGAAAGAGGTTACCGGTCTTGCATTTGCTAGACAAAAAAAAAGGGCTTTAGAGTTATAAAAAGTAAGATACTTCGCAAGTGGGCTAAGACAAGAGGGGTTTGTATCATAGATATGCCTCAAGACCACTATCTCATCTTATTTTCTTCGGAAGACTATAAACACACTTTGTTTGAAGGTCCTTGACTTATCATTAATCACTAACTTATAATCCAACGTTGAAGGCCCTTCTTCTTAACTAATGTGGAAGTAGCTCTTAAGGTGGTTATTTGGGTGTGTATTTCAAATCTTCTTATCGAACTCTATGGTGATAAATTTATTTGGAGGGTTGGCTCTATTTTAGGGATTATGCTTAAGATAGATAAACTCACTTCAATAACTTATAGGGGCAAAATTTTTAGGATATATGTTAAAATTGACCTTCACTAAAAGTTGGTTGCCTCGTCATATAATTGTACCCTCAAAGTTTTCCTGTGTGAAGCAAAAGGCATATAAGCTTTCACAAAGTAAAAATTTCAAGACACTATTTATTCTGTTAAGAAGGACGTTGTTGCTCATGCTAAAAAAGTGACAACATACAAAAGTAATAAAAACCATGTCTTGGACATTACTTCCCTAGCTAGACATTGCCACCCTATCTCATGGGACCAAATGTGTATTAATAATACTTCTAGAGGGTTGGGCTTCAGAAAACATAAAGAAAAGAACAATGTTATTTTGATGAAGGTTTCTTAGAATCTAATCTCAAAATCAAATGATTTATGGGTCTCCCTAATTGAGTCCATGTAGAAGTGTGGTCAAATTGTTAAGCCCGTCATAAACAATAGGAGGAATGCCACCAAATTTTGGCATGATATTTGTAAAGTTTGGTGTTAATTGGAGGATAATTTGGTCTGAAGGATTGAGAATGACAAAACTAATAAATTTTAGACTAATACCTAAATTTCCAACTTAGACCCCTTTATTGAAGTGGCCACAGGACATGTCCTTCAAGTTGATCTTGATAAGCCATTAATTGACTATGTACTTCCTTTTAGAGCTTGAGACATCAATAAGCTTATTAACCTTATTTCTCTTTGTGCCATAAACAAAATTCGAGCAGCTTTACTGCTTTTCCAGTGGAATACAAGTGATTTTTGGCTTGGAAAAATACTAATGATGGTAATTTCACAATGCCCTCAACTTTTAATGCCATTTCTTTTCCAAGAAAGGCTCAACATAATTCTTTATTCACTTGCATATAGGGTTGGCATGAACCCTAGAGGATTAGACTTCTACTTTGGAAGATTGTTAAAGGAATCCTCCCTGTAAATGCTTTTCGGGTCTCTAAGCACATGGCTGATGATAGCAAGTGATAGAGGACTAGGAAGCTTAAAGAAGAGCTTGACAATAAGCTCAGTATGCTTTTAGAGTAAGGAAAAGAGGGAGGCTTGAGGCTCACCAATTGGAGCAAATCTTGGAATAGAAGACTTGTATCTTTTTGGTTATTTTTAGGTGCCAACTTTGGCTAATTTTAAATAGATGTTGTGTTGGTTATAATTGGACAAATTGTGGGCTCAATAGTGTGTTTAAATTTTGTTTTTATTTGTTAGGGTTAGCCCCTTGTCTTTTTGGGCCTATAAGTGTCTAATTAGGCCCATTAATGCTTGTATTACAAAGGAGGTATAAATAAGCCTCCTTCAACACTTGTGAAGACTTTTTCATGAATCTAATTGAGATTAGCTTTTGCTAAGAAAAGAATTTGTTTCTCTTAGTTCTTCATTGGAACATTTGATTCTTATTAAAGAATGCTATTCTTTGTGGCGAATCCTCCTCAACTTATTAATATTCCATTGATTGTTGCATTATTCTTCCATTCCTCTTTCTAGATCCATTTTTTCCTTTTCAAATTTCTTGAGTTTTGTTCATTGAATTACATAGAGATTGAACCATAAATAGGGAGCTTCCATCAATTGGTATGTGCATGAAGAAACTTGTTTACACGTCCTTAGAGAATATTGCAACGTAATTACTGAATTGTGACACTCTAACTTTTTAAAATCGAACCAATAATTCTTCATCACATGTAAAGACGATTGGATATTAGGCAACACTTCAAAAGGGCCAACTTGGAGCACTAAATTTGCTCTCATGTTGGATTACATTTGGACCCAAAGGAATAAGATTGTCTTTGGCAACATGATCTCTTTCCTTCCTCTATAAAGCACTATAAAGAGGCACAAATGAATTATATAAATTCTTTTGTGCTATTTTCTTCTTCATCAAATAGTCACACCCAGCTGTTGGCACAAAATTTTGATGCCTATGGAAGGCTTTTGAGAGACCATCATGGTAATTTCTTGTGTACTTTCTCATCTAATATTGAAGCATGTTTGGTTTTGTAAATTGAATTTTGAAGAATTTTAATTGGTCTAAATTGGCTTTCAGCAAAGATATCACCATATCATGACAAAATCAAACTCTGTGTGCTATTCAAATCCTCAATCATGGTTGTGATATTCATCATCCTTCCCATCCCATAGTTCAAGAGATATTGTAGTTTGTGCAAGAAGGAGCCTCCTTGAGATGGAACCATGTACTTAGAGAAAGCAATCAATCTACTTATGCTTTAGCCAGTTTTTGGATTGTCTATATATGTTGCTATTAGGATTCTTAACATGTCTCTCGATTTCCTTAATTTGCCTTTGCTAGTTGATTACTCTGTGTAAAGTTACCTAATGGGTTTTAGCTAGGACTATGATCATTCCACTTTACTTTAAAAAAAACTAATTGCAAATTTATTTAAAAGTGAAACCTAGTTAAAGAATGTCATTAGAGTTTATGGAGGCCTTGAACTTTTGAACAATGACATGATCTTTAGAAATTCATTTTAAATTTGTATATTAAAGCCTTATACATTGATGTGCATATTTTAGTTCTTTAAGCACGAATAAAACATTAAAATTTACAATGATTAAGGGGTACTCATTTAAAACAAAATTTTATAACTTGAAAAATAAAAAGAAAGGAAGAAAAATCTTGCATTTTCATCAAGAAAAAATCTTCATATGAAAACTAACCTTTGTATTGTTAAAACTTATAATAGATTAAAGTTGTAGGACACTAACAACAATCATGAAGATTCTTTGATAGGTAAAATGTTGATAATAGAAAGTCATTACTCATAATAAGATTTGGAATTGAGAATAAAGAATAACAATTAGAAACCAACAATCTAGTTTTAGAGAAGAAATACAAATGAACTAATCAATTGTTAAGAAAACTCAACTACATAGAATATAAAAACACACAAAAAAACTATATACAATATAAAATAGAATAAATGAATTATAAATTAAAAATATCTCAATTATCATATGTGATTATATTAGGCATGGCAACAAAAACCAAACCTGTGAGTACCCGTTTGATTTCACCCCGACTTTGATAGGAAAAACCCACTTTGACTAATGTCGGGGTCATGTTTTCCCCGACTTGTGAAAGGGGGGTTGGGTATGTAACCCCCTGTCTTGTCCCTGCCCCGTTAAATATATATATATAACTAACATTTTATATATAATTCTATTGTTATATATATTATATATAGTTATTAATTATATAATTATGTAATTGTTTTCAAACTTTATTTTTTATAATTATAAAAATAAAATTAATTATTTTAATAGTTAAATAAATAATGTTACAATAGTAATGATAATAATTAAATAACAAAGTTAAAATTATACATTTAACTAAAAATATAATTTAATTCTTAAATGCCTTTTGAGTTCTTATTATTTTTTATTTTTGTACATATTGTTTGAATTAAAATATAATTAATAACTTTATCTATGGTTTATTTAAAAATATATGAATAAATTAATTTAAAAAAGTGTGAGATGAGTTTTTCGTGAGTTTCTCCGAACTCGATAAAATCCAATAGGGATAGGGTTGGGTTTTTATTTTTTGTCTCTGCGTTCTATAAACTCGAACCCGTCTTGCCTTTTGTGGGACAAGGGCAGGAAGAGCAAAACCCGCCCCACACCCTGCCCCATTGCCATGCCTAAATTATATGGGTATAAATTTTGATGCAAAATTAATTCAATCATTGTCTCATATATAGTCTAAAAATTAATAGATGGAAAAAATATCTCAATTTTCATGTATGATTATATGTTTATTAATTACCATTTATAATTAAATCTCAATTATTATTAAATTCATATAGAGGAAAGCTAGCAACACTTTCCCAAACACTTTTTTTTCCTAACACTCTTTATTATTGGCTAAAATTTATTGAAAAGCATAAATTTTGGTGGGTACCACTTCTAAATCAAGGGGAAGACCCATTAAATGTGAAGTGAGACTACCAAAATTTGTGATTTTCAATAAATTTCAACTAACAATTGAGAGAGTGTTTGAGAGAGTATTATTATCATTTCTCATTCATATTCCCTCTATTCCATATTGATTGATGTTTTGGCATTCAATTTTTTTTTCATATTGATTGATATTCTCAGTTTTCAATGAAATATTAACACCTTTTTTTTTTTTTTTTTCAAATTTGCCCTAAATAAATACATGAACATAATGATTTTTGGGTGTTGTGCCTATCATTTGGAAAGGAAAGCAAGGATATTTTAGTAAAATTATTTCACTAAGTAACTTATTTATTGTCTTTCTTAATCTGTGTGAAAAAACCTTAAACATCAATCAAAATGGGATGGAGGGAATATATGATAATCAAGATTACATTAATTATTACCCACAATTAAGTATCAATTATTATGTATGGTTTGACTCTCAAATAACTTTACAATACTAATCACTTATAGAGCAAGAGCATCTATATTAGTTAAATGGTCAAAAGAAGAGTGTTGAAATTTCATACAAAAAATGACAAGTCACAAAACTTTCTATTAAAATGCCTTTCAAATGTATATATCATATATCATAAATAAATTATAAATAAATATAGATTATAAATTTAAAACTTGTTTTTTTAAATAGGAAAATTTCTATATATACTCTTCTGACATAGTGATTTTTTTTCTCATTTTATGACACATGCCAAAATAATATATTTTCTTTAATTATTTATTCAATCAAATCATATATTTATTTTCTTTATTTCTTTAATTATTGCATAGCAATTTTCAACTAGCATTAGATATAATTAACTATTACCTTAAATGATTTTTTACCAATTAAATATATTTTTTGACCTTTTAAATTATTTTTGAACACATATATTTTATTTTTATATTTTCATTATAAAATTCTATCTTAAATTCTTCTTCTTTAAGTATGTTTTAAGAATTTAATTTATATGTGATGATAGATTAAATTCTTATTAAATGTTTGTATAAATAATTTTTACATAGTACATATAAACTAAATTATTTTTTAATATTTCTTCTATATTTAAAAATACCGGTACACCTAATTATAAAAAATGGATAGGACAGGCCAATTCATCTAGTAAATTATGCGAATTTCTTGTTTGAATTACTTATATCAAATATGCATTTGAACCGATATGAATCATTCCTAAATTGAACTGATAATGTTTTTATAATTCAATCGAAATTAGAAAATAGTTAGTGTAATTTTCTTTTCATGAAAATCAAACCTCTAACCTAATTATTAACTCAAGCTTGTGAGCCATTACGCCAAAATCAAATGTTAATGATAATATTCTTTATTATGCACGTGTGCACGAGCACGCACGCACACACACAAACACACACACACACACACACACACACATATATGTATGTATGTATATATTATATATTTGCTATAAATTTACTTAAATAAATAAACTCAATTTCATTCAAATCAACTTTATTGATATTATAAATTCAATTTATTCTAAATCAATTTTGCAAATGTTCACTGAAACACACATAACTTGATTCAACCATTTTCGATTAGTAATTTATTTGTTATTCATTAAACTGCACCAAATAACTCTAATTTGCGATTGAGTTTAGAGTTTAATACACTCTTTGTATAATGCATGGAATACTTGTACCTATTAATTATTAACATTAAAATGAAGGTTAAACATATAATTTAGTCCTTGTATATGTTGTGGATTATTAATTTGGTCCCTATACATAAAAACTTATTAAATCGGTCCCTATACGTACAAACGTTACGGTTTGGTCTCTATTGTCATGACGCCATTTATGAATTCTTAATTTGGTTCCTATAGATGTAGCTCATTCTTAATTTGGTCCCTATACATGTAGCATATTTGTAATTTGATCCCTATAAGAATAAAGAATGTGCTACATGTATAGGGATCAAATTAAGAATGTGCTACACATATAATGACTAAATTAAGAATGCACTATATCTATAAGGACCAAATTAAGAATCCGTAAATGACGTCATAACAGCAAGGACTAAATTAAGAATGAACTACATGTATAGGGGCCAATTTAATAAGTTTTTATGTATAAAGACCAAATTAAGAATCAGCAACACGTTTAGGGACTAAATTATACGTTTAACCTAAAATGAATTTAAATTTCAAAATGAATTTAATTAGATTACATTATCATCCTTCTTCAAAATAAATAAATAAATTACATTATCATCCAATTATAAATTACTATCTAAGTTAAAATTATTGATTTTTACATTTATTATTTTAAAAGTTATAAAATATTTTTAACTAATTAACATTTCATCAATAATAGTTTCAAAATTACTTTAGTGGGTGGTAAATACTTAGCGAATCAGTCACGACGCCTTATATAAGAGCATCTTAAGCATCATTATTTAATTGAGTTCTTAAGTAAAGCAGCATTACTTAACTTTAGTTCATCATTGGAGTGTATGAGATGACATTCTTATACAAGAATCATTGCATGTATAACAAGCAATGCTGCTTAACAATAAAAAATCAATTTTCTAAGCTTAGAATAACATTAGAAAGAGGAGAGAAATTAACAACATGAAAAAAAAATGAGGGAAGCAAGAGAGACACAAATAAAAAAATCTATATTTGAAAATAAATCACCACAAACCCAACACCCATAAACTTAGACCAGAAAAACCAACATCCAAAAATTCATTACGGGCTTCGATGTCAACAAATTAACAATAGAGGAAATAATGTCACGAAGAAAGTGAAAGAAAAAAAAAGGAATGGTGAGTGTAATGACCCTCTGTCGCTACAGTACTACATATAAAGAAAAAAAAAGGAATGGTGAGTGTAATGACCTTCTGTCGCTACAGTACTACATATAACCCCATCTATAACTAAGATATTCAATAATAAATGTCAAATACTATTATGATACAATACATGTTATAAAATATATACATCTACGGTATGAATTTAATATAATATACAAGCCAAAATATACAAAACCACGGAAGAGAGAGACAAAAAGAACTCCCTACAGCTGGTCCATTTTACAACATGTACAAAAGAAATCAAAAGGTCTTCCCAAAAAGGGCCTTCTATTCTCTCACTAAGTCTTCCATCATCAATTGTGGGAAGTCGGGTCTGCTGAAGCTTCACCCTCTACTCCCATGCCAAATGACATGATCATCACAATCACAGCAACACACATAACCACAACTAGCAACAACAGTAACCATAACAAAACAAAACAAAACAAAACAACAAGGCAATGGTAAGCTTACGAAACAAAAACCAACACACAATATACAATTCATACCATCAACATGCCAATGTGGAATCCAAATCATCAATGAAATAGGTTTACATACATCACAACACCACACACCATGTTTTCAACCCCTACATGTCAATTCATAACTAACATGACTCTCGATAGATTTTTACATTTCGGGCGATCAGCTAGGTCTTACACCTTACCATGGCCTTCTAAACACTATTCAAGGATTGTCAAAACTCTGATCTAGGCATAAGCTTAGTGGTTTGTCAGGATAAGTGAATGTGGGTGGTGGTTTTCCCCGACATAAGGCCTACATTGCCTTAGCTCCCTGCGGGATTACCCATCCGCTCATCCCCTAGGCCATCTTTTCGACCCCATATCTTATCCAGACACTAGGTTAGAGGCTCGTTTGAGCCGCAGCTCCTGTTAACCATCCAATTTCCATGCCTACCCGCACGCGGCATGAGGCCCACACAACCTCAGCCAACAACATATGCATGCAATGCATGAGTCACTACAACAATCAATTCAACCACAACAACCATCATATTCATACACACACACACACACACATACATATATGTATATATATCAACACAACACTACGTGGCCTACTCAGCATCACTTGTGGTCCCACAATCACTACCAACTCCATGTAGGCCCAATCTAGCCTTTTACATGGTCAATAGATAAGGTTCTATCCAAGCAGCACATACCTCGAGAAACATCTTACACGTCTTAGGTGAGGTCCTCTCTAAGCAACCAACACCCTGTGTAAGATATCTTACCATCACAACATACCATAACTAATGAAGGTTCTACCTGAGCAACCTTCCACTTAACTACCAATTTCTGGCAAATCCACACACAACACAATAGGAACACAGGTTTGCTTAGCAACCCTTACGCTCGCTCAGCGAGTACCTTCCTTATAGAAAGCACACTTTCCCTCTCGAAGGTTCTCGCTCAGTGAGTATAAGTCTCACTCAGCGAACTCAACTCCAGATATGACCCCCTTTTGTACCCAGGGTTCTCGCTCAACGACAACATGGTTCGCTCAACAAATCCAAACTTTCCTCTCACCCTTCGCTTAGCGAACATGAGTGTCGCTCAGCGAGTAGCCAAGTCTCAGGCATTATTCCTCGCTTAGTGAACATATTTTTCGCTTAACGAGATACCCACAAATCTCCAGGGCTCCAATTCGCTTAGTGAGGACATGTCTCGCTTAGTGAACCACTTCAACACACTCTGTAACACTCATCCTTGGCTCAGTGAACCACATTATGGAAAATTTCTAGAATTCTGATGATCACTCACTCAGCGAAGTTATTTTCGCTCAGCAAATCTCCCCTTTTCTTCACTTATTCATCCCACCTCAAGAACACTCACTTAGCGACAATGGTGGTTGCTCAGCGAACCTTCAACCCGACAACTTCATCTCAGCTCTAAGGCACTTTCGCTCAGCGAGGCCTTGAGTCACTTAGCAACTTTCTTCGAGCATACCCCAAAATCTCACCTTTTCATTCATCCTTACTTTAATCCAGTTCAAATGAGATTCAATAGATTCATACCACATTAAGAATCAATATATTTAGCAAAATTTTGCAAACAAAACCACATATAGCAACAAATAATCCAAATTCAAGCAAAAACCCATTTTGACAACAAGTTTCACAAAATCTCAAACCAAATCAATTTTCAGCACAAACCAATGTGAAAATCACAATGCATAACAATCAACCAATCAACCTACAGCTCAAGTAAGCTTCCTTACCTTTAAAAGTTCCCAGATTTGAATTTAGGTTCCTTGAGAATCTGGTGTCTTAAGCTAGAATCTTCCTAAAATCGATCCTCCTTTCACCAAGAGCACTTAGCAGCTTGGAATCCTCTTGACTACCCTTAGAACTTGAGATTTTCTAGAGAGAGATAAGAGAAATGAAGAGAAGAGAGAGAATGGGAATGGGAGAAATGAGAGAAATCCCCCTTTTCTTCCTTTTATACCTTGACCTCCCAGAGCTCTCACACGGACTTTGGCCTATCTGAGGATCATGCCTCACCAAACCACTCCCTTAACCCATAACTGGTCTAACTCAACTGTTTTTCCCTCAACAACCCAAAATCATACTCACGACATACCCAATTTGACTCAAGCACATATCTTAACTTCCTAAATTCAAACCAGCATTTCAAACAAACAACACACAACCATCATCACATATAACAAACCATACATAACAACAATTCATTTAGTTCTTTTAATTACCAAGATTACATATCTAATTTTTACTTTTTAATTATCATAACACTGAATCATCCATTATGAAAATAGGGTGTTACAGTGAGGAAGAGAGCGACTTTGCTTCGTGGGGAAGGCGGGTAAAGATGCTATATGATAGGTTGAATTTGCTTGGAGAAAAATTGTGTGGATAAATAAATCAAATAAAAAATTTGTACCTTTGGAAATAGAAAAAAAAATGTATTAAGAATTCAAGTTAAATTTTACGATTAGAGCAAAATCTACTAGATATTTTTATATGTTATGTGGTAACATAAAAACCCCTAAAGAGTTAAGATGCATTATAAATGTTTTAAGTGACAATGAAAGCCATTGAAGTGGGATGCATCCACATGTCCTCTTTGGTCATTTCCGTCGACGCACTCAAATTAGTACAACACCTCCGTCACCTTAACAATCTCAAATTAAAAAAACGTTGCAAAGAGAGCCAAAAAACAAAAAACAAAATAAAAAGCCAAATAATAATAAGAAAACCCCAAACCAGAACGAAGAGAGAGAACCAAATCTCTCTCTCTCTCTCCGATCAGATCGGGCACCCTCTGTCTGAAACCCAACACACCGCACAGAATTTCGATTCCTTCCTTGTTCTCAAAGTTTTCAATTCTCAATTTCTTAAAAACTTTCCCCATTTCCATCTATTTGATTTTTTTTGCACTGTTTTCGTTCCCAATTGCCGCGATCTGGGAAATTCCTTGTGATGTTAGGGTTTGGGGTCGTTTGATTCGGATTCATTGCGATGGTGATGGTGATTTGCGCATTGAGATTTTGAATTTGTAGGTATTTTTTCGTTCTAGATCGTTCGTGGTTCTGTAATGGCGTCGGCTCAGGTGCTGCCAAACTCCGCCGCTTCGTCGCGGAAGCAAGAGCATCTTGAAGCTGGCAAGCGCCGGGTATGGATTTGATTTGATTTATCGTTTCGTTTTGTTCTGATTATCAAATTGTTGTAGATTGGGAAATGTGTTATTGATTTGCCTAATGCTGTGTTTCTGTTGTTATAATGTTGTGCATTTGTGCATGTGAGGGTAATGTGGGTTGTTTGGTTTGGAATAGAGTTTAATTTTGTGGTTGGACTTGGGTGGGATTTATTTATTTATTTATTTTTGCTCATCATGAACATTTTGTAGCTCTTGGATTGTTTTGCTGATTGTGTTTGGGATGGTAAATGGAAGGAAATAGTGAAAACGATTGGAGGGAAGCTGAGAGGGAGAGGAATGTGCGATCTTCAATTACGCATTGTATGTCAGTCTTTTATGACAGTTGAAGGGCAGGGATTAATTGGGGGGGGGGGGGGTGCTGTCTCTGAGTATATGCAAGAGGGAAGTCTATTCGACTGTTGGAAGGAGCTAGGCCATCTAGTTGCTACTTGCATGAGGATCCATTTATTGGGGTTACATGCTTATGATTTTCTTTAGGCTGCTACAAGGTTTTAAATTGCTGTCGCGGTTTTGTTGCATTTCTTGATATTGTGGGAAATTGCGGCCACAATTGCGGTGCGGACACCCCAAAAACCTTGACATTGCAGCCAAAATTGTGGTTGCAGACCATTTTTTAAAACCTTGGGTGCTACCTTTCGTTTTGGGGATAATAAGGGGAGAAATTTCAGAAGAGTAAACTTTTAGGGATTTAGTTGTATCACTTGTGTTTGGTTGATGAGTAAAAGAAAAATCTTGGAGAGTAACTTTTTCCCCCTTTTAGGGATTTAGTTATCTTTTTTGTACGTTCATTCATCCATTATTGTTTTCATCTCAGCCACACTTATGCCTTTGCTTGCCTTTGTTTAGCACTTGACTACCTAATATTTAATAGCTGGTCTCAGTAGCCTTGTCTGTTCGTTTACCCATCATATTGTTTGGCATCACATCTTGGGTTTGATTGCATCATGCAACCAGTGAAGCCGTTCACTGAATAGTAATATTGTATTATTGTAATTGTAATACCGATCATTGTTCCTAGTTCCCTTGAAAAAGAGGCTTTTCATCTGTTTGAAGATCTTTTATAGTCTATCCTACTAGAATCAAGCATAGAATCCTATGCGTAGGAACATACTAAACCCATAATGAAAACATGTTCTTTAAAATAAGATTCAGTAACACCTGAATAATTCAAGCATATAATAAATTTACTATGCCCATTTGGTGAGTGATAATTTTAAAAAAATATACCATGGAAAATAATAAACTAATTAATTAATGTATCATACAACCAGGCAAGCCATTTACTGAATAGTACTGTTGTATATTGATCATTGTTCCCTTGAAAAATGGCTTTTCATCCAGAGTAGTCAATTGTGCACTATAGCGCTGCTATAGTGGCATTGCGGAGGGGCTGCTCCATGGAACCCTGTTGCTTCGCGGTTTGATGTCGTGCCTGGAGTGGTGTGAATAGTGGCTGCTATTGCGGCTGTTTGTGGCCATAACGACTCGGAGATAAAATTCCTTTTTTTGGCCCCTCAAATGACAATGTTTGTTGCTGTATAAGGGGGACAATCTTGGGATTTCACCCCATTTTATTTCATCTTACCCTATTTCCCCACTCTCAGTCCATTTGAAAGCTAAATGACACTAGTCTCTTTTCTCTTCAACGCAAACCATCTGACCTAGAGGCTAGAGCTCCTAGCCGTGTTTTTACCAACCCATGGCACTCGGAGTTTCCGGCCAACCCATGGCACTTCAGTGGAGTTTCTGACCAACCCATGGTACTCCAATGGAGTTTCTGGCCAGCTCACCCACTGTGGAACTCTGGACCATCATTCTCTGGTCACTCTCTGTTCACATCCTTTCTCTGTTCTGTTCATGTCAAAGAAGGGTCTATGTTTTGTTTTACATTCTTTCTTTCACTGTTGTGTTTAGATTGGTAACCTTATGTAAATTATGTTGCCCTTTGTTGCTGTATTTTCTTCTTTTTCTTTTATATTACTTAACTCTTACTGTTATTAACTTCTATGTTTGTATTAAATTATGACTTTTAATTATTAATTATGAATATGCCTTTATTTATGGGTATTTTTTTTTTAAATTTTTGAGCATTTATATATATGTAATAAAATTATTTAATTTATATCTGGAAATTTCATTAAAGTGGTCCCACTCTTCGCTATCCACTATAGCGGTTTTGGGGTTGATAACTATGTTTTCATCTGTTTAAAGAATATTTTCCTTTTAATTGGGTGCTAAATGCCTGAAGGTTTTTTTTTTTTTTAAATCTTGGACTTTATATGTTTTGTAACTGTAACATGTATATATTATTGAACCTCACCCTGATTTAGTTTATCAATTCTAGTCCCTTTCTGTAGTTATTGCTGGAGTGATTCAGGTGTTCATTAGGTTTAGAATATATGTCCTTTCGGAATGTTATTGAAAGGGGAGGAGGTGTCATAATGTCATTAATTAGACCCAAAGTTTCTTGATGTTTTAAATCTCGTGGTTATAAAAATGTTCATTACTTCTCTTAATCTCATAGAATTCTTAGTTACTTACATCGAGAGATTAAGGACTCTCTTTGAATAAAAAATGGCTTTTTTTTATAGTTAGAGGCTCTATATTGGTGTCACTGTCACTGATAGTTCTGCATGATCCACCCTTTCTGTCAAGAACCAACTATCTCTAAAGGTTAACTTGTTGGGTGAAGACATGTGAATGTGCTTTTTTATATTTGACACACCCCCTTGAGCAATAACCCTTTGGGCTTGAAGTGTGGGCAATTCATAGGCCAACCCTAATGTTGAAATTTAACTTTTAATTAAATGAATCAGGTTGGGCTAACAAGGATCAAACTGTAGACTGCATGGTCATAGAGGCTTTGATACCATGTCAAGAACTATACCAAAAGCCTAAACTCAATGTGAAGGCACACTTGAATGGTTTTATATCTAATAGATTCCTTATCTTTTCTATGTAATTTCACTACTTATTGATATTGCATTATTAATTTATTTTGCATTATATCAAAATTATTTTGTGTTGTGCTACTTTGTAGCTTGTACTACTTTCAAAACATATTCTCTTTTTTTGCCTTTTTTCTGTCAATCTCAAATATTTTTTTTTTTTGGGTATTGCAGCTGGAGGAGTTTCGTAAAAAGAAAGCTGCAGAGCGGGCCAAGAAGGCTGCATCCTCTAGCCAAGTTCATAATTCTGATGCTAGCTTGAATAAAAAACAATCTTCTGAAGTTGAAAATGTACGTGTCAACGAGTCAGATGGAGTTACCACGTCTGATGGTGTTGGAGGAGCTGTTACTGCCACATCAACTTCAGGGAGGAGTAATGACAAGACCCTGAATTTGTTTAGTCAAACTAGTAATCAAGGGTCTTTGGCTGGTAAAACTTTTCTTGCAAGGAATGATCTTAATACATCATCTACAAGTTTGGTGGAGGCACATTCCAATATTGATGAAGGTAAGAGATATAATGCTTCTTATGTTACTGCATCTGCAGATTTTAGTCAAAACAATGAGACAAATAAGGTGAATGATATATATGGAATTCATGCTGTTGGTGTTGATGAAATTCCATATGGGACAACAAACCACCAAAGCGTTCCTCTACGCTCGCAAGGAAGTGAAGAGTTTGATAGTAGTGCTAGTCAATCTAGTCTTCACGGGATAAACGACAACCAGTCAAACAAGAGTAACAATTCTGTGAAGGATTATGCAGTTACTGATAATGTCTCTTCATATTTTCCTTCAAAAATCATACCTCAGAGCTCTGTTGATACTCTACTGCTAATCAAGCCAACAAATTCTAGCACTTTAGATAGTGGCTACTCACATAGTTCACTTTCTGGAGGTAACGATTTATTTTTTTTCCTTTGCTTTTATAGTTTCAAATTTTTGCTATTTGTTTCTTGTTTGACCATTTTCATACAACCTGACAATCACAGAGTGCTCTTTGCTGATAAAGTTGTGCATATGTTGCATTGCAGGTTTCAGTGATTCTTTCAGTTCCAAGTTTAGAGAGACAGTTGCTAGCCCTGATAATAATCTGCCTAGTCTTCATGGTGCAACTATGCCAAAATATGATAACACAAGTTATGAAGCAAGAAATTCCTCTAATCATACACCAATACATTCATTGTCAACAGAATCTAGTTCTAGGAGGTCACGTCCATCTTTTCTTGATTCTCTAAATGTCACCAGACCTTCTTTGGGGTCTCCATTTCATCAATCCGAGCAAGATTCCTCTATGTCCAATCATTTAGAATCAAGCAGCTATGATATATCAGAATCTACTTATTTCCGTAAGCCATCTGAAGAGACTAAAACTGTACCACTTTTCCCAAAATTTACAACTGCAAATGTTCATGGTCCACTTGAACACTTGACAACCGCTTCAGTTGTTGATAATGACAATCAAGGTGCACTAATGATAAGTGCTAAGGAAAATGGCATGGAGAAGAAGCATGATTATTACTCACCTTCACAAAATGAAGACTTTTCTGCTTTAGAACAGGTGATTTCTGCTAGTTATGGTCATGACATTACTTTCTTGATACCTGTTATATGATGTTATAGTGCTTTACTTTGCGTATGTGTTTTTGATGAATTAGTAGTATAAAAAAAATGAATTGTTTCTGAATTTCTGATGGTTGAGTTTTGTGCTTGATTATTAGCTACGGTAATGTTTGTAGCTGTAAGAGCATTTGGAAGCTGGGGATATCTATGATATGCCAAATATGAGCTAAAATGTATCAAATTTTTAATTGGAGATGGGGAAATTTTTTGATGATTTTGTGCTTAAGTTGTGCAGGTAATGTCAATAGGAATGTGGATATAAATTGTTCATCATAGTGGTTCATCCATTCTAGCAGCAGAATATTAGTAATTAGTATATGTCATTCATGGGAACTAAGATGCAAGTTAGTTTCATTAATGGATTGGAGGTAGTTAATTATTAGCAGTATATGTGATAGAAAATAAGTTGTTCTGTAATATCTAATCTATTAGAAAACAGTTCTGTATCAGAAAATGCAGGATGACAGTTATGTGTAGAAAATAACTGCTTTGGAGAACAATTTTGTTTTAGAAACTGCAGGATGACAGGTAAGTGTTGTAGAAAATAACTGTTGGTAGTTATGTATTGGGAGTATATATCTGATAGTAGGTTGTGTAATTAGACAGTGTGAAGTTATTTGCAGTTTGTGGACAGAGAATACTCTCTGTAGGAGACTTTTGTCTCTGGGACAGCAAGTATTGCTGTCTTGTGTGTGATAGGAGACTTTGGTCTTTGGGACAGCAAGTGTATTGCTGTCTTGTGTGTGATTTCAGTGTTCAATATTATATTTTATTACTTTATCAATTGGTGTTCTATCAGTCATGCACAAGGGATGTAACCTCACTATTTGGGGGTGGAAGGAGGGTGTTCTTCTTTAATATGTCAATTATGAATTGATGGGTTGATTCTTTCTCTGGCTTGTGGGAGTAAAAGCATTTTATTTATGAGTGGTGAACTTACAACAAAGAAAATGCTACACATTGGTTGTATAAACAGTAATAGAAACTGTATATATTTGTTCCTTTATTTTGTACTTTTTCAGTCTATCCTTTCTTCGCTGGGAAAACTTTTGTAGTCATACACTATGCTTTGACTATTTGTTTGCTGGGCAGCTCTTTTGTGTGCCTCTCAACTTGCAAAAGTTTGTAATTCTTATATGTTAAAAAATGAAATTGTAATTTTTAAGTTGGTATTGAAATTTTTGTTATGAGTATGCACTCATATGTTATACGCATCTTAGTTTTTCCAAGCCTTTATTATATGTGAAAAATAAATGTTATATTGGTTTATATTTTTGTCCTCTTTTTTGTTCTGCAGCATATTGAAGATCTAACAAAAGAAAAGTTTTCTTTGCAACGCGCTCTTGAGGCTTCTCGAGCGTTAGCAGAGTCACTAGCTACTGAAAATTCAACTCTGACTGATAATTATAATCAACAGGTTTGCTTATGGATTACAGTATATCACTTTGGAGAATATTCAACTTTGACACTGTTGCATTTTTTAATTTTTATCACATTGTTTTGATATCTATTTTCCTTTTAAAACCTATGCCATTGGTAGTGACAACTTAATTAGTTATTATAATTATAATTATAAAACAGGCTTTGGTGTTACAGAACATAATATGTTTATCCATTGAGCATATTATGATATTTCATGTTGAGCTATTTAATAATTAATTATGAAGAACAATTGGTTTCCAATTATAGGAGCAGTCATTGTTATGACTTGGGCCTGTTTGGATATACTTCTCTATAAGCAATTATAGAAGAAAATAAGCAGGAAAACTGAAATAAACTTCTCCAAAAGTTAAAATTAGCTTATGCATAAGGCTTTTGGGTTACTTGTATTTTACTCCTTTGATATGAGATCAAACATTTGAACATATTTGTTCTGTGTGATTGTGGGTGTATAAAGAAATAGTGTAAATGTCTTGCAAGGCTGGTGTAGTTTTTCTTAGTTGTGGGTTAGTTTGTTACTAACTGTGTTAGTACTTTGATCTTTGTTATCTTGGCATTGCTTAAATCCTGATTTTGAATTTAAATTGGTGCTTCATGTTACTTTAGTGGTAAAATAGTTGTCTGTAAGGATATGAAGCAGTCACAATTTTTTGTTTTCATGTTTATATAGAGAAGTGTCATCAACCAATTAAAATCAGACATGGAGAAGTTACAAGAAGATATCAAAGCTCAACTGGTTTGTATCAACACTACCTAATCCCTATGTAATTGTACAATTATTTTTGGCTGTGCTGGTATTTCATTTTATACTCATGCATAGTCTAGCTTTTAAGTTCATTTGCACACTTGCTTCCACTTATATTTCTAAATCATATATTGAAAATATTTATGTAAATTTAATTATTATTACAATTTTGTAAAGTTTTTATAAATTAAAAATTAAAAAAATATTATATCTATTAATAAGCTGGCTCACAATCTTTTGAGCTGAATATTAGGTGGTTTAAGCTCGACTCAAATAATATACTAAGCCTCATATAAAACTTGGTGCAGAGATACTCAAGCATTGAATTTAGCAATGCCTACAGAGCTTGTTAAATTGAGCTTCTTATCGAGCTCATCATGATTCCTGTCCCATGTCTCTAGTAAATAGAAAGTTTTATGGTCGGATTAATTGGATGGCTCTTTGTACCATTTTGTCTGGAATATTTATAATATATTTTGGTATACAAATAACTGTTTTCACTCTTTTAAAGCCCATTCATTTCAATTGATATCCTTGGTTTCTTGAAATGGTGCACCACGCAGAGGATTATTTGGCTCACCAAACTTTCTAAGAAAGGTGCTAAAACAACAAAAGTTGTTCATGATCATCAAGTACCTTTTATACGATCTTTCCGTGAGTCAATGAGAGTTGCCTTCCATAGTCTTTTTTCTTGCATAAAAGTATCTGTGATTATGTTAATTTAACTTGCCTATGTCAGTATGTCTCTAATCTTTTGTGTTGTTCCATTATCTGGAAAATATTGATATTGGGTTCCCATTTGCATTTTACAAACCTACCCAAATGGCCATCAATGATTTTGCTCAGTGTGTTGTTTTTCCCAACATCTAAGATTGTCATGGTCCTGTTTTGGAGCTAGAGTTTTTAGTGCATTAAGCTCTGTGTGGTAAAAGTTAAACTTTCTACCACATTGATTGTTGATTCTCTTTGGTTGAAAATAGACTGGTTTCATGTCAACAGGTTGAGCTTCAGTCTATCAAGAACGAATATACAAATGCACAACTAGAATGTAATGCAGCTGATGAGCGTGCCAAGTTGTTGGCATCTGAAGTTATTGGTTTAGAGGAGAAGGTACTGAATTTTCTTGGTATGTTTTGCCATTTGTACTTTGGAGGATTAAATATACTCTTTCCAATCTTTTATCTGAAATCAAGTTATTAACTGAAACTTATTTTGAAAATTTTTCGTCTTCATCATGTTGAGGCATTTTCTGACATTTAATTAACTACTCTACAAACATCTGAAATTAATTGACAACTAAAATGTTATTCAAAACAGATGGAAATGACAAATTAAGAAATAGGATTTTATTAATATTTTCTAATGATTTGCTGAAGGAATTATCATGAAATGAATTGAACTAATGAAATAGATAAGTTAACTATTTTGACTGTTTCGTGATGCTTCAATCTTCAGATGTAATACATAATACATTATTGTCAAAATTGTGTGTTAACACATAGAATCATACGTTTATGTGGCTGGAATGATCCTCCTGATTAAAACCTTGTTCTTGTTGGGATCACGTCCCAACATGTAAAATCTGTAGAATTGAGAGGTCCCAACTATCCTAGGAACCAGTTGAAGATAGCATGGGAAGTTGCACAATCCCCAAAAGAGCCAAACTGACCTGAAATTGACCTTCCAATCACTTGCAACACACCGACACCACAACTTAATAGTTTAGTGAGAATCTTTGTTGTGGAAGTGATTTGGTGCACCTTCTTGGTTCTGCACATTGGGGGATTCTGCTCTAGCAATTGGGTGTTTGGGCTCTTGCCCATGCATGATACATCCGTACCATAATTATCAATTACATGCTATTGTGCTATAGCATTGGGGTGTTGTGTTGCGCCTCTGGCCTCTGTATTTTTCAGATCATAGTGTTTTCCATTTGCTTCCATTGTGGCATGAGTGCTAGAAAGGGCATCCATTTGCAGAAGTTGTGGTCTCAATTTATAAATTATAACAGTGGTTAAAAATCCTTTTTGTCCCCACCTGCCGCGTCATTCAATATGTGTTTTGTGGGCAATCAACCAATCACACGATTTTGTCCCCCTTTCATTCTGTCAAAGGATTAAATACCCTAGTTTCATGTGCCGAAGCTGGAAATGTATCTCTGCCCTTTGTTTGGATGAAACCCCTTTGACCCACTGCTATCCACCATAGTCTCCAGCCAAGCCAGACACATTCCGGCCCCATCCCTGTTTTACCAACCAGCCCCTGCTCTGTTCCTGCTGCTTCTGAGTTGTCTGTGCAGTCTGCTCTGTTCTTTGCCCTTTCTTTGTTGTTTTTGGCTTTTTTTTTTTAAGATTATTTTTTTTATTGTTAATGATGAATATATTTTTAATTTTAAGTAAATTCTTTAAATTTAAAATTCTATATGTGTAATATATATATATATATATAAACTTTAAAAGTTATATCATACAATAATTTTAAAGATTATTTTAGTGTTTTACTCTCATCTGTTCTGCCTATGTGTATTACTTTCGTATGTATGTATGTATTATGCTTTGGATATAATTTTATATTAGAGGTTGGATCTTGTGTTGTGTGTTATGAACTCATGCTCCATGTGTCAACCCTTCATCTTATCCTATGTAGGATCTGAGTTTGATGATCCTATAATATATTTATAAAGACTTAAAAAGATAAAAATATAACAGCTTGGATTATTTGTAGCAGATATCAGAGAAAAAATTGATTTTGTAATGTGGAGTAAATTTAAATGTAACAATTTACCAATTACCAATATATGAATGTTAGAGAATAGAGATGTAAAACCATTTATGAGCCTCCACCGAAAAAGTGAAAGCTTTTAGGAGAATTGGGATTTGATTTATTAATAAAGTCTCTAATGGAGTGGTAACCCCATTTTTTTTTTTATAATTTATAATTAAATTAAATTTCAATACAATAAAGTGGACCAGTGCAATGTCCATGCTTCAAGCCCTAAAAGGTTGACTTGTTTAAAAAAATATTTCCGCATCCATGTTTTTACATGTAGTACAGATTGATTATGTGATGTCTACCCACCTAAACACAGGGACACAAATGTCAGTATTCCAATCTGAGCTCATTTAGGTAGATTTTTGCATATAGGTTTAGGAAATATATTAGATTATAGCTTTAATTTGTTGTTGTGTTCCAACAAACATTTCAGGCACTCAGACTAAGATCCAGTGAGCTAAAGCTTGAGAAGCAGTTGGAAAATGCACAAGCAGAAATTTCTTCATACAGGTATTTTTGAGGTTTCAAATATGCGACAAATGAACTATGGATGGCAAGATTGTGATTTGTTGAATATTCAACCATGATTTCTGCCTGAAAAGATGGCATTTATTTGAAGGGTATCTATGTTCAAGTCTGGCCTTCAATCTAATCTTGCAGGTGGACTTACAATTTAAAAACTTATTGTGTTAATGTAATTTTTTTACTTGAATGATATTGTGGTTGTTAATATCTAAATTTGATGATAAGTTGTCTTATCTCAGAATATTTGAAATCGTTGGACTGAGTTCAAAGCATAGAATTAGGGAAAAGAATGAAATAAATTTGAAAATAGGTCATTGGTGCAGAGTTGAAGAGGTGCTATGATGTTTGAGCCAAAAAATGTGAAGAAGAAAAAACAAGCAATGCCATCCCTTATCCTTCATTTTCTGCCGAAGCCTCTAAGAAACCTCTTCATACACTACTTTTCATGCATGTTTGGGTAATTGGTGTAGAGTTACTTGAGTGGAATTTATTTTGGAAGAACCGAAGAACTGATTTTGAAAATAATTACTCCTACTTTTGTTTTTCCTCCCATGCATTTGTTTCTTGTATGAAGATTTCTTTTCTTTGAAGTTCTTGCCTGCTTTCTTTCACTAATAAAGTATTAAAATTTCTTGTTGTATGGAGAATTTATAAAACTATTTTTGAAACAGAGTTTTATGTTTGGGAATGTTCACCCACATGTAATTTTTGGTGATTGGGACAGCAACACTTAAAATTACCTTTCACTTTTAAGTTTTTTGTTTTTGACAGAATGACCCTGATCCAATGTTGGGTTGGCAGCCAGACATGTCAGCTTGTATTCTATACTATAATTACTTTTTCTGAACCTTCACAATTACTTTGGGATTGATATCCAAACAATCTGGTTAAAAATGCTGCACTTTTTTTTGTAATTTTTTTAAATTTAAATATAATTTACCTCGTTCTGATGGAATTTAATTTGATGTCGGCTCTTCATTTCCTTCCTTTGCTGATTCTTGGGCATTTTAAAATATTTCCTTTATTTCATTCTGGGCCAGATCAAAATAACTGTTCATAATAAATATTGCAGAAAGAAAATGTCTAGCCTAGACAAAGACCGCCATGATTTGCAGTCAACCATTGATGCTCTTCAAGAGGGTAATCAGACTTTAACTGTATTTTCTTTCTGCTTTTTGATTCACATAGATTTTAATATTTCATTCAAATTTGTAATTTTTATTTATTATTGGCCTGCCAATTAGCCGATGTGTATTGGTGGCGGTAAGGTTGGTGCCTCTACTTATTTGAAGCTTATAAAAGTTAGAAGGGAATATTAACTAGCAGGAATAAAAAATAGAAAACAAAGTGTTTTTGGATTGTTTTCAGTCTTTCTTCTTTCCTGTTTTTTGACATCTCAAATTAATTCCTAATTTAAAATGCTTTAGTTTGTGAAATTGCTTACAGGAATAATCATATATGATGCTTCTCTCTCCCCCCTTTATATATGTGTGTGTGTGTATTGATTTTCCAAATTCCAATCATCTGAGTACTTTGTTTGCCTCTAGTCCTCAATTTTTATATTATTGCATTGTTGACGGTAATCTTATAGTGTTCTATAATGCTGCTCTTTAGTGTACTTAGAGACAAATGTTACATACATTGTTGACGGTAATCTTATAAGGTAGTGTTCTATAATGCTGGTCTTTAGTGTACGTAGAGACAAATGTTACATGTTCAGGGACACATTACTATTGTCTGGTTCACTTTGGTTATAACATTGTATTGCGTTAAAAAGCCTGTTTGTGCTTTGTTTTAACTTTGTGCCATTGTCAAGTCTGATATCTGCAACTCTCTGTATATGTACTCTTTTGTTTTCTCTAATAGTTGTTTTTGAAACAAAAATATTATTTTTTGCATGGAAATGTAAACATTTGTCTGATTTGATATTTTTAGGACTTAAATTTTGGATGGTTTTTACATTTATTGTTTCTGGTATGTGTGGAAAACTATCATTGTGCATACATAATCAATTTGATGTTTATGACTTTTTGACTGTTTCACTATTTTCTGGATATAGAGTTAAGTGGATTTCTTTGTTGGTCCTCTTTTTATTGGTGGATATTGTGTAATTAATTCATTTTGTTCTCTTTTGAATTACTTTTTCTTTTCCTTATTAAGAGGAAATATTAGAGAGATGCTAAAAAATCCTAGTTAACCATTCATTGTGACCATTAAATATGAAACAAATTTTGGCTAATATACTTTCAAAATTGCAAGCAAATTTTGTTTGAATTGAGTAAAATATTTTGCACTCAGAAATCCATGTTCTTTCTTTGCCATTGCACTGATACAGAAAAGAAGATGTTGCTTTCTAAGCTGCGAAAGGCTTCAGGAATTGGAACGTTTATTGAGAGTCAAACAAGTAAAAGGGATGTTTCTACATCTACGGAGGATTTAGGTTTGTTTGCCTCAGTTAGCGTTGTTACTTTGTCTGTTCTTGGTATTCTTCATGGTTTTTCAATTTATATATGCTGTGTATTTGCCATCAATTGAGCAAGTTTGCATACTAATCTTGCTAGTCAAGCCTGTTTTTTTATTCCATTATTCTAAGTGGGAATAAGAGAATGAAATGCTTCTATTCAGTATCCGCTAACAAAATATGCTTAAAACAGAAAAAAAGAAGAAAATGGCAAGTCTATGAATGTAATGTATCTAGCTTGGGTTCATTTTATTTTATTATAAATATATTTTTTTATATATCCTATTTGCAAGAATGTCTTATACTTGTGTATATAACCAACATCTGGTGTCAGATCTTTCCAGCATATATAAACTTGTATTCGTTCTGAAATCTTTGCAGCCAATATAAACTTGTTGGGATTTGCCCTTATTTGGTTTAGGTCACATGACAAATATAAAAGAATTTTTGAATCATATGTTGTTCTCTTCATTCAAGGATTTTGATTTAACTCATGAATCATAACTAGCAAATAATACTTGTTTAAAGTACTTGCTATTACTTCTAGTATTTTACTGGTTTAGTATCTAGTTATGTTTATATATCTATATGTAATGCAGCAAACGAAGATCCTGCTTCTAACTCTTCCAACCCAGAAATCAATGATAATGCTACTGAGACCTCTAGTTTGTCCTTAGTTCCTGAAACTAGTCACTCATCTTTTGGAGTTTCTCCTGTGAATATTCCTCATGATCAAATGAGAATGATTGAGAACATTAATGCACTTACTTCTGAGGTAGGATTTGGTCTGTTGAGAATTCAGTGTATAATATATACCCCACCTCTCGTTCATTACTATTTGGAAAATTTCTTTTGTCACCCGTCCTACTTCCATGTTTTATTAGAGTTGTCTGAAATTGTTGTCAAACAATCCCACATATTCACCTGTCTACCTTTATTATGTGTAGCTGGCATTGGAGAAAGAAGAATTGATAAAAGCCTTGGCATCTGAATCATCTGAGTGTTCCAAGATGAAGGTAATTCAATTAGAATGCATTATATGAATCAGGGAGCATTTGTTTTCTTATTTTCTACTATATAGTTTTAGACAAAACTTGCTGTTGTTTATACCACCGTAGATAGAGCACTTTTGTAAAAAGAAAATTGCAGTGCTCTTACATGTATTTTTGCTGTGATGTAAAATTTTTGCCTTTTTGAGAATTTTTCTTTGAAAAAGTTTTCTAAAAAAGGTGCTATTAGAAAGAAACAATATTGTCAAAAATATTAGAGCTTGTTTGGCCTTATTGTTAAATCAGCAAGACCTACATTTTAGTTAAAAAGAATACTATGATGATAGGCTTCAGAATGGATGTTATTACTAAATCCAGAACATTCATATATATATATATGTATGTATATATATATAGATAGAGGGAGAGAGAGAGATGTATATATATATAGATAGAGGGAGAGAGAGAGAGGGAGAGACCCTTATACCTGGGCTAATAATAAATGGGTGCGATGCGACTTCCTAAATACTATTATTTCCAACATTTCTTAATGCTAAAATATGTTTAGTCCCTGTATATGGCTTCATTTAATTTTGGTCTTTCAATTTTTTTTTTAGAGAGGGAGAGACCCTTAATAGACTAAATGGATATTATTACCTGGGCTAATAATAAATGGGTGCAATGCAACTTCCTAAATACTATTATTTCCAACATTTCTTAATGGCTAAAATATGTTTTTAGTCCCTGTATATGGCTTCATTTAATTTTGGTCTTTCAATTTTTTTTTTTGTTGGTTTTCGTCCTTGCAAATTTTAAATTTTTTTAAAATAATCCTTGTCAGTTGTTATTTCTTAACTACTTGGCATGCATCTAACCTTACCATGTCACTTCACAATAGTTGTTAATGTGGTATAACCCAATGGTGACACGTCAATATTAAGTGGTTATAGGAACCATTTTGAAAAACTTAAAAATTTGTGAGAATCAAAACCAATAGATTCTTTTTCAATGAACTAAATATTTAAGGCTTTCTTAATTTTGTTGTTTCGTAATTTATTTCTTTTGCCTTTTGGTTACATCCTTTTTTTTCCAATTAAGGTTAGTAGCCTTGTTATCAGTGGGCTTGGGTTTGTACATATCTTTCTAAACTTGATATAATTGTTTGTATGAATTACATGTTTGTGTTCTGTATTTTACACCCCATATCTATCACATCCAAGTGCTTGAGTCTCTAGGATCTTTTCTTTCTCTTGTGTATCTAAAATCGTTTAAATTGTTGGCAAAAATGTATTGCCAATAAATATGTGGGTGGGCATGCAGCCTCTCAAAATTTGAAGTTAAATTTTAGAAGATTTTCTTGCTTAAGTTTGTCACATTCTGGTCTGTTTTGGCATTATGGTTGTATCTTAGTTTAACCATGTAATATATGCTGTTTCTTTTCCTGATTGAAGGAAATAAACAAGGAGTTGTCCCGAAAACTTGAGGTCCAGACCCAAAGATTAGAGCTTTTGACTGCTCAAACCATGGTCAATGAAAATATTTCTGCAAAACAACCAGACTCTCGTGCTATGTATGAGAGCATCCAATATGCAGATGAGGGTGATGAGGTAACCTGTGTTCAGTTTACTTTTGTTTGGTTTATGTGAACCTGTTGTTGTCTGCATGTCTAATGCACATCATTTATACATCCTCATTTTTTTCTGAAGACTTAATGAATCCCAGCCTTTTACTTTGTAATTGAAAGCTTCACTACTTGTGAGGAGTGCGACCGTGCAAGTATCTAGATAAACATTAGAGACCAGGGCTAGATTGTTAGGGTGGAAGTAGTTGGTCTATGCTGAAAAACTATTTAGTAGTAATGGTTATTAAGATTATAAGGATTAGAAAACTTGATATTAAAAAATAGGGAATTGATATCTCTGTTCTCGTACTAGGTTGTGGAAAGGGTGTTGGGATGGATTATGAAGCTCTTTCCTGGTGGACCTTCAAGACGGAGAACCAGCAAACTTCTTTGATTGGATTTACAGTGGACTTGTATTTGTTGTCACCAAAGTCTTACACAGCTGTTGGGATGGGTCATGAAGCTGTTTCCCCCAGTATGTCACCAAGGTAAAGAATCAGCACATTTCAACCCCAGACCCACGAGTAACGTATCAACAAAGTCTACTGAGTTGCTTTTTGTTCTTGTAACCTCCTCTCAACACAGTGGAGGTCGTGATCTGTAAATTTTGAGTGAATTATACAACAAAATCTTGAAAAGAAATGAATCTATTCTGAGCTGCTGCTTATTGGTCGGTGACTCCGGCTGCAATTATTTTGGAAGATGACAATAACATATGTTCTGAGGTTTTATCTCTTCGATTGAATTCCAAATTTTGTGGGTTATTAGTTGGCTATGAAAGAGACTGTACCTAGAAGCCTAGTGGGAGAGACGAAACCTATTGTTTCAGAAAAACATGGGATTTGGGAACATTTGTTGAATGTATATGCTAGGTAGAAGTGCAAAAGATGATATATTGATATATAATTGGAGTATGTATTTTTCAGCGCTTCACATCACTTATGAACATTATATTTCCTTAGTATCTATGGTATATAAATATAAATTTTATAAATTTGAGAACTATTAAATGAAAAGTTTGGACAAATGTCCAGCTTTTAAGAGATAATTTTTCTTACACCTATTCATGATTATACCAAATTTGAAAAGTTCTTACTATTTATTGTATAATGTATTTTTTTTGTACCCATTTTCTTATATACAATTATTTTTGTATCCCTCTTTTTATATACATTTTCTTTTGTAACATACTTATTAACATTATTATTTTATAAAATTATATAAAATAATTAGAAATGGTATTTTAAAATAAAGCTACTTTATAATTAATTTAGATAGATAATAGAAAGGTAACCAACAATGTGACATCAATATAATGTCAAAAGTATCCCATGATCAAAAGCCTCAAATTAATTTACACAATTCTACAAGGCAATTTATAACACTAGTCTTTATGCTTGTGCCGTACACGGGATTTTTTATGTTGGACATAGATTATAATAATTAGTTAAATTATAATTTATATCTAAATTATATTTTTTGTAGATATTTTTTAATTGAATTTTGCAATTAAATATTATTGATGGAAGTTAAGAAACAATTTTTTATATTCTTATAAACATCATTGAGAAAATATATATTTAAATTGATTTTTGTAATTATTTAAACTGTCTACCTTTAATTGAGTAAAATATATATTTTATTTTTTAGTTAAAAAATTACAATTCTTTAATTGAATTGTTTATATATATATATGGGTTAGGATTTGTTGACATCAGATGTTAAAGTTAGTCAAATTACACATTCAATAATTTTTTGTAGAATTTAATCAATCCAATTATTGAATTTGATATTTTTATTAATTAGATTAAGTATACAAAATTTCATATAATTTCAAAATTATTTAATAGTTCATCACATCACTTTATTTTAACGTACAATATGATATTAAAATATATGTAAATATTCAATATTAGATAACATATCTAGCAAAATCCAAATGATGTGAAATTTGATATACATGTTCATGAAGATAATATCACACAATTTAACGGTTGGATTGGTTAAATTTGCATTCTACAAAAAGTTATTGAAGATGTAATTTGACTACTTTGACACTTGGTGTCAACGGATCCTAACCCTATATATATATATATATATATATATATATATATATATATATATATATATATATACATGAGAAAAAAGATATGCATTGACAGTGTAAATTTTTTTTATACTGTCATTTAATCACAACTTACAATATTTGATAAGTTTGTTAACTTTGATAATAATCACCTTAAAAGTCATACAAAAGCTGATTTTTAATTGGTTGACAATATAAAATATTTTACACCAACCGTGTGTATCCATTAAACTCTCCCTCCCTCCCCCTTCCTCCCCCCCTTCTCTCTCCCTCTCTCTCTCTCTATATATATATATAGTGAGAGAGTTATCTTTATATAAGAGTGAGACAAGTAAATCTGGATCATATAACCATACATGGATGTTCATGATTTAAAGTTATGTGACTACTAAAACTCACATGACTTTGTATGTGTTAATCTTGACCATTCACGACAAGATTTAATGGTTAATATGCATTCCTCTCACTCTCATATAAAAATGGTCTTCTCATTTGATACATTTCCTATATATATATATACAACTTTTATTTTCTTTTAAAAATATTAAGCTGAAACAATTTCAATTAGATATATAAAAAATATTAGAGTTTAACAGATATGCATTGTCAGTGTAAAAATATATAAAAATATTTTACATTGTCAATTAACTAGAAATTAGTTTGGATGTGACCTTTAGGGTAATTATTATCAAAATCAACAAAGTTATTCATATGGTAGTTTGTGATTGGATGACAGTATAAAAAAACCTTTACATTGTGAGTGCATATACTTTTTCCTCAAAATATTATTTTATGTCATATAGGAAGTAAAAAAAATAAAATTGTTGTTCAAACTTCTTTGAATTCTTAATGGAAAATACATTTATCAATTATTTTATACATGACTATCACTCTTCATTAAATTCACTTCATCTGAACAATCCCAACAACAATGAAATTCACTTTTTCAAGTAGAGTTTCATTACAATTTAACTTCTTCAAAGTATACACATAATTTGTTTTCCATTAACTTTTCACTTTTCTCAATCTTTAAAAACATTATCCATCCGTTAAAGTTATCATTTTTTGCAAATATGAAAATGATAAAAGAACAACACATTCTAGTGATAAAGAGAAAGTAAAAATACAAATGAAGGTAAAAAAATGCATGGTATAAAATATCATAAAATATTTTTCATTAAATTAACTTTTAATGTCTCAAAGAAAAAAATCATAAATGATTATAAGAGTTGTCCTCTACTGAATCTCCCTCCCCTAGTAAACTTTGACCCACCGAATCCCAACTACCACAACGAGTGTTCTAATGGATAAACCTTGCTTGTTATTTGGCCCTGTTTTTTTGAGGGTCCATGATTCCTTCTGACTTTGTTTTGGGTGTTCAGTTTTCTTGCTACTTGGGTTTGAACAATTTATCTCAGTTGAGTTACTGCATATCTTTGTCCTTGTCTCTACTCCAAGATAATTTGACAACACTCTTCTCACCCCAAAGCCAGGATGATCAGGTTTGATGCTGTTGTTATTGTTGTTGAGGAAAGGAGTTCTCTCCCTTCTTGCAGGACTAATCAGTGGCGCAGGTGAAAAACTAGTAATGCCAACTGCCGCTTTGTGTGGAGTAGTGCCTGAGACAGGCACTGAGAGTGGATGTGTAACATTCTGCTGAGAAACCACATTAACTGTGTAGTAGGAACCAATGCAAACCTCTCTGAATGTTTGGTCAAGTCATCCACATATAGCAAATCATCAATGCTGGTCACAATGTTAAAAGCCCCCAGGTATGTTCTTCTGTTCTGCAAAAAGCCTGGCCATGTTGAAAGTACTCTTAGACAGTGAAAAGTTCAAAACACAAATTCGTATTCAAGACAAAGCCATAACTTGACAAAATATTAACTAGAGAGCATCTTACTCAGGTAGTGTACATGTATGCAAAACAAATGTGTGCCCTTAAGTTTATTTGTTGATAACCAAGGTATGGCATGTAATGGTGTAATCAATATTATTTGTTGGCCATTTATCTTAATCATATAATGACACAAGGAAGAAGAGTATATCAATGTTAGAATTTAGATTAGATCTTAGGAAGAACTTCCAGATATGACTCAGGAACTTCCATTTCAGCCAAAGCAATACAGTTGATAGCCATGGCTGCTTCTAGTATTTGCTTTGCACATTCTCGAGAGTGATTCAATTGCTTTCTTGAGTCTTCACTGAGTCTTGCAGGGGGAACACGAGGTACGGGCAGCCACCACTTCTCTTCTTGCTGTTGAATTGTTTTGCGAAAAGAGGTTGAACGATCTACATCTGGGGCTACAATTCCTTGGTCTACATACCAATACTCTGGCAGTGGAACTGTCTAAAGTTTCCTGTTATAAAAGAAAATGTACATTAAGGCCTCAATTATTCAATGATGTCTCAGCCAATTACAAGTGACACATGAAAGAACAAGATTCAATCCTCATGAGAAGCATGTTGTCAAGTTTGCGAAGAGCTGGAAGATTGATAAAAATATTTGTTCTAGGCCTTCGAGTCATTACCTGCAGAATGCATCACATTAGAAATATCATATTTCACCTTTTGAATAAAACCAGAGTTCAGCATTGAGCTTAGGATTCAATCTAATTTACCTCGAGCTTACTCCTATCAACTCTTTCTCAGTTGGTATTCATTTTTATTTTTTTTTGTTAAGATGTTTGCAAATTAGACTGTCACAATTTTGGATATGAAATTGTAGGTCATACTTACTAGAAATTTGTTTGAAAGAGTACTTGTTCTCCATCTTTCCTTTAGTTATATTTGGTTAGCCTATGTTAAAGATGTTGACGTAACCTTTTTGGATTATAACTAATTACTACAGTTGCTGTGATTTAGTTAAATGCTAAGTTTGATCATATCCATATTATAGTTCTTAATTAGTCTCAACAGAGTTCTGATGTCACTTTTCTTTCTAAAGGGTTGTTTTGATGGCATCCCTTGTTAGCAGTCATAACTTTCACTGTAAGACTTTCTTAGATTTAAGTGTTTAGCATTGGATGACAAATATTTTGGACGTAGGGCTAAGACGCAGGGCTAGGGTGGGAGACTGAGGAATGTTTCCCACCGTGGGAAAGGATATTTTTCACCCTTGGATATAACAGCTTTAAAATAGACGGTTAAGATTTTTCTTTTTCTTTTTTCTTATTTTCTCGATTTTTTCCATTTTATCCTTGACTCTAGGTACCCCCTTTCTCTATCACCCCTTTTGCTGCCGCCAGACACCGAAGCCGCCGCCGCCGCCGCCGACACCACCACCATTGCAACCATCCTCCCTTCCACGCCCTCTTCCTCCACCAAGTCGAAACCAGCAGTACAAAAAAAATTCCATCTACATTCAAACTCCTTTCTATGCCACCCCTTCTGCTGCCGCTGCCGGACACCGAAGTTGCCATCGCCGATAACACCACCACCACCACCGCAACTATATCCTCCCTTCTAAGCCTTCTTCCTCCACCAAGCTGAAACCTGCAAGACAAAAAAACCCATCCACATTTAAACCCTTTTCTCTGTCACCCCTTCCACTGCCATCGCTGACAACACCACCACCACCACCACCGCAACCATATCCTCCCTTCCAAGCCCTTTTCCTCCACCAAGCCAAAACCTGCAAGACAGAAAAAACCAGCCACGTTCAAACCCCTTTCTCTATCACCCCTTCTGCCGCTGCCGAACATCGAAGCTGCCATCACTGACGACACCACCACCACCGCAACCATCCTCCTTTCCAAGCCTTCCTCCACCAAGCCGAAACCTGCAAAACAAAAAAACCCAGCCACATTCAAACCCACTCTTTCTCGCTGCCTCAAAACCTTCCAAACGCGAGATGATGCGGGATTGCAGAGGTGCGCGTTTGCCTCATCGATGAAGACGCTCAGAAGAGGTGGGTTTGTTTGAGGTGGAGAGACGACGCCGAATTTCGTTGCCGGTGTGGTAGCGGACTAGATTTCGAAGCGCTTGCTCCACATAGGTGATGTGCACAGCGGCGATGGAGAACAGGTGGGTTTAGGGACAATTTGGGAAAAAGAAAAAAAGAGAGAAAAAAATAAATAAAAAAGAAAGAAAAATCCTAACCATTCATTTTAAAATTACTATATCTGACGGATGAAAATCCTTTCCCACGATGGGAGACATTCTTGAGTCTCCCACCTTAGCCTACACCAATATTTTGTCCATATATAGGGATTTCAAGGGGAGTTAAAATTAGAAACTACACGATCCCAAATGGGCATTTTATATCCCATGACAGACTACGTTTGTTGGACATTGTCTATCCTAGCCTTGTTTCATAAGGCCATGTTTGTGTTTATTATACTTGTGGATGATGCAACTAACTACTATTCCAGCTTTGCTCTTTCATTTCTTTATAGCTTCTTTCAACCCTTGAACATACCCTGTTTGGCCTAGTCAATTACCTTATAATGGTTAGCGTTAACGATGACTCAATTCCTTTAGTTCCCTTTTAATGCCATTGTAATTGCTCAAACAGTCAAACTAAATTTGTTGATTCTTAAAATGAGTTGTGGAGTTAGAGGATACTACTGCGGCTTGGTGCCTGTGGAAGCTGTTGGATTTGGATTCAGATTGCCTGCTGTCGAGGATTCACAGTCACACACAATCAACCCTTGGATTTATCTAACGGTCCACATTAACTCTTCAATTTCCAATTTTGAGCCAAAAGAGATGTCAACCAGCTTAGTATAAATGAAACAAACGAATCCAGCAAAGGCACATGCTCAACTTGTAGCACCACCTGATTTTTGGAATTTTTTTATTATGTTCCTTGCAACAGACATGGCATCCTATCAATAAAACATGTATCAGAAAGCATTATGATCAAATCTAATTGATCCTTAGAACATGTCAATAGCTTACCTATAGGTTTCTTTCAACTTCATTTAAGAGATCCTTACTAGCACAATAACAATACCAATATCAGACTCTCGCAATTAATCTCGTCTATTCACAATAACACCAGCACATTCCTTTACAATAACAAACTCCTACTATTTAATTAATGCAAGTTTCAACTTAAAAGTTAAAATCATATTCTTTAGGATTGCTTTGGAGGTACCAACTGCAGCCTCTCCTCGAATTCTAACTTTACAGGTATTCCAATTGACAGAAATTTGTGCAATAGTTTGATAACTCAGACGATGTGCTAAATACCTAAATGCTATTTACTATATAGTTGTTTACTTTACTTTCTCTATTACAAGTGATACTCTTCGGGGAAGACTTGAATTATCAATTATGCAATCCACCAAGTAGAACTAGGTGAACTCATCCTATGTCAATGATAATTGAGGAAAACGAATCATTTTTCTAGTAACATAGTGAAACATGTATTTGAAGATTGGAAATATAAATAAAATAAATCCAAGGTTGTCAAACTCTCAAGTTAACTAGTAAACTCTTATAAGTTTATGATTCTAGGTAGAGAAAATGAGTTAACTCGCTATCAAACTCTTTTCTAGATAAACTCGGGTAAACTATTTAAAGTTGTGTAAACTCGCATAAACTCTCAAGTCAAGAAGCGAGTTAGCGAGTTTGAAATCAAATGTAATTTTTGCTCCCCATTGACCCCACAACGTTAGTGTTTTACTACGACTCAAATGATTTGGAGAAATTAACTCCTTTTTGAAATGTATTTACTTTAGGAACTTATATTTTTATGAATTTATGCATGATTTGATCATTTATGTAGTTTAATCTTATTTAGTACTAATGTACTATAACACTTTATCATTGTGGTTTTCTACTTTGCTTTATTATGGAGTTGAAATGTTGAATTAATATTGTCTTAAGAGTATTATGTTATGGATATATGTCATTAATAGGTTTTTAATATTATTTTTTATAATAAGTAAACTCTTATGAGTTTACGAGTCGAGTCTACGGAAGCTCTACGAGTTTACGTAAACTATTGAGTTTGACAACCTTGAATAAAGCAATTAGACCTGCTCTAACACTCTGGGAATTGCAACATCTTTATAGTTGTACATATTAAAGTCAACACCCTTTATTTGATTGGGAATATGAAGATTCTTCCAACCTAATAACGTATCAAGGACTAAAAAGCAAGTGATTTGTAAAGATTGATTTAATTGTGGTTTATAGATCCACTTACACATGTTTAACTTTGACCATGTTGACAAATGACTGTGGAATAGGACCTGACAATTGGTTTTCATCAACTTGGAGTCTATCCAAATTTGAAAGGTTGCCAAGCTCATCTAGTAATTGGTAAACTACCAGATAACTTATTCCCACTTAAGAGCCTACATAGACAATATACCAAAATAACTTCATATTGCATCATGATTCTGTTCTGGAGGTTACTCAGACTGACTTAGTCTCTTAAGCCGACGATGCTTCCCCAAGCATCACCAGCTTGGGGGCAACTATTTTGGAGGTTACTTGGACTTATGGCTCTAAGTCGACCCCACGCCACCTATTCCAGTTTTAACATCTTTGGGTATCCCGGCTCATGTTTCCTTGCTATCTCGGATCAACTTTACTTCTACCCTGGCACGGCATCGAATGCACCTAAAGGCAAGGAACGCGTGTAGTTGGGCCCCCAAACGCATGCTACCACGTGGCACCAACTCTAACAGAATTTCCCTCCAAAACGCCTTATATAAAGGACTCCACACCCATCAGGTACACACGCTCTCTTTCATATTCACTCGTACTCAGACCCATATTGACTTAAGCATCGAAGTCCTTGCAGGTGTCACCACCGGAGACGCTTGCAACCACTGTGGGAGCTCACCGGAGACACATTCTTGTGTTCGCCACACAACATTGGCGTCGTCTGTGGGAAATTGCTTTCAGATTCTCCTCTCTTCATTTCGTTTTCTTCATCCTCTGAAGATCGTGATGGTGAGCACAAGGAACTGCAAGTCCATTGTGGCATCTTCGCCACCGAAGCTTCCACCACTGTCGCCCAAGGATGACGAAGCTACTTCCGCCACTCCTGAGGCGGCTCCCCACCCCCATGACATTTCGGCACCCTCAGTCAATATGGCAGACCTTGCTGCACTGTTGCAGTAGCAGAGAGATGCTTTGAAGGAGCAGGAGAAGATCATTACTGAACTGCGAGTGGAGAGAGATAGCAATAAGGTCACGGAGAATACCTACGACCGCACTGAGAGGTCTGTTGCATCTGGTCTGAAACCTACACTGGAGATGCACAACGCGCACATGGCCACGAACATAGACAAGGAGGACGAGTTGGTTCCTTTCAACCTTCCTTTCTCCCTCAAGATCTTGAATTTGCAGGTCTCAAAGCAGCTGCAGCAGCTACCTTCCCTTGAGTTGTATGATGAATCTTTTGATCCTAGTGATCACCTCTTAGTGGTTGAGTCAACGATGTCTTACAAAGGAGCATCAGCCTCGTTGACGTGTCGAGCGTTTCCGCTCTCGTTGAAGGGAGTAGTGCTAAAGTGGCTCCAATTTCTAGAACTGAGATCCATTGATTCTTGGATGACGTTGAGGGAGAAATTTAAGACCACCTTTGCGACTAGCAAGGCTAGACCAAAGATTGAGGCCGATTTGAGGAGAATCCGCCAGGGCGTGGACGAATCGTTGAGGGAATATGTCAGCAGATTCAACAAAGAGGCGAGGGTTGCTGAGAATCTGCAGTTCGGAGTAGTTTTGATGCTGGTGAAGGACGGGGTGAGACCAGGCTCGCCTTTCTTCATGTCGATTACCAAAACACCTTCAAACTTTATGGAGGATTTTTTGAAGAAAGCGGAGAAGTATATCAATTTCGAGAATGTACTAAAGGCTGGCCATATGAAAATGACTGACATTGCGTCACAAAAGAAGAATACCCAGGCAAAGACCGACAAACCACCGCGTCATGATGACCGGGGTTTATACAAAAGAGGAGGCCTGAGGTTTGAAGAATATACGCCGCTGAATGCCTCTAGAGTGAGAATCTTGAACGAGGTATACAATGTGGAGTTTGTGGAAGAGGGGATAAAACCCCCTGAGGCTGATAAAGAATAGGGAAGCCGGGGACCAGTCCAAATACTGCCGGTATCATAGGGCGACAAGGCACGACATTGATGAATGCTATCAGTTGAAAGATTCCATTGAAGTGTTGATTAGACGAGGGAGACTGGACCGCTTTGTGAAGCGAAGCAAGGGTCGCGACAATAAAGGATGACGTCCTTCGCCGCCAAAAGGAAAGAGATCGAGGAGCCCAAGGCGAGAGCGTTCTCCACCTTGGAGAGAAAGATCACCATGTCGAGATAGCCCAGCGAGAGGCCACTCACCAACTCGGCCACTGCAGGATGATGTCGAGGTACAAGCTATACGTCGTCAATCTCCTAGATGATCGTCATCTCGGCGACCCACAAGATCCTCTGCACACTCACCAATAAGAAGCCATGAGATCATATACGTCATCGGGGGCAGATTCTTGGGGGGAGGTCAGTCAAATAACGCAAGAAAGAGACATGCTAGAGAAGTGATGACAATTTCTTCTGGGGCTCGTGCTGATAAAAGCCCCGCACAGAAAAGAGCGCCACCCTTGGTGTTTGATGACACAGACTATGCCGACGTAATGCCCAATCATGACGACCCTCTCGTGGTAAACACATTAATGGCAAACAAGCAGGTTCAAAGGTTGCTGGTTGACATTGGTAGCTCGCCCGATGTTATGTTCTATGAGCTATTTCAGAAGTTGAAGATCCTAGAGTTTGAGTTGATGCGGTACAATGAAGATTTGATAGGATTCTCCAGGTATCACATAATGCCGGTGGGGTACATAAAACTCCACGTGATGTTTGGGAAGCCACCTCACACGAAAACCGTAGCCACACAGTTTATAGTGGTGGATGCCAAATCATCTTACAATGCGATCCTAGGCAGACCAATGTTGAATGCACTAGGAGTTGTTATCTCGGTCTCGCATTTGGCCATGAAATTCGTAGGTGACGACATGGAGGTAGTCACCCTTCGGGGTGACCAGAGAAAAGCAAGAGAATGTTACAAGGAGTCATTAAAGGTCAACTGTGATCCTGACATAGATTACAGGCTTAACCCCGGAGAGAGTGAGGTACTCTTGACAGAATTAGATTGTCGGGATGAGATAAAGAGAGACATTTAGATACCTCATCCAGAACCAGATGGAGAATGCATCCCGGTTCAGATTGGGATAGAGGAACATCAGGTCGTGAAAATTGGAGCCAACCTCGATAAAAAAATGAAGGAGGATATATCGACACTGATGAAGAATAACGTCGGCTTGTTCGCATGGAAACCGACAGATATGCTAGGAATAGATCCCAATCTTTTTTGTCATCGGTTAGAGGTTGATCCCTCTGTGAAACTGGTGTGTTAGAGAAGGAGAAAGATGGCCCCTGAGCGCTTACAAGAGATCGAGAGACAGGTAGTGGAGTTGTTGAAAGCGGGGTTCATTCGAGAAGTGAAGTATACCACGTGGTTGGCCAACGTAGTGCTCGTGAAGAAACAGAATGAGAAATGGAGAATGTGTGTGGATTACACTAACCTGAACAAGCACTGCCCGAAGGACTCATACCCCCTACCTGACATTGACAAGCTCGTTGATGGTTCATCCGGATTTCGTTACTTGTCGTTCATGGATGCTTACTCTGGATACAACCAGATCCCTCCTTATCTAGGTGATCAAGAGAAAACGACCTTTATGACGGAGAAGGCCAATTATTTCTATAAGGTGATGTCCTTCGAATTGAAGAACGTTTGGGCCACATATCAGAGAATGATGAATAAGGTGTTTGAAGCACAGATAGGGCGGAACCTGGAGGTGTACATTGATGACATGATCGTAAAAAGTGCCACCCCTACAACACATCTTCAAGATTTGCAGGAGACTTTCGCTCAGTTAGAAAAGTTTAATATGAGGCTGAATTCCAATAAATGCGCGTTTGGTGTCTCGGCTGGTAAATTTTTGGGATACATGCTATTTGAAAGAGCTATCGAGTTGAACCCAGAAAAGTGCAGAGCTATACTAGAGATGAAGAGCCCTCAGAGCATGAAAGAGGTTCAGAAATTAATAGGGCGCTTGGCCGCATTGATGAGGTTCGTAGCCAAGTCAGCACAAAACGCTTTCCTCTTCTTCCAACTTTTAAAGAAGGGCAAAACCTTTGAATGGACAGATGATTGTGAAGCAGCGTTTGTAAGACTGAAAGAGACCCTATCCGCTCCACCCTAACTCACTAAACCCGAGATGGGTGAAGTGTTATATCTATATTTAGCAGTGGCTGATGAAGCTGTAAGTGCCGCGCTAGTGCAGGAGACGCCGGAAGGACAAAAGCCGGTCTATTTTGTAAGCAGAGCCTTACAAGGAGCCGAACCAAGATATCCCAAGGTTGAGAAGGTCGTATTTGCTTTGGTGATGGCTGCCAGAAGGCTGAGACCCTACTTCCAGTCGCATCAAATCGTAGTAAGGATGGATCAGCCAATCCGCCATATCCTACATAGGCTCGAGTTAGCAGGAAGGATGACTATGTGGGCCATAGAGCTATCAGAATACGGGATTTAATACGAACCAAGGCAAGCGTTGAAAGCCCAGGCGCTAGCCGACTTTATAGCAGAAATGACACCGATGGAGTCCTCACCCGGAGAATCAGTCTGGACCCTTTTTGTAAATGGATCATTTAATGAGAAAGGGAGTGGAGTCGGCATACTATTGGAGTCTTTGGACGGCGTTGTGGAATAATCGCTGACTTTTACGTTTCCCACCTCCAACAACTAGGCAGAGTATGAGGCGTGCATAGCCGGATTAGTTACGGTGGCCGACATTGGCATTGTGTCGTTGCGCGTATGTAGCGATTCGTAGTTGATGATTTCGCATATTAACGGGGCCTATCAAACCAAGGAGCCGATGTTGCAGAAGTACTTGATGAAAGTGTAAACTATCATTGGGAAGTTTCATAAAATAGATTTCATGTACATTCCCCGTGAGAAGAATGTTAGGGCAGATATTTTATCGAAGTTGGCTAGCACTAAATCTTCCGGTAATAATAGGACGACCATCCAACAGACAATTCATGAACCCAATCTTGTGTTGGCGATCGAATCGGAGCAGAGTTGGATGTCTCATATTATCGAATATATGAATAAAGGTGTTGTTTCAGAAGATAGAAAAGAAGCGAAAAGGTCAGAGCGGTCCGCAACTCATTTATGCATAGTGAACGACAAACTATACTAGCGTGGCTTTTCCCAATCGTTGCTTAGATGTTTGGAGAAGCCGGAGTCTGAATACGTGATGACCGAGATACACGAAGGAAGCTGCGGCCAACACTTGGGAGGTAGAGCATTAGTTAAAAAGATACTCAAAGCCGGCTATTATTGGCCGATGTTAGAAAATGATGCTATGGAGTTTGCCAAGAAGTGTGATAGATGCCAAAAATGCTCCAACATCCACCTCGCTCCTCCGGAAGATTTAAGCATGATCACTTCTCCTTGGCCTTTCATATGGTAGGGGATCGACATCCTCGGCCCCTTCCTCAAAGCACCTGGCTAGGTCAAATTCTTGGTGGTATCAATTGATTACTTCACCAAATGGATTGAAGCAGAGGCGTTGGCTACTATCACGGCAAGAAATGTGGAAAACTTTGTATTCTGGCAGATCATTTGTAGGTTCGGGATACTGGATGTCCTAGTGTCAGATAACGACACGCAATTTACAGAGAAGGGCTTCCAAAAGTTTTTGGTCGGGTTGAAGATCAAGCAGCATTTCACATCAGTTGAACATCCACAAACGAATGGACAGGCGGAGGTAGCAAACTGAGTCATGCTCAGAGGACTCAGGAGGTGTCTGGATGAAGCAAAAAGGGGTTGGGTTGAGCAACTACCACATGTCCTATGTGCATACCGCACAACCCCCCACTCTTCCATAGGGGAGTCTCCTTTCTGCCTTACCTATAGTGTGGTGACAATGATTCCGGCGAAAACTGGAGAGCTGACGTGGAGAGTGGCTAACCTAAGGCTGGAGGATAATGATGGACTACTGAGGTCAGAGTTAGACATAGCGGAAGAAAGAAGAGAAGTGGCCGCTATAAGAGAAGCTGCTTTGAAAAGACAGGTTGCTACGAGATACAACAAGAAAGTCATACGTCGCTCCTTCGAGACCGACGATCTCGTCTTAAGGTGTGCCGACATCGGGGGAAGAAATGCCAGACAAGGGAAGCTCGCCAAGAAATGGGAAGGCCCTTATAGGGTTACCTCAAAGACAGGAATGGGTGCATACGCCTTAGAGACGCTACCCGGGGTTACCATCCTGCGAACTTGGAACACAGGCAATCTCAGACGATATTATAGTTGAGGCATGAAGGGTAATACTAGTTTTAATTTCCTAGTTAATCTAACTATATAGTGTAGTCAGACAGAGTCGCATATTATAACTTGTGATTCTTGTAATATTTTTTGGCCCACATGATTAATAAAATGAGAGTTTGCCTCCTCTATAAAGCTTATTACAGGGGTGAACGAGCAAAATCGAAAGCAAGCAATGCGAACTACCACGTGTACGTGGATTTGCTTCAGCCAGGGTAGGAAGATCACTAAAATCAAAGACAAAACAATGCGAACTATCCCGTGTACGTGGATTCGCTCCAGTCAGGGTAGGAAGATCACTAAAATCGAAAGCAAGCAATGCGAACTACCCTGTGTACGTGGATTCGCTCTAGCCGGGGTAGGAAGATCGCTAAAATCGAAGACAAAGCAATGCGAACTACCCCGCGTACATGGATTCGCTCCAGCCGGGGTAGGAAGATCGCTAAAATCAAAGACAAAGTAATGCAAACTACCCCGTGTACGTGGATTCGCTCCAGTCGGAGTAGGAAGATCGCTAAAATCAAAGACAAGGAAGATCGCTAAAATCGAAGGCACGAAGAACAAAGGACAAAACACGAAGGATAAAAGCCGAAGTTGAAAGCTTGAAAAGAAAAACAAAGGATCACGGCATATACATTAAATCATAGTCAAATGAAAAGAACAAGATTATGAAGCATCAAAATTCATTACTTAAAGAAATTACATATACGTATTGTCTGACAGGAACATAAACAAAAATTACAAGATAAACTGGCACCTCGGCCCTTCATGCTCTAATGTTGGCAACACTTATAGAAACGCTAGCATCTTTGGAGTCAGGATCATCACCTAGGATCACCACCTCGATTGAAGGAGGGATAGTCGGCATCATCTGCGGGGTTGATATGAAGCTATCTGCAAGTTCCCTCGCAGCATTTTGTTTATCCATTTGAGGCTCAGAATCAACCCCAAACCCCTGATACTCTCCTCCGGCTTCATCTTCCTCGACCTGGTCATCAACTTCGGAATCAACCGTTGGAATAGTAGGATCCGCCGGCGTCATCCCCATCTATATTTGCATGCCAAACGCCATCAATGACTTCACAATTCGGGTGGGCACAAGCAAGGTCCAGATTACGCTGAAGGAGGAAGCACACTTGCTCCATAGTATTGTCAAAAGACAGCTGGACGGACTCGATCCAGTGGCGGCACATCAAAACAGACTCCTCTTAAAAAGCTGCCAGGCCGACCTCTGAGCCATGAACTTTCTCTTCAGATACCTGAAGTCGGGATGATAGATTCGTTTCAAGCTTAGTATATTTAGCGTCGGCCGCGAACAACTTTTCCTAAAGGTCAACTTCAACCTTGGCCAATAGCAACCTTTTAGCTTTCTCCGCGTCTAGTTGCCCCTTCAAACCTCGTACCTCTTCCTGCAGCTCGACTATCCTACGGCCAGATTCCTCTTTGGCCATACGCCCCCTCTTCTGCTTACTGGAGCTGGGATATTATCACATCTTTCTTGGCTAAGGCATCCAGAGGGTTGGTGGTACCAAAGGCGTTCTTCATCAGCACATACTGCATATAGCCACGAAACATGTGGCTGAAAAGATTGCCTAAACCCTCAATGTCGGTTTGCAATGCCCCCATCATGATAGGCCTCCTGAGTATTCTCCACATTTCTGATGGTCTTCCCCATCTCCCTGCCAAAAACACCAGAAGAAGAATTAGAAAGGGTTGGTTGCTGGTCAAGCTGCGGCATAACCCTGATAATAGCTTTCGTCGGCCTTTTAACCCAAAAAATGATGCCTGGCCTGGAGGGATTTTCATTAGGTCAGGATATTGCACCCAAGCCTTCGCGTACTCCAGCACTTCGTTTAGGTCATATGACATTCCTACAGCCTTTAAATGACTTCGACACTTCTCCACGATTTCGGGATAGATTACTATTTCGGGTGACGAAGGTTGTTTTGGGTCGGCTGTTAAAGGGCGCTCATCGACCCTTCTTATAGACCGTTGCCTATCTACCCTACCCTAAACAGACCTTCCCCCGCATGCAGATGCACGCGGGGCCGACGGAGGAACTGGGAACTGGCACAACCAGCGTCATTGCCATGACCACGACCGCCAGCACCGCGAGACGGAGGCAATGCCAACGACCGAAACAACCAATTCGGTACAAAATCTCCCGAACAACTGCCACGACCGTCGAGAGTGGAAGACGAGGTATCGCGTCTACGTGGATCCATCTTTGATGAAACAAACAACAATGCAGTATGGAAAAATCACAAAACAAAGTAACTTGAAGCGAAGAGAGAACAAGAATATTACCTCAGTATATAAGCTGACTAGGGCTAGAAGAGACGTCGAAGCAGAAATGGAGCGTTGCAACCTTCACCGGAAGAATGAGACACGGAGCAAATAAATGTTCAAATGGGAAAATCTTTGATAACAGAGCAATAGCAAGTGTACTGCAATTGCCAGAAGAAGAACCTTTTATATCACAGGCCCATATCGAGGCAAAGCCCAAGCCTAGGTTTTTCCCATGACCACCGTCTTGCTGTCTTAATCAACCAACACCCTTTGTGGGGTCTAGGTTAGTGCGTAGTTGGGCACCGTAACTCGGCTTACAGTTTATCCCGCATCGCCAGTTCTGCTTACCAAAAATGGCCCACTTGGAGCTCTATATTCCGTGGCGCGGCTAAACGGAGCAGCCGCGTCGTCCTACCTATTTAAAGTTTGAGAGTAGGTCGAGAGCGTTGTGCCCCCAATGCCTCTAATCATTGGCTTTACTCGATAGAACTCACCCGTGGGCTCTAGCTATCCTGAGGGAAACTTCGGAGGGAATTAGCTACTAGACGATTCAATTAGTTTTTCGCCCCTATACCCAAGTCAGACGAATGATTTGCTCATCAGTATCGCTGTGGGCCTCCACTAGAGTTTCCTTTGGCTTCGCCCTGCTCAGGCATAGTTCACCATTTTTCGGGTCCCGACAGGCATGCTCTCACTCGAACCCTTCACAGAAGATCGGGGTCGGTCGGCGGTGCAACCCATGGGGGGATCCTGCCAATTAGCTTCCTTGCGCCTCACGAGTTTGCTCACCCGCTGACTCGCACACATGTCAGACTCCTTGGTCCATGTTTCAAGACGGGCCGAATGGGGAGCCCACAGGCCGACGCCAGGGGTGAGCAGGTGCCAAGGCACGCCGAGTCGGCGTGCGCCACCGTCCACAATCATAGTGATGATGTCTTCGCGAGCATTTCCCCAGCCCGGGCTTGGGCCACCATCGCAATCCGCGTCAGTCGGTGTCCTGAGTTGATCGGCAGACCAGCTCGCACCGTTCTGCATCCGATCGGGACACATCGCCAGCCCCCATCCACTTCTTTCCCGACAATTTCAAGCACTCTTTGACTCTCTTTTCAAAGTCCTTTTCATCTTTCCCTTGCGATACTTGTTCGCTATCAGTTTCTTGCCAGTATTTAGCCTTGGTCGGAATTTACCGCTCGATTGGGGCTGCATTCCCAAACAACTTGACTCGTTGACAGCGCCTTGTGCTGCGACAGGGTCCGGGCACGGCGGGGCTCTCACCCTCTCTAGCGCCCCCTTCCAAGGGACTTGGGCCTGCTTTGCCACTGAGGACACTTCTCC